>CM060623.1:15660123-16860123 GCA_030578275.1 Meda fulgida | reverse complement strand
AATCAATCAATCAATCAATCAAATGAATCAATCTATCTATCTATCAAATCTAATCTGTCTATCATTTAACACCACAATAAAGCTTTTGTCCGTCCATTCATTCATCAATTGTGCTCTGACAATGTTAGTCAAGCTTGATTTTGCTTAACTCACATTCAAAACAAAATATAGGTCATGTTTTTCAGTTTTATAATTAGAGAAAGCAATGGTCATTTTAGCTTCTCAGGATCAATTCCTAAAACATAATCATTGATCCTTCAGTGTTTTATTTCAGCCTGAGGCACTTTTGCTTCCATGCTGTCATATTGTCAGGCTTCTGGAGGTTTGCATGATTCAGAAAAAAAAAAAAAAAAAAAAAAAAAAAAAAAAAAAAAAATATATATATATATATATATATATATATATATATATATATATATATATTAAACTTGCATAATGCCTGTTTATTACAGGCAACTTGAAACTAAAATCGACCTATTTACTTTGTTAATGCATGTTCCTGGTCTTCTGTGTTATTCTTGTGTTATTTTAGTGCACGTTATTCGAATATTTTTCCCCTCTAATATCACTGTGCCATTGTGAGTCTGACTGTTTGAAATTATTAACCAACAGTGCCTATATTAGTGGTCTTGTTTAAAAGTATAAAAAGCATAAAAGTATTTGAAAATCAGGAAAAAAAAGGTACAAGACTGTGTACATAAACTATCCAAGAAGCATTATGAATGACATAAATTTAAACAATAAAGAAATATAACTATATATAACCATAACTACTGATTTATAGGTATATAATATATATATATATATATATATATATATATATATATATATATATATATATATATATTAGCATGCATATTACTAGGATATAGACCTTTTATTAGTTCTAAAGCACATATTAATGCCTTATTCTGAATTAACTTACTTTTAATCATACCCAATAATACCTAAACTGAACAACTACCTTACTATTAATAAACAGTAATTAGTAGTTTATTAAGGCAAAAGTCGTAGTTAATAAATAGTTAATAATGAGAATTGGACCCTAAACGAAATTTAAGAGTAGTAATTTGACTCTGCTACATCATTCGCAATGCTTAATAAATAAATAAATAAAAATGTAATAAATAATTACTTTTTTTTAGTTGAAATAATGCAGGCTGTTTTTAGTTAAGGCAAGTTATTGTTAAAATTTCATTCTACCAAACTTGTTTGGTCTGGCTCCATTCTGTTAACTACTTTTCACAATCCAATCATTTCTCAATGGATAGAAAAATGGATTACAAATAACCATTCACGTTGACTTGAATCGTTATCAGTAAATCTTGAACTCTCAGCCAAAATGTATTTCTAATATCGATTCCTTTCACATAGGCTACAATTGTTTTTCTGCTTTTGATGTGATCAAAGTCAGCCTGTGGAGATATTATAAGGACATCCATGAGCCTGATATTTTTAAGCACTGTCACTCAAAAACTGTCTCTGCCACCTCCGGCGACGTGAAGGTCAGTAGTTGTGCTAAGAGAATCTAGTGTCTTTTATTTCCTCTATCGGAACTCTTTTTATAGTCATTCCAAATTAAGAGGTTCAAGAAATCATTGTAGCCTCTCAAACCTCTCCTCAGATTAAACATTTGACTGATCCCCCTGTTGCAACTCAACATTGTTTACTTGTAGCATCGGTTTTGGCAGTATTTTGCATGGAGGTCAGCTAGTCGCCCTCCTCATACAGTACACACTTGCAAAAACATGAATCATTCTTCTATTGACAAACAAGTCTCTTACTGAACAGAATAGATATTCTACATTCTGCCCGCATATTGTAAATGCCAGTGGGGATTTTCGTCACCAGGGAATGCATTTATCCTTTCATTGTAGACACTGAACAGAGTTTAGGTACAAAATGAACCTGCTTAAACATTCTTTTGAGTGGCTGTGCTCTTCTGGATTGCTGGCTTGATGAGGTCATCACCCTGTTACAGTTGCCATTGTCACCTTCACTTGCGGCAGGGACCGGGGGCAGAGGAACTGTGTCAGTGCTGAGAGAGGCGATGCTAAAGTGACAAGCCCACAGAATAAGCAGGACTTTATCGGCCACCTGTATGCTTAGAAAGCAGTAAGCAGAGTGTTGCAATTCAGAGATAGGCATGGAACCCTGGTGTTATAAAGTGTTATGGAGAGCCATAATTGGTATTTATGCTAGCTTTCATATTTTCATTTATCTCTGCCCCTTAATCATTTAATCAGCTTTTGAGTGGCAGCCAATGACAGACACTGTAGAAACAGAAAAATCACTTTAATATCGACAAATCAGAATATATATAGCTAAAAATAAAACTTTCTGTGGTAGTTGTATGAACAGTAAAAATGTTTTAAGGGCACTGGAGCCCTGTTAGTTATCTTGCCCTATTTTTCATACATGGTGTGTAATCCCTCCTATTCACTAATGAAGAATGGAAGAAGGGATTACATCACTAACCACAGCTTTTTGTTGATGAGATTCACGTGTTAGAAGTGTTCTTGACAGGTCTAGCATTTGACCTTGAGGCAAAAGGAGTGTGCCATTAGAAATAGTCTGCTATGCCAAGTCTTTTTCCTGTCCATGAACAGCATCCATAGGCAGTTATTGGCTAAACTCTGTAAGTATATTCACTTTGACTGATTTACATGCTCAGTTGGAGACCAAACAAATCATCAAACTCAAGGCACATCTTTGTTGGAGATAATAGTTCTCTGAAATTTATTTTAACTACCCATTTTTCTTTTGTCCCATCTCATTTTTCTTCATAGCAGAGCATTGCATTGCTTTGATGTCAAAAATGCATACCCAAAATGTTTCTTGTGATGAGGTGTAGGGATTATTTATTTATTTCCTAACAGACGCACATTCAAAATGATTTGCACTAGTGCATGAGAAGTTGTAATGGCTTCAAACCTCGAAGGCACCATTTACTTGTGTCTGGTTCATCTTTAAATCTGTCTATCCATCCAATTGTTCATCCATTAATCCTGCACTTTAGACCCAAAAGAGAGGATTTTTAGCCTGCCATGTCTCAATAAACAAGATAAATGGAAAAGATTAAGTGACCAGACATGAAAGCACAGTCACCATTGGAAAAAAAGAGGCACTTTTTCCTGTAATGATGACTTTATTTCCCGCTGAACTGTGAGGCGTTCCTTTGTGGTTGACAGTGACATATCAATCTTTTGTGATAAGTAGTTATCACAGAGCAGCCTAAAGGTTCACAGTATACCCTTGAATAGAATCTACTGTAAGATTTGCTGCTGCTGCTGTTTTTTTGAATGATAGCATTTCACTTGGCTGCAATATGTGATGTAGGACAGTCAATCCGGGGAGATTTTGAAAGATCAAATTGGAAAATAACTCATGTCTTCTTACACCATATCCTTTCACCATATCCACAAATAGACAATATAACAAGCTTAAGATGAAAACTTTCTTCATCTTGGTGCCATTCAGTGATATTGGTTACAGATGTCCTGCGTCATATTGTGAATTTTATTAAGTAATCATTATCCAGGAATGAACTGTTTTATATAGTATGTTTTATATTTTATAATAATTTTTTATATTATTTTTAAATAGTCTACTTTTATTATTTTATTTGTACGATTATTTTATTTGCTTTTTATCTATTATTTAAAATTCACTATTCAAACAGTAACAACACAGGTTTGTGTCCTCTCTACACAACAAGATTTATTGTTTCAATAATCATCTTTGCATGGATTGCATGTTTAAAAAACAGAAAATAGTCTTTAATCTGCTCTAATGTTCCTCCTCTCTGAGGTTCAGAGGTGAAACATGAGACCAATCAGTTACTTTCATTTTGTAAAATGGTCCATTCTCCCAGAAATAATTTATATCCTAGTATCGGCTTAGTGCATCTCAAAGTAGGGATCTCGTAGTAGGAGACACTCCTTTGCATTTAGCTGAAGAGCTATTAAAAGCTAAATAGGGAGACTTCCCTCCTTTTCCACGAACCAGAAGGCATTACCTGTGTCAAGGAGGGAAATGAGACCTTCACTGTTACTCATTAATCTGAATTTGACACAGAAACAAAGTCTGTATATTTCCAGGCCAATCTGTTTAATGAACATTCATAAGATAAATGACACATTACTGTCATAATAGAGACAGATTGTCATTGAACTGAAATTGGTAGCAAATCTCTGAGGGTTGTAATTCAAATTCTTCTTTCTTTCTTTCTTTCTTTCTTTCTTTCTTTCTTTCTTTCTTTCTTTCTTTCTTTCTTTCTTTCTTTCTTTCTTTCTTTCTTTCTTTCTTTCTTTCTTTCTTTCTTTCTTTCTTTCTTCCTTTCTTTCTTTCTTTCTTTCTTGTTAAAGCAGCATCTAATTCCTCCATTATTTCCACTGGTTTTGTTGTAGTGGTGATTGCTGAGATGTCTTTTGCTTGCAGACAGCTGTTTGCCTAATAGCCCTTTTCCATGGTGAATGTTGATGGCTACAGTGCTGCCTTCAGATGCAGAGACGCATTGTTTATTCATTAAAAATAATATTCAGAGAGTCTCTCTCACACTCACCCGTCTATAGACTGCTAAATGCTTTCATTTAATTACATTAGCAATGCATCTATTTTAATAGTTGTTTTGATTTTTGAGATCAAACATAGCACCTGGCTTTGCTCTGTATCTAAATTGAAAGCGTGCTCGTGGACTCTATGTTATTATCCTGTAGGCCCTGGCAACGCTTTTCCCTCATGCTGCACTGCTGCAGTCAGGATACAAGTTTTGGCTATTACATTATAACATTATTCTATTTAACCATTACAGCAGCCATTATATGTATATTTAGGTTCCTGCTGTACAAAAGTACCACAGATTGTCAGGCAGTATTAGATTTGAGTCTTTTTCAGAGCAAGTCACCTTAAAATCATTGTTCTCATCATTTTTAGAGCAGATGGCCCCGTACCAAATGGCACACTTGATGTGTATTCGTAGGCGTGTGCATATCTGTGAGACCAGACCATTGAAGAGGGTTATTCCATAATATTAAGATGCCAAATTTAATATTTTTCGGGGGCATACAAACCAGAATATTTTGTTGCTATCTGCTATCTACAGTTTAATGCTATTGTATATATATACTGTTTTTTTTTTTTACTAAATAAATTAAGCACCAGCTTTGATTCTTAATTTCAGCATAATCAATATATAGCCTAGTTCCACTTGAACTTAAACTATTTAAGCTACTTAAACAGAATATCAAAACATCGAAAGTTTAGGGTGAAAAAGATTTTTTAAAGATGTTTTTGTCTTACACTGTAAAAAATGATTGTGATTTTAACAGTAAAATACTGTAAAAATGCTACAGTGAAACACTGTTAATTGGTTAACAGAAAGTTTCCTTACTATATACGGTAAATAACTGTTATAGATCTAATGGTACATTTAATGTAATTTTACTGTAAAATACCGTTAAATTTACAGTTTTTGAAAGTGAAAAAGAACAACTCATTGTATAATTTGCAGTGAAAAAACGTAAATTGACATTCCCACAATTCCCTGCATGACACTTCGCATTTTTGTTGAAATAACTGTTTCTTCATAGTTTTCTTAGTTTTTTTCTAATCGGTTATGTACATTTAGGCTTTTATGTTACATTTAATGTTGTTAAATTCATGTTTATTGCATTTTTAAAATTTCATGTGTTACCGTGATGGTGTTTAATGTTTGTGTGAATGACACTGTGCAGCTTCTATATATTAACATAAACTTTCTTGTGAAAGAGCTGCTTGTGATGAGTTTTGATTGATCATGTGACTCTCATCACTGCCGTAATTGTTGGTTGTCAGTGTATTACAATCGTATAAAACAGATATTAATACTTCAATAGATCTGTAAATTAACATTATATCAGATAATGAAATACGGATTATTACTGTAAATTTTAAGTTAAGTCTGTAAAACCTAATATGTTGCTACCATATTTTATACGATATATTTCTGGCAACCACAGCTGCCGGTATTTTACCGTAAATTGAACAGATTTTTTTTTACAGTGTATGGTCACCAAGGCCTCATTGATCAAAAATATAGTTGAAACAGTGATATTATTAAATATTTTTAACATGTAAAATAACTGTTTACTATTTTAAAATATTTAAAAATGCAATTTCTTCCTGTGATGGTAAAGTCGTGCGATATTCCCCCAGTATCAGCACTAGAACCGTTTCACAGTTATATCACTGTTTATCACTCCGCTTGCAGCAGCAAATCCACCATTTTCTTTTTTTTTACAAATACTACTGTTGTTGTGTCACGGAATGTAGTTTTAAGAGTTTTTTAGGCAAGAATGTAGTTATTTAGACCTCAAATATATGACTCATAAAAACAGCGCCTCTTTTACTATTTGCTTAGACGCTTTAACAGACGGGAGCTCCAGTTCGCCAATGGCCGTTCAGCGCTCATGTAGGCAATCTAACCATCTCCATTGACTTTGCATTGCGAGAGGCTGACTCATTGTCATTTATGACTTATAACAAAAGGCAGAAAAATGCCTAAAAGCTGCTGTGTAACAAGGTGTAGCCTACAGCAAACCAGCTAAAAAACCCAGAAATAAATTTTTATAAGCTTCCGAACCGTAAAAGCCAGCCTTTAAGGAGACAAAAGTGAATACAGGCAATAAGACGTGAAGCATCAGCAGGAAGAATGGGTAAATTGTATAATGGGTAATTCTAATAATACTTTTTATGTCATACACTTCTTTTCTTTTTTATACTACTGGGTTGTTGAATGCTTGAATCTGATTGGTTGACGAGCATTCTAAGTTGTGCAATTATTTTCAGGGAAACACACAGCTAAAGTAGTTCCAGGCAGGTCTTGGTCTTACAGTTCCATATCACTACGCCAAATAATTTCAGTTATTTCAAAAGTCTTTGCAGCCTACAACAACAAAAGAACCAAAACCCACAATGACACTAACCAAGCAAATAAATATAGTAAACAATCCGTTCTTGCTTCTTATTTATTTACTCACTCGTCCTGTCAAACTGTTGTATTAATGCAATATCACACTTGTAGTCACGCGATATGGCTGTATATCAGCACACTGTGAATACCTACGGCCGAATCATATTCGGTATTGTTTTCGAAATTATTCAAATCATCAACACGATATTGCTCTTATATATGTGGTATTTCCTCTATAGCAAAGTGAATGTTGTCTTTATCATTTCTCAAAGACCAGTGACTTTTGCTATCATACATGAGTTAAGTTACCCATTCAGTTCCCTTTTGGAATATTTGATTTAAGCCAGAAAATTGTATCACTCAGTTGCCATCGTCATATTTATGTTCTCTCTTAATGAATATCACTAACTCAGAAATCTTCTCATCCAGGTTCCCACGACTCCTTTAGTTTTTACATCGACGAAGCCTCACCAGTTGGGCCTGAGCAGCCGGAGACAGTGCAGAACTTTGTCTCTGTGTTTGGCACTGTGGCCAAGAAGCTGATGAGGAAGTGGTTGGCGACACAGACCATGAACTTCACCAGCCAGCTGGAGGCAGGCATCCGCTTCTTTGACCTCCGCATATCCACCAAACCCAGAGACCCCGACAACGAGCTCTTCTTTGCACACGGCCTGTTCAGCGCCACCGTACGCGAAGGCCTGGAGCAGATCAGCACCTTCCTGGCCTCCCATGCTCGCGAGGTCGTGTTCCTGGACTTCAACCACTTCTACGGCGTACAGAACCTCCATCACGAGAAACTGGTCCAGATGTTGCGCACCGTCTTTGGAGACCGACTCTGTCCGGTAGTGTTTGCTCAAGAGGTAAGCCTGAAGTATCTCTGGGAGAAAGAGTTTCAAGTGCTGGTCTTCTATCACAATCCAATGGCTCTGGAGGTTCCTTTCCTGTGGCCGGGTCAGATGATGCCCTCTCCTTGGGCCAATACCACAGATCCTGAGAAGCTCATTCAGTTCCTTCAAGCCTCAGTAAAGGATCGGAGACGCAAGGGCACCTTTTTTGTGTCGCAGGTGGTTCTCACTCCCAAAGCAAGCACCGTCATGAAGGGTGTCACCAGCGGTCTGAGGGAGACCATCACAGAGAGGTAGGATACTATACATCATTACAACATCCATTCTTTGAAATGTGTGGCATCAAAGAACGTGTTGACTCATTAGTTCTTGCTCTCCGTTATCTTCAAATCAGCACCAGGCAGATTTTTTACAGTCCCAATTTAATCTCATTACTGTTATTAGCCGTTGCTCTGAGTCTCTTGGGCTTCACTAATCAGGATTTGTCAGGCTTGGTTAGAAACATGAAACTCTTGGCAGAAAGCAGATTTCAAATGGCTCTGGATGACAGAATGACATATTCAGTGCATTAATTCTAGAGTGAACCAATATTCTGCTCATTCAAATGACTGGGAGGGGGCCTTTCCACTTCCCGCATTGAATACATTGGCATCTGCATCTGTCATCTTCTGTTATTCTTTTTCGCCTGTCAGCAGGAATGATATATAGTGTGCCATTAGGCATGTAGCTAAGCACACATAATATCTAGGCATTGGAATTGAAAAGGAATTTATTAATTTGATTCCTCCTAATGATTCTAAGAGGAGTTTCTTAAAAGAATGTTAATTTAGTGTATTTGAGATATAATTATTTAGAAAAAATATTTTCCCAGATGATGAAATCATTTAGATAAAAAATATGTTTGAAACAATAAGGTGTTTTTAGCCAGACCTTTAAATGACTCTTTGTAGTCTTTAGATTTACAGATGCAATCCAAAAATATGCCATATAACAATACTAAATAAACAAAAAAAATGTGGTAACATATTGAATGCATTTATTTATTTATCAAAGACAAAACTCATTTACTTATGAACAACAGTCAGTTACTATACTGAAGTCTAACAATGCTTAAAGGGGTCCTATAATGCTTTTTTAAATTTACAACTTATTGTGTGTGTAATGTTTTTATTTTAGCATGAAAAAGGTCTGCAAAGTTACAAAGCACAAAGTCCACTCTAAAGGGAGTTATTCTCTATAACAGTAAGCACTGTTTTTTTTATCTACCTGAAACACCTTGATTGTACACTCTAAAAAAATGCTGGGTTGTTTCAACCCATGTTTGGGTCAAATATGGAATATGAATTTAATGGGTTTGGTCCATATTTGACCCAAAGATGGGTTGAAACAACCCAGCATTTTTTAGAGTGTATAGTCTTGAGTTTTCTTACGAGAACATCACAATATTCATCATTTTAATTATTCCCACTCAAGGCATACGCAAAAAAAAAAGAAGGGCCGAGGCCTGGTTAAGTTGCATTAATAATGTCCTAAAACCTGTAGTTATGGTAATGGGCTTGACTTTTTTTAAAACACGCTTGAAGCGGTTGACCAATCACAACACAATGGTCCAGCCGACCAATCAGAGGAAAGAGGAGCTGCATAGGGACTGGAACTAAACACATTTTTGGGGGGATTTTTCGAAAATCAATCATGAAAACTTGTTTGGGAATCATTTTAACTGCACTGGTCACACTGTATGGTTTTGATTCACTAAAAAGAACTGGCCAAGAAAGTTTGTTCAGTAATCAGACTATACTTATCATGCTATATGTTTCACACTATATGCTAGGGTTCAGAAGTTAGGGATTGGACTCACTGACTCCAAACTTTTGAACGGTTTTTCAGTTAATAGCGGTGTTGGGTCATCACTAAATAGTAGTGCAGAAAACTCGGTAGAAGAATTCGAGTGATTCCATTAATGGAACCAAGCATCATTCAGTTATGGTATTTAAAAAAGTGTAACCTTTTCTGAACCATAATAATACCTGTGATACCACCTTCATGCTCCACATACGTAGCGTAACCCCCTGGGTATTTAGTGAGGAGCTGCACATTATTTCTGCTTAGTGTAACTGGAACATTAACTAAAGGGCAGAGATGACACCAACGTTAGTCACCCTGGATACTGGAAGACTCATTCAGAAGTGTCATCTCATGTAACACGTTAAGCATCAAATCTCTATTTTCTCAGGAAAATGTGCACATTGGTCATAAATGTTCATTTTATGACCAAAGCCAATGTGATATTTTGGTAGATTGTGTCATTATTATTCTTTTTTTTACATCAACTCTGCTGATGGCAAATGAATTATAGATTAGGGGAGAGGTGGGGCACAGAAAGTAAAATGATACGGTCTCTGCCAGCACATTGCAATCTTATTAGCTGATAAAGTCTTCTTGCCCCTGCATCGCCTCGGAGTGAGCAGCAGAGCATGAGATCTCTTGAGTCATAGCCCCCGTAGACCTACATGTAGCTAACAATACATATTAGTTTTGTTACAAAACCTAGTGAGCTGCCTCTCTAGATAGCATCATAATCACACAATTTATGCTTCCTCATTATTATGAAAGCCCATTTCCATCACAGAAGAAAACAAAAATCTGGCTTTGGTCAATTATAATTATGACATAATTAAAACCATGAAATTTTGACACAAAAATAGCATAATTAGAACAAAAAGAGTCCTAATTATGAGATAAAATGTCAGAATGATTGACTGTAATAATTTCAACTAATTTCAAATAATATTTATGACTTATGCCCCTATGTTTGTCATTATTATTTCAATTTTGACTTTTTATGTCATAATTATGACTTGTATGACACAATTATGATTTAGCAAACATGATTTTTCCCATATGTGGTGGAAATGTGCTTCCATAGAAGACTTAAAGTATCCTTCAGGGAGAATGATTTCCCAGAATGATTTCCCAGAATGCACCCAGAGAAATGTTGATTGATAATGTTATTGAAATGTTATTCAGTTCTGAAAAGTATCTGTGAGAATAAACAATATTAGCGAGTTAAAATAATAGTAATTTAATAGTGATATAATAGTAGTCATAATAATAATTTAAACTAGTTAAAGTAACTAATTAAAGTAGTAATTTAAAACTAATTAAAGACTATTTTATCCAAATTTACATTTACATTTAATCTTTTAGCAGACGACTTACAATTGGACAATATTCAAGTGCTGTGACCATTCCCAGTTTAGTCTAACACAGTACAAGCAAATGTATATTAAAGTATTGCAAGTACACAAGTAAATGCTTATTAAAGTATTGCATCATGTTTCAAGATGAACAACAAATCCTATGTGAGTCTGTTGTGTACTTTACATGAGAAGCACTACTTTTATGGCACACAGAGTTGCTGACTACATTCTAAATCGGTCATTTATGAAGTAACATTTCAGTCAGGATGCTTGCTTAAAAGGCAGCAGCCTATGGAAGCAGCTGGCAGCAAGGCAATTCACTATGTTTTGAAGCTGAGCTATTTTATTCACAGATGTTCAGTTTGGGAACAATTCTCCTTATATTGAAACAGACTGTATATGTGTGTTCTCTCAGGGCTCTTCCTAGCATGATGCAGTGGGTCCGCTCTCAGCGACCCGGGGAAAGTGGAGTAAACATCATCACGGCCGATTTTGTGGAGCTGGGGGAATTTATCAGCGCTGTTATCACCCTCAACTACTACCTGGATGATGAGGACGAGAATGACACCTGAATCTCCAGATTTCCCACATCACTTGTGGTGTCAATTACTTGCTCCCTCCCCTCTTTGCCATATTTTTATGTTTTATTTATTTATTTATTTTGGGGGATGGATCATAGAAGCTCTGTTGGTCATTTTTAGGGAGAGTGAGCATAGAGACCAGACACAGTCAGGTGGAGTAAATTCAGGTTTGTCTGAGGATGGGGATGGATAGTGATTTCATTTCTTTCTGGGTGAAAAGGGTGACTGGCCTTTTCCCATGTTTCTCTGCTTCCTATCTGTTGGACTACTAGTTACTGATTCAAATGAATGAAACCTTGATAAGTTTCCCAAATTCTGCTTCTGATGAAAGTAACAGAAACATTAACTCGTTTCATGGGAATAAATATTGTTTGTACAGTGAATGTGATGCTGAATCTATAGTGGTCATAGTAACTTGTAAGATTGTCGAGTTGTAAATACTTGTAAACCTATTGAATTGTAACTTTGCTCACTATTAGTCTTGCCCGAACATACATCAAGAGTAGAGGCTACGTTCGGGGCCTCGATCTGGTCTTACAATGTTGAAGAAGTTAACTATTAGATGTTTGTACTCACAACCAAAAATTGCAAATGTATGTAACAGCATTTTTGCCTTTCTGCCATTATAAACACTAATAAGTGAGGCTTTGTATCTACATTTTTGTAGTTGTCTTTCACATTATCAAACATATGGAAGCTTTTTTCTGCCACTGAATAAAAATAAAAAAAGGAAATTGCAGCTTTATATCTCACAATTTTGACTTTTTTCTCAGAATTACGTGATATAAATTTGCTATTGTGAGTTATAACGTTTATTTCTCGCAATTCTAACTTTATTACACACAATTGCAAGTTTATATCTCACAATTCTGAGAAAATAAGTCAGAATTGTGAGATATAAATTCAGATTTGTGGGAAAAAAGTCAGAATTTGTTTGAAAAAAAGTTTATAGGCTATCACAATTATCTTTTAAATCTTTTTTATTCCAATGCAGAAACAAGCTTCCATACTAACGGACTCTTTTATATATCCATGAATGTAAATATTCATTGCATTTGCACTGCTCTGACTGTGGACTGTTAAAGAGTGGCCATTGATGTTTGCTAGTGCAGGACAAGAATTCCCAATACATTCCAATAATGACTTAATAATGCTCAATTTGCATTCAGTTGTAAACATGCATACATAGGGAAACACACAAGGAACTCACTTGATGGGTGTGAACAGACTTATTATAACACCATTTTCTAATCAGCCAGACTAATTGAATAAATGGCCATGCTAATGTTTTAATCACACAGATGCCAAGTATTGAATTGGTTCAATATATGACATTATGGAACAATGTCCCTTTGTCTTTCCTGTTCAGATTAGTCCTAATAGGCTGCAACATTAAGGTCATGTGACACTGGAAAACCAGAAAGTTTGCAGCATTATTTGTTCTTTAAAGCGTTTAAATAATGTTCATTAAAGGCAGGGTAGGTGATTTGTTCCAGAGTTTTTTTTTGTTATGCTGGTTGAAAGTCTTTTCACATCCTGATAGCAATCACTAAGTTATGTGGTCTAAATGTATTTATATGTATATGTATCGTCTGTGGAAGGTGTAACGCCATAAAATGTTTGTCCAATCATTGCATTCAGTCCGATATCTTACCTGCCTGTTAACGTATGTATTTCCATACCTCCGCGCACCCTGCTCGCGCAGACATCACATGTCATCAGTCCGTTTCATGCTATGCAGAGTTAGACAGACATCAGTCACCGAGTACCGGAACCAAAATAGCAGCCATTTTACAGTTCCTTATGAACCAAAACAAGCTTATGCTACGTTCACGCCATAACTACCATAATTTGTAAGAGATGGAAACCCGGCCTTGACGTTATATTCGGAGCGGTTTGTGACTCGAATTTATGAGTTTCAATGGCAACACTATCGACGTCAAAATTAATCTTCAGCAGTCAGGTGGTACAGGTCAGTGTTCTTTAAGATGTTTGTTTAATATTATTATAATGTTATGTGCTTTCAGACATGAGGTGGTTTAACACTGTCTCTCAAGATGCTTTTGTTTGCACCCTGCTGTATGCGTTCATGTGTTTTGAAGGAGGCGTGGTCTTGGAGGCGCTCTGAAGGGAGGGTGGGATCTTATGCTTTCAAAGCTAGCTTGCTATTGCTAGCTTCTCTGAAAATTGCCTACCCTACCTTTAATGTGACAATCCCATGGCTAGCATGGACTTGTGTAAATGCATTAATTATGCCTTTGTACAGTATGAAATCGCATGTAGTCGTCAAGGTCGATAAATTGTACGTAAACTTTCTATTGGTATGTGTCCTACTCTAACATTTCTGACTGGTGTACAATAAATGTAAATACTGCATATAAACCACATGGTGTGTTTCTTTGACCTAATACTCATTTTTTGTCTCGATCTACTGTATTCAAAAATACATGAAAAATGCTATTCATACTTACAGTGACTATTCCATGACATGCAGGGGAAAAAAGCATAAAACAGGAAATTATGTCATTTACCGTGACTGGGTGTCAAGGACAATAAGTCTTAAATTCAGATAAACTGACTTTTTTAAGACAAGGCAAGATTAGTTCAGGGGCCAGTTGGATAAACTTAGCCGCTAAGTTAAGACTGTGTTAAAGGAATAGGTCACCCAAAAATTAAAATGTGCTGTTAATTTACTCACCCTCAGGCCATCCAAGATGTAGGTTACTTTTTTTTCAGTGGAACAGTAAAGAAGATTTTTAGATGAAACCGTGGTCCTCTGTGATTTATATAATGGAAGTCAATGGAAGGTTTCAAAAGCTTAGGTTTTTTCTCTTTTTTTAAAAAAAACATACATTTTTGAATTTCGACCCAAATTCTGTTGGATTTGCCCAAACTTAAAATAGAAAAGTTTTCTCATGAGATCGGGTTGTTGCCTTAAAAAATTAATTTACAATAATAGCTGATAATGTTAGTTTAAATACAGTTAAATTGCACGTGCTGAAATTCTTGCTTTACATCTTCTATGATATCTCCCATCCAATGAGTCATGATTGTTGAAATATATTGAAATGCAACTAAGAAGCTAATTTGAATAAATAACGATAGAAAAAATAACATTTGCAGAGATGTACAGTTTGCCAATTCTATCTCTCTGTGATGCCGAGAGCAGAGTCCGTGGCCTCATTACATGCTTTCTCAATTACTGCTATTCATCGCTGGCAGAGGTCCGCTCAGCTTGTTTTGACAATGGCACTACGCAGCTGTGAAAAACCACTCTTTCACTTATCCGGAGAACTGCGTGCTCTCTTTTTTGATTGTGAGCTTACTAGTCGAAGCTGTTAGTCTGCTGATTGTATTTTGTAAACTGCAATGCAGAAGTGTTGGTGTAACTGTGATTCTCTAATTTATAGCACAGCTGCTATATGCAACTGGTATGGTATGCAACTGACCTTTTGAAAATCACTTGGAGACGTTTGGTTTGGAGATGTTATACAGTATATACAAGCTGCTTAAAGGTGTTGTAAGTGACTTTAGCCAGTTTGCTTTCTTTAACTTCAACCACACATCCTCCATTAAAATCCCCCTCCTCTACAGAAATGTCAGCAAACTTGAACATTCAAAATGATTCACAGACAGAAAACCTTTATTATAGTTTTCTGATTGGCCAAAAAAGCAAAGGATGCTCCCTTTTTTTAAATTAAATTAATTTTATTTAAATTTTAATAGGATGATTTTTTTTGATGATTGTCATTTTCCATTACAAAATATAGAATTTGATAAGAAAAGAAATAAATATATAAAACAAATAGCCTCAACCAAACAAAATGATTTATGAATCTCACTGAACCACTGATGTGGGATATTATTATTATTATTACATTATATTACAATAATCTATATTTTAGAATCAATGATTGCTATTGATTAATACTGATAATAATATTTATAATGTTCATTTGCCATCAATGTTCTTAAAATGTAAATGGCCACCTCAGTGTTAGTTATTAAGTATGCCTAAAACGCCTGCTAAAAAAGGCCTTTTTATGCCTATACCCCTCCCAAAACCTAAGGGTTTCCAGAAACATTTGTCAAAATTTGTCAAAGCCTACTAAAATCTGTTTAAAAATGTTGACCAAATCAGTAAAGACAGTAAAATAAAACTTACTGTATGTGTAGGCTTCGACCAATCACAAAGCATTTTATTAGTCACATGAGTTTAAATAAAAATCCCTAAGCATCTCTGTCACTCACCCCAAGAATATTTCAGCCAATCACAGTGCATATAATTGGCCATGTGCCTTGAAAAAGACGGCACCGTTCAAAATGACGCAGACGCGTTTGCCGGGTTACGCACAGATGCGCGATCCGGTCTTAAAGGTAAACACACACACATGTGTGATCGGTTTTAATGGGTTAAAATGCAAAATAAAGAATATCAGTGCAGCTGTGATTTGGAGGAAGCTTGAGTTTTGAATCAGCTATAGTTCTAGATGTATTAAATTGCTTGAGGTCATATAACGTAAGTAAAGAGAGAAATATTCATCTATAATTACAAATCTGTTGTGGGAGGCAATCATGATATCATTAGTAAGTTTCCATTTCTGATTAAGAGTGGACATGACTGGCTTTTTCTCCTGCCAACTGAATTTGTTCGTGTTTGACAGTTGCCAGCAATTTACTAAATAAGGTTGGGCTTAAACCTCACATTCACTGTCCACAGAGTAATTACGGGCAGCATGATGGGACCATTCTGAAAGCGGTACTGGCGCAGGATAAGAGTTTCTCTGATGCCAGGGTGCTTTCAGACAGGCAGCTGAACAATATTAGCCTGTTAGCACATCCTAGTTTGACAGCATCTATTTACAAGTCGTATCGAGTCGAACAAGTCAAAGGCATCTGTATAAAGCCTGTATAAATGATAGAGTGTCAAACATTTTAGTGATGTTATACCAATTTAAATAAATACTAGACATTGCTGCATGCATCACAATTTAAAGCCAATTAAATTAAAATTTAATGCCTGTTATATAATCTTATTGTTTCTCCAAACCGGCAGACATTACAAATCTTGACTGGGAGATTCAGTCTGAGCTGGTTCACACTTAATTCTTCAGTTGTGTCTCATCAGAACCACAAACCGAATAGTCCTTTCCAGTCCAATTACAAAGCACTCATGAAAAAGATACAATATTATTAGACTTTTTTATGTATATATACAAAGTTCTGGCATGAAACCCTAGATGGTGCTTTTTCTAATAGGTCCTTTTACTCACCTGTTCATAATCACATCGTTATCTATAGGGCACAGCTGATTGGTTCCTGGCTTATCAGTAGCCAATTAGCTCGCTGCTCAACCTTCAAATACTTATAGCATTTGCCTTACCAGTGCAGCGCACTTCAGAAACCCTCCACCTTCCCCAGCTCCACCTGTATAGATGTGCTATGGGTAATTCATGTACGCAATATTGTACAGCAGCAGCATGTCTTACTTGCTCACAGCAGCCTGTCGTGTAAGTATTGGTAGGAGCAAGTCCTGTACTTGCTCTACTGCAGCAGCAATAACCTTCAGCAGCAATAAAAGCAGCAGCAGCGTAGCAGATCTATTCCGCCAAGACCAAACATACAACATTGTCATCCCCATTACCATGCCAATCACTCCGAGAGTTGTCATGACAGAAGTACATACAGTATAAGTTTTTAAAAGACACCCATTAACAGACTTGCTAATTCACATCTTATTAATATATTTTATAATGTTGTACACATGCATTGAATGATATCCTAAATGTATTTTAAAGTATATACACTACCATTCAAAAATTTGGGGTTTGTACGTTTTGTTTTAAGTTTTAGTCTCTTCTGCTCACCAAGGCTGCATTTATTAGCTCAAAATACAGTAGAAACTGTAATATTGTGAAAAACTGTTATATGAATACAAACAGAATTTTCAGCATCATTACTTCAGTCTTCAGTCTTTATGTGTAAAAAGTTTAAAAGAACAGCATTTATTTCAAACAGAAATCTTTTGTACAAATGATTTTACTGTCACTTTCAATCAATGAATTGCTGAATACTTAAAAAAAATTCTGACCTCAAACTTTTGAATGGTAGAGTATTCTACATGTAGTATTTCCACATGTCGTACAACAAACTCAAGATATTGGGGTCCAAAAGTCTTAGACCCCATTTAAAATGGGATCCAACATTGTACTGAAATTTTAAAGAATAAGAAAAAGAAACATTATGACATGAATATGAATACTTCAAGGCCACCACAATAATATGACTCATTGTACAGACGGTCAGATCAGATGTTCTTCCATTCAAGCTCAAAATGCTCTTTGCATCGTCTCAAATGCTAAAGAGCATGATCATTAGGTTTTACAGGTTTGTTGCTGTCATTAAAGCAAAAGAGGGACACTACTAAAGTACTAAGACAGTCTGATTCATGTTACAATTAATGTAACAATTTTCAATTAAACTTTCGATTTAAAGGAAATTAAATTAGAAAATTGCATTGGTCTATAACTTTGGATGTCACTGAACGACAATAATGAGTGTTGGATGTACTGTATATATTTCTGTGTGTGTGAACAGGGACAAGGACTCCGTGACCGGATGAATCTGACATGAATTTATGATGCATTACCTGCCCACCGAACATGTTGCTAATAACAGCTTGCTGATGAGGGGCTCACTGAGAAACTCAATTACCTTTTAATTATGCAAATGAGATCCTCAGAGGAACTGTGGATCCTGAGGTCTAAGAAGCGGAAAAGCATACCGATTAACTCCTGACCCAGAGACAATATAAGGCATTATTATTCACAAAGTCATCTATGTGCTGGGAAAGCACTGTCATTTTACTATTGGAGATACATCAGGAGATTTGACTTTTAAAAACAGTGACCTTTCCAGTAGCTGAATATCCAACATCTGAATATCCAACAGAGGCTACTGTATGTATTAAATACTCCACATTTGCAGCGGGATTGGACGTAAAATGGCGCTTTGTCTCCATCAAGTGTTTATTGTGTATACCTTGACATAGAGAATCCAATGCAGATGTCTGATTCTCATTAGAAGCATGACAACTACCTGAGCGAACATGATTTAATCTGTCTATGTACTCAAATGGACATCCATAACTGACCGTTTAATTCCTAGCATAAGCCATAAATCCTCTAGGGTCATTAGAGAGATTTATGTGCTCTTTCGATCTCCTAGGCCTCACTCACATTCCAGTGGAATGAGGATTGTGTTGTTACAAGCATTCACTGGCAGAGAAATGACCATTTCCCGCTCATGGCTTGTTTTGGCGAGATAAGACACAGACTGGGAGTGTTTCTCAAAGCTGCTTGCACACAGTAGAGACAAACAGTTTGGAGAGAAATGCGCATGCTGCTTTTGATTATTACAATGAAGGTAAGCACTCTTGATTTTTCAACAGGTACATTCCTGCATCATTTTAATGGGCCACTAAAAACACATTTTTAAAGCTTGGTGCTTTAAGTTTATACTGATGTAAATGATGAGCTTTAATGGTCAAGCTTATCAAATGCATTTTTTATTTTTATTTAACTGTATTACAAAAGATTATTAGGAGGAAAACTTCAGTTAACTTTGTTCTCAGTGTGTGTTCCTGCATGGGGTCTTCCTTGTCTCGCTGATGTCATCAGCAGCAATTACACAGTAAGTAACTGAAAACATATTTGCCGTTTAAAGCGTATAAGCGTCTAACGCATAGATACATGCAATTTGTTTATGCATTTGTTATTTATTCATTTTTATTTATTTATTTTGTCTATTCAATATATTTAATTTTCTTTTAAAAGTAAATGCATTACAGATTTAATGTTAGTAAGTATAAACAGAGGCCCCAAAATGTTTTTGAACACTGAAGACACTTAAAAATGTCATTGCATTATATAACAACATTATTAATGTCAAACTGAACACATAGTTTTTTTTATTATTATGTTGTGACACATAGTAAACGTGATGAACTACATATGGTTACTATAATACACCCTTGTGATTTTGAAGAGAACTGACTTGAGACCAGTTTAAAAGTCACTGTATTACCAGTAAAAAAGTAATTGCAAAAACAATTGAGAAAAGCAAAGTCATTTCTGAGAAATACATCAGCGTCATTTTATTTGCAGATGCCACTTGGTTTGATATTTTGTTATGTAATGTTAAATTATCCATTTATTATGAGGCCACTGCACATATACTGTATACTATTTTGATGTTTCTGAAGAAATACTTTCAATGAGCTTTGCTCCTGAATCAGTGCAGTGTCAATGAGGTCCATTGGGTCTGTGTCTGAACCTGTGCACTGCCAGTGGGGACCCTGGTCCCCTGGAAGCTGGTCAGCCTGCGATGGCTGCTCCAAAACACAGGTATTATGTTTTTGACCTTTTTAACATGTGTCATTGTAACAGTGTACATTTATCTTACACTAAATAACTGCATGCAGTCTTGTGCACTGAATACATTTGCTGAAATGCAGTTGCAGTATCTGTATAAACCCTGTCTTGGTTTATATCATATCTCTCTGGTTGCACAAAATTTCCGATCAAGGCCATCTGTAGTTAATACTGGGTTCTGTTTTGGGACCGCTTCTATTCATTAACTATTTACTCCCTCTCTGCCATATTTTCAGGAAATATGGTATCCATTTTCACTGCTACGCTGATGACACCGAGCTCTAACTGTCTTCAAAACCCTGTGGATCCTTTCCTCCACCTTCTTTCTCCAACTGTTTAGTTGAAATTAAGGATTGGCTTTCAGCTAACTTTTTAAAACTCAATAGTGATAAAACCTCCACCACCCCGACTCCTCACTCTTAGCTTGTTCCTACTACCACAGCCAGAAATACGGGGGGAGTATTCTGGGTTTGGGCCAAACTCCGAGCTTTGAGCCATCTCCTCGGACAGCACACCAAATACACATACCATTTATTCTATCTGACTTATTTGTAAGTGTGAACTCGTGAATTCTGCAGCGACTACACTGGCTTCTAGTGAAGTATAGCATTAAATTCAAAATACTGCTTCTCACATTTAAGGCACTTCATAATCTCGCTCCTCTGTACCTTACTGATCTTCTTTATATTTATACCCCTTCACACGCTCTCAAGATAGATAAAGTATACGCTTTACTATCATGGGAGCTAGAACTTTTAACCATATGGCCCCTCACCTTTGGAACTCTCTCCCCCTCAATAATCGTAATAGTGACAGTCTGCTACTTTCAAATCCCGTCAAATACTTTCAAATCTTTTTTACCCAGGCTTTTCAATGACCTGCTTTTATTAGCATGTACTGTATTCTACTGTATCTATGATGCATGTGTGCTGTTATGTTGTTGTATTTTGTGATGCTAATGGGATGCTTTGTTCTTTTTTTAAATAATCTTTTACTGTTTTGTTTACCTTGGGTGTTATGAAAGGCACCGTTAAATAAAACGCATTATTATTATTGTTATTATTATACTGACATGTCGGAGGCACTTTCTGGGGACATTACAGACACAGATCCGCTCCATTGCAGTCTACTCTCAGTTTGGTGGTCAGCCTTGCACTGGGATCTCAACTCGCACACAATCCTGTATATCGACTAAGGTCTGTCCCCTAGAGGAGGGCTGTGGAGAACGGTTCAGATGCCAGTCCGGTAATTATTTTGATACATTTCCATTTTTTTTCTGTTTAAAAGTCTTTACAAAGTTATTTGAGACATCTCTTTTTACTTATTTCTCTTAAGGGAAATGTATCAGCCAGTCTCTGGTATGCAATGGAGATCATGACTGTGAATATGGCTCAGATGAGCAGACATGTGACAGTAAAGAGATCTGTGACCTGCAAAAACCTCCACCAAACATAGAGCTCACTGGTCAAGGGTAATGAAATGATATTTGTCATTGCTTGATTCCATATCCAAAACAATAATGCATTTAAATAAATTCAGATGCACACCCCAATCTCTAATGCCACTATGATTGTGTGTGTTTGCACTATAGGTTTGATGCAATGAGGAGAGAGGCAAGAGGAACAGTTATCAACACGAAGAGCTTCGGAGGACTGTGTCGAAAGACCTTCAGTGGAGACCATATGGACCTATATAGACTTCCCCAAAGTGTCCTCAGATACACTTTCCAGGCAATAGAAATTTCACAATTTATTATACTAACATAAAAATGACTGATTAGATACAAAAAGAAGAACATATGTTACCAATGCAAGAAAAAAAAATCGTCTCGGTTACGTATGGTAACCCTCGTTCCCTGAGGAGGGAACGGAGACGTCTCGTCGGAGGAGTTTCCAACGAATTGGGATCAAGCTAGGGAGACCAATCGACTTCGAGTGAACTAAAACGAGCCAATAAACATTGGCATGCAAGATTTGCATTCCGCGACCCGCCTACCAGTGCGGGTATAAAAGCGGAAGCAAGCGCATACACAAACGTTTTTCGCTGAGGAGCCGAACGGTGTCCAGTCCTCCGCCAAGGTACAGCAAGCATGGTGACGGGACGAGACGTCTCCGTTCCCTCCTCAGGGAACGAGGGTTACCATACGTAACTGAGACGTTCCCTTTCGTTCGGGAACTCCTACGTCTCGTCGGAGGAGTTTCCAACGAATTGGGATCCCTAACAAAACGCCATGGTGCTGACCCCTTCCAGCGCCCAGCTTAGCTCCCAGCATAGCAGTTTCTTACATATATGAGGGGAGCTAGCTAGGAAGAATCACACTGCTGTTCCGCAAGGGCCGCTCAGTGGATTGGATAACACTGGGAAAGCGTGCCCACCCCGTAGGAGGGAACGCTGCGGAGACCCTGCCTGCCCGAAGGGAGGTACTGGAATACACGTATGTACTAACCCGTAGGGTAGTGAAACATACGGCAGTCCTTGAGGTAGTCCCAGCCCGAGGGGTGGGAGCGTACTCAGCAAGGACGACAGAACGGGTCTGTCGAGGGGAAGACAAGGAGCTAACCCGGAGGGTAGCTGGAACGTGGAAGAAATGGGTCGCCGTAGGGACCACTGTTAAGGCCACCCAGTCTAATAACAACTCCTACGAGAGGTAATAGACCTGGCGCCGGGCGATCCGCCTCGCCTGGTGATAGAGGGGTGATGGAGGAACTCACGAGGTTAACCGTTTGTTGGGGGACCAACGGAGCAAAAAAGACGCATGTATCCTGCCTATGGGCGGGAATGGCGTAGCAAGCCGACACAACCTAATTCCTCGCGCTACTGGCCGTAGCGAGTACACGGGAGGAAACAGGTTCAACACGGAGGCTATAAAACCTAGCGAACGTGTTAGGTGTCGCCCAGCCCGCAGCTCTACAGATGTCTGTTAGCGAGGCGCCTTGCGCCAAAGCCCAGGAGGAGGCAACACTCCTAGTAGAGTGTGCCGTCAACCTAGGTGGGCAAGGCACGTCCTGGGACTCATGAGCCCGGACAATAGCATCCACTGACCAGTGGGCTAACCTCTGCTTGGAGACAGCCTTCCCCTTCTGCTGGCCTCCGTAACAAACAAAGAGCTGATCTGAGGTCCTGAAGCTTTGCGTTCTGTCCACATAAACCCGCAAAGAGCGGACGGGACAGAGAAAAGCTAGGGCTGGGTCTGCCTCCTCCAAGTGCAGCGCTTGCAGGTTCACTACCTGGTCCACGAACGGAGTGGTAGGAACCTTGGGCACATATCCGAGTCGGGGTCTCAGAATAACATGAGAAAGGCCCGGACCGAACTCTAGGCACGATTCGTCGACCGAAAAAGCCTGCAGATCCCCTACCCTCTTAAAAGAAGCCAAAGCCAACAGGAGAGCTGTCTTCATAGACAGGATATTCAACTCCACCGAAGGCAAGGGCTTAAGGAATCTGATGACCAGGTCGTGCTTCCCTAACGACTTACCTTCAACTGTGTTGTGATGAGCGGCTATTACGGCAACATACACTTTGAGGGTGGAGGGAGACAGCCTTCGCTCCAACCCATCTTGCAGGAAGGAAAGCACGACTCTGATCGGGCAAGTTCGGGGGTCTTCCCGGCGGGAGGAACACCAATCGACAAAAAGGTTCCACTTCAACGCATAGAGGCGCCTCGTAGAGGGGGCTCTAGCGGAAGTGATGGTGTCTACCACAGCCTGTGGTAGGCCACCTAGAACCTCCGCGTCCCGTCCAGGGACCAAACATGGAGTCTCCAGAGGTCTGGACGCGGGTGCCACAGGGTGCCCCGTCTCTGGGAAAGGAGGTCCTTCCTCAGAGGAATCGGCCAAGGAGGGGCTGTCGCGAGGAGCACGAGTTCCGCAAACCAAGTCCTGTTGGGCCAATACGGCGCAACGAGCAGGACCTGCTCCTCGTCCTCCCTGACCTTGCACAAAGTCTGTGCAAGAAGGCTCACTGGGGGAAACGCATACTTGCGAAGGCCCTGGGGCCAGCTGTGTGCCAGTGCATCTGTGCCGAGAGATCCTTCGGTCAGAGAATAAAACCACTGGCAATGGGTCGTGTCCAGAGAGGCAAACAGATCTACTTGAGCGGCTCCGAAGATTCCCTAAATCAGCTGGACCACCTGGGGATGGAGTCGCTATTCTCCCGGAAGAGGCGGCTGCCGTGAGAGCTCGTCGGCCACACGGTTGAGCACACCCGGGATGTGAATGGCCCGACGCGACCTCAGATGCTTCTGACTCCATAGGAGGAGATGGCGGGCGAGTCGCGACATGCGTCGGGAGCGTAGACCACCTTGACGGTTGATGTACGCAACGGTCGCAGTGCTGTCCGTACGGACCAGTACATGTCTGTGCAGAAGCACCCCCCTGAAGCGCCACAGAGCTAAGCGCACTGCTTGCAACAGTTGATGTGCCAATGCAGTTGAGGCCCCGTCCACAGACCTGAAACTGCATGCCCGTTGTACGTGGCCCCCCACCCACTGGCAGAGGCATCTGTGAACACAACAGCATGCCTGGACACCTGGACTAAGGGAACTCCGGCCCGTAGAAACGCAGGGTCCGACCAGGGACTGAAGGTTTGGCGACAGTGCGGGGTAATGTTGACCCGGAACGTGCCGCTCTGCCACGCCCATCTCGGGACTCGATCGTGAAGCCAGCGCTGAAGCGGTCTCATATGAAGCAAGCCGAGCGGCGTCACTGCGGCTGCGGCTGCCATATGCCCCAGGAGCCTCTGAAACTGTTTCAGTGGAACCGCTGACCTGCCTTGAAAGGACTTGAGGCAGTTGAGCACTGACTGGACACACTCCTCTGTGAGGCGCGCAGTCTGACCGACCGAGTCCAACTCCATACCGAGATAAGAGATCCTCTGCGTGGGGCAGAGTTTGCTCTTGTCCCAGTTGACCTGAAGACCCAAACGGCTGAGGTGTCGAAGCACCAAGTCCCTGTGTTCGCACAACAGATCTCGCGAATGAGCTATTATAAGCCAGTCGTCGAGATAGTTGAGGATGCGAACGCCATGTTCTCTCATGGGAACACTGGCCGCCTCCACGACCTTCGTGAAGACACGGGGCGACAGGGCCAGACCGAAAGGTAGGACTTTGTACTGAAATGCTCGACCCTCGAAAGCAAACCGAAGAAAGGGTCTGTGTCGAGGAAGAATCGGAACATGAAAGTACGCGTCCTTCAGGTCGATCGCTGCAAACCAATCCTGGGGACGGATGCATTCGAAGATGCGCTTCTGCGTGATCATTTTGAACGGGAGCTTGTGCAGGGCCCAATTCAAAACTCGCAGGTCCAGGATCGGTCGTAACCCACCGCCTTTCTTGGGTACAATGAAGTAGGGGCTGTAGAACCCAGACTTCATCTCGGCTGGAGGGACCGGCTCGATCGCGTCCTTCGCCAGCAGGACGTCGATCTCTTTCCTCAAGACAGGGGCATCGACGCTCCGCACACGAGTGAAGCGGATACCCCTGTACTTGGGAGGCCGGCGAGCAAACTGAATTGCATAGCCGAGCCGAATGGTACGGATGAGCCAGCGGGACGGCCTCGGAAGCGCTAACCAGGCTTCGAGAGACCGCACCAGCGAGCCCACCCGAACCACCGGCGCACCCGCGGAGGGGCAGCGAAGTGGAAGGCAGGGACCAGACTCCGGAGGCATTACTGCGGCCGGGAGAGAGGTCTGGGTGTGCAGGGCAACACCTACCTGCTTCCACCGAGGGGCAGACGGCAGGGAAGGCCCAGAGGCATTTGACTGCTGGCTGTCCCGAGGCGAAGGAAGGAGGGGAAACGAGGAGCGAGGCCTGGGAGCGTCGGGTCCAGGTTTCCGCACCTCCTTGCCCAGCGGGAGACGAGAGTGACGAGGCCGTGGCGGCGACACTGACGTCTGAGCGCTGGGGCGAGGGGAATGAGAGCGGCGAGGCAACGTGGCGTCGCGCACTGTCATTCTGACCCTCTTGGACGGAGGAGACTGATAGCGGCGAGGCAATGGAGCGTCGTCCTGGACTACCAGTCTCGACCGAGAGTGACCCAGAGGAAGTAGAAATTGCTCTTTTATTGAAATTTTGGGTACCGCCAACCGGCTGGTCAGCGGCGGAACAGAAACAAAAGAAAGATTCTCCACCTGGCCCTCCTCCAGGGGAAGGAGGTGTGCAGAGGCACCCTCCTGAAGAGCAACCAAAACATCCTCCGGGTCGCCCGTCTCAGGGTCGCTTCCCTCTCCTCTTACTGGGGGGTTTAGACGAGCCCCGAGCGGGCTGGGCAGCTCTCTTGCGGCCGGCACCCTGCTGCCTAGGGGGCTGCTGCTTAGGCTGGGCAGGGGCGGAGGCGGCGGCAGGAGGGCGTCCTCGGCGACAAGCAGACGGAGGCGCAGCCGCAGGAGGCGGGGCAGCAGCAGCCTGTCTCCGGGGCATGATGTACTTAATAACCTCCGACTGCTCCTGGGCAGCGGAGAACTGTTGGGCGTAGTTCTCTACTGCGTCGCCGAAGAGGCCACCCTGGGATATGGGAGAGTTCAGGAACCTACTCTTGTCCGACTCCCTCATATCGGCCAGGGTGAGCCACAGGTGTCGCTCCTGGACCACAAGCGTGGACATCGCCCGTCCCAGGGAGCATGCGGTGACTTTTGTCGCCCGGAGGGCGAGGTCCGTCGCCGCACGCAGCTCTTTAAGCACCCCTGGGTCGGTACCACTCTCCTGCATGTGAGAGAGCGCCTAGGCCTGGTGGACCTGAAGGAGCGCCATCGCATGCAGGGCAGAAGCAGCTTCTCCACACGCACTATAAGCCTTCCCAGTCAGACTGGAGGAGAACTTAAAGGCACGAGAGGGGAGCGTAGGAGCACCCCGCCAGGTGGAGGCGGTCTGAGGGCACAGTTGCATAGCAACCGACCGTTCCACTGGGGGTATGCCCTCGTATCCCTTGACTGCCCCGCCATCGAGAACCAGCACGAGCCGCCCCCGAGAAACCAATCGTCGAGCCGCGAAGGTTCGGGACACGGTGGAGGGTTCCACACGAGCCCAACACTTGCGGCCGCCCGGGAAAGCATAGCAGTCATTTCCGGGTCTGGCTCGGACAACGCCGCCACACCAGAAGGGGGCAACGCAGCCGAGTCGTCATCCCCAGAAGATGACTGCTCTCCCTCCGATGCAGCGATCGACATCTGGTCCTCCAGCGGAGCCCCGAAGGAAACGGCTGGGACCACACGAGATGGCCCAGCATGCTCCACCGAGGGCTCGTATGGCAGCGGTGCGGAGGAGTGAGGGGCCCGTGGGGGTCTTTCACCCGGCGGATCGTTCCTCACTGTAACCCTCAGACCACCAATGGGATTAGCCAAAGTAGCCGCCTTCTGAAATGAACCAGAAGACGAACTAGATCGGGGAATCTCCAAAGGGACCCCTCGTTTGAGGGATCTCAGTCTCGATCTAAACACCGCGATGGTCATGTTCCCACAGTGAGAACATGACTCATTCACGAACGCAGCCTCAGCGTGTGCGAGGCCCAAGCACGAGAGACAGCGATCGTGACCATCAACCGGAGGCAGTGTCTGACCGCATCCAGAAACGCACGGGTGAAACGTCATCCTGAAAAGGACGCGATCTTAACTCGTGTTGCTCTTTTAGAGAAAAGCTCTCTTAAATGTGCTGAAGCACACAGGGATCAACGCGACAACACAGCGGGGAAACTGCAAGCCCGCTGTGTGCACTCAACCGAATACCAGCTGTTAAAACAGCTCTTTTGAATAAACAGCTCGCGTGTAGCAACAGCCGGCACTCGGGAGGTTGCGAGGATCGCTGAAGCGCCGTCACACCAGCACAGAGAGGACTCAGAGCAGCTCGTTGAGCTTAAGAAACCACAATTCTTTCAGCTCGAACACTCAGAGGACACAACTGGTCGGCTCCGAAGCAAAAAGCGTTTGTGTATGCGCTTGCTTCCGCTTTTATACCCGCACTGGTAGGCGGGTCGCGGAATGCAAATCTTGCATGCCAATGTTTATTGGCTCGTTTTAGTTCACTCGAAGTCGATTGGTCTCCCTAGCGTGATCCCAATTCGTTGGAAACTCCTCCGACGAGACGTAGGAGTCCCCGAACGAAAGGGAACTAGGGATTTCTAAAGAAAAAAAGGAAAAATCTTTTGTCACAGTTTCTACATTTGTTTTTTCCAGGTCACAGCAAAAAGTGATTTTACAGATGAATCCTATAGCAGTTCTTGGCACTACCTTTATCACATAGAAAAACATGCAAAAACAACAGGTACAGATTACGGGCATGATGATTTTGTCTTTCATGATGAGCTGTTTAAGTCACAGGTACTGTATGCTACAACATATTCACTATATAATATAGACTTTATCCGTTAACGTAATATTTGGGTGTGTTCCATATTTTGTACTTTATCCTTAGTAAATAATCCTGGCCCGAAGTACAGCAATGAGCATGTGACGTGTTAAAGTCTGTATGAAACAGAAGTTGCAATAGTCTTTTCTTCCCTATTGTGACGTATAAGTGAAACGGCTTCATGTACAAGATAAAATGTAGGTGTACATGTGAGTGACTGGTTGTCCCGCCCTCACACCAGTAAACACATCATCAGAGAGGAGAAGAATGTAGTATGTAATCTGGACGTACTATCACCATGTTGTCATTATCATGTGACCTACCAGCTTCAGTTACGTCACTTCACTGCCATTCATAAATCCTCTGCTGTGGCCTCATGGGATTGTAAAGTGTCCATGTACACTTCAGAATCTCGCCAGTAGTAGTAGGTCATCCAGGTTCTTTTTGCCTACTCCTTTATGAGTACTGTGAATTCGAACATACTTCTTTTGTCACATACTGTTTTTCGCCTACTAGTAGGGAAGTATGCGATATCAGATGCAGGCTCAGTCTGCTTAAACCTCTTCCTTACCAGCTCACGTTCATCTGCCTCCACTTGAGTGTAATCTCAAACTCCAATAAACAACCAATGCATAGAACCAAGTCCTGGCTCAACATGTTTCTTTTTTTATAATCCGATACACTTTTATGTACAATTTGTATGAAAAATTTGTATGCACAATTTGGATGAAAATATCTGTCACTACTTCTGTTTCATTGTGACTTCAAAACAGTGTTAACCCCTTTCAAAACAAAAGTCTTTCTTAACCCTTAATGTGGCTTGGTAGCTCTTAACAATAAGTTCAGATAAATTAACATTAGTTATCAGACAGGTATCTTAAACTAAACAATACTTGCATTTATTAATCTAGGCAAATGCTAATTGTATATCAAAAACAGTTAAATCAATTTTGTACAAAAAAAATATTGTTCACAGTTTGTTGCGTTAGCAAATGTTAACAAATTAAATATATGTAAATGTATGCATGTATTTTTTTTTAAGTGTTACCAGTTAACCTGGGGTTTTAGACATTCATTTAAGATTAAGCCTAGCAATCTCTGAATTTGCTGTGGCTTTTAAATATTTTGAAGTCAATGAGAACACATGCCAAAATATTTAAAAATGAAACTTTGTTCACCCTTCAGTCCAAAAATCTGCTGATCATGAAGAGTGATGTGGACGTGGCCCAGTTCCAGAACCAGGCCCCAGAATATCTGCCACTTTCAGAAGAGTTTTGGAAAGCTCTGCGCTCCTTGCCTGTCTCATACGATTATGCTGCCTACTACAAAGTGCTGGAGAGATTTGGGACCCACTATATTTCAGAAGGCACTCTTGGGGGCCAGTTTAGATTATTTATGGCGGCCAGCCAAGATGACATGCAAAAATTGCGTAAGTGATATCTCACATATTCATTTCACTTGAGAAGAGTATTCGTCATTCAAGACCATTGCATTGTCTAACGATTGTCTGTTGTTTTCTTTTTTTACATAGAAACTGTGCATAGAGACTATAAACATTGTGTCAAAACGTCCCATTCGATCCTGTTTATCATCAGGTGGACCACAGAAAAGTGCAGTGAACAAACTCTTAACCTAGTCCAACGTCTCTGTAAGGAAAGATATAAAAGCAAAATCAAACCATAAATGCTTAACTGAAGCTTTCTTTCACTTTTGGCAGAAAATCGCACTAAATTCTGCGTCTGCGATATTTTCAAACTAGTTTCTGTAAACACCCAATGTACTGTACAATAATACTCAGTTCTGTTTTCAAAATGTCTCCCAAACAGATGCAAGCATACCAAAAAATGATATGACCACAAATATTATTGGCGGAGCTCCTGGATTTATTGCACAATTGTCAATGTTAAACAAAAACACACCCCTGGATAATGGCAGGATGTTCATGCAGTGGTCGGGTTCAGTAAAGAACTTTCCAAAAGTCATCAAAACAAAGGTTTGTTTGCAAATGAGTTTGTTATCATTACATAACAAATGAGTTCTATGTTAATCATAGAACATAATTAAACTTGGAGCCTTTGTTAGCCTGCCATAAACTGACCTATTTGCAAAGGAGCACATTCATACTTATGTGTGTGAATACCTGATTTGTTCAGCTCAGATCTCTCCATGAGCTGGTGAAAGAGGTCCCATGTGCAGGGGTGAAAAAGCATCACTTAAAGCGTGCAATTGAGACTTACCTCAACGAGAAACACCCATGCCACTGCAGAGAATGCCAGAACAACGGGCTGCGTGTGTTTGACAATGATATCTGTAAGTGTGTGTGTAAACCAGGCACCAAAGGCCAGGCGTGTGAGCTTGGGACTCCAGAAGATGAACAGCCAGGTACAGAAATTATTGCATAAAAATGACATAAATCAACGTTTTTCAAACGTTTTGATGCAACAGACTCCCAACTCATACGAGCTGGTGATTTTGTAGGAATTTGTACAATTTGAGTCACACAAAAAGATGAAAAAGTAAGCATAAAGATTCACCCTTATACGAAATCATCCAAATTCACCACCAATTCGCCAACAAAAACACAATATTAATGAGTTGCCATGTGTGTGTGTTGCAACTTCCCTAATGGGAGGTATATTTTCATTTATAAAAACCTTTTTACATTAAATTACTGTATATTTTTTCTACTCACCTTTAGAGTACTGTTCAGTGTATAAACATGAAGTGAGAAAAACATGGCTTTTAATAGAATAAAATAAATATTGTGATTAATTTCATGAGTTATCTTCTTTAGAAAGCTTAGATTATTTTGTATCTTTCTTTTATTTTATACATTTATTTTTTATTAATGTATCAATTGTAACTTATTCTAATAATAATAATTGGTATTATTATTATCACACTTTTTCTGATTTTTAGTGGATGTATGATGTTGTATGTGCAGTAAAAATAAACATACCCTTTATTTGGATGGTCCACTTTAGACATTCTATTTGCAACTACATGTCAACTAACTCTCATTAGAGTATTAGGAGACTGTTAGGTTAGGGTTCGTGTTAGTAAAATAATATGACATGTACAGGACCATTAAAATAAAGTGTTAGCCGATATTAAGCAGACCGTCTACTAATACTCTAATGGCTGGTTGACATGGAGTTGCACATTTACTTATAGATAGTCCATTATAGTATGTCTGAAGTGGACCATCGAAATTACCTTTTAAAGTGTAGCGTAAGTACTTTTTGGGGTCACTTCTTATTTTTGAGTGTCCAGTTAATATCTTGTATCTTAGGAGTGATCCATGGAGACTGGGCCTGTTGGTCTTCATGGAGCACCTGCAGGGAAGGACAGAAAAGCCGGAGCCGTTCCTGCAGTCGTCCGGCTCCTTCGGGCGGCAGGGACTGTATTGGGAATGCTGTGGAGACGACAGCCTGTGATGATGCGGAGGAATTAGCTTACCTACGGTGAGGAAGGTTGGCTCTCTGAAAGCGAATGAAACTGTGCAACAACACTGCCACTGTGTGGAAGCCTGACTTATTGGTTTTGACCTATTTTCAGCACAATGGAGCCTCACTGCTTTGATGATTCAGTCACACCCAGGGAAAGTTGTAAAACACCACCCTTCCTTGCTAATGGGTTTGTTTTGGTAATAATGATTATATGAAACACCTGTGTTCTCCACTCAACTGTGATTGAATATGTATTTGTGATGTGTTATAATGTTGTTCTCTTCTGCCAATTGCAGTACCCCAAAGATGCATATCCAGTGGGCATTAGGATTGAGTATGCATGTATTGAAGGTTATCATTTGATTGGAAATCCTATAGCAGAATGCCAAGAAAACCTAGACTGGTTACAATATCAAATAGAGTGCAAGAGTGAGTGTATAGGACTTTTTGGAGCTGTTGAATGCTGATGTTAGTAACCATTTTCAGTTTTATTTTGATGGTGTGTTTAGCATTACTGATGTACTTTGTCATTATTTATATATTTTAGATAAAAGTTAAATGATATACTGTAAATGCATTATATGATATCTATAGTTTTTCTATTATGTGTTTAAAATGGTCTATAATTATAATTAATCTATATTGTCTTAATGCATGGTGAGGATGAAAGTTTGAGTGGCCAAAGACTCTCCAAAGATCACAGATGGAGAATTGCAGAGATTAGTTGAGTCTTGGGTTCAGAAAGCCTATTAAAAAAAAATTGAACAACCCCTACATCACCACATGTTGTTAGTGAGGTTTTCAAGAAAAATCCTCCTTGCTCATCCAAAAACAAACCCCAGCCAATTCAGTTGTCAGACATGACTGGACCTTCAAACAGCACAGGGTTCTGTGGTCAGATGAAACTAAAAAATAGCTTTTTGGCAGCAAACATGCAAGATGGGTTTGGTGCACACAAGGATAAAAAGTACCCCATGTGTACAATTTAATATACCATCTTTAATGTTGTGGTCATATTTTTCTGCTGGAGGTCCTGGACTTCTTGTTCAGATACATGCATGGCATCGTGGATTCTATCAAATACCAACAGATAAAAAATCTAAACCTGACAGCCTCTGCTAGAAATCTTATAATGGGCCGTGGTTGGATCTTCCATCAGGACAACGATACAAAACAAACATCAAAATCAACACAAAAATGTGTTAAGTAGCACAAAATGAAGCTTCTGCCATGACCGTCCCAGACCTGATGAGTGGAGTGAACTGAAGAGAAGAAGCACCAACATGGATCTGGGAATCTGAAGGATCTGGAGAGATTCTGTAAGAATGGTCTCTGATCTCTTGTCAGGTGTTCTCCGAACTCATCAGGCATTATAGGATAAAACTCAGAGCTGTTCTCTTGGCAAAAGGAGATTGCAAAAAGTATTTAATAAAAGGGTACCAATAATTGTGGCCAACGTGTTTTGGAGATAAACATTTATTTCATAATGTGATTTCCCCCCCACTTTCTATTCTTTTACTTCAATGAAAGTTTAGATTTTTGCCAATATTTTGAATGAAAGATCAAAAGGATAAATGATGATAAATTTATTTTTTCCAGCCATTTTTTATCATATTTACCAGGGGTACCATTAATTCTGAGCACGACTGTAACTATATATTTATATTATGCAATTGTTATTTATAACTATTTAATGAAATGTTGTTATTTTATCAATTAATTTTATTTAGGCTATTTTCATATTTTACATTTCAAAGATATGAGAAAGAAACTGTGCATGTGTTTTATAACAAACGTTGCTTGCTGTCTGCAGAAACACTGTGTGATCGACCTCAGCTTCCTCCAGATGTCACCGGAAGCCCATGGAAGCTTGCCTATAACATCGGTGAAGCTGTCTCGCTTTCCTGTCCTGAAGGCAAAGTCAAAGAGGGTCCGGCTGAGACCCAGTGTAACGCTGGCCTCTCCTGGTCACCACAACCAAAAGAAACCAGCTGTCTCACAGGTCTTATACAGTAATTCAGAGTGAAGAATGTGGATATACACATTACTTAGCTGTAATGGGAAGGGACAACTCAAGGACATAATTTGATTAATTGAAATGTATTGAAAATGTGAGTAAAAATATGTGATGTTTTTTCACAGGTTTTAATTCGACCACTGTGTCAGTGCAATGCCAGCCGTGGGAGAACCTGGCAAAGGATAAATGTGTCTGTAAAGTACCCCACGAGTGCAAGTATGTTCCCAGACAGTCCATTAGCATTACACAACACAAACGCCACATAGCAATACAACACATGCAAATGTCAGAAAGGCATTTCTACACAACCATCCACCAAAACCCACAAATTTTCTAAATTTCCGTTTAATAAATGGTTGTGTTTTTGCAGGGCTTCCTTGGAGATATGTGCCACTGATGTGAAGCGCGGTCGGTCGCAGAGAATGAGTCTGTGTAAAGTACAGGCTATGCGCTGTCTGGGACACCAGTACACCCTTGCTGAAGACAATGCCTGCCAGTGGATACAACGCTCATTCACTGCTTGTCCACACTGCACCATCTGGGAGAGTTGTGATGGTGAGGGCTTGTACAATACAAGATCAAATAATGGCGCACATCATATTTGAATTTTAGTAAATATGACATTTCTATGTGTCAGGTTGCACTGGTACTGATATAAATATATTCTATTTTAATATATTTTCAAATGTTATTTATTCCTGTAATACATTTTCAGCAGCATTACTGCAGTCTTCAGTGTCACATCATCCTTCAGAAATCAAAATGCTGGTTTGAGGCTCAGTTATTATCATTTGTTTTTGGTGCTCATTTATTAACAATGGTTCTTAGTATTATCATTAATGTTTAGAGCCGTTTCTGCTGCGTAATATTTTTGTTCAAATCATGATACATTTTATTTAGTATTCATTGATGAATGGAAAGTTCAAAAGAGCAGCATTTATTTGAAATATAAATCTTTTGTAACATTAAAATGTCTTTACTGTCACTTTTGATCAATTGAATGCATCTTTGCTGAATAATGGGGAATATTCATTTCTTTTTTTTTTTATTGAACTTACCCCTAATTTTTTAATAGTAGTGTATCACAGTTTCAATAAGAATATTAGTCTCAAAAACAACATTTCAACATTGATGATAATAATAAATATCTCCTGAGCAGCAAATCAGCATATTACAATGATTTCTGAAGGATCATGTGACACTGAAGACTGGAGTAATGATGGTGAAAATTCTGCTTTGCATCACAGGAAAAAATTACATTTTAAAATATTTTCAAATAAAAAACTAGTTGTAATTGTATTAACATTTTTTACTGTTTTTACTGTATCAAATAAATGCGGCCTTGGTGAGCATAAAAGACTTCTATCAAAAGCGGAAAAATCTTAATAATACAAAACTTTTGACCGGTAGTTTATTTTAAAAATATTTTATGGTGTAAAATAAAGTCTGTGGTTAACACGACCTGACTTTCGACAAAACTTCCATGTTTAGTTTTACAACATAAATTACAAACTCTCATAAACCCAAACCTGAATGTAGCATAGTACGTTTTTAAAACATGCACAATGCTTTCAAAATTCATGTTTGAGTTGACAGTGTAACTTATGCTTTAAAACAATTATGAAAGTTTTCAAAAATTAAAAACTGCCTTTCAAAAAAAAAACATGAAAATTCCTGAGGGAAATGTAAACTCTTGCTAATGTCTTTTTGAACCTACAGGAAAGTGCCATTTTAAAGACTAAAATGTTGTAACAATCATGTCGTTGTAGAGCAAACGAACAGCTGCCGTTGCAAGACAAGTGAGGAATGTTCATCCCTGGACGCCTGGATCCATGTGTGTGTGCAGCAGGATGGAGCGTCTGCACCAGTGACAATGACAGAATGTGAGGCGGGCGTGAGGAAATGCAGAGGAGAGACGGCCCACATTGTCAGCATTCAACCTTGTCAGTCATAAACTTAGAGGCTCACTAACTAATGATATAGTGTAACCATATATGCTGTACTCTGAGAAGGATTCCTGCATTCTTTTTTAAAAGAAAAGGCTTGACAAGTGCAGTTTTCTTTCTTGCGTTGACATATTTTCCATTAAAACAGGAAGTTTGGACTGGACAAAAGAATAGAGCACAGCTGTGATGATGTAATACGACAATACGATTTTTATATTGGCTTTTGGATAATTGCAGAAAATAAGCTAATCTTATAAAATAAATGATAATCTGAACACAACTTGAATAAAAACTGATTTTTGAAATAAAAAGACCTACAATCACCAGAATAAAAAGCTAAAGCTATAAACAAACTATATCACAGCTTTAAAAAATCACAAGGGAGTATTACTGGTGTATTTTATGTCAGAATAAAATGAGAAAATATCTTGAGCTTGTGAAAAAAACATTGAAAAAACCCATTGATGGGTTCAACTCGTTTCTGGGTTTTGGCCTACAAAAAAATGAAACATCATACCTGTAGCTCTCCCTTGAAAATCTGTGTAGTGCAGGATGAGTCATCAATATTTTTGGTCTGTTGTCTCGGAAGCGAAAGACAAGTATATCTGCTGAAAGTAAATTTTGTCAACATTTAGGAGTATGTTAGGAGTTAGTTAGTATGAGTGTTAGCTTTAAGGCTAAACTCTCATTTTGATTTTGAAGCTTAATTTTTTTTAAAAGATGGGCATCTTACCAAGACTTTAAATCAGTTTCAGACAAAAATTAAGCCCTTTCCTCAATCCACTTCCTTTGGTTAGCCTAATAACCAGCAAAAAAGCAGTAACACTTTACAATAAGGTTCATTAGTTAACATTATTTCCTGTATTAACTAACATGAACTAACAATGAGCAATACATTTGTTACAGTATTTATGAATCTATTGTTCATGTTGGTTCAGTGCATTAACTAATGTTAACAAATACAACCTTTGATTTTAATAATGTATTAGTAAATGTTGAAATTAATATTAACTAAGATTAATAAATGCTGAAAAAGTATTGTTCATTCTTAGTTCATGTTAACTAAGGTAGTTAACTAATGTTAACTAATGGACATTATTGTAAAGTGTTACCAAAAAAGCATTACTGCACAATATAAACGGACTGTTCTGGAACAGCGTCCTATTCAGCCAGATCCAGACGTCTTGCCAAACTCCTGACACCCCAGATTCCCGCCAACAGCTTGTCCAGCGAAGGCATTGCTGCCAAATAATTAACCTGAAAACCATGTCTATTCTTGTAAAGTTTTTTTGTTGTTGTTTTGCATCCTCCATTACTGCTCTCGCAATGCTCTGAGAAAGTAAAAGAGTAGGCACTGCTGCCAGGTGTGAATTTCACAGCCTCTGTATTAACAAATCCAATTACCTCTAACTGACTGAGATCCAAAAGTGATATTTTAATGAGAGACATTGTTCGTGCGTTGAAATAAAAGCCTGTGACCTGTCACAAGATTGTTCGGAGAATCGTGGATAACAGCATGGCTATCAGGTGGTTTTTATCTAAATACATTTTTTTCAAACGGTTTCTCTGAAAAGAGGGTATTTAAATTCATAATGACTTTTATTATTACACTGATTTTATTTCTGAATCTTTTCTTAACTCAACATGGTATACTATATGTTGAATAAAATATCATTTTAACATGAGACACAAAGTTCCAGTTTTGTTAAATCATTAAAAAAAGGTTTATTACCAATGTAAAACGACACTGTGCCTTTTCATAAACACTACAGTATCTTCACCATGCCTGACACATTTAGAACTGTTATTAATAAGCAAGACCCATGCTGAGCCCCTCCAATCTGGACTTATATCACACCAGATGGACAGACATGCCATCCTTTACTGACAATCTCTTTAAAGGAATCACAGTTTTGAAAAATAATTCAGAGCGCTAGGTTTATATTGTATATGTACATCTCTAAAATGTCCATTTATAGATATATTCTTTATTTACAAAGGCTTCTTCAGGTATTTTATACTCCTAAAGGCTAAACAAAAAGATAAAAGTTACAGGATTTCGGTTTATGGAAGACTAAATAATACTGTAGTAAAAATTTTGTTAACAGCAAAAAAAAGCAGATCGAAAGAAACAACAGATACCACATTCACTCATGTTGTGCAGTATTAAAAAAAAGCATCGTAAATGTTAAACATCATAACCTTTGCTCTAATTAGCACTCTTGAACGCCTCATTACAACACCTGTCTTGACAAAAAGCACAGCATATGAATCGTATGGATAAACATAGCTGTAGCCATATTACAAACCATATTCTTTACTAAGCATAATGTAGACAAACATTCATTTAATAATGAAAATCTGTTGTACTGATCAAATATTATATAGTGTGTGTATGACTACTGATGTTACACAGATATTACTATTTATTCTCATAGCAGTAGGAAATTGGACAGAACTCACCAAAAGAAAGCACTGGTTTGAGAAATGGCAGTAGTACTGTTGATTGGTGAGTGTCACACATGTGAGGAAACACAGTCATTTGTGACTGGATTCTGGGAGAGAGCTTTTAGCTAGACACCAGACAACAGAGGCCAAAGAAACGCCGCTTTCTCTGCCGGACCAACGGGTATGGCGTCAGATTCAACAAACTGCTGTCATCTGTATCAGTACAAGAACACACAGACAGAGATTCATACAGCAATCCTTAAAGAATCGTCTGCCGTTTTACATTCATTTCACTAAACATTATTTCTAATTCCACATGTTAAAGTTTACCAAAAGTGTAAAAAAAATTTGCAAAAATAAATTGTAAATGTGCAGAAAATGGAAATATTGTGCTTTTTGTTGAAACCACTGTATCGTCACTATAATTATTATTTTCTGGCAAATAATCCTATTAAGGTTATCCTTAGTAAAGATAGCTATGCAGATCTTCTAAAATAAATTACTGTCCAAAAGATTGGGGTCAGTGGTTTTTTGGGGGGAAATAAATACATTGTTTAATTCAGCTAGTATGCTTAATAAAATTAAAAGTGATAGTAAATACATTTATAATGTTACAAAAGGTTATATTAAGTAAACACTGTTCTATTCATCAAATAATCCTGAATAAAATGTACTGTATTACGGTTTGAACAAAAACATTAAATACAATAAATGTTTCTTTAGCGCCAAATCATCAGAATGATTTCTAAAGGATCATGTGACACTGAAGACTGGAGAAATGATGCTGAAAGTTCAGCTTTGCCATCACAGGAACACATTTCATTTTAAAATATATTAAGATTTTTTTCTTTTTATTAAATAAATACAACCTTTGTGAGCGAAAGGCTCTTCTTCTTTCAAAACAACAACAACAAAACAGTAGTATAGATGAACAATTTGAGACTTTGCTATTGTTGAAAGATTTTGTTTGATGAAAGATGTTGCTTGATGGCCAAGTTTTTAATGAATTTATCTGCAGTATTATCCAAAATAATCCGAAAGCCGACACAGAGAAAGTGTTGAGATATTACCTTGGTTCTTCAGTGGTAAAGGCATTGTCTCCCTGAGTTTGCTTAGCAGATTTTTCATTTCTGTCATGTCCCTAGAACATCGAGGAACCATTTCAGATTCACTATCAGTTATTGATGAAGAAAACTGAGAGATAAAGATCCTGTCAGGGGCCATTCACACAGAACACGTTTTTGTGGTTTTTGTGCGACGCAGCCGCAGTGAGTGAAAAACGTAACTTATTTTAACTTGAGCGTCACGTTTTTAGAAAGTCTTGCAAAAGATGTGAGACGTGAGCACAACCGTTAAAGACGTCCATCTAGCACGTGTTTACATTGAAGGACAATGGAAAAGTAGCTCAGTGGGATGGAAAAAGGCGTTCTGTGTGAAGCGGCCCTTCAGTGAAGCAGCTCAGACTATTCACCTCTCAATGTTCTCAATGTCTGTGGCCACCAGGACGTATGTCTGCGAACAGTCCGCTGGAGTGGAGGACGTGTCTTCCAAGATTGGAGTGTCAGAGCTGTCCTCTTTCTTACCGTCTACCTTAGTACCTCCTGCATGATGTTTCCCTGGAACACATACAGTAAGACATCACTGGCAGACTGTAGTAGAGAAATAGAAATGGTCAAAATATGTCATGTTTTGACCCCTTGGCAACAGTCAACCTGCTCCCAGAACATCCATATTTTCGGTTTCCTATAAGCTCAAATCAGATAGAAGTCAAAGAAACTAGCAGTATCAACTCCTGCAAACATAACGCCACTAGAAGGTTCTTCAGTTTGACAAGCCAGGCTTCATCAACGTCAATTTCCTGTGACTGGTGTGGATGTTTCCTGCTGAGAGCCTAGGGGCGACCTCTCAGCATTACCTTTTCTGTGGAGCTGCAGGGATCCCAGCAGACATACAGACTTCAGCATCTCCGTCAGGTACATTTCCAGACAGCACTGCAGCTGGATGAAGAGGCGGCAGATCTCCGGATGTATTTCTCCATCTTCTGGGCTGTGAAAAAAAGCATCAATAATGCATCTCAGATCTGGAGCGCCCTGGCGCTTTTCAACATATTTAATTTCTCACATGTTACACACAGTATCCTTGCATTCATACACCTCAGACCACAACAAGTGACCACTGATATAAATCATGAGTCTCAGACATATGATGTCAGTTCTGGGCTATATATAGCTAAAGCAAATATTTTGGAATTTTTCAGTTTTTCGACGATATTAAATATGTTGGTATTAATCATTTACACTAAAACTGCTTAAAACATCTGAAAGACCATCCTTTCAACTAAACAGCCATTGTTGCCAAGTAGATTCTAATTATTTAATGTACAGTAGTTAAAATACAGTAAAATAATCATGGCATGTCTTTAACTACATTAAAATGTAGTAAAAAATGTAGTAAAAATGTGAACCGGAGACTACTGTAAAAATTTCTTACTGATGAGGCAAATTGAATGCAAATTTAATTTTGAATTGATTAATTGAAATGGAAATGGAACGGATTCACAGAATTGAATCAAACTTACCAGCACTAACACCAATTTTGCTAGTTTAAATTCATTTGTCGTGCCATGGATCTAATTAAAATGACACTGTCTTTATGAAACTTAATGCCCAAATAAGAAGCCCGTTAAAAACATGGCAATATTCAAGATCCCAGCAAAATCATTGGATGTTTGAATATTTCTGAGCACCATGTTTACAAGGAAGTACAAACAATCTAGAGCTCTAAACACAAACGATTCTCAGAAAATCACATTTTTCAGAATCCTATGCCTGTCATTTCTGCTCTGTAATTCCCATGTGGAATGCTGTAACATGGATACTTTATCTTCCTGTTCTTGGATTACCTGGAACAGAGTGATGCACCAAACTCATGTAAGATAAATCATGTAACGTGTCCATTAGGCAAACCGTTTGCTCTATTGTTTCTATAAAAGTAGTAAAATTATGTGCAGAGGGAAATTTCTCTCCATGTACTTGCAAAGAGCAAGATATCATGGTCCATGATGAAAATGAATCCACTGCCATTACCTCTGGTACATTATTACAGCACATTCATGAGTCAAAAAGTAACACTACATTCAGATTTGCTTACTTTAATTGAAGGATATGACATCAAATGTTTTCTAGTAAAGAGCATTTTGGTGGCTGTCACAAAAAAAGCCCCTTAATATGGATATGTATTGACTAATCAAGAGCTGTAGACAATATGTTAACATGGTTTTATATTAAATTATTTATTGTGTTAAATATAAATGTGTTAATATAAAACCATGTTAAGAGCCTGTGATTTATGATTATTCTCCAAACATATTGCATGATGAGCCAGCACAACTAGCAGATATTTATTAACTAAATGGTGCTATGCGCAGTGCTCAGACTTATAATTAATAACAAGCTACAATATAATTTTATAAGATACGATTTTCTAATAGCTCACGTGCTTATAAGATGTAATGAGTTAATAATGACTAGAGGTTTTCAAAAAGGGGTCCATGACACCTAGGGAGTCCGCATGGGTACTGCATGCCAATTACTGTTTGATAAAAAAAGAAGAAAAAGTGTAAATCAAAAACAAAATATTAATTTCAGACAAAACTAAAGCACCTAAAGTTTAGCTAAATGTCTCATTGGCCCTCTCACATTAAAATGCAATATTTTAACATGTATTTATAAAAGCAAATATGACATTATCGGTTACATAAATATGTTTTACCCTGATATTGCAGAAAGGTTTTGATGTGCGGTTCGTGCCATCTCACAGCCTTTTGTGCGTGTCTTGTGCATTTCCGCACGAAGAGAGGGACAATCAGTGGAAATCTCTCCAATAGAGATAACTAACTCCCTATAGAGGGCCACAAGTGTATTGAACTCCTGGACAACCTGATGGAAGAGAGAAAAACAAAAGCAAACAAACTGAGAAAATATAGGGCTCACAAAAACATTTTAACCTTGAAAATGTATGAAGCAGATGAATAAAATGACTAAACATTGATGAAATGACATGTATCCAACTTGCCAAGACTTTTTCATTTTGACCAGAGAACGTCACAAAAACAGGCAATTTGTTGGAAAGCAGCACCTCAGGCGACATGCTCATTTCATTTTGATCAATATTTGGTTGAAAGGATAAGCGTTCAATGGCAAGCAGTGTTAACATTTATGCCTTTAACTAGTATCTGTTTTTATGTTACTAATGCATATTTTTTATTACTTGTAATCAGTGCTCTAAGTGAAAAAAATTATATTCCTCAATCTCGACTGAAATCTCCCTCTGAGGGTGGGGCGGTCAGAGAAAAAGTGAGGATACTACAGATTAAAATATAGAAGTGCATACCAGCCCACTTCGAGCACTGCATGCTTGTAAGTAATCCCATAATGACTACTATGTTTATTCAATTTCACCTGTGATTATTCATTTAACATTAGTAGGCTACTTGTTCACATATTGACTAGTATCTATTCAATTAGTAACTAGCACTCATTCACTCATGACTAAAGTCCCTTTAAGGCAAGTAATTTCACTTGGCGGCCATCTTTGAAACGCCTCTTGGGCAGCTATTTCAGTCATGCAAGTACTGCACCTAACTCTTTGAATGGGGAAATTCTCCAAAGCTGTTCAACAAGCTTATGAGTAAATTTCATATTTGAAATCACCAGTGAAATCTGACAAAAACTCTCCCATAAATGTTGTTTCTTATGCTCAAATAGCATTAAAAAAGTTTAGATTTCAGACTGGTCCAGCCTATTTTATTTAGAAGGCAGGACATATCCGTCATTATTCAAGTAATATGAGTATACAGTTTTCTTTGTATATCTATGCTGAGTCTTTGCTCACTACTAGTAAAAGTGACAAGTAACATTGTTCTTGGAAACATTTTGTATATTTTTGCTCAGATGTCAATTATTCACTTCCAACAAGTAGCTTAAGCTGAAGTAGTAACTATGCAGAATAGTTAGTCAATTTAAAATAATGCCAGCACTTAATAAACAATTGGAAGACATGTTAGTCATATGTGAACAGCTTATATCTGCACTACAGATCGACATAGAATTCAATATCAAAAATTCAAGGCAACTGCATGGTCAATGTTAATACGGCTTGCCACAAGCTTTCTGCCTGTTAACGGGGCAAAGACTCCTCAAAAACAACACACGAGCTTTACAAATGTGCTGCAGTTTTAGCCCAAAATAGAGTATCGCTCCCTCAAAGTCATAATCTGTCAAATGAAACGTGTCTGTAAAATTTGGAACCTGTCACTACCGCCGCACCATAGGACAAGTCACTAAACCTCCAAGCCAAAGAATTCATTTTTTATTTCACGTCCCTAGTGTCGCATTATACATTTAGGATGTTGCCACTTCTGCAGAACCTTGCGTGAATTTGAAATGGTGGTTGAACAATCAGCAGGAATCATAGCGGAATAATGCTGTGGGTCATGACGCAGGCATACGCACCATTCTGCAGTCCGCTACGGCACGCTGAGCTTCGCTGCTCTCCCGGCGCTCCGGCTCTCTGGACGGGGGCTTACTGCCGATCTGGAAAATGGTCCCGGCAGTTCTGGGGCGGTTTTTGCGCCCATTCGGTGCAGAACTCATGCATACACATCAAGTGAAGAAACTGCCCTGATATAAAACGCTGATTGATCAATATAGCCTACTGCCACTCGTTTGGAAAAAATGTCTTACTCAGTTGATCGATCTGCCCGTGTCTTGCTCCTGGATTCTCTCCGCATCGCCACGATGCAGAAGCCGAGTCACCTTCATTCACTCCTGCAGAGAGCTGAAGTGTCCTTGCAGGGTTTCGTCTTCTTCAGCAGAGAGAAATGCGATAACAAAGAACCAGATGCAAACATGTCTTGATGCCCCGTATAGCTCTTCAACGAAGAAAGACACCTCCCCGCGACAATACTCGCTACTTGAGAATGAGATAGACTAATATGTGCCGCAAGTTGAATTGATACACTCTATATGGCGTTTATTGAGAGTAGGTAGCACAAGGTGATCTAAGAGCGCTATTCTAACCTTGATAGGTGCAGTTGCTTGAGGCATGACGTGGTTGAACACACTGCACTCTCATAGGATGAGAATACTAATGCAACAGATTCACCAACTCAGATTCACCCATCTCAAATGAGGCTTATTAAACATTCATACAAGTAAAGTATCTACTTACGGTTGGTTATTAGGAAATGTTCTATTAGTGGTTGAATCATAGGCTGTTTATTGTAATAAATCCTAATTGTGTAAAAAGCTAGAAGCACAATTAGACCTAATGGCAGCCTGTTGTTGTGTTGTTCTCTGCAAAACCACTATAGAGAAACCACTGCATTTGAGATTTTCTAAATAATATAATTTGTGTGTATGCAGATGGTTGAGATAGAACAAGATAGCATGTCTAAACAACAAGGACTGAACAAAGCTTCCAAAGGATTATACCCCTTTCTTTCGACATGGAATATGTATTAAAGTGCAGGAAAAGATTTACAATATTAAAGATTTCTCTTGTGCTTCATATGTTTTTGTTTTTAATATTTTTAATTGAAGTAAATAGCCCACATAAAATGAATGTCATGTAAAAGTATTACTTGAATATAAAATATATATCCTCAATATAAAATAATAATAACATCAACCATTTTCCTCTGAAAGAATCTGTGGCCAGGAGCCAATAACAATGAATGCTAACAGCAAATTAAAGTAGTTACTTAAGTCAAATGCAAACTTAATGGAACAAATAAGAAAAAAAGTTATCTCGGATCGCAAAAATCTGTTATTTTAAATGATAGTGGTCTAATTACTTATCTAAGACAACAAATTGAGCATTAGTTATTGAGACCACACAAAGAACCATTATGGCCAATTGATTACTGTAAAAACAAACTAGAACGGTTTTAAATTAGATGTTATAATTCTCAGCATATTCTATGGATAGTTTAGAAGCTGACAGGCAGTTATGGATAGTTAAGTTCACAAACCTGAGCACTGTACTTTGGAAATTAGCTGTAAGAGAAGACCCTTCACAAACATATTCACACTAAATATAAAGCAAGTGAATCCAACTTGAAGTGAAATGAAGAGTCCACTCATGTGATTATCCATGCAAAGCTGCACACAGTTGGCCAAAATTCAGTTTGAAAGCTAACAGATGTTAGGCAAACCACAAAGTCAAAAATCATTAATCATCTTTGTGGTAAACAGATCATCAAGCTTTGGAATTTTAACTGCATGGATTCATTTCGCTCTGTGATCGGTTGGCGTTTCCAACACGTATAGTGCAGAAGCAGCTGCAGATTTCTTTTTTTTCCCAACCACTCTATTGTCCTAAGAGTTCAGAAACACTGCAGACAGCTTCTCGCAACTTCTCTTTAAAAAGAGAGGAAGAAAAAATAGCAGAAGAAGCAGAAGATAATGAAGCCAATGACCCAGTTGATGGAGTATATATAGATGATCACCATGTCCATGTCAAATCGCCAGCCATGCGAATCATCCTCAAAGTTGAAGGAATCAAGCCTGTAGCCCCCGTGAGGGAACTGGCGTCTGCCAATTGGACTTGCCTGCCTTTGAAAGCCTTAGAAAGACAGATATAGATAAAGAGTGGGAGAGAGGAAGAAAGGCAGAGAGAAAGACGAAGCACAATGACTATTACAATGAACATTATACCATATGAAGAATAACAACTGAATCTGCAGAGTTTATTAATGGCTGAATTCGGTGAAATAGATTTAGACATGGTTTTACCTCCGAAAATGCGAAACAGTTTACGGCAGCTCGGAAGAGGCCATTTTGCACAGCTAGCTTTCTGGAAATTCTGCTTCCGAGACATGTATTCCTTCGGGAAGAACGTACGAGCTGTATGGTTCAGTTCTGTGAAGAGTGGGATGTGAGAATTTATTTATCTGTAAATCATTAATGCTCTCAATGCAATGTATTTATTAACATATCTATCTCATAAGGTGTCTCTCAGATCAGATCCTGTCTGCTATATTTTATGTCACGTATAGTTTGAAAATCAATAAGAGCCTTTTCTGTTTAATCACTGTCAAAAAGCACACACTGGGTTAACATGAAGGAATTTTGCTTACTTTTCATTGCACTGCCTTGCAAAACTATAGCAGACTACAATAAAGCTCAGCAGTAAATATCTAGTTTACTTTTTTTTACCCATCCTTCTCAGCTCTTCTATCCTTGTACTCGCAGGTCCTTTAATTCACATCTACTTTGCTGAGTAGATTATTCACCGTCATGAACTTTTCCCCTCAGATCTCATCTTAATATCTATTCTCACAGTACTTCTCCTCTCCTCACTGTTAATCTATGTCTTACAGAACTGTTTGAGGGCCGACCCAGAAGCCTAATGCTATCTATCTATCTATCTATCTATCTATCTATCTATCTATCTATCTATCTATCTATCTATCTATCTATCTATCTATCTATCTATCTATCTATCTATCTATCTATCTATCTATCTTCTAAGTTCCCCAAAATCTCATCATCATCATCAACAACAACAACATCATATATTATTATAATATAATATAAAATGTAAAATAATCAGAAGTGGACAAAGTACACAACTTCCTTGAGTGAAAGTATACTACTGGTCAAATATTACTCTGTTACAAGTAAAAGTTGTAAAGGCTGATTTTTACTTAAGTAAAAGTACAGAAGTACTTGTTTTTGAAAGTACTTAAGTATCAAAAGTGAAAAGTAAATATCAATGCATTGTTTTATTATTATGGCTTTGTTGTATATAATACTTACAGTACCTTATGCCTCTGAATCTATGCCTGCCTACCTACCCTCATATCAATATCACATTTATTTCTAGAATACAGTTCCAGTAGTGGGATTGAATGTGAGATTGAATAAGTGCACTCAATATTGTCCACAATGGTTTCAGACACCCAAATGGCTGTTCCCTCAAATAGTGCCCTATTTAAAGTTTTTTGGCTTTTTAATATGAATACTTTTAGCCTTACTGTTATCTATAAGTTAGTGTGCTCCAAAACAATGACAAAATTTGCATTTAGAAGACCAAACCCAACATTGAAAATGAAAATCAGGTTGATGTCAGAATCTAATGTCAGATTGACGTTAATCTCCAAGGTTGGAAAATTAAAATCGGGTTGACGTTAGAAACCAACATCAGTCGGGATCTGACGTCAACCAGACTTTCATTTCCAACCAAAATGCAACCTGCAACCAGAATCATCCCCTGACTGACGTTACTGCTCTCTACTCAAGAACCTTGAATGAAATGCAGTAGAGTTAAAAGTACAATATTTGTTTTTCAAATGTAGTGAAGTTAAAGAAAAATGTTTCCAGAAAAAATAATACTCAAGTAAAATACAGAGACTCAAAAACTAAGTACAGTACACAAGTAAATGTATTTTGTTACTGTCCACCTCTGAAAATAATATATTTTTTACTACGGGGCAGTTGAATTGAATCTGATTGGTTGACGAACGTTCTGAGGTGTGCAATTATTTTCAGGGAACCGCACACCTAAAGTAGTTCCAGGCAGGTCTTGACCGCATTACAGTTCCATATCCCTTCGCCAAATGATTTCAGTTATTTCAAAGGCCTTTACAGCCTACAACAACAAAAGAACCAAAACCCACAATGACACTGACCAAGCAAATAAATATAGTAAACAATTGGATAAAAACAATTGAAAATATTGAAAAATAATGCACACACAATTATTCCTTACATAATATATATTATTGTTAACATTATAAGTCACATTTATAAAAATATACCAGACATTTCAAGATGTCTCTTTTCCTGAAACAAACCTTTCTGGAAAAAAACATGTGTTATGGTGGTTCTGCACAATGGACAGGGTGTGTTGGTGGGGCAGTTCTTGGCCAGTGTCCGCAGACAAGGCTCACAGAAGACGTGGCTGCAGGGATGGCACATGTATGGACTGAAGTAGACATCCAGACACACTGCACAGATATAGCCTTCACGATCCCGGCTGGGCAGCTCCTCATCCTCACTGCTGCTAGATGGGTTCCCTGTAGAGCTCTTCAACAGAGAGGAGATGACTCAGTGCTGTTAAACTCAACAATCTGGTGAGCTTCACCTTTACTAGTGAGCATCGCTTTCAGTGTTATGCTGATGGTTCGTATAAACAGTTTTAACTTGACCTTTAACACACTTGGTTGTTGGACTATAAAGTATCTTTTGAATTGTGTTAGAGACAGGCTTTGAGCATGGGTGGTGTGTCCCACACAAGACTCCTCTGATGCACTGGGACTGTCAGCATAATTACAGCTCTACTGCCCATTGGGACCTCCAGAGACCATGCTCCTTTTCCCCTAGTTGTGTCATTAACACTAAATACACATCTCATAAAAGTCTCCACATCCCACTTGACAACCCAGGATATCACATGGAAAACATGTCACATAGAATTTTGTTTTTAATGTTTCCATTAGGTTTACATGCTTCCAAGTTAAAAAAAAACAAAAACAAAAAAACACTTAAATTTTCTCACAATTTACATTGCAGTATCACCTGTTTTCTCACAGAGTATGAAATGGTTCAATTCAATAAAGGATTCTAACTTCATCTTTTTTACTGAGAATATGCTGTGGTCTGATTGGTCAGATGGCCCAGTCTGTTGTGATTGGTGTATTGCTTACAGCATGTGTTGGAAACCAAAAACCCATAACCATATCTGAATTTCAGCTCTGGAGACTCCCTCACCTGTATACACAGTGATACAAATAGTAACAATGCCATTGGTTTTACCATATCAATTTGAGTCCACATCCTCATCCCATTAAACTACATGCAAAGTGGATTTGCTTTCGCAGCACATAAAACAGCATCTCATCGACATGCTAGCCTCAGCTACAACTACAATGTTTTAAGGTGTATCAAAGTAAAATGTTCACAGGCAGCTATTGAACAGTGTTTGGGAAAAGTAATGAGTTGCAATATTGTGTTAATTCCTAAAAAAGTTTCTAATTGTTTTAGTTACTTTTATAGAAAGTAATGTGCTACTTTTTCTCACCTGGGCTGGGCTTGCTTGTTTGTTTTTTAATTAAAAAAAAGTTATTGTACGGTTCAAATGGAGAACTGAAGGTCAGCAAAGACATTAGTTATTAAAGTGACAATAAATACACAAAGTATATTTGTATTATTTCACATATTTCATTATTGCAGGTTTGCGTAATATTCTGAGTTTGCATTTCACTGTTTTTATTCATTTTGAGGAATACTGAATCTGTTTTTGTGAAAGTGAGATGACTAAATGCATGGCACCCCAGACCATCACTGACTGTGGGTACTTGACACTGGACTTCAGGCATTTTGGCATTTCCTTCTCCCCAGTCTTCCTCCAGACTCTGGCACCTTGATTTCCGAATGACATGCAACCACTGAGCAACAGTCCAGTGCTGCTTCTCTGTAGCCCAGGTCAGGTGCTTCTGCCGCTGTTTCTGGTTCAAAAGTGGCTTGACCTGGGGAATGCGGCACCACATTTCTCTGGATGTTTCTACTCCAGACTTAGTCCACTGCTTCCGCAGGTCCCCCAAGGTCTGGAATCGGTCCTTCTCCACAATCGTCCTCAGGGTCCGGTCACCTCTTCTCGTTGTGCAGCGTTTTTTGCCACACTTTTTCCTTCCCACAGACTTCCCACTGAGGTGCCTTGATACAGCACTCTGGGAACAGCCTATTTGTTCAGAAATTTCTATCTGTGTCTTACCCTCTTGCTTGAGGGTGTCAATGATGGCCTTCTGGACAGAAGTCAGGTCGGCAGTCTTACCAATGATTGCGGTTTTGAGTAATGAAACAGGCTGGGAGTTTTTAAAAGCCTCAGGAATCTTTTACAGGTGTTTAGAGTTAATTAGTTGATTCAGATGATTAGGTTAATAGCTCGTTTAGAGAACCTTTTCATGATATGCTAATTTTTTGAGACAGGAATTTTGGGTTTTCATGAGCTGTATGCCAAAATCATCAGTATTAGAACAATAAAACACCTGAAATATTTCAGTTGGTGTGCAATGAATCTAAAATATATGAAAGTTTAATTTGTATCATTAAATTATGGAAAATAATGAACTTTATCACAATATGCTAATTTTTTGAGAAGGACCTGTAGAACTACAATAACCATCATGCTTACAAAGCGCACACAACACGTCTGCACTTACTCCCGATTTCCCTCAACATGAGGACAGGAAAGTTTTCAGTCAATAAATGGGGAAGCAAAGTAACTTACGTTACTTATTTGAATTAGTAACTCAGGTATTTATTGTAAATTTAAAAGTAATGTGTTACTTTACTAGCTACCTGAAAAAAGTAATCTGAATAGATAACTCACATTACTAAAGCATTACCCCCAACACAGCCAATGAAAACCATACAGTAGGGAGGCATTATGTAAATGTGTTAATTAAATAATTAACAAGTGTATTGTATGCCATGCCACACTGTAACAAAAAGATGTTGTGTGCTCTCCAAAAGGGGGAAAACTGCCTAACTCAAATTATTATACCACTGAAATGAAAATGTAGGATTTATGTTTCTCTTCACTGTATTATGAAGGGTCCTTACCTCCTCCCGCCAAATCACAACTCACCCCTCTTCTAGCGACAAAGAGTAATGAAGGAGCAAAAGACATCATTGCATTTAGGCTATAGTAATCAGACCAAAACCATGAATTATTGGACCAGTGCTTTCTAAGAGCAGTTGTCTATGGTTTGTGATTTGTTATGAGACACTTTGGGGTGTTTTGCTTTAAAGATTAATCATTGTGAAGAGAAATTTTCAACAGTGATGCAGTGTGCGTTAATGCTGGTGAATGGGTTTATTGCATTGCGTTGAGAATCCCTAATGCAGAACCTGTTGATTGTTAAAATGTGCCCTCTGCTGGAAAAATTATACATTCTGTGTTAATGATCCGGGCGTGAAAAAAAAAGGAAGACACAATGAACAATATTTGTAAATATATGAATACATGTAAGGGATAATTTGCCAGCCAGTTATTATTGCAAAATAAACCCTAAAAAAAATATTTTAAGAAAAAGTTGTCCAGCGCAATAGAAAATAATCAGTCTAGCAACAAAACAAAAATTCATATATATTGTTGATTATTGAATCAGTTAGTTGTTGTTCTGGGTGGTGTGTCCATTGTACCATTGTGTTTCCATTGTTTTAACAGAAAACTAATTTCAAGAGACCACATGTCAAAAGTTTCATATTTATCATAAAAGTAATACAGTAGACTTCCAATGCTGATATATTATCGAGCTCAGAGATAATACGTCCGTTTGTCAGACAAACTCTTTTGACCTAAAATATTTCCTTGGAGTACCCTCTGAAATATTTAGTTAGTATTGACAACTTATTCGCATGTTCACGGTTCTCTGATATTGGTTAAAGACCCCATGACACTCAGGTAAACAAATTAAATATTTCACTTTTTCCTCATTTCTTTTATTTTAAAATGATTTCTTTATGTTTGACATTTTTATGATTAAATCAATTAGCTTTTAATCAACTCACAAAAACTAACAATAAATGAATTATATTCAGTTTTTTCATTAACTAAACACGGCATTGATTTATATATTAATGTAATCTTTTGGCAACAACTTTGCAGAAAAACCTTTATAGAAAAAATCTCTCTAGAATTGCAGCTCTTGAGTCAAGAGAGCTAATATTCTGACAGAAAAGCATTGGTCCCAGTTTGAGCTGCTCTTGAAAGACAAGCTGCTATTACAGCTCTTGTATGTGTGTGTTTATGCTTCACCTGCACGTTCTCCTGCTGCTGGTTCTGTCTGCAGCGCTCTCTCCTCCTCTGTCTCCTCCTCAGGCTCTTCAGTCGTTTCCTCTCTCTCTTGCTCAGCCTGCGTTCCCCAGTGGGAGTAGGTGTGAGCAGGGATGAAGTCACTCTGCCAGCCCGCTCTCCGACCTCCTGTTCCACCTCAGAGCTGCTGAGAGACATCAGAGGAGCTCTGTGGTTGAAGGAGCTGCCTGCTTCCTGATCTTCGCGAGAGCCTCTAATAATATCCGATCTAACAGGATCAAGTTCGGACCTCCTCGAAAGCATCATGGCCCTACTATAGGGAGGCTGAGCTGGAGGGCTTATCCTATGGCATGGGGAAGTGGAGGCCTGCTGGCTGGCTGTGGACCTCAGCGTATGTCCAGTGAGGACATCACAGTCTGGAAAGAGCAGATGAGAGAATCCTCGTGGGGAGTATCGCCCCCTGTAGTGAGCCTCTCGATGGGTGTCCATATAGTCCAGACTGAACGCCTTCCTGTGGGCATGTCTGACTCCAAGTGTGGCCCTCTGCAGGGGCCTGACCTCCAAGCACAGGGCCTCAGCTGTACGCCCATGATCCTCTCCTCCATGTGAGCCCATTTCTGAGATCAGACAACTCACTGGCGAACCGAGTCCTCCCCCCCACTGCACCCAACTCTGCAGCGGAACGGGACACATTTGAGTTCATTGTTGAAGAGGTGAGCAGGAACATACTGGCCCCCCTGAGGCATTTTGCACTGTTGACAAAGGTAAAGCCCCCTAAATAGTGGCAGTTCAGCGACCCAATTGTCTCTAGGGGCCTATAGAATTCAAACAGCCCACAATACATGCATTGTAATAAGGGTGGTAAAATTAGGTGAAATAACTAGACCAACCTTTTTCAACAGACACGGTCAGCTCTTTTTCTATCTGAACAATTAGCAGCATATGGGAATATGTGAGTCTGAAACGAAATATGTGCTCATTTCATACAGTTTGTGTGTTCTTCTTGGAGCTTTATTAATATAGTGATTAAGTTACAAGTGCAATTAAACTATTCTTTTCACAAAATTACATGTATGTATATACAGTATATGTGTGTGTGTGTGTGTGTGTGTGTGTGTGTGTGTGTGTGTGTGTGTGTGTGTGTGTGTGTGTGTGTGTGTTTTAATATTTTGAATGAAATATTCCTACATAATATAATATGAAATAAAATAATATATATATATATATATATATATAGATCAATATAGAAATGTGTGTAAAATGTATATTAATATAAAATGCATGATATATTTCAATGATCTTTTAATTTTAACATTTTAATTCAATGTACATTTCAATGGATAACAATGGATTTGTTGTAGGTTATTTCAAGAAAATGTTAAATCGATTTAATGCAATTGATAAACAAAATACATTGTAAATATTAAACATCAATAGACAATTCAAATATTGATTTTTAATTTGAATTATAGAAAAAGTTAACGCTAAAAGATTAAAACATGTAAACAACTTAAACCAAAGAGACATTCAAGTTGAATGTCATTGCATAAGGTAATGATTGGTTAGGCATTATATTATGTAATGTTTATTAATATTAATCATCAATTTCAAAACCATGCTGTCAAACACTTTTCTGTTTTAAACACTTTTATTTTTATTGTATTGCTATTATTTATATTCTAGCGCTTTTGAGAGAAAATCTATGCTGCATGGTGTTGAGGGATCTGAGTCGTTAGGAAACGGGTCTTGTTCGATACTTCGCCGTCATTAATGTTCTTTCATCTTTTTGCCACGTTCTCACCAGATGGCAGCAGATTTCCGTTCTGGATAACACAGGGAACTGTCCGCGGTGCTGAAGGTGCTTTTTCTGATGCATCTCTACGAGTCGTCACAGAGTGTATATTCTAATAATTCGAATAATTATCAAACTGTTTATGATATTCGAAAGCATCATCATTATACTGGCATATTATACTTTCAGTTTTGCAATGAGCATATAACAATGAATATATTATGTGTCTACGTTTTCAATTCAGTAGTTGTTCACATAATTATATGCTCTGTTTTTCATCTTTATTTCCAACCATTTAACTTATATAGCCTAGTATTTATTTTTTTCCACATTTTTTTTTTCAGAAAGCCTAGATTTCAAGCTGATATTTTTATTAGCAATGAAATCCAAATTGGATTGGAAAAGTGAAATTAGTTTAGCACTGCAAAATAAAATAAACAAATATAAAAGTTTTAGAGGGCTGTTAAAAAAATCATAAGTGTGCCTTAATTGATAACCAAGAAACAATTTAACAAGCACGTTCTTCAATTTGTGTGCTCAACTTTCATAACATCAACTGTTGAATATCTCAAAACATATTAGAATAGCAGCTACTATCATAAATACAACTTTTTACTACTTTAAAGCTTGCACGACAGCTCTGCAAAGTGCGCGCGCCAACCTCTCAAACATCTCTGACGCACTTAGTAGGACGACTCGTATAAATGAATTCACTTCGTCACTGGGCGCCAATGATCGCAGCTCGAGCGTGCGGCACTTCCTGAGCCCGGAGCCCGGAGCCCGCCATGCGTCTTCAGAGCAGCGAGGTGACCGGCGCGAGGGACTGTTTCTGAGTGACCGCTCTCACCATGGAGAGTTACAACAACACCACAGAAAGCCAAGACTGGAGCGGGAACGAAACAACAGTTAGTGAAGTTGCTCTGTGTTACCAAATAATCGGCTCGCTTTTCTTGGCTGCGTTAATTCTGTTTGCCATATTGGGAAACGCGTGTGTCATCGCTGCCATCGCCTTAGAGAGATCGCTTCAGAATGTGGCCAACTATCTTATCGGCTCTCTGGCCGTCACAGACCTCATGGTTTCGGTGCTGGTACTACCCATGGCAGCCCTGTATCAGGTTTTGAACAAATGGACTTTGGGACAGGAGATGTGCGATATATTCATATCTCTTGACGTGTTGTGCTGCACCTCTTCCATCCTGCACCTGTGCGCAATCGCTTTGGATAGGTTCTGGGCCATCACCGATCCCATAGACTATGTGAATAAAAGGACCCCCAGAAGAGCGGCAATCTTGATCAGCCTCACTTGGCTAATAGGATTTTCCATTTCCATTCCGCCCATGTTGGGTTGGAGGAAACCAGAGGACCGGGCAGACCCCGACGCGTGCACAATCAGCCAAGACCACGGGTACACCATCTACTCAACTTTTGGAGCTTTCTATATCCCCCTCATCCTCATGCTGGTCCTCTACGGGCGGATATTCAAAGCGGCGAGGTTTCGTATAAGGAAAACGGTGAAGAAACCCGAGAAAGCCAAAATCGCGGACAAATGCCCCGCGGTGTCTCCGGCGCTGTTCCCGAGGAAGGCGAACGGCGAGCTGGGCAAAACTTGGAGGCGAAGCGTGGAGCCGCAACCGTGCGTAAACGGAGGGCTGAAACACGCGGAGGACGGAGAGTCGTTCGAGATCACAGAAGTTCAAACCGTCTCCAAAAACCACCTGAGCCTGCCCAACAACCCTCAGCCGTGCTTCGAGAACAGAAACGAGAAAAACACGGAAGCGAAGCGCAAAGTGGCTCTGGCCAGAGAGCGCAAAACGGTCAAGACACTGGGAATCATTATGGGCACGTTCATTTTCTGCTGGCTGCCCTTCTTCATCGTGGCGCTTGTTTTGCCTTTCTGTCAAGATTGTTTTATGCCCGAGTGGCTGAGGGCAGTCATTAACTGGCTCGGATACTCCAACTCACTTTTGAATCCCATCATATATGCGTACTTTAACAAAGACTTCCAGAACGCATTTAAGAAGATCTTGAAATGCAAATGTATTAGACAGTGAACGAAGCTATTTGGCTAATATGGCTAATATGCAGATATTGATTGTTAAAGAACTGCTCTAAAGGCATTAATTGACAGTACTTAAGCACAAGAAGAGTTAGAGCTCTGTCCTTGTGTATTTGTTTATCTGTGAAGTTAATCTGCTTCCACCACAACACAATGTGCATATACCACTGGATGGATTCAGATTAGATCAAGACTCTCAGACCAGCTGCGTTCGTGCATTAAACAATAAAGCCCTTAAACAAAAAATGCTTTTGTTTTATACTGTATATGATGAAAGGCACCTTTCTCTGAGCAAGGAGCTGTTGGTGGGATTTGAAGCACACGGAGACGCAATATCCAGCAGATTATTAATGTAGACAAATGTAGTGTGAAATCATTTCTCTTACATCTATTTGTTTTCAGCCGAGTTTTCTTATATGACATAGACTGACTGGAAATACCTTGAAATAAAAACATAAATCTAGATCACAAAAAATCACTGTATTTGAATCATTGCAGTTGGGAAGGGTTGGAAACAGCTTGCAAGGGAAATGTACACATTATCACATTCAGATGTACAATTTAAGAAAGTAATGAACAAAAATATAAATGATATCTACATTATATATTCATATTCATAAATGAGTAAGTAATATAATCTTACAAAAGGAACTTGCTAAAAGGATTAGTATGCTCTTTTTTCTTCGCTTGACACATAAAGAAGCTTCTCTTAAGCCAAAGATGTTAAATTTGCATATGGACATCAAATTAAAATATGTGCACATACATAATAAAGCCATAAAGCAATGTAAAGCATGTGTTGAATGTCAGTGCCAGTATCAGAGATGCAGTGCATGATGCGTTAGCTAGGCCTTTGTTCCTCTAATACTGCAGTCGTGCCACACTGCATTAATAAAACTAATGTAGAACCTGTAAACCAGTTCAAGTGATTCAAAATTAAAACCCTCAACGGGCTTAAAGAGCCTAATACCCTCAATTAAGTCCAAGGCAAATAACATGACTTATCGATGCAAACCTCCTCTAGTAAATCGAATTGGCTTACGCCACCCTTTACATGTCTCTCCAGATGTTTAATTCTTTCCTTACAGATTATAAACCTCCTTAACTTCCAGTGACATTTTCAATGTATCTTCCGAGTGGCCACATGTAGTGATGGGAGAGGCAATGTTGCAGAACTGTTATTCAAATAACATCCTAAAGCTCTGCCCACATAACCTTGGCAAAATATAAATGTCAGAAAAGATAAATGGAAAATACCCAATGTAATGTTTATGATTTGCCTTTCCTCCTACGTTTGTAAACGTGCTGTTTTACTGATACTTATCCTTTGCTGGAGTGTCATTTTGCTGACTCACTCCTTTTGCGCATAATGCACTAATGTGACCCATTTTCACTTGTGACTTAAAAAAAAAAGTGCTGATGACAGTGGTCATGCCTCCCTGTCAAAGTTATAAATGACCAGCCACCAACTTTGGCTTGATTGGAAACTATAGGCACAATATGAATTCCTCCCCCTTGTGCCCTGGAGTAAATTGAAATGGCCATGAGGGACATTCACAAGGTCATTCTAACCTTGATATAACTATTTGTGAGGCTAAATGACAAGTGAAAAGAACATCCTGGACTCACTCTCTTCATGTGAGGAAAGTCTCAGTCTAGAGACTACAGTAGTGGCGGTGAGTTACTCAGCTGACCTTTGTTTCCGAGCATTAAGAAGAATTAAGCTGCATGTTTTTCATTTATTTTATTTTAAAAAAGTGACACATTGCCAAAGACCTATGAATCATACCTTCCTTGCTCTTACACAACATGCTCTGATGGATCTTTCCCCTGCTGGACAGCATTTTAAAAGCATAATTATTACAAACTACATCTGTGTGATAATTGTTGGATCTCTGGATTGTTGCACATGACTTTGTTGCGTGTACGTATTAAAAGGACAACTCTATGATTTTTATTTTTTAAATTCAGTTCAGGTTAAAGTTTTTCAAAGCTGTTTAAAATGTAAAACATTTCAATGAATTGCTTTGTTTAAAAGTTTACCTCAGTTTTACCTTTGTATATAACATTTTTTATAGTATATACTGCCATATACCTTATAGCCTATATATGCTATTATAAACTGTAATATTGTGAAATGTCATTACAATTTTAAAATGTCTTTCTTTGTTTTAATATATTTTAAAATGTAATTTATTCCTGTCAAAGCTGAATTTTCAGCATCATTACTCCAGTCTTCAGTGTCACATGATCCTTCAGAACTCATTCTAATATGCTGATCTGGCACTCAAGAAACATTTATTATTCGTATTATTATCAATGTTGAACAGTTACACTGCTTATTTTCTTTGTGGCAATCATGATACATTCTCCAGGACTCTTTGACTCTCAAAGTTTAAAAAAATCATTTATTTGCTTTTACAAAGCATTTATTTGCTTATTACACTCAGAATATAAGCTGACCCCAAACTTGACCCAACAAAACTGATATTTTCCCCCAATTAAATTAAGAGTAAGGAATTATTTTTTGAGTGTATTTACATCAAGGTGGAAAAGGACTTTCAATCATATAAAACAAGAAAGATTGTATCAAAGTATTAAGTAATTTTAGCTGGAGAAATCAGGTTACATGACAGTTCTGTATCAGTAAAACCTTGTTTTTACAGTTTGGTTGAATTCAGTTGATCAGTATCTTGCAACAAAACTGTAGATGCTATCACATGAAGTACATTTACCAAAAACTGACAAAGCATTTTTTTTCAGTGTAGTTTTCTTTGTTATATATGCACACAACAATCTTTTTAGCTATTGCAATAGTGTAGGTTTGATTTAAGTCCTATAGATACAGCAAAAAATGAGTTTCATACGAGCCAGTGACTGAATAATGTGGTTTGACAGAATCTGAAAGACGTTTTACATTTGAATGCAAACTGTCTTTAGTCAAATGTAAATTTTCCTTATTGTGCTCTCTTTCTCTCTATCCTTGGTGCTTCAGCTGAAATGAACCAGACAATAAAAAGAGAAAAATTAGCAATATCAAAAAATAGCAATTTTACATCTTTGCATCTCAATAGAGACTAGCCGAGGGGCACAATAATGTCATTAGTCGTGAGTCACTTCTTCAGCTACAGTCATCATCATCACACAGAAACGTCACTGAAGGCACGTTGCTGATCCCCTTTGACTGACTCTGGGGCCTTTGCGCTTTTTTACTTCAGACGCAGAGCGTAATGCAGTAGCTAAACTCTTCATTCTTATCTTCAATTAATGTTTGTCCCGACGGGGAACGTGATTTCATCAAGTACAACATGTTCCTGGATCAACATCTTTGTTGATCCTGGATCAACCTTCCAATCAACCAATCAGATTTGAGGGACAAGTTTACACTTTATGTCAAGTTTAGGCTTAGAACCAGGGTGAAGTCATCAAACATCAGTGTTCATTACCCTCTGATTTTAGGGAAAAGTTATGGGTAGGGTTAGGTTTAGGGGTAGGGATTGGGTAAGGAATACATTTTGGGACAGGAATGTTGATCCAGGATCAACAAAATATGTTGATCCAGGAACATGTCTTACTTGGCAAAATCATGGTGACCTTGTACCGACACAGCTGACATGTTATTGTAGTTTTAACAATGTGTGAATACAGGCGGATTTTACTAAAACGTGAGAGATCGATTTTCTTCACTGCGCTCTTTCTCTTCATGGTGTGGGGCAATGTGGACTGAGCACTGAGCAGCACAATTTCTATTGCTTACCAGCTCCATTAAATGAGTAATTCCATTAGCTTTCTTTCACACACTGACCGAGCCATTTAAGATTCAGCTGAAGTTCTCGCTGCTGTTGGCCTGTAGCACATTCAGCCAGCTTTCCCTAAGTTCCTGTGGTTTGCCCAGAGAGAGTCTGAACATTAAAAGACGGAGAATGTGGCACAGAGGAGGCGAAGCTGATGAATAATAACAGCATGGACCCGGTCGACATAACTTTTTTCACATTTAATCATAATACTTTGTAATTATATTACATTTTACCAAACTCAAAAACAGCAATTAGTGATAGCTTCAAGCGCTAAAATAAAAAAAAACTTTAATTATAAAATGTATAAAATTGATAAATATATATAGCCTATAAAAAAACAAACAAATGTGTGAGTGAAAAAGTGAGTGAATGTTACATTCATTCAAAAATCATTCAGAATTTATAATGTTTAATATTAATGTAAAACAACAAAATAATTTATTGAACATTAATTAATAGCCTACAATTTATTTTGAAAAAAGAGTTAATATTTTTAATAATTCATTCACATGCCTTGTGAATGTTAAAAATACTTTTAGGCTTAGATTTATATAAATCATACTGTGTTTTATTAGAGTAGCCTATTTAATAAAGTGCAATTCTCAGAGTCTACTCTGAGATGTCCTACATTTTCTACTAAAACAAACTTTTTATGGGTTTTGGCAGTTTATTTACACGATAACGGCGTTTTGGCGGCCTGAAAATGCAAACTATTGAAAACGTGTTTCGCAGTGCAAGTTTCTCTGTATAAACCAAAACAACTCAAATTTGTGAAAACGGTGACGTCATGCACGTGCGTAATAAGTGTTCAGTCTGGCCTGGATGCATAATAGGACTACAACGGTTTTAGTCCTTTTCACTGATCCATGTGAACGGGACCGTTTTGATAACATTGTTGGCTGTACACGAAACTTTTCAAAAACACAAAGGAAAAACTTTTCCGTTTTTAGGACATTGTTGTTGTGTAAAAGTACAAGTCTAATGAACAAGAATAGCCTATCGCAACTTCCTGTATCATGTTGCCTTATAGGCAGCAGAGATTGTCTTTAATTACATGCTAATCTATTTAAATTGTCCACATGCAGGGAACAATGCTAACATTTCATTCAGATGAGTATGAACAGAACTAGCCATTCCCATCAGATCAACATTAAAAATGCAATGAGTATTGCACTTCTTTAGACCCCATCTATGGCACCGGACCCCTCGTGGTGCTCAGAAATGCCTGTGGCTTAAGCCCCCCCTCCCCCGCCACCACCCCACCCCTACCTATTCATAAGAAATATTACACAGTTATTTGGAAACTTGTTGCCAATGTTGAGAGCTGTGCTGGTCACCATGGAGATACTCTAAAGCCGAACCTCCGCAGTTCTAAGGGAGCAATTACCTGATGACATCAAAGCCCTTCAGTAGCACAATAGAAGCATGCAGGACAGACAGGCTTCAAACAAATTAGTCTGAAGATTCCCCTCATTTGCATTAAATTTCCACTCCACGTCCACGGAGCAGAGAGCAACAGCAGGATGCAAATCAAATGTTAATAGTAAACAATGTTTGATGTACTTGGAAGTAGAACATTGTGCTTGAGGAGAATGAAGGAAATGCCTCATTATTGAAGCATTCCGGGAAGGCCGACGATGTAGTTCACTTATTAACACTGTAAAGTTTTTTTGTGGGTAGAACGAGTGTAACACAGGGGGTGATTTGGCAATTGTCGGACAACAACTAAAATTAATCACTTATGTTTGGTTTCATAGACAAGTCGTCCCAGACTAAAATGCATGTTTGAGAGGTTTTAACTGAGAGCAACTTGCTGCGATTGATTTGTCTAAAGGTGCACATCAGTAATGTTTTTTAAGGCACATTTATAAAGGCTACTTAAATATCCTAGTCCTGGCTTAGGCTAATCTAAGCCCTGTCTGAATTTTAGCAATTAAGAAACAGCCATTTCACGAGTTCACACTTAGCTTCAATTAGGGTAAGGTTTAATGCGTAGGCTATTTGCCGTGCTGTCCGGGGGGAGGGCTCCGAGCTCGGAGTTCGGCCCGAACCCCGAGTAGGCTACTCCCCCGTAAGTAAATGGTTAGGAGAAGTGTGGAGAAGGGGCGGTGGAGGGATGCTGCTAAGCTGTCAATGGATTGAGGTGAGATTGCTGAGTCTATATCTTATCATTGATTGCTGAGTGCACTCCACTCGTGTTAATGATCTGAACGTGCTCCTCCCGAACTTAGTTAATAAAACATAATATGTTGTGTAGGGTTCTGGCAGGAAGAGAACGTCTCATTTCATCAGCGATCACTTACTGTAACAATAAACTGTAAGATCCTCCCAAACGGTCCAACGACAGTTTTTGATAAATGGGTGAAGGTTCCTGCGTGTTACTGTCTTTTCAGCGTGGCAAAGTGATTTAATTAGGCCTACCTCTTTATTACATCCAAACTCCAAAAATGATTTTTTTTTAATTGATGTTTGTTAATCGTTAAATTTAGGTGAATGTTAGATTATTCTATTTAACTCTTAATTGAAAAAATTACACCCTTTCATCCGGATTCCTATAACACCGAGTCTCGCACCGGCCGGGTAGCCGATACAATCTCATAATCACTAGATCGTCTCAATAGACAGAGAACCAACCTGACCAACTTGACTTCTTCTAATGGTAACTTTGTATAATCATGTTATGGTTTCCCACGTACACTACTATACAATAATCAGAGGTTGAGGCTCACCCTATTTAGGTCTAACAACATTCTAAACGGAAAACCCATTATTAGCCTCTACAGTCTTATACATGACTAATGCCAATGTGTTTGTCAGATCTATAAAACTTCAGTCGCTGTGCTCCTCTGCTCCAACTAAGATGGATTTTAGTCCTTTATTAACCTGAGCGTAGAATCGTGGTGTTATGAATGTAATCTACTAAATCATTTCAGCGTAAGTCACAATAAATCCAAATGTAACAATTTATTATTAGTCAGGTAAATGTATCATGCCAATTACATAATCAATTCAAAGATGATCAATAAAATAACATCAAATGCTCAGAGATAAAAAGTAAAAAATGCATACCTGACATTAGAACAAATACATAGTTCTGAGCGTCCGAGGACATACCCAGACCAAGACAAAACATTCCCGGGGCATGAACTTACAATAGGAATTTTCATCGACTAGAGTTATAGACAGTTCACACCTTGTCGAGGAACAGGAGGTAGTTTCGATGAAGGCCTCTGGGAAAATGGCATTATGTGTTTGTGTTGTCCATATCTCAGGAGATCAAAGTATCAGAGGTTCTGTTTTTCTTACAGAATTAAACAGTCTTAACTTAACACACTTAACCAATTTTTCATCACAACAATAACCCCTAAAACGCCAAAAGAGAAAGACTGGCTAATCTCACATATGATGCTGTCTGTCACTTATACACAAGAAAAACAAACCAGCTAAATAATTCAACTGTCAAAAGGACAAAAATATAACTTTAAAATAAACATTTTAAGGCTAAATATAATTTTTTTGAAAAGTAATTTTAAGCACCAAATCAGCATAGCATAGTAGAGTGATTTCTGAAGGATCATGTGACACTAAAGACTGGAGTAATGATGCTTAAAAATCAGTGCTGACATCACAGGAATAAATTACATTCGAATATATAATCAAAAAGAAATCAGTTGAAATAATATCTCACAATATCACTGTTTTTACTGTATTTTTCAGTAAATAAATGCAGCAGAGGACAGAAAATAATGTGTGGTAGTATCTTATTGGTTAAGGGTCTACAACACAGGATGAGTTCAGTTCTATACAGAGATCAGTCACTGAGATCTTGCTCAACACAACTGTGTCACTGCATCTTAACACCACTTTGCTCCAGTGGGACCTGTCCTTGCAATTAGTATACGAAAAGTCACGTTGGATCCAAATGGACTGGCTAATAAACTATGAACTACTTCAGAGTTCATCATTGTCGGTTATTACACAGTGCTAATGAGTTGTCTCTCACCTTGTATAAGGTGAAAACAGCGTTCAGGGTAATCATGTATAAGTCAGATTTCCAGTGGGCAATGTTCTGTAAAGTGGCTCTATCGTGCTGTCCTCATTAAGGAAGACCAGAAATGTCCAGAAGTCATTTATAAAGCATGAAAGGGTGAAATATCTCATTGATCTCTAGATCAACCTCATTGCTTTTAAAAAGACACTTTGCAAGTCTGACTTTAAATAAGCAATTCACCCAAAAATAAAAGTTCTATCATCATTTACTCTCATGTCATTCCAAACATGTCTTTCTTTCTTCACTTCATGAGTTCACACTTAGAGGGAGGAACGTTTAATGCGTATTTGTCCGGGGGGAGGGCTCCGAGCTCGGAGGGCTCCCAGAGTAGGCTACTACCCCCAATTCCCAATACTGTCCGCTATTCAAAAATAGAACTAGTACGTCCCAAATCATAAAGCATGTATGTGGTGTAAAGTGTATGTGAAGCATATCCACATCGCTATGATCAGATGCTTTCTTAACTGCTGTTTTCTCACATGTCATTTTTTATTTTGTTATTGAGAGGAACGCGCAGCACATATTAGGCTACTCTCAGATGTTCGCCACCAGTGTACCACAGCTCTCGTTTTACGAACTTCTTTTTACCCCTAAGCGAAGAACCAAAAAGAACTTTGCTATGAGTATATCAGGGCCTTAATGCTTTAATGCCCAATAGCTAAAGCTACTAATACCCCCAGTACACACTGCACATAGGCCTACTTGTTACTAAAAAAAGCGCGATCACACAGACGTACCACATTCATCCCCTACTGTGACCTGCTCGAGTCAGTCAGTAAATCAACAACACACCGTAATCCTCCCGTATCCGTCCCTGCATTTATACAAAGAGTGATAATTAACTCTGCTTCACAATGCAAACTCCTCCCTTATAATCCTGTTGTTGTTAGTGGATGTTTTGTTCTGCAAGCAATAGATAACAAATCTCGTAGTCGAGCATTAGGAGTCAATGGTATTAGCTAATGTGCATATTGTTTCATTGCAAGTTTCTTGCTGGAAAAAAGTTTCACGCAAATTTTAGACAAATATTTGGCAAATATCCTGTGATGTTTTGTGCATGGAGTGTGAACTTTTAAATGTTTGTATATTTGGGCATAAAATGTATCAGATTAATATGTCATATCTTTTTCCTACATGTCTCTGATCTGTAAAAGCCTCTGCATTATTAACCTGGAAGCTGAAATTGATATATATACACAGGATTACCATGATTACAAGCAACAAAGAGACATCCAACTAACACAATGCAGAAACAAGCTTGTGCAGATAAAACAAAATATGAGAAATAATGAGAATCTGACTTAGCTGACTAGCTGATTAGGTTTGTTAAATTTAATAATGACAAGCTACAGATTGTCATGTTTACTGTTCAAGGTCACGACCTCTAGATTTACCACGTCTGAGGGATTAAATTAAAGCTACTTTATGTAGCTTTTTTATAACAATAATAATAATAATAATAATAATAATAATCTCATCTTATAAATCAAGTCTCAAGTGAAACCTATAATAATGATTTATGTTTTAAAGTTGTTGGGACAAATTTTGCGGGACAATTGCATACTGTACATCATTCACCTGTCACGTCATATAATGTTATACATTTAAATAATGTTATGTATTTTGATTTGGCAAGGGACAAATAACATTTTTTTAGTGTTCAATTTATTTTTAGATCTGATTTTTAGATTTGAAATATATTACACATGTGGCTGAATCATATCAGTTCAAACAATTCAATTAATTATATTTCTGAAGCTCTTTTGGAACAACATGTATTTTGAAGCACTATAAAAATAAATTGAACCAAAATGAATTGAAAGTCTTTGAGGTCCAGTAACTTCCCAACCTGATTCACTTTCAGGACTGTTTATTGCACAGCTGGAAGACTAACCTGAAACTGATTTCAAAATGATGATGTTTGTCTCCTTATTTATATGATTTTAGATTGCTTTACTATGTGGAAAGCACTAGAGGAGGACATTAAAGAGCAGGCTTTATCCCCTTAGATCTTATCGGGAAACACACAAGCATTTCTTCAGGACTTGACTGATTTGAAGAGACAGTGCGCTTACTCCCAGGTACAGAGACCCTAAAGGGACATGGTGATGGAAAAATATAAGATAGAAGCAAACAATAAAATATATTTCAGTGCTCTTTTCCTTCCTTGCAACACATTTGCGTTCCCTCGCAAAACTTCCTCCGATAAAGTTTGTATTTGCTTGCAAAGAAATCAAAAGTCCCCATTCTCTGGGGAACACAAAGGCAAATTTTTCCTCTCATCTCATCTCATTTTTTTTTTTATCACCACGTCCTTTTAGGGGCTCTGAAAAATCTGGCCTTTAAAGGTGTGGAGTGGAGATTAATTGAAAAAATAATTGTCCTTGTTTGTATCCCAGTTTAATATGCAGAGACAACTGCAACTACTACTGGAAAACCTCAATGCCATGGCTCAATCTTTTAATTTAGGGTCTTACATTTACATTTTTTTGATAACAGTTACAGTTACATTTCTTTGAGAACATTTTCTGTTTGAGCAGTCAAATTTCACCCCGAGTCAATCCCATGATCATTACAGGATTCTCTGGGATTCCATTTGCATTCATTTATTCCCTTCCCTACTCTGTTCCGAGTCACTGGGCCTTGTTCCCTTGTTCTTTGTAGTCAATCCTTTTAAGAGGTATGAATCCCCCTAGTGAGTTCTTTTGCCTGGAGCTCAAAAAGTAGGAGCCTTAAAGGTGGCAGACAGTAAGGAACTCGGTACTCTCGCTGTTTCTCAAAGAGTGCAGGGGACAGAAAGAGTCTGACAGTGAGAGGAAATGAATATGAGATATGAGAACTGAGAAAAGCTCCTTTATGTCAATGCAAATCTTCCAATGATATTTCTCTCTGCTTAAAGAATAAACCTGATTTTGAACTAATAAAAACATCCAAGCATTGAAACCGTAGGAAGTCTGCTGTCATGCTGTCATTTTTTATTTACTGTAAGCAATTCAGATATTAATGTTGGAGAGAATTTCTTTATTTTTTTTATATCCTTTTTTGTTCTCATAAAGAAAACAGATCTTCAGACTGTGCTGGAAAACATACGTAAAGCCTTAAGTTCTTTATTTTGTTTCTTTCTTTGGTTCTTTGGCTCATGTGTCATAAAACCATTCAATGTAAGGTGTCACATATTAGTTAATTTAGAATTATTATCAAAATTTACTCATTTGCTACCCACTAATATGCTTAATTGAAACACTAAAAGGAAATAATTAGGTGTAATAATAGGCTGTTAACCAAAATAATGACATGTTGTTCATTAATATTACTCAGTTCTTATGTAATTAAACTCCAATATGAAGACTAAAGTAAAGCAGGACCACATTTAATTTAAAAGAAGCAAGGAGCTGTGGGAGGACATTGTGGGTGTAAGAAAAAAAGAAAGAATGAAGTGCTTCACCCTGAGCTGAAAGAGCCCAATGTATAGATCACTTTTGAAACCTGTCAAAAACAAAAGGGAAAAGAGTGAACTGGGCTTGAGAAAGAGCAAAAAAAAAAAAAATAGGCTACTCAAAGCACTCAGAGACTTCGAAAAAAGGCACAATAAAAGGCTTCACAGTCAGTAATTTAACGGAATAACATCCTTCAGCTCCAAGAAACATTTTGCTACCTTTGAGGTATTTTTGAGCCGTAATTACTGCTTTAATACAGGCAATCATTTGAATAAGTCTGTCCTTATAGGCACAAAATAAATACTGGCATTTTAATAATATTTAATATGCATAAGACTGTTGGCTTGTTCCTCAAAAATAGTATAATTCACTTCTTTTGCTTTTACATATTTTTTTCTGAAAGCACATTATGTTTGGTCATGTACAAAGCTTTGTGAATTAAGACTTCATTCCCTGTTCTTCTGATCTTGCTTTCTGAAATGAGGTGAATCCGGTGTTCTCGCAGGCAAAACACTGCTTCAGGATCTTGGGCTTGTGTAAAATACCTTTGCAATCATATTTGATTGTTTTTTTCTCCCCTCTCTGCTTTGTAATTTGTGTGCTTGAGGCATCCAGAATATCCTGTTGAGAATGTAAGGACAATAAATAGTACTGTAATGAAAAATATGCATGCGCACACACTTACACTTGTGTTTTCATGTTTTATGGGGACTTTCCATAGACATAATCATTTTTATACTGTTCATTCTATCCCCTTACACTAATTTGTACACTCTTAAAAACATAATTTAGAATGATTTATAAGCTGTTTTCCTCATGGGGACCAAAAAATGTCCCCACAAGGACAAGGATTTCAGATATTGCTAACTTTGTGGGGACATTTTATTCCCATAAGGTAGGATTTAACACACACACACACACACACACACACACACACACACACACACACACACACACACACACACACACACACACACACACACACACACACACACACACACACACACACACACACACACACACACACACTTTATCCAATAAGAGATTCATAACGTCTATAGCTCCTCCAGGACATTGTGAACAACAATTGAATCGCATTATTCAGGAACACAATCTCTCCGTCTTTCTATTCTTTAAATTATCAGCCAAAACACTTACTTTTCCAGGCACAAAGAATGAAACAGTGGCAAGCAAAGAAAAATATAGAAAAAAGGCAAGGTCATTTTGTCTCTTTGTAAAAATCAACACAGTCTGATAAAAGAACAGGGTGCTATTCTTGTTTTTTGGTCAGTAGATTCTGCAGATGTGAACACTGGCCTCAAGACCACAATCAAAGACGTTCACAGTACAAGTTACTCACTATGTCCTATACTCTGAAGATTCTTAAATTACCAAAAGTTTCACAATGAATAGTATGCGCTTCCCTTGTGAAAAAGAAGTGGACTTAATGTGGTTCAAAGTAATTTTTAAAAACTGTACTAGCAGTTAACAATTTTAATACAATAAAATACCACTTATATTTATTTGAAAACAAACACGTTTCAATAGAAATTATATTAAAGCACTTTAAATATATATCAAAGACAATAGATAAAATCAAATGAATCATATGAAAGATGATCATATGAAATGACATTTAAAGATGCGCTTCAGTCCTACTTAACTGGGTCAGAAGTTCAGCTGATTGCATTTCATATAAATTTAAACGATAATCCATTTTCATTTAATTGCAATTAACGTGCAGTTAAGCGTCTGAAAACATTCCATTCTTTTATAAATGTATGCTACTTTCAAAAGTTTCTGCAGCGATCTCCAAGATTGCAAAAGTTTGATATTTCAAAGAACCAACAAAGATAACGTTGATTTCACATTGCCTGATGTTTGCATCATACCGGTCTACTGTCACTATATAACCATGAATAAAGTGATTCTTTGATCTCGAAAAGCAACTGAGTAACTTCACTGTGCCAGAAGGTCAGAATTGATCAAGTCATTAAGACCATATCCTCTCTTGGAAATTGAACCATGATTCAAGTCTCTTCTTGTTTAAATAAACACAGCCCAATCCTTGATGTACTGACTTATTCCCAGCACTTCAAGTGGTGAGGGATTAAATCAATGAACATCGATTCATTGATTAGTCTGTGATGAATACTTGCTCAACACCCAACAAGTGCATTGCGACAGCTCTACCAGAAATCATCTCCCGGCGTAAACCTGACAAACAGGGTTTTGTTAAACCACAGTACATTATGTCAAGGTCCTCCGAACAACATCCTCCATACTGTAGTGGTGCGATCGATCAGGACCATGTGACCTGGATTAAGAGCAGGGGAGGGTAAGCGATGACTGACAGAACACCCGGGCTGCCGTCAGAACCACCGAACATGCAGAGGGAGAAGAATGAGATTGCGCGAAGCAATAATTGATAGGTTGTCTACGTTGAAGAAATTAATTCAGAGCTTTTAATATCCCAACCAACGGAGCATTACAGAGTATTAAATCTTCAAAAGGATGGGCTGCAACTCTCTAACCTTGGTTAGTGCTGCTCCATCTTCTGAAATATAAGATGGAAGTCAACAAAAAAATATATTTGGCAGGCCGCTCTTATTAATAATTGATTTGTGTAACCGAGGGCCAAATATTGCTTGCGGCAGGATAAAGACTTGCCACATTGTTGTCATGCTGAGATGTCCCAACTGAAAATTGCACCACGATGCACCAGGATGAGAGTTGACCTTGAATGTGAAATTGCTGCAACCAATCAATTAAGATATAGTGACTGAATGCAGCACAACGACTGGCCAAGAGAGTGATCGCATGAGCCCAAGAAGAGTTTAATGTAGCATGCGGGCTTGTTCTTTAACTCCGTGTTAAATATGTGAATATGTCAGTTATGCTTATGCATGCTTCATTCAATTTTAATGTTACCTTCAGTCAGTGAGAGATTTTTCACCAGTGTAATTTACAGATTTCCTCATACAATATTACCGAAGGTGAATTCTTTGAAGGACTAAGTGCCTTTGCTCATGACTCTTACACTTGGGTTTCTCTCACCATGTGATGTGAGGTTTGTCAGAGGGCATCAACTTGAAGTCATGGAACATAAACATCTTTGAAATATGTCAGCACGGTTCTTCAGGAGCTCAATGGCGGCATTTGTTTTTTCACTCAGAGAACTATTTGTCTCATAGCTGTCCTTGGTGTTCTTTTTCGATGACATTGTGTCATGTAAGAGCTATGGTAGTTCTGGCAGACAATTTTCCAGCTTGCTACCACATCAAAAGAATAGAAACTGAACCCCGGCACTTAAAGTATGGTTTGTTGCATACAAGCAGCTTTTAAAGGGATAGTTCACCCAAAAATGAAAATTCTGTCATTTACTCTCCCTCAAGTTGCTCCAAACCTGTATAAATTTCTTTCTTGTGCTGAACACAAAAGAAGATGGAAGTCAATGGGGTCCATCAACTGTTTGGTTTCCCATACTCTTCAAAATATCTTCTTTTGTGTTCGGCAGAAGAAAGAAATGCATACAGGTTTGGAGCAATTTGAGGGTGAGTAAATGACAGAATTTTCATTTTTGGTGAACTATCCCTTTAAATAAGACATTTAGCATATCCTACATGAAATGAATATGACACTTCAAAAACTCTTGTGATATATTTTAAATACATATTATATAGATATATCGATTATACACACAGTGCTGGAAATGGCCAAGATTCAGCGGGGAAGCTAGTTAGGGAGGGTTTTTTTTCCCACCAATATAAATTCTTATTATATATAATTCTTATTATACTATAATATATTAACATTATTAGAAAAACAAACAAGCTTTGGATCCAATATTTATTGTGAAAGGAGTTGTGCAAATAATTAAGATTAAATTATTTTTAGCACGATGACAACATAAAATGGCAATTATTTCATTCATAATATCACACTTACTTTTTTGAAATGGGGGTCCCTGGCATCTAATAGTTTGAAAATCTAAAACTAAATTTGCTTTCTTGGGACTTCAGACAGACATCTCGAGGAGAAGACCAATCTGGCTCAGTATTTATTTGTGCATTATATTACACACATTTTTGTGTATTTGTGGATTGTGAGCAAAGAAAACAGTGTATTTGCACTTGGATAAAAGACAGAAATCCTTTTCATTTCACTAAAAATGTGAACTTGAAATCACCCCTCGAAATTCACTTCCCAGACTCAATTTTACTTAATTTTCCACTCGCACCTCTGAAAGGCTTCTTGTAAAGGGGCAAAACAGCTTATAAATAGTGCAGTTCCCCTTAAAAAACACTTTAAGGTACTGATTTGCTAAACCCCTTAAGGTATTGGGTTTTTTCTGACTGCATACATCCACAGATGCGGGTAGCTAGGCAAAAAACCCTCTTTGTTATCCGGTTCTACCACTCATATCTTAAAATAGCATATACAAACTAATAATAGGAGGACAAATAACAGTAAAATAAGGTTTAATAAAGACAAAGTTTAAAGCATTCGCCCTGAGTGTTTATTTGAGTGTATTTATGGTCATGCAAACAATGAGTAGGAAGAGGAACAAACCTACGGTTCAAGAATAGAATGTATTAGTCCAGACCAAACAACTGCTTCGGACTGCACCAGGATAACAAGATAACCAGAAAATGGCAGTAAAAAATAATACCATAAGGAAATGTACCTCCATCCATCTGACATTATATAAATGTGAATGTTACTTCAGATTTATGAGCAAACCAAACATGAACTGCATTTCAGCCCTTTATGAGTGGAAAGACAGCATCTAGAAAAGGCATCGAGGAGTCAAGGCACACACATCTGGCACTCTACAAGAATCAGACACATGAGGTTTGTGATAATGATCCAGGATATCCTACATGGACCTGAAAATATTGCTTTCAAATCTAAACCTACACTTAGGAACGCCTAATAAACCCAAAGAAAAGTACTTTGAGTTAAAAGCTTGATATGCAAGAATGATCTTCAGTTAACGAAAAATATAGAGCTAAATTTAATTAAAGTTTTCACTTTCACTTAGCTCGAATAGAAAAGTGTCCTTCACAAACTGTGTCCACAAAGATGGAAGTGCACATTGCTCAAAAATTCCATTAAATGCCATAGCATTAAAATTGGTCAAATTAAAGTGGTTCATTAAACCCAATAATTTAAGGTATTATATTAAGGTATATGTTAGGATTATTGGCAGTGTAAATAACTGAAGAACTTCTTACCTGGCTGCTCAAGCAGATTAATAAAATATTAACGTAAGAAAAAAAACCTGTTTTAGATTGTTCACTGCAAATTCAAACTGTAGTCTGTGTCACCCATTTAACTGTAGTTATTGCTGTAGGAAGTGTATAGCAGGCAATTTGGATTTCATTTTTGGACACTGGCTTCATGTTTGAGAAGCATTTTAAATGAAATCCAGAACAATATGAGTAGGTGAGAGCACAGAAAGACCAAAACTAAAGGATTACGTAGCTTAATTAAAGATGGATGTTCAAAAGCAGAATAGAGGAGTCCTTTTGAACTCTGCAGATTTCACAAGGTGTTTATATCCAATGATGGTGTGTCTAACGGCAGCTTGTTAAGGAAATTGAGTTTTTGGCAGCAGAGATGCCACCTGCAGACTGCAGTATATTCCACAAAGCATTCTTCTCATCTTGCCTGTTGAGCAGCACTCTCAGTGGACTTCCTTTCAATGAGCCCAGGAGCATTTCTGGAAATCACCCATCAGCAATGCGTTGGAGTTTTTTCAAGACGTCTAGAAGAATTAAAGCCTTGTCAGTAGTTTGAGGTCTGCGTGCTCTTTGAAGCCATCACAAAACCGAGGGTCAGGAGGGTGCAGGAGAGACGCAAAGGGCAACTGTCAGGCTCAGTCAAAGAACCCAGAAAACTGAGACACAAGAAATACAGCAGCCTTATCGTCCAACAAAAGAAACTGACCATATGCCGATGGGAGATCTTAAAGGGACAATTAACCCAAAAATGGGAGTTCTTTCATCATTTACTCACCTTCATGTTGTTCCAAAACATGTATGCATTTTTTTCTGAACACAAAAGGATACACATACAAACTTTTTCCCCCTGACCTGTTGTTGTCTGCGTTTCCATCGATGTCTAAATTACCATGAATATTAGGGAAATTAGTCCGTTGACGTAAGACTGTGCGCAACTTTCGTCCTCACCATATAAGCTTAAATAAAGCCTGAAACTCATTCGTATCGGTCGTATTTTTTAAATGCCATTGATGATTTGAATAGCAAACAACTCTTACATCCCACACCGCAACAGACAATCAGCATGTTAAGCACCCAAGTCCCACACCCGAAAGTTCTCGCGAGCAGGGACTTTCTGAGGGGGACATTTTTACCCAGAACTTCATTTAGACCCTGGTCCCTGCTGCAGTCGAAACACACCGAGTACCACCCCAAAGTCTTCCTGGGAAAAGTTCCTGAAGTGGAAAAGCGGCACAATAATTTAGACTACCGTAACATAGATTACATAGCATACAAGTCATAAGGATCACATTTATGACACTTCTATTGTCCTTTTGTGCCCTTTTTAAAACAATCCCTATTCATTGTAATGCACTAAAAAGCCAGTATTCAGCATTTCTCCTTTTGTGTTTCACAGAATAAAGTCACAAGGGTTTTTTGAAAAACATATATGATGTGAATAAATTATGTGAGAATGTTCATTCTGGGTTGAACAATTCCTTTAAAATACACATTCCTTTCAAATTTTAACACAGGTTTTGAAGTGATCAAATAGCCACCCGTAGCTATAATTCAAGTGACTTTGAGTCAGTCCAAAGAGGTTCTATTAAAAGTGAAGGACTCCTGGTTAGGTAAATGGTGACGTTATGTAACAGTCAGTCCTTGGTTTTTAAACAAGATTGGTTGAGATTAAATACTGGTCCAAGTGATGGAGAGATATGGAGAAATGTCTGTTACCATCTACTGTTAGACAATTGCACATAATGGTAAAAAATTGTAATGGTAAAACAAAAAAAAGTATATTTAGCCTAAGCAGCAAAAAATAATTTACATGCATTCATTTGGCAGACACGGTACGTTTAAGGCATACTGTACATTTCATCATGTGCATTTTCAACCAATGCTTCGACCTTGGTGTTGAGATATAGGAACTTAAAAATTGATGAAAACTGAAATCCAGATAGCAGATGGGACATGTGGCTGCCCTACAAAATGCAACAGATATTTTGAGTTTCAGCAGTAAGAACTCCAAATAGCTTGTAGTAAGGTGAACAGAAATGCTTACAAATGTATAAAACACATTTACAAGATCATGAACTATTAAACTAACTATAACAAAAACTATTTGTTAGTGCATTGATTTTATAGAAACATGAATTATTTTATTTATTGTATTTATTTTATTGTAAGATATACTGCTGTTCCAAAAGTTTCAGATTGGTACGATTTCTTTATTATTAATGAAAAGAAATGAACATATTTGTTCAGCAAGGATGCATCAAATGGATTTAAAAGTGACAAAGACATTAATAATGTTAGAAAAGATTTCTTTTTTAAAATATTTTTTCAAAGAATTATTAATCAAAGAATCATGGTTTCCGCAAAAATATTATGCAGCACAACTATTTTCGAAATGAATAAGATATGTTGAATTTCACGATCATCACTTTAGAATGATTTATGAAAGATTACGTGACACTGAAGACGAGTCATGGCACTGAAAATTATGCTTTGCCATCACAGGGACAAAATACATTTTAATATATATTACAATTTTATTTATAAATTTTACAGTTTACTGTATTTTTGATAAAGTACATGAAAAGCAAACAAAATTATGAGAAAAAAATACTTGTATTGCATTAATTTTTTTGTATATTATTATAAAGTTTTATATTATTATCATTCAAGACTGAATCCTAAACCATTTCAATTTCTGAAATTCCCTTCAGTTGACTTATAGCTGAGATGTTTGGGCTCCAACAATCCCCTCATCGCATTTCTGAGCCCTGATTTCAGATGCTGAGTCTCTGATGACTGCGAGAAAACACATGCTTCTCCAACAGGGCAGACAACAGATCACTGAGGCTGATGTCAAAGGAGTTGTAATGAATTCTTTTGGAGTCAAAATGTCTCTCATCAAGAGCAGCATCTCCTGGTCCTAATTGAGGAGAGAAGAGTAATATACTGTAGGTGACTATCTGGAGTCATTTCCTCATCTCTTAACCACAGGGGAGCGGTGTAATTCCCCAAAGGAATCACTGGATTGTGATTGAAAAGTGTGCAAATCAAAGGGTGGGAGGACGCCTGGTGCAGATATACACGACTGCAATCAGAAATAATCAAACCTGAGCTGAAAAGTTCAACACGAGCTTAAGAGTTCAACTCTGACATCATATTTATGGAAAGCTCTTGACAGCGATGTTTAAAGACTCAGAAGTTTCAGAATGACATCAAAGAGAATAATCAAATCACTGTCTGATGATTGAGCTCAAAAATGGTTAATCTCACTTTCAAAATAACTTTAAACATTCAAAACAAAGTGAAAATAAAATTTGAAATGAACTTTGCAAGACCATAGGCTTAATTAAACATCTATAGGGCATCACAGAAATACTTTAAGGACCACTTGCAGGCACTATTTTCCTTTCACATTTAATATTAACTGTTCCTTTAGAGCTATTTATTCACCATCCATTTCATTCATAATCCATTTCAGAAAATTCAGTGCAAAATACATCTCAGAGATGAAACCAAACAAATTATTCATTTTAAAGGGTCATGAAATCCCCCTCTTTCAGTTCAAGTCTAGCTCACAATCTTTTTGAAAAATGCAAAGTGGGTGTGGTATGGCCATGCATATCGACTGTCACTAAAAACCAGTGGTAAAACGTGAGGAAATGCTCGATTTTTTTTTATATAGCAGGCAAAGTTAAAGTCTTATGAAATACACTGACACTTTATTATTTTCCTTTCAAAAGTATAACTGAATTATGAGACACCGATGAGTCATCAACACAGTGCACTGCCAATGAAGATTTTAGATGGAAAAAGCGGAAAGAAACTAAAATGTAACCATTTTCACTCTACTATTAAATCTAACAGATGCTTACATTGTCTTAAATGGTGTTCAACACACATACCTCTGTTAAAATCTCAGAAAATTTGGTTTTGGGTTTCATGACCCTTTAAATCTCTGACAGCTCTAGAATGCAGTCGGAGTCCAAGAGTACATGCGGCTAATGCGCTTTGCTGGAGGCATGAATGGACACATTGAGAGCCTAAAGGGACAAAGACATAGTTAATGAAAAGTATTGACCTATTCCAGACATGTCACATAGCTAACTTCTTCTGGCTGTGCATAACAAAAAGGAAAGAGGCAGAAATGAGTTCAACGAGTTCAACAACACCTGGAGCAATCATTTGCTTCACTTCAATCCAGAACAATTACACAGACTCCTAATTGCAACTTTTAATGTTAACAGCAGTTGTACACAGTGAGTGGAATCCCACAGTCACAAGGATTGCTAACATTAATATAAATTTTTTCCTACTCTCAAAACGCTTAACAGAGACAGAGGGGTAACGTTATGCCTGCATAAGGAAATTAAAATACAAATGAAAACGCATTATTTTGTACAATACCACTATATGTGTATTTTGGACTTTTAGACTTGCATGCAGCAATACTTGCTATGAAGTGAGCCCAAAATGTCTGATTACTAGCTTCATGTTTAGAATAGGTTTAGATGATTTAATGTTCAGTGCCTGTTTTCATCCAGTCTGAACGCTTAGTTTCAGTTTCTTTAAAACCAGCAGCTGATTGGTCAGCCGGCCCCTGTCTGTTGTGATTGGTCAAGCAATTAGAGCGCGTGTCAGATTATGGTAACACCCCTAAACAAAATCGTCACAGCTACCAGTGCTGTAAACACTATTGGTGTTAGTTTTGCCATCAGTTCTAGCCGGAGTACAGTAATGACAGTCAAGAAGAACAAGCTGATCATCCAACTTCGCAAGCCTGATTTGTGCAGGAAGTTTCACAGCAGTAATTGTTATTATTTTTATACTTTGCTTGTATTTCAGATGTTATGCCATTTCTCTGTTACCATATTGACCTGCATGGAATTGCATGGTTCAGGGCACTACAAAAGGTTGTTGTTGTTACTGCTGAAGAATACTGTAAAAAAAAAAAAAAAAAAAAAAACATACATACACAAGTTCCAAGTTCCTCCTCCATGTGGAAGACCATAGGCCTGACCAGAGGAACGTTTTCATAGTTCCTGGAGAAAGTACAGACTTTTTGGAGTGTTTGGACCGCAGGAACTGGGAACGTGACTATAGCTATAGGAATGCCTTTTGTGGGAACTAAATTAGCTCATGATTAAGCACACGGCAAACGTTATAATACTTTTTCAAATACTGTTTACTTTCTATCAAATAACATTTTAGGACTGTTAAACAGATCATAAACTAGTGAAAATGGAGAATGGAACCGTTGTGTGTGATCGGCTCTGGCAAAATAAATGTCCCGCAAAACAACCAGAGCGGCAAGACGTAAGTGGTGGTTTATGTCATTTCGGAGTTCCTACTGGCGATGCGAATGCAACCAGGAAAATGGCCCTAGGGAAAAAAAAATATTCTCGGGGGAATGTCCTGGTGGCTAGTTCCTATAATTGAGTTCCTTTAACTACCTGGCACAAAAGCCCCTCATATAATGGTGTTTTGCCCTGCCATTGGGAGAAAGAAAAAAAAAGTGTTTCCTAGACATAATGATAGTCCCTACATGGCCTCGTAACTACCTCTTTTTTGAGGGCGAGCCAAAGTATGCAGCAGGTGGCATTATGCAATGTGTTACATTGTGACATAGCCACCTTAAAAAAATAGCAGGACTACAAACAAGGCGTTTAAGGCAGGCGTTTTCTGTTGGAGAGATGAACTCCCTTTGCTGTTGACTGTAACTCACAAACAGCTATATTACACACTATAGGAAAGGTTACATTTTATACAATAGAACATCTTAAATACTACTTTATAAAATTTGGTTAATATGTGCACTCATTGTTTTACTGACAATTTAATAATAATTAAAGTTTTTGGGCGTTATATGACTTTTTGTTGGTTCATTTATCTTCATGGAAGATTGACACTTTGGGATATGCCAAATGTTCATTTTCCATACATCCTAAATGTGCTTTTTGTCAGCGCAAAGTACAAAGACATAGGCTTATGAATATTTAAATACAAACTGCAGCTCCATATTTTGTTGTTAGCAGTAGCTTAGGAGCTAGATTTTTTATTGAACGTAAATTGAGCCTGAAGGAGAAAACATCTGTCTTTAGCCTCGCTACAGCTTCTTTTTCAAACGCATGTGCATGAACAGACTGACTACTTCTTAGTTCTAGCCTCCCGCGTCTGCGAGCCAAGTTTAGAAACTTTAAATTGATTTGACACTCAAATGGATAAAAGATAGCAACTTTTCTGTCACAATGAAAGCTTTGTTTGTGCTCCTGCATTGTCAGACAAAACAGGCTTTAGAAAATTACATTTGAGTCAACATTAACCTATAAAAATAGGTTACCTGACGCTTATCTTTAACAACTGGCTTCAAAATATTGTCTTTTCAAAACTTTTGTCTGGTACAGTAAGTCACCTCTTTGCATTGTTATTAGGAATTCCCTCCACCAATGAGCAGCACCAATGAAGTCTTTTTGGACTCAGAGAGCAGTTTAGGAAGAGAAGTGAATTATAGGTCACTAGTAAGAACACTCGACTGCACAATATTGACTTTATATTCGCTCTGAATAAAATAAAGTCAATAGTGTGCGGTAGAGTGTTATTATTATTATTGTCATTCAAGTTGGTTCCTGCTATCTACCTGCACCTAACCAGGCTGTGCATGGACCTTGGGTTGAATTGAATTAAACTAGTGTTGGTAGTAAGTAAGAGCTGGCTGTAGTATCAGTAAGTAATAATAAGTAAATTGTTTCCAAAATAGCAAAGCTTTTTTAGTGCCATCATGTTTTCTCCAACAAGAAGCAGTGTAGTGCGTTTTCTCCAAATGTATAGCTAGTTTTGAGTCACAAAATACATTAACCTGTACAGTTATAATCGAGCTCACAATGCGAATAATTACAGCGATATAATTACAGACTACGAAATTAAATATTTGATACACACTGGTACGATACCTTAGCCTGGTCCTACCAGACTCTCATACATTTCTTTTGTACGGCCACTCTCCATTGACAAGCGTTAACTTCTTTGTAGGCGGGTACTCCATTGAAGTTTAAAACTATTGGATCTGCCCAGAGCCACTCTCGATCTGCCATAACAAATCACTAACGTTTCGTTGTGACGCATGACTCACGCACGACCTCAATGTCATCGTTCTCAGCCACTCCCTTTGTTCGCTGATTGGACCGGTAAAAAATTGACTGGAGAAAACAAATATACCGCAAACCCAGACGTAGTACGGAAGGAAAATGAACTTGCCTTCACTTGCAAACTTCCCTAAGCACTTCCCCTTGGGGAAATCCCTGCCGCCAGTTTGAAGTATGTTCCACTTCGTGAAGTGGATGAGGGAAGTTTATATGGACAGACCCTCACAGTCCCTCGATTTTGACAGAGGGAGCGAGTCTACTTCATATGTACACTTCAGGCAGCTCCATATACCACAATGCAACACGATTGTGACGTCAACGCATATTGCGTTTAATTTAGCCCACCACAAACAATTCTATGATATATTATTTACTTTTTTAAATTTAAACGACTCAAACATACTTATGGAATGCTGCATTAAACAATTTAAGGATTTTTTTTTTCAACCCCATAGTGGATTCTAATCAAGGGCTTAACACGTTCCAATTCAGCCTATTGCAAAGGTTCCGCCAGTAGTGGGCACTCATACAACGTAAGCAATGACGAACATCCGAGTGAACGATACGGAGGGAAGTTAGCGAGTGAAGGGCATGACAATTTTGGACTGGAACGCACAACCCAAGTCCGCGTACAGCCCAATTTTTGTGACTGCTCAACTGTGCTCAAGACGGAGCAGAACGCAGAAAATGAAGTAGGCTATACCGGGTCCTTTGTATACGCACGAAGGCGAGATAGAATAGCTTTATCTAGGAGTATGACCAAAAAAAGAAATAAAGATTGGTTCACTACTAACATGTGAAATAAAATAAAATGTTTAGATTTTTAATACATTTTTTTTTAAATTACCTGAACTTTCACGCAAATTGATCAAGTGTAGGCCTAGTTATGTGTAATGTTTATTTACTATCTGTAATGTATAGCCTAAGTTAGACTACATTTAGAATTTGAATTTGGATGTCAAATGTATTTTACAAAGTATGTAAATATTTTTACTGAAAAGTATGCAAAATAATATTTGAAATCTGAAAAAAATAAACATTTGTTTGACATTTAGTGCCTTATAATTAAGTGAACAGACAACAACCAAGCTAACACACAAAGTGACTGAGCACTGAGATGCACAGAAGAGAAAGGTATATCAAGCACACACTGACCCTACAATGAACTAGTCCTCAATGAACTGGTTAAAAACAATGATCACATTTAAAATAGTTTCCAGAAGTCCCTGCATGTGCTTCATAGTAATGTGGCAAGCTAGATTTTCAAAGGTCATCTATAGTAAGACATCAAGCATTTTTGCACACCTGGAGGCAGCAGCTATGTGACCTTCAACGAGGACATTGAGAGATTTGGTGAGGAAAAAAAAAGAAAAGAAACCCAGTCTTGTCAAGATTAGGCTTCAGGTGATGAGTAGGCAGCCAGTTTGATAGGCTATATCAGAGAGGCATGCTGAGATCCTCTTTGAGATTGCATTTTGTCAAGACAGAACGGAGGATAGAGACACAATTGAGTAGCATCTGCATATCAATGACAGCAATGAAACAAAAGAAAACATTTCAGTCTCTCAGACTCAGACAGAGAAGATTCATTTCCACTTAGGTCTGTTGTCTTTGCACAATTGTTGGAATGAAAGAAGTCCTGGAAGTCCGTAGTGTAGCAAGGGTTTGTTTATTTTCCTGCAAAATTGCTTAGGAATTATAACTGTAACTGCAATAAAAATGATTTGATGTAAACTGTTTCTCTTTTTGTAAAGTCATAAATATAGGTTTCTAAAAAATAAAATGTGAAACCATCGGGAGGGCAAGTAAAATTTGAACTACTGACCCGACTAGCCCAGAGGGGGGGGAAATCCTTTTTGTTGATCCCTGCCTGTTCTTACAGGGCAAAAAGGTTTGCTTTTTTTATATAGAGATAAGATATTACTTTTTGCCCTAAAAACACTTTCAAGTAAAACCCATATCTGCCGAAACTGATTTTCAGTGTGTCTAACTAGAGTCTACCGGAATATTCTACTTCACATAAATCTCCCTTGGCACAAACCTCCCTTACAAATCTGATCCTGCCAATGCCTGTCACTTTTAAATCAAATTCTGGACAATTTTTATTCCAGTTGAATGAAAACTATTTAAATATTTAACTACACTTGTCAAGCAATTTAGATCTGTTTATTTAGCACTGTCCCAATAATTGATTTACATAGGCAGCTGTAACAGGCAACACGACGGGGAACGAGGGTAAGCTGTGAGATGGAGATGGGCCAGAAGCTTGTCTGAATGTCGATTTATGGTAGCACCTATTTTTACAGTCCTGTTTCGCATGTACATACTGTATACATATTGTAGTAATTACAATAACTGGGCAATTATAGGTACAAGTTCTGAACCTAACCCTAAACCTAATCTTAACCCATGTAATCACCTTATATTATTTAGTACTTTCTTGGTAAGACTGTAAGTACATTGAAAGTGCATGTCTGTAAAATAAAGTGCAACCTAATATATTTACACTCTCAGAAAAAAGGTAAAATCTGTCTCTGGGGTAGTACCCTTTAAAAGGTAAATGGTTGTACATTATTTAGCCCTAAATACATGATACATATTAGTACCACACTAGTGACAGCTTTTGTACCTTTTTTTATGATAAACTACAGAGCCCCTAAAGGGACATGGTAACGGAAAAAAAATAAATGGGAAAAAATAATTCAACACTTTCACGTTCTTAAAAAAACTCAAAAATTGTGCGAGCGAACACTAAGTTTCAGGGCATGTAGTTGAAATATATTTTCTGTCATCAGGCTCCGTAATATACTATTTGTGGGTTCCAGGAAAATACTGCTTGTTTTTTTTGTTACTTTATGGTTTCCTGAACTTCGCAAAGGATTTTAGTAATTGTATAAATAAAAATGCTATTAAAAATCACATGGTGTGCTTACAAGAGAGAACAGTAGATAATCACCTGATATAAGAGACACAACTATCTTCCCATCTCACATGATAAATAAGCACTTTCCGTATTAGTCTCAGCCTGCGGCAGATCAATGTACACTTGAACTGCTCCCTTAAACGATCAGGGCGACGGGTCGAACACTTCACTTAATTGATAACAGTATTTACCATTGAGTAAACTCTTATAATTTAGATGAACTGGAATGCTAAGGTCCACTGTCAAGCATTGATTCCCAAGTCATCATTCTCAAGTGATTGCCTCACACTGAAGTCACTCTTAATATAGCAACAAAGCACTGCATTGTGGGAACTGAACCGAGTGCTCATATAAGATGCTTGTTGTTCAGTACTTGTGTGCCCAGAGGGGGATTAGATTATATAATAATTATCTCCTATACATTCTAAAGTCAATCTGTCCTCATTTCTTGTCATTCTTTTTTTTGCAGTAATGACGCAGAATGTCTCCTTATCAGTGTGATGAGGAAGCTTGCCCTGAACTGTTTTTTGATACATCAATCGCATAAAATGTGCGAAACCGAGTTGCTATACGTACAATAACATGCACACCATATTTTACAGCATTGGTTCTCACCTCTCAGCCTTTTTGATTCCATGCATGTCCCTCGATTGCCAAAGACAATATTCAAAGGCCCAGCATAGGCTCAAATATTTCTGGTTCTTCTGCTGTAATGAAGAAGCTGCTTGATTTTACTTTTTTTTTTCATTTACAGAGTGGTAATATATGAAAATAATTAAAGTAAATTCCGCAATGGAAAAAAGAAGAACTGATATATTTATTTTTTAACTCACAAATAGCAATTTCTCAGCAAATTATTTTAAAATATTTTAGAGCTTTAACTAGAAAAGCTTTAAAAAATAATTACACAAAACTATTTGGTGTACAAACAATTTTCAGTCAGAAATATTTTGTGAACTTCACAATTAATTACAAAGAAAACAGCAAGTAACGCATTAAAATTAAACATGAAATTTTGAAGTAGAAAGAATAAAATACTGTCTTGTCAAACTTACTCCAATATTCTTTGTTTTATTTACAACTTTGAAAAATCAAAATTTATACAACTTTTTAATATTTCATTAATCTCCTTGATTTTCCAGTTCTAGGAATCACAAATTCCCTCACATATGCAGGTTTTCCTAGAGTGTGGGAACCCTGGTTCTTAAATGAATGTCTTGATTTTTTTATTGATTTTTCAAGCATATTTTGAAATCATTTTAAATCACCATGCGGCCCCCTTGGAATTGTGCTGAGGCCCCCTAGTGGAGTAATCAATCAAATAAAACACTGCAGTCTTCACCGTATGAATTAAATATAGGCTACATTAGACGCGTTTCCATTACAGATTTGCACAAAACGTTTGTAATTTTTTCTAAATGTCGACAAAAAAAATTATTGCGAAATTATGCCGTTTCCATTAACCGATGTTATGCGACTAAAACTGCATTTTTTCCTCTTGCGATAAGTCATTCCAAAAAATCATGGCAACGGACGTTGGAAGGTTTATGTATATCCCAGCCACCGCACTGGCTATTATTATTAATCGAAGGAGACGTTTGTGTGTTATCCAAGCATTAATGGCAAGGAAAGACCCTTATACTTGGAGCTGCTGGTGTTTCTGGGTGTTTCTCCCTCATATCTGCTTTGAGGTCTTGATTGTGGCATTCCTTTGAGGTTTAGAATCCAGTGTTCCTGTAATTCTTTTGTCTTTTATGAATTTAATAAAGAACTCTGTCTCGTATTCTGTCCAAACATACCGCATCATCTACGTCAAGTGACCTGTAAATGCGCAAAAACTGTCTCTTTTGCAGTTTCGAATTTCGAATCAGTTCGAATTGCCTGAAAAACCACCTCATGCGAGCGTAAAAATTGTTGCGATAAATGGGAGTTTTTGCGGTATTGACGAGTTTCCATTGGGCATATTTTCAATTCGCAATTTCAAATTTGCGCAATTTGAAGGGTAATGGGAATGCGGCTATTGATTCTTATTCAAGTTACTAAAGTTATTCAGTGAAAACCAGTGAATAATTATCTCATTTTCTTTTGATTAATATTAAATTACACAGGCAGCAGCAGATTTATTAGGCTGCAGTCACTTTAAGACCAAATGCACAGATTTAATAGAGGCTACTGACAAGCATTCAGTTACCCAATTGTTTAAGTTCACTTAAGACATAACTGACTGCGTTTTAGTGAAAACTTCTGTCCATTTTAGTATCGTGCATGTCCGGCAGGAGACTGTATGTCGCGACAGTCACATTACATGATTTGACTGATTTGGATGTTACGCAGGAAGGGCGACAGCGTTGTGAAACTAAGATTCTATTAATCGCACAGCCCTAGTCATTAAATCATTTTTGAGTGCAAGGGTGGTTTGGGGGCCCTGCGCAACTTGCGTACTTCCTGTATAGAGACGACCGGCACTGGATTGGTAAATGCAAGATCGCTTGTAAACAAGACATTTATTTTGTAAGATTTCTTAACCTCTAATGAACTGGATTTTCTGTTAGTTACAGAGACTTGGCTGAATCCGGGGATACAAGCCACTTCTCTGAACTTGTGCCCACAAACTTCTTTTTTGAACTGCCATAGACTCTCTGCCAGGGGCGGTGGACTTGCATCCATGTTCAGAAACACCTTCTGTTGTCGAACTCTTAACACTCTTTCTCAAGTTTTGAAGTACTTCTATTTTATCGCCCGAAACCTCATATGGACTTTTCAAAAGAGTTCTCAAATTTCTTAGTTGACGCTGTTCTTAAATATAATAGGCTTTTTATTGTAGGGGATTTTAACATTCATGTTTGTTGTAAGTTAAACTCCCTGGCCAAGGATTTTATTAGTGTGGTTGACTCTTTTGATTTTACCAAAGTGGTGAATGGTCCAACTCACAAACATAACCATACCTTAGATATTGTTTTGTTGACTCGTTTTTTCAGTTATTCATTTAGCGCTGACTTTTCTGTGCATTTCAAAGAGGCTTGTCAAATGTATAATCTTGATTCCCTTTCAAATATTTCAAATGTAGATGAACATCTTATGTTGTTAAACTCCATCTGTAATGACATCTTGAATTCTGTGGCTCCATTGAGAGAAAAACTACTACAATTTAAACCTGAACCTTGGTTAACTAGCATGACACAACATCTTAGACAGGTATGTTGTAGAGCTGAACGGAAGTGGAAAAAAGACTAATTAAAAGTGTCCTTTAAATACTGCACAAGTCATTGATCTGGTACCAAAAAAGTTAAAGCTGCAAAATCTCAATATTTCTCAGATATTATCTAAAAACTGTCATAAACCTAAAACCCTTTTTACTCTAGATTCTGTTAAGTCCAACTGGTGTGGTTTATTTGAATGCATCAGCTGCAGAATGTGACAGCGTCCTAAAGTTCTTTACAGATTAAAAAAATGACATATCATATCAGCATATTATACCTCAAAATTTGTATTTGTCCGTTCTCCCTATTTGTATCTCAACTTTTAATGAATTTCAGACAATCTCTTTGAACTCTTTCCATGATATAATTAAGCAGCTAAAACCCATATGTCCACAAGACATTGTTCCCACACAGGTCTTTGATGTTGTTGGTATTTAGTATTTTAGCTATAATAATTAAGTCCCTTCCAACAGTGACTGTTCCAAAATACCTAAAGCATGCTTAAAAAAAAATTAATCTTGGCCCAACCATCATATCAAATTATAGACCCATTTCAAATCTATATTTTCTTTCAAAAGCCTTAGAAAAGGCTGTTTTAGTACAACTGCAGAGTTTTATTATTTTACTATTTTAAAAGTCAAATAGTATTTTTGAAAATCTGTAGACTCGGGGGATTTGATCATTTATCATAGAATCCTTATTTCATGCCTTTAACAGTGTGTGGGTATTAAAGGTTGTGCTTTTGACTGGTTTAAAACTTATCTTGGTGACAGAACTTTTTCTGTTCGTCTTGATGGTTTTTCTACATCTAGCTCTGCCTTGCATTTTGGAGTTCCTCAGGGCTCAATTTTGGCCCCTGTTTTGTTCTTGTTATATATGCGTTATATATGTTATATATATTCCTTTGGGGGTCCATTTTACCAAGCATGAGGTGTCATTTCATTTTTATGCTGATGGCACCCAAATCTACCTTCTCAATGAAAAAAGGACAAAACAGGCTTAAGCTCACTAGTTATGCATCTGATATCAAGTCTTGGTTATCTTTAGATTTTTCTCAATGAGAACAAAACAGAGGTCATCGTGGGTCTTCAGGCACCTCTGATTGTGATTTGGGAGATCTGGACTCCTATGTAAAACCTTCTGTGAAAAATGTGATAAACATATCAATTCTGTAGTCAAATCCAGTTTATCCCAATTAAGACTGCTATCAAAAGCTAAGAGTTTCTTATTTTTTTGTAATTCTCTCTGTATAAAGTCGAATCAAATATAAATTGTCTTTAGATGATTCAAAATGCAGCTTCCAGACTTCTGACTGGCACCCGGATATTTGATCATATCTCCCCAGTATTATGCTCTTTGCACTGGCTGCCGGTCTGTTACAGAATTAAGTTGGAAATTTTACATTTTGTTTTTAAAGCTCTGACTGGATCGACTGCTATATATTCTCTGTGATCTATTAAATATCAAATACATCCGTTAGATCTCTGAGGTCTTCAGAGCAAAGATTGTTGATGGTCCCGAGATCTAGATTAAAGTTGAAGGGTGACGGTGCTTTTTTCCATTGTTGGGCCTAACCTGTGGAATAGTCTTCCGGTTTCCCTCAGATTAAAAATCTCTCTTTTTGCCCAGGCTTACAACTGTCCTTAGAGTATAAGGTATCCATCACTTATTTGTGTTTTGATACTCTCCTCCTCCTCATTGCATTGCGGTCTAAATTATTTATATTCATTTTTATGTCTATTTTTTTTTAGCATGGTTTTGTACAGCAGTGTTCTGTTGTTTTCATGTGTCAGTTGCTGTGAGAACCAAAACAGAAATCATTTACTGGATATGTCTGAGTGAATGTACGCTGTCAGCTCCATATTCTGCTTTTATAAACAAAAAGGTTCAGCTGCCATGTTAGTTTTATGAGACATCAGTTTTTTTATTAGCCATACATATACTATTAATATAAGCATGCAATATTTTTCTTAAAAATGTTTGTTTATCTGAGTTATTTAGCTAGTTTTTACATATTTCTGATTCAAATAATGGTGTAACAGTCCCAGTGCACGAATGGTGAACTTCTATTCTTCCAAAATATTCTCTCATAGTTTTGGCCAATTTTCTGTGCAATCAGGCGGTCAGTGAACAGACTGTGGGCGGCCCGTGGGTGAGTGAGCTTGAGACTAATAGTTTAGGACTTTGATGCCAGGCCTATTAAACAATGGCAGTGATCTAGCAAAGGAAGCGAGGGGGGTGGGGAGAGTTTGCTTGAATCTCAGTAACCATTTTGCCCACAAAGCCACTTTATAAACACATCACACTTTAAAGGTGCAGTATGTAATATTATGCCCTTTTATAGTCTTCTGTGTAAAGTTTGTTTGTTCTCTTCGTGTCTGCGTGGCTGTTCTCAGGGTGCTCCTGTTTCCCCCACAGTCCAAAAACATGCAGTATAGGTGATTTGGAGATGCTTAATGTCCATATGTTGGAATGGATGTGTGTGTGTGTGTGTGTGAGTCCCAAGCCAAGTAATGGAGAGATTTGGGGAAAAACCAGGCAACCTACCCCAGAAAAATCACTCACAAATAAATTCATGAACAGTTTCTCACATAAAGCAGAAGATTGACCATAGAATCACCAAGAGTTGGATGCGACTGAAATGGTTAATGAAAGAATGTATTTAATATTGCCAGCTAGCGGTTAATTGGTACTGCAGTCCACATTCAGAAATATTGAGGAGTGTAATCCCCCCCCCCCCCCCCCCCTCCTCCTCCTCAGACGCGGGTTGCCAGATTGAGGATACACACAAGAAACGAGCGCATTAGTAATGGAATGCGCTGTAAGTTCATGAGTTGAATTATCCACGTTTTAATATGCTTCTGGTCATAGAAATTTTTAGATGACCCAAGTTTGTTTGTTGGCATACATGGCTGCAATGCACAGTGTTTTCTACCACCTTGTAACCCTGGGTGTTGAAAATAATTGGATAAATTGGCAGTGTGCAGAATCCCACAGACAAAAACAGACATTCCGACACGGAACGTACATTTTAAAGTAGAATAAGTATTTCAGAGAAACAAGTATGTGAACTTGGCATGTTTTCTAAATATATATGGTATTTTTATGTATTGGTACAGTAAAAAAAAAGACATACAGCACCTTTAAGGTTAGTGAGTCTAATATGTTGGAAAGCAACCCCACCCCCCACTCCACCCCACATGACTAGCACCACTTAAGATTTCCGCTTTAAAATCACGTAGTAAAGAGACTCGCAAGAAACTGACAAATACGGAGGCTGATATTGAGAGATGTAAATAATAACAGTAATTCAAGAAATGTCACATTTAATTGGACCTGATTCACACATCTTGCCACCAGGAACTGTTTCTGGTTATTACATCAGCATGAAAGAGTGGGCTTTCAAATGGTGGGAAAGGGGAGATCGTTGGAAGCTGCCAGGCCAAAACTATTCATACTATTTACTCGTGCATTTAGTTTTGTTTTGTGCTTTATTTCATTATTAGAGGTATTTTTAAAAATACAATGAAAAACCTCAGCTCTGACTGTCCATGATTGGCGTTAGGTCATGCAGTCAGAAAATGTCCACCATTGGGGTTTATACAAGCAAGCTAACAAAGTGAGATTTTCAGACTGTACTGAACTTTATTGAAGCTGCATCAATGAAAAAATAGGGCTCATAGGTGAAAATAAACTACAGAGCAAAATGTGCTACAATGTAACATATGCATGTCATTACAGATGTGAGATACAATATCAGGTGTGTTTGTGGTGGATAAATAAGGCTTAAAGCATAAGGCTTTTATTCAGACTCAAAATTCATTTCACAGTGACAGTTGTTCTCCTGTATGACTGTGCTTCTTATTATCCCATTTTCAACCAAAAACATTTCTATAAATGTATACGCACTTATTGCGTTTCCTTAAAAAAAGAAAAAAAGCTTGCTACGGCAGTTAGAATATTCACTCATACATTTGCACTGTACTTGTGATTTACATAGTCATTTCTTTCATTAAACTGATGTATTTGGTTCTTCTGATCTCCTGTGAACCTCATATTAGAGGTGCAGTGTTGGAGCATTAGCAGCATTAGCAATTACATGTGTATCTGATATGAAAATATTTTCAATCAAAAATGTTCATAACTTTTCAGTAGTTCCTGATATTCTGATCTAGGAGTAAACGTGTTTGGGAAAAGCCACCCAAGGGAAAAAAAGTAATGTTGTCATGCAGTGTATTTTACATAAATACAAAAATTACAACTTTTTATATGAAGACTCAGTGTAAACACTGCTTGGGCCCTTTAAATGGCGCTTTCATACTATTTTCCCATTACAAAAACTTGAAATCACAATATTTAATTAATTCTTAAAGTGTCTCTTTTTCAGTCTAAGTAGATTTCCTCTCTGCCCCGTCTCAAACTTTGAAAAAGGTGTGTTTGAGGAAGCAAAAGAAAGCGTGTGTTTAAAAAATATGGAAGCTCTTTTCTCTGGGGTATCATTAAAAGGTTGGCATCTCTGGTCTCAGGACTGGTTTTAACAGTCTGCTGTCATCTTATCCTTACATGCCCTGGATAAACTCTTGCAGCTGTCGCACAATCTCCGTATCCACCGTCTCCATAAGAGCCTGGAAGCTCTGGTCCCCCATCAACATCTGCTGAGCCTTCAGCTTCTCATAGACAAACTGCTGAAGAGAGATGCTATGCACAGGGTCCTCAAGAGCCAGCTATAGAGGAAGAAAAAAAAAACATAGTATGAGGATAGCAAATGATCTCTGGTGGCCCATTACTTTTATTTTTTTTCTTAAAGAGGCCATATGTGACCCGATCTGGCGAAATGAGTCGGAAGTCGCAAAGTTCTATTTTAAGATATGGGCCGATTATGTTGAAAAACAATGAAATAATCAATTTTTTTTGTGCTCATTTCAAAGAACAGACATTCAAAAATAATCTCCCAAAGTTTCGTAGTCCAGATAATTGAGTAAAGGTTTTTAAATTACTATTAAAGTTTACAAAGTTTTACTAAATTAGCTGGAAATGAACATTGCTTTTCTCAACCCCTATCGTCACCTCTGAGCATTTCCCGGGTATCCCCTGAAACGTCACTATCTCTGCTCTCCAAATGATGTTACAGGTTGTATAGAACCAATCAAAAAGCTTAGAAATTTACACAAATGCTGATCATTTGTCGATGGGAAGCCGTTTCGACTGACCGGCACGTGACTGGTCCAGCCACCCTCCTGTCAGACTCGCAGCGAGCGCTCTGTGTAATAAACAAGCTAGCAGATCTCCTCAGAAAGATTAAATATTATTAATTTGAGAAATGTCGCTGTCAAAAGAGAGCAAAGTTGCCAAAGCGTTATCAAGCCCCCTTGCCATTGCACACTGAGTCCGTGTTTTTTTCCTATGCGTTTTTTCTTATATAACGGATGAAAGTTTTGTAGACTGTGCAAGCGTGATTGACATAACATGAGGTCGAATTTTTTTTTTAACGTGCGAAAAGTTCGGATGAATTTCAGACTCAGTGTGCAATGGACTTCATCTGTACTACATAAATATCCGTGAGATTTGCCCAAAACCGCCAGTTGAGAAAGTAAGTTGTCCCTCTCCCTGCCCAGCTTAGAAGAGAAGAGCTGAAAGGTGAATTTAGGTCAAATTTGAATCTGAGTGAGTGTATTTACTGTGTATGGATGAGAGTGAGTGAAAATGTGAATGAGTGTAGCTATTTATCTGCAAGGAGAATCCATTACAATGTGTTTGATTAACCCAATATTTAAATGTTGGTATCTCCGTTATGAATTTGTTACACTGTTATTGTCAATTAGCCTACACAAAGATATGATTGCATAGACTAGCATTATTTGATCTCTGTTTCCTTGTCTCTCTGCCTCTCTCACTTTCTCGTACACACACACAGACACAGACACAGACACAGACACAGACACAGACACACACACACACACACACACACACACACACACACACACACACACACACACACACACACACACACACACACACACACACACACACACACACACACACAAGTCAAGTCAAGTGTATTTATATAGCGCTTTTCACAATATAAATTGCATCAAAGCAGCTTCACAATATCAATCAAATAACATAATGTTTGTTTCTTAGTGAAAAAACATCCACGTTTGGTAGGGCTGATCAATGGTATTAATGCTTGGCTAATTATTTTGAATATCCCCAACTGAACAAGCCAAAGGCAACAGTGGCAAGGAACCGAAAAACTCCATCAAGTGACCTACTGGTGTCCTAAAACTCCATCAGGTGACCTAATGGAGAAAAAAAAACCTTGGGAGAACCCAGGCTCAGTCGGGGGCCAGTTCTCCTCTGGCGTTTATGAACTAGAGGCCGGATTTACAGTAACTGTAATTTGATACAGAATTTTGTTTTATTTTATCACTTCGGGGTGGGTACGCGAACCGGAATCACAACATTTTATCTGTAGAGTGGGAAAGGGATCCTCCATAGGGAGAGGCTAGTTGGCACTTCAGCACTGCGTTGTCATCGGGTCCAGGCAAAGCTCCTAGTCAGATCTGGATACGGCCTGGATCCGGTCGGCTGCGGGAAAACCTCGGGATAAGCAAAGACACTAAAATTAGCGTAGATGCCATTCTTCTTATGATGATGTAACGAGTACATCAGGATTTAAGGGAAGTGTTCCCAGTTCCGGCTGACCTAATCTATGCAGCCTAACATTGAATTATAGAAGTCTATAATATATTATGTGTATGCTAGGTCAAAGAGATGTGTTTTTAGTCTAGCTTTGAACTGACAGAGTGTGTCTGCTTCCCGGACAATGGTAGGAAGACTGTTCCAAAGTTTTGGTGCTAAATAGGAAAAGGATCTACCGCCCGCAGTCGATTTTGAAATTCTAGGTATTATCAACTCGCCCGAATTTTGAGATCGCAATAGACGTGAAGGACTATAATGCGTTAAGAGCTCGCTCAAGTACTGCGGAGCTAAACCATTAAGTGCTTTGTAAGTAATCAACAATATTTTAAAATTTATACGATGTTTAATAGTCAGCCAATGCAGTGTTGACAGAACCGGGCTAATATGGTCATATTTCCTGGTTCTAGTAAGAACTCGAGCGGCTGCGTTTTGGACCAGCTGTAGTTTATTTATTAAGCGTGCAGGGCAACCACCCAGTAGAGTATTACAATAATCTAGTCTTGTTGTCATGAAAGCATGAACTAATTGTTCCGCATTTGTTAATGAGAGCATATGTCGTAATTTAGATATATTTTTAAGATGGAAAAATGCGGTTTTACAGATACTAGACACATGACTTTCAAATGAAAGATTGCTATCAAAGAGCACACCCAGGTTCCTAACCGACGACGAAGACTTAACAGAGCAGCCATCAAGGGTTAGACAGTATTCTAGGTTATTACGTGTGGAAGTTTTTTGTCCAATAATTAGAATCTCTGTTTTTTCAGAGTTTAGTAGTAGGAAATTACTAGTCATCCAATTTTTTATATCAGCTATGCATTCCGTTAATTTTGTGAATTGGTAAGTTTCGTTAGGTTTTGAAGAAATATACAGCTGAGTATCATCGGCATAACAATGAAAGCTAATTCCATGTTTCCTAATGATATGTCCTAATGGTAGCATGTACAGAGTGAACAGCAGCGGTCCTAGTACTGAGCCTTGTGGTACGCCATACTGAACTTGTGATCGATAAGACATCTCTTCATTTACTGCTACAAACTGATAACGGTCAGATAAGTATGATTTAAACCATGCTAGTGCAATTCCACTAATGCCAACATAGTTTTCCAGTCTATTTAAAAGAATGTTGTGGTCAATTGTGTCAAATGCAGCACTAAGATCAAGTAACACTAATAGAGAGATACAACCACGATCGGATGATAAAAGTAAATCATTTGTAACTCTAATGAGAGCTGTCTCAGTACTATGGTGTGGTCTAAATCCTGACTGAAAATCCTCGCAGATATCATTTCTTTCAAGAAAGGAAAACAGTTGTGAGGATACTGCTTTTTCTAATATCTTTGACAGAAAAGGCAGATTTGAGATCGGCCTGTAATTGACTAATTCTGAAGGATCAAGTTGCGGTTTTTTAACAAGCGGTTTTATCATAGCCAGCTTAAAGGTTTTTGGTACATATCCTAGAGACAAAGACGAATTAATGATATTAAGAAGAGGATCTATGATCTCTGGAAGCATCTCTTTCAGTAGCTTAGTCGGTATAGGGTCTAACATACAAGTTGTCGATTTAGATGAATTAACGAGTTTGCAGAAATCTTCCTCTCCTATAGCAACAAATGAAAACAATTTTTCCTCAGGGAGACTACAATGCACTCCCTGATGCGATACTGTAGTAGACGGTTGCATAGTTATAATTTTGTCCCTGATATTATCAATCTTATAAGTGAAGAAGTTCATAAAGTCATTACTGCTGTGTTGCTTGGAAACTTCTGTGCTTAAAGCTTTCTTTTTCGTTAGTTTAGCCACTGTTTCAAATAAATACCTAGGATTATGTTTATTTTCTTCTAATAGGGTTGAAAAATAAGCAGATCTAGCAGCTTTTAAAGCCTCTCTGTAAGCAATCGAGCTCTCTTTCCATGAAATCCGAAATACCTCTAGTTTTGTTTTCTTCCAGTTGCGCTCCATTTTTCTGGCTGCTCTCTTAAGGGCCTGAGTGTGCTCGTTGTACCACGGCGTTGGACTATTTTCTTTAATCTTCTTTAAGCGCAACGGAGCAACTGCGTCTAAAGTGCTGGAAAAGAGAGAGTTAAAAGTTTCTGTTGCAATATCGAGTTCTTCTAAGCTATCCGGGATGCTGAGATGATGAAACTTATTAGGAAGATTATTGATAAAGCAATCTTTAGTGGCAGAAGTTATAGGTCTAACATATTTATAACACGGAGTTGGCTTTGCAGCCTTGGCTAAATGTAATTTACATGAGACTAGATAATGGTCTGAGATGTCATCGCTCTGCTGCAGAATTTCAACGGCATCAACATCTATTCCATGTGATAATATTAGATCTAGAGTATAATTACGACAATGAGTGGGTCCTGACACGTGTTGTCTAACTCCAATTGAGTTTACAATGTCTTTAAGTGCCAATCCCAATGCATCTTTTTCATTATCTACATGTATATTAAAATCACCAACAATTAGTACTTTATCGTTAGCCAATACTAATTCTGATAGAAAGTCCGCAAATTCTTTGATAAAATCTTTATGGTGCCCTGGTGGCCTGTATACAGTAGCCAGCAGAAATCTCAAACGTGATTTATCGTTTACACTATATATTTTTACATTAAGCACCAACACTTCAAAAGAAGTATATTTAAAAATAGATTTCTTAGTGGTTTTGAAAATATTACTATAAATTACAGCAACACCTCCCCCTTTGCGTTTTAGACGAGGTTCATGTTTATAACAGTAATCTTGTGGGGTTGACTCATTTAAAGTAATGTAATCGTTTGGTTTTAGCCAGGTTTCTGTCAAACACAGCACATCTAGATTATAACTTGAAATCATATCATTAACTATGAGCGATTTTGAAGTAAGGGATCGAATATTCAGCAACCCAAGCTTTATCATTTGTTCATCTGTATTATATCTGTTTTTTATTTGTTGAACATCAATTAAATTTTTTACCTGACGTTTTTTGGATTTCCAAATTCGGGGAACAGACACAGTCTCTATATGATGATATCTAGGTGAAAGAGGCTCTATGTGATGGGATTTATCTGACCTTGGTGACGCGAGGCCGCTAGCAGACGGTCGGTTTAGCCAGTCTGTCTGCTTCCTGACCTGAGCCCCAGATTGTCATGTTTTAGCTCTAAGACTATGTGCCATATTACTAGAGAGAAGAGCAGCACCATCCCAGGAGGGATGAACACCATCTCTTTTCAACAGGTCAGGCTTGCCCCAAAAACTTTTCCAATTGTCTATGAATTCTATATTATTCAACGGACACCACTTAGACAACCAACCATTGAGTGAGGCCAATCTGCTAACTATCTCATCACTCCTGCGAACAAACTAAATAAACTATATTTAGTAATATAAACAACTAGGAATGATAGTAAATGATGGTTCAAAACAGAAAGAAATACAAAGCTAATACGAGGCGTAGAGCTTACAGCCTCGACGCAAACAAACTCACAGCAGGCAGGAAGGCAGACAGGAGCAATCGATCAGTGAACAGCAGATCGGCCAACCCACACCCACACCCACACCCACACCCACACCCACACACACACACACACACACACACACACACACACACACACACACACACACACACACACACACACACACACACACACACACACACACACACTCTCTCTCAAGCAAAAATGTAGCACCTCTGTTCAATCTTCTGATTTTAGTAAATTTTTGTAAAAGGTACTTTTAAATTATTTATTCAAATAAAAACTGGTAACACTTTATGGTAAGGGTACATGAATTATCATGAATTCATGTATAAATTAATGCATGAATTATGCATTCATTCATGCATTAATATCTCATGAATCATCAGGAACTAACAGGAGTTCAACGTTTTTCATTCATGACTTCATGGATAAACAACACCTTAATTAAAACATGAACTAAGATGAGCACATCATCATGAATTATGATTTATTACGCATGATAATGTTTTCTTTGTTCACAGTTATGCCACCATTAATAGCACATTGTTCCTCAGTGTTTCAAAGGACCTAGTCACCACTTTAGTTGAGGGGCCACACACATGATGAAGTAATTGATAGATAATGCTTAGTTAATGATGACTACTGTATTTGGATTTCAACAGAATTTGTGTGCTATGAGCTGTGATTGGTCTATTTTGTGGTCTGTCCAATACAGTAGTCATCATTAACTGAGCATTTTCTATCAATGACTTCATCATGTGTGTGGCCCCTCAACTAAAGTGGTGACTAGGTCACTGGCCTAGACAAAGAACAAAGAAAACACAATGGTCATGAGTAATAAATCATATTTCATGATGATGTGCTCATCTTAGTTAATGTTTTAATTAAGGTGTTGTTCATCCACGAAGTCATGAATGAAAAACGTTGAACTTGTGTTAGTTCCTGATGATTCATGAGATATTAATGCATGAATGAATGCATAATTCATGCATGAATTTATACATGAATTCATGATAATTCATGTACCCTTACCGTAAAGTGTTACCTAAAAACGTTTAAATAATTTGAGCTTCAGCCTGGTTTAATAGCATTTTTATATATATTAATGTCTTTGGTCAAATTAAGCTGTAAAATAAATAGTTTATCCCTTTAAATACAATGGATTTTGAAAGATATCAACAAAAAACGGGCAAAAAACTTTAAAAGCGATTTTCTCAGGTTTTCAATTGGAAAAAGAGGGCAGACAACCATAATTCAAATGTGTATATTTTTACAACCATTCAAGGTATGACTTTGACTAGGATATCATTTGAAAGCTTATGGTATCCTCTTTACATTAATACCAAATCTCAATTGTGAAATTTGGGTCACTGTGACTCATTTTGCTGAATCATGTCACATATTATGCTCTTTTACAAAGTCTTGATTTTGTTTTTGGGGTCTACTGGAATAGGTTTTCATACTTGAATGTCAGAAAACACGGATTAGTTCCAGTCTCTCTGAAGCCCCTTTTTCTGAAAAGCGCAATGTGCTCTGTTTGTCCGGCTGGACCAATATGTTGCTCTTGGTTAACCGATTTAATTAAATGAAGTGATTCAATGAAATGAAAAGATTGAATGAAATGACAGAAATCTCACGGCCCTTACCATTATCACAAATTTCAAGTTCCTACAAATTGGGCGGGAATTATTAAAAAAAACAAAACAGTGACGTGTACGTTCCTGGAAGAAAACTTGAGATGACAATCAAGGTGTTTCAGAAACATTGCTTACTGTACTTAAAGTATTTTTTTCTTTTTAATTTAAGATAAATGATTCAACCCTGTTAATTATCATAATTTCTTATAATATTTTCCTTTAATGTATGGGAAATAAGTTTATCAGTAGCTATAAAACAATAGTTTGTCCGACTATTGCATTTGAATGCGACAGCTTAATTTAGAAAATTTCATCAAATATAAATAAATAAAAACACAAATCAAGGTTTTAATGTATTTAGATACGTCCCAATTATAGTAACACAGGGTTGCAAAAATCACTAACATCATAAAATGAACACAAGAAAAAAATCATGCATTATGTTTTATTTATTAAAAAATATTTAGTTTTAGGCCTTATTTTAAACAACAAGCACTAGCTCACACTTCATGAAGTCAAACAGAATGTGTGTAATGGGATGCCAGTGTAAGATATATATTCTAGAGAACTAGGCTTTCAGAACAAGCCCATTGAGATAGTTTATAACTGTGAATGGATTACTTCAATATAAGGACATGGAACTGGAGTGAAATAAAACACATAAAGCTGTCACAAAGAAGGGATCATACAAAGATAAAAAATATATGAAATACAATATACAGCATTAGAATGATGGATCATATAATAAAAGTAAAATGACAAAAACGTATGCTAAAAAAAACATTGTATGCAACAACAACTTCCCTATTCATGGCGATAATAGCATGCTTTAGCACTCAATGCTAAGTGTTTAGCTGAGTGTTTCTAGCATGTTTTAGCATGTTTCATGTTTAACACTCAATGGCATATTTTAGTATGTTGCTAGTAGTGCATCACAGTTTTAAACATGTCACTTCCTGTTGCCAGGTGGAAGATTGGACATTGTTTGCCTGAGTTACAGCAACCTCCTGTTTCATTGTATTAATAGCATGCTTTAGCACTTAGCATGTTTTAACATATTTATAGCATGTTGCATGCTAAGTTTGGAGCAGATTGGACATTTTTTGCCTGAGTTACAGCAACTTCCTGTTTCATGGTAAAACATTAAAATTTTTCAGGCCACCAGGGACACACCCTTTGATGAAAACTCAAGGTCTTCGCAATTTAGCATCACAAAGGCCTTAAGAACACACACTAAATCATAAGGCAAATATGGCAAAATAATGGCAAAAACTGTACAAAAATCACAGAGGAAATTAAAAACGGCTGACTTCATGTTGCGTTTAGGACTTCGCCCCAAGAGACTTTTTTGTAATTATTGGGATATCACATGTATGAACCGAATTTCATACACGTGGGAGTGGCGCTAGCGAGCCATTTTGCCACACCTAATTCTGAAACCTATCAGATGTACATTCTCGCCAGTTCTGATGCAGGAGAAGTTTCATCGAGATCGAGCATGTAAAGGCCCTCAAAAATACGATTAATTTCGTAGAAGCAGCAGCGGAATAATAATAAACGGAGCAATTCCAAGAGAAATTCTCTTCAAAGAGGAACATAAATAAATGTGTTTAACTGATTAATGTAAAATTTGTGGATATAAAGAAATAAAGGTGCAAAACCCTGTGGAACATGATCCTGTGAATTTTTTTCTGTTCTCCCATCTAATAAATCAAATCTACTTGTATATCTGTTCAGCACATTTGTTGGCGACAGAGACATTGAGACGTCACCAGACAATTGTGAAGGAATTTTCTTGGTGTAATAAAAAATGCATTGATCCGAGTTTTATCAAATGTGACTTAACTCCTGAAGACAGAAATGAAAATACAAGATTCGATTCCCTCTCAGTATTTATATGCTAATCCCGACTGTGCTAACAAAGTGCTGACGTCTCCACCCTAATTAAGATGAATTCATTATTTGACTTTGCTTTCCATTGCATAGACAAAGCAGTGTCACACTTTCTTTCTGTCATTCACAGGAAACCAATACATTATTAGGATTTATTGATAAAATGACTCAAATGAACTATCTATAGGAATATTTTAATATACTTGTATATTTTTAGGGGTACAGTATGACCAGTCAAGCTGTCATCAATTTTAAAATTAGATCATGTTTCAGAGGGTGAAGTATTTAATAATTTGTTACATTTTTAATGATGTAACGTTATCACTGCACTCATACAGTGGCAAACTGAACTAATGCCCTTGAATACCACAATGTAAGATATAAATAATGCTCTGCTAATGAAGGCGGAGGGACATGGAGAGAGTGATAGAATGAGAGAGAGAGAGAGAGAGAGAGAGAGAGAGAGAGAGAGAGAGAGAGAGACTTGACTTTAACAATCCTTTTAATTAAACATTTTTCATAAAAAAAATACATAATTACATAAAACCTACACAAATATATCCACCACACTGTCATTACAATAAATAATACAAAATAACCACATATATACCTGTACATACAATTTTTATCTTTTTTTTCTTTCTTCCTCTCCACTGTTAAAAACGACTCAATCTTTGTTTAAGGCGGAAAAAATACCTAGATGTTAATTTGCAGAGAACCATCAATACAAATTTCACATAAACACTTTTCTACTCCCCAAGTGTAGTTAAAGAATTCCATGTCTTTAATCAGCTGATAATACGCATATTCCACCTTTAACCTTGATTTGATTAAACCCTTTAAAATAGCCTCAAAATAGACACCCCTCCCCTACCTGTGGATCAATGTGTGCTCTGTATCTGTTAGTAGCTATTATACCATGCACAATTCTCCACTGAAGGCCCCCAGACCTTTTCTCAATGGGAGATTTGTACAAGGACCTCCAGCTACCTCTAGGGGAAGTGCCTGATCCAAAATTCTCCTGCCATTTAGATTCTTTTAGTCCCTCTAGAGAGTTCATGTGTGAGACTTTGACGCATGTGATATACAGTGCATGTTTCCCTGTTTCACTGAAAAGTTCCATTTCAGGAGTCTTGAAGGTAAGCAAAGACCCTTCCCTTTCTTGAAAAGCATTAAACGCTGGTGCAATTTTTAACTCTGGGAAAAAATCATCTATATCTTCATTTGATTCCTCCAATCCAGGTTTAAACTCCACTGGCAAACATTCAAAAAGCTCATTCAACAGTCTCTGTGTCAAGCGAATTGACCTCACACCCAGCTTAGCGGCCAGCATCTCAGCAGACATCCATTCATTTGTTGTTATTAAATGTCCAATCTTTGTTATTCCAGCATTTCTTAAAACAGTCCTCATTGTTGATGACTTCAAAATGTCTAAGTCCACAACAGGATTGTGCAACAGGGGTTCTTCTCTCTTCCAAAAGCCTTGCACATCCTGGAGATTCCTTGATGCATGTAATATTTCCCAGGATTTTCAACATGGATCGATAAAACGGTGTTAATCCAGACAAATCAACCCCTTGAATGTCCATCAAAAAGAGATGTCGGTCTAGCCCCATACTGCTCGCTTTTCTTAGGAAGGCGCAGGCTACTCCAGCTTACATTTTTCCCATAAAGCAGTCTTTTTGCTGTCTGAAGTCTAAAAGTCTTTATTCTGCTTTTAATGTCGTCCAATCCTTGGTCTCCTTCTTGTTTGGGCAGATATAACACAGATGGTCTTAGCCAGTGCTGACCAGACCAGAAAAAAATTTACCAGACGTTTTTGGACACTTTCCACCAATTCCTCAGGGGGGTCCAAGACAGTAATTTTATGCCATAAGGATGAGGCTACAAGATTGTTGCAGACCAAAACTTTCCCCCTGTACGATAGCTGGGGTAGCAGCCAATGCCAGTGAGACAACCGAGCACACACCTTTTCCAACAGGCCCTCCCAATTCTGTCTCTTATATTCCTCTCTTCCTAAGAATACCCCTAAATACTTTAACCCATCCCTTCTCCACTGTAATCTAGCTGGAAGTCTCGGACCATTATAACCCACTCCACACCACAGGGCATCACTTTTATCCCAATTTACTTTGGCGGATGAAGCTTTCCCATTACTCTCCAAAATATCTGTTAAAACTTGAACATCATGCCCATTTCTTAAAAACACACTAATATCATCAGCATATGCTGAGATTTTAACACAATCATTACAGTTTGGAACACTTATCTGTAATCCCGTTAACTTTTCTCTCAATTTACAGAGGAGAGGCTCAATGACCAAACTATATAGTTGACCTGAGAGTGGGCATCCCTGTCTAATGCCTCTTTGTACTTTAACAGGAACGCTTAGTCCACCCGCCATTTTTATCATACATGTGGCATTATTGTACAACAATTTGATCATAACAAAACATTTGTCTCCTAAACCAAAAGCCTTTAAAACACTGAAAAGAAACTGGTGATCAACTCGATCAAATACCTTTTCCTGATCTAAAGATAAAATTCCTATGTCAACGTTATTTTTTAAAGCATAATCAATAACATCACGTAATAAATGCAAATTGTCAGAGATATATCTGTCTTTAATACAATAGGATTGATCTTTTATATAATTCTGTGCATTATTTTGTTTAACCTGTTAGCCAAACACTTTGATATTAGTTTGTATTCTGAACATAAAACTGCAACAGGTCTCCAGTTCTTTATCAAAGTAAGATCACCTTTCTCAGAAAGTAGGGTTAAAACTGCTTGTTGACAACTTTTAGGCATCAAACCTATACGAAAAACTTCTTTTAGTACTTCATAGAAGTCAGTTCCAAGTAAAGTCCAGAAGTGCTTGTAAAACTCGCCAGGGAGGCCATCTATACCCGGGGTACGACCTGAGGAAAGTCCTGATACTGCAGCACTTAATACCCCGAAAGTAAGTTCTGATTCCAAAGTTTATTTATCTTCAGCGGTTAAACAAGGAAGGTTCTGTAAAAGTTCATTTTGGCTCCTCCCATCTGTGTTCTCAGCAGAATATAACTTTAAAAATCCACTGCTAATCTTTGCATTTCTACGGGATCACTTGTCTCTTGACCATTACTGTTTTTCAAACTATACATTTTTTTTTCTTTTACACTTTTTTTGTTCCAAGTTAAAAAAAAAGAAGTAGGTCCATCCATATCTTCCAATGATAAAAACCTGCTCCACACAAGAGCACCTTTGTTTTTCTCATTTAGAAAAGAACTCAACTTTAATTTCTTGTCAGTCCACTCTTGTAAATTAGCATGAAGATCTCTCATCATGTTCTCTTCAATGACAAGAATTTCTTTCTCAATCCATTGCAAGGTTGATTTCAAACACAAAGTTGAGTAAGATGTATATTGTTGGTAAAATTCCCTTATATGCTTTTTACCAATTTTCCACCAAAGAATTACATTTTCATATCTACTTTTTTCACTTTTCCAAGTTTCCCAAAAATACTTGAAAGATTCACAAAAAAACTTGTCTTGCAGTAACTTTACATTAAAATGCCAATATGAATTCCTATTTCTTCTATGTATCAAAGTGCAGTCAACCGTAATAAGCTTGTGATCAGAAAAATATGTGGGGACAATAGCTGTATGTACAACTCTGTTTTTCATATTGTTTGATACATACAATCTATCTAAACGTGCCGCTGGAATTCTCCCCTTATTCACCTTTACCCAAGTATATTGTCTAATCAATGGGTTATTTTCTCTCTAACTATCTGTGAAGTTAAACGTTTTAAAAAATATTAGCTAAAACAGTAGATGACAGAAAATTAGGTTCTTCTCCATTTCTATCAAAAGAAGAATCAAGAGTACAGATCCAATCCCCTCCTAAAATGATCAAATCATTAACCTGCTGTTGTTCTAAAAAAACTTCAAAGTATTAAAAATATTTATTCTATCAGATCCAGTATTAGGTGCATACAGTGAAGAAAATAAGTATTTGAACACCCTGCTATTTCGCAAGTTCTCCCACTTAGAAATCATGGAGGGGTCTGAAATTGTCATAGTAGGTGCATGTCCACTGTGAGAGACATAATCTAAAAAATCCAGAAATCACAATGTATGATTTTTTAACTATTTATTTGAAAGATTCAGCTGCAAATAAGTATTTGAACACCTATCTATCATCTAGAATTCGGACCCTGAAAGACCTGTTAGTCTGCCTTTAAAATGTCCACCTCCACTCCATTTATTATCCTAAATTAGATGCACCTGTTTGAGGTCGTTAGCTGCATAAAGACACCTGTCCACCACATACAATCAGTAAGAATCCAACTACTAACATGGCTAAGACCAAAGAGCTGTCCAAAGACACTAGAGACAAATATTGTACACCTCCATAAGGCTGGAAAGGGCTACGGGGAAATTGCCAAGCAGCTTGGTGAAAAAAGGTCCACTGGAAGAAGCTCAACATGACTGTCAATCTCCCTCGGACTGGGGCTCCATGCAAGATCTCACCTCGTGGGGTCTCAATGATCCTAAGAAAGGTGAGAAATCAGCCCAGAACTACACGGGAGGAGCTGGTCAATGACCTGAAAAGAGCTGGGACCACCGTTTCCAAGGTTACTGTAGGTAATACACTAAGACGTCATGGTTTGAAATCATGCATGGCACGGAAGGTTCCCCTGCTTAAACCAGCACATGTCAAGTCCCGTCTTAAGTTTGCCAATGACCATTTGGATGATCCAGAGGAGTCATGGGAGAAAGTCATGTGGTCAGATGAGACCAAAATATAACTTTTTGGTCATAATTCCACTCGCCGAGTTTGGAGGAAGAAGAATGATGAGTACCATCCCAAGAACACCATCCCTACTGCGAAGCATTTGGGTGGTAGCATCATGCTTTGGGGGTGTTTTTCTGCACATGGGACAGGGTGACTGCACTGTATTAAGGAGAGGATGACCGGGGCCATGTATTGCGAGATTTTGGGGAACAACCTCCTTCCCTCAGTTAGAGCATTGAAGATGGGTCGAGGCTGGGTCTTCCAACATGACAATGACCCGAAGCACACAGCCAGGATAACCAAGGAGTGGCTCTGTAAGAAGCATATCAAGGTTCTGGCGTGGCCTAGACCTAAACCCAATAGAGAATCTTTGGAGGGAGCTCAAACTCCGTGTTTCTCAGCGACAGCCCAGAAACCTGACTGATCTAGAGAAGATCTGTGTGGAGGGGTGGGTCAAAATCCCTCCTGCAGTGTGTGCAAACCTGGTGAAAAACTACAGGAAACGTTTGACCTCTGTAATTGCAAACAAAGGCTACTGTACCAAATATTAACATTGATTTTCTCAGGTGTTCAAATACTTATTTGCAGCTGTATCATACAAATAAATAGTTAAAAAATCAAACATTGTGATTTCTGGATTTTTAAAAAAAATTTTTTTAGATTATGTCTCTCACAGTGGACATGCATCTAACGATGACAATTTCAGACCCCTCCATGATTTCTAAGTGGGAGAACTTGCAAAATAGCAGGGTGTTCAAATACTTATTTTCCTCACTGTATATATTAACAAACACAAAAAAACAGACCATTAATCTCAGCTCTAACAGCCAATATCCGTCCTGGCTCAATTTCTTTTATGGACAGAATTCTAACTTTGGTGCAAGGAGAGAAAATAATCGCAGCTCCTGCACTCAGGTTAGTCCCATGAGTAAGAACACACTCACTCCATCTCCACCACAGTTGCCAGTCAACCTCATTATTCACATCACTATGAGTTTCTTGCATGAAAATCACATCTAAATTTTTCAACCTGATAAATTCTATGATAGTTTCAGCTTTCCTCCTATCCCTCATCCCATTAACATTCAAGGATCCCACCCGTAAAGTGTCACAGACAAGAAAGCAGACAAGAAGAAAAACGTATTACCCATAGTGATTAGTTAGATTTCCCCCCCCCTTTTTTCCCTATTGTTTTACTTTTTTGTCGGATTGCAGTGATGTGTTTTATTTAATCTAAAACGCTTCTGCTGTGAAAGCTCTTCATAATTACTATGTCTCCTTGCCCACATAACAGATGATATAAACTTCTCCAAGTCCGGAAAAAAATCACTTCATTTTTTCTACCCTTTGTTTCGTCAAGAAATTCACTGATTTGAGCCACATTATACAAATCCTCTTTCAACACTTTTGACCCCTCTGCTCCTTCCAACCATTGATCATCATCTTTCATGCTATCATCAGTACATTGAGACATTCCATCCAACTCGTCTACTGAGCCTTCCTCTGCTTGTACATCTGTCTGAGTCACATTCTCACTGTTAACCACAACTTCAACTTCATGAACTGAATGTTTGACAACAGCACAACTGCATCCAGCTTTCTCACCATCACCCTCACCATCATCGACACGCAAACGCTGTTCGTTATCCTCTTTCTTGTGAGGGCAAGAGAAACCTTTGTGGCCTAAATTCCCACATTCGAAACACTTAAGGTTGTCGGTACTAGCGTACAACATATATGAACTTGCTCTATGACTCACACGGAACGAGATCTCTAACGTGCGCTCAGGAGAAGTGAGAAACATTAAAACCTGCCGCCTAAAAGAAAGAACGTGTTTCAATGCCGCGTTTTTACATCCCAGCGGGATCATTCTAACTGGACTTGCAATTTTTCCATATATAATTAACTCCTTAGAGTAATGGCGTCATTTGAAATGAAAGGTGGCACATTTGAAATTGTAGTGGCCGGAGCCGCTAAAGGAGTCACAGGCACAAAACTTTCACTAATCCAGATCCCGCTCTCTGTCAGCTGATTCACAAACTGCTCCGATTTTAAAAACACAACAATCGCCTTGTTCATTCATGATGCTGAGAGAATATTCTCAAAACCGATCAATCCTCCCACCACCACGAGTACATCCTCCACGCTAACGCCGAGCTCGGGCACACACCTGCACCCATTTCGCATCGACACGTGAGGATTTACCTGTGCAGGGTCAGATGCCATACCGTCACGCGACAAAGCCGCGAGTGGCGAAAAGTACAAAAAAAAACTTAACTAGAAAATACTAAATTAACCACAAAAAAGAGGGGGAAAAACAAGAAAAGAAAAAGTTGAAAAAGAACAGTTTCTTTCGCTCGCTCAAGCAACACGCTCCACTCTTCCACCCACACTCGCACATGCGCAGAGAGAGAGAGAGAGAGAGAGAGAGAGAGAGAGAGAGAGAGAGAGAGAGAGAGAGAGAGAGAGAGAGAGAGAGAGAGAATTAGCATCGCTGCATATATATTAATTTGATGTTTTAGACTCTATTATGCATCAAATTACTGGAGTAAATGTGACATTTAGGGAAGTCTATTTAGGATGGTGTAATTTCAACCCTCTCTTTGAGACGTTGATTGATGTATTGGCACTTGATGCTTTCAGTAAGCCTCAACAGCAATGTTATAGTTGTAAATATTGCATAAACATCGCATTAATACATTATACGTTTATTTAAAAAACATTAAGATGTGTCATGGAGTGTACATCTGTCAATGTGATGAGCATTAACAATGCCAGCTGTGATCTTTGACGATTATACTTATAATTCACACTAAATTAACTCTGGCAGCTTCCCTGCTGCATAGGAAAAATAAAAGAGGAACAAGAAGTCATTTTCCACAGTACTTTGGGATTTAATGATGTCAAATGCCACCATCTGCAAACTGTAATATCCCCCAAAAAGGTTAAATATGACAAATGTCTAACACAAAGTCTCTCTCTCTCCACATAATATTGGTGTAAAACACAAGACTCAACATTTACCCTCCCTGAGACATTTGCACAGAAAGCTTAGCCCCAGTGCTCACATCTTCCCCTGAGATGTTTGATCACGCATTCATCTGATTCCCAACCACCACATCACAAGTGCCATGCTCATTTGCCAATAAGTAACAACCATGAAGTGGGATAAAAAAAAACCCTGTGTGTGGAACTACTTTCTCCAACCACGTATTCAAATCTCAACTTGACAGTTTAATAGTTGAGCCCGAGCATCCGTTGCTAAATCGAAAATGTCACTTTAGAACTAGCAACAAAAAATGGCCTGCTTCAGTTAATAGTGTATAGTTCTACTGAGTAGAGTATTATGAGAGATAGAGCGTTTGATTACCTGCGTCTGCTGTAGCTTTCTTTCTCAAGGTCAAGCCTCGCTCAAGATGAAGTGAAAAATTCAAATAAACTCCTTGTTTAAAACCTTTTTTCATTCAATACGCATTTTTTAATTGACTGATGTAATTTGCATTGAAGTCACTGAAAGATCCCCACCATTAACTTCAAGTGTCTTGGAGACCTTGCCACAGTTCTTCTGGATTTAGTCTGTCTCCGTTTTTACTGTTTCTTTGTGCAATCCCAGACAGACTCTATGATGATGAGACCAGATCTCTGTGTCCATATAATTGTAATAATTCGCCCTGGCAAAGGGAATGTTTGGAAATGTTTTGGGGTGAAAATACTAATGTGCTGAGTACTAAGTACTGTAAAAGTCATTTATATATATATATATAAATATACATATATTAATTTAATACTCAAAAAATATGGTGTCTCAGAAAACAATGAGATAATATTTCCCCGTGTTTAAATCTAACGGACTGTGTGAGCTCTTGACATATTTAGTCTAGAGGGATTTAGCCTTATTTTCATTCTTATTTTTCAAGTCATAATGGATTGATTTCACAGAGAACTGCATTGACACTGCTGGCAATACACACAGTAATATACACTAAACAAACTATAACCCAATTACACCAGATGACATTTTAACATTTCAGACTCAATGTAACGTAACATGCTGAATGAATCTCAGTGTTTTAAAGCCAAGGCTCTTCTGAGGAGTTTAAAGGTACAGTCTGAGGACTGAATGTAGCATCTTATAGTATAAGTATTATATTACTAATATTATATTACCTCTTTTTTATGTTTTGGAAAGAAGTATTATGCTCACCAAGACTGCATTTTTAATAGAAATATTGCACTGATCTATAAATGACTGGATTGCTCAAGAAGCCATAAAAAGTGAAGCCGCCATAAAAAGTGAAGCCACCATGCTGCCATATTGGTCTTCCCTATACCCTCACATTCTTTTGAATTAATAGGAAATCATCTGATTTTAATGAGAAAACAATGTCTTGTTCATGATTTTCAGTTTTGTTCGATGTAATTAAAGCAACAGTTTTTCAATAATGGAAGAATATGTAAAAGTATTGGGAGTAAAGGCACAATAATTAACATGATAAATAGCTGGCTGACTTTTTCATTTGTTGATATGACATGGTTAGATTTAAATGGGTAGAGATAATCACCATTATAATGAAACCATCATATTTAAAAATATGATATTAATCATATCATATAATAAAATTTATGTTATAAAAAAATTTATGTCGTAAAAAAATGTTTTTGTTACTAATGTAAAGCTTTATTAAATTATTATTGGATCTCATTCAATGCTTTTGGAATCCTTACTTTTTTAAATAATTTCGTTTCTGTATTTTTTAAATAAACATTTTAATGACAGTATATTTATTGAACAAAAATTAATTATTTTATTTATCAAAATAAACCAAAAATAGAGTAAACTTTGCTAAAACGTTTTTGAACAAGTATTAACTTTATATTAAGTATTAAATTTAATTATTTGTATCAGCACTTTGTGCCTTTTACCCCGAATGTGGGGTAAAATGCCCACCTTGCCACATCTTACATTTATACGATTTTTAAACAAACAAACCACTTTTATCACACAAAATCTGTTGCTACATCAACGTTCAATAAAAACAAACTGTATATATATTTATATGTTTTCTGCAATCATACACTACCGGAGTAGTTAAAAGCACATTTTTGTTAGGTTGTGTCTTTAGCCCCACTGTACCCCATTTATTAGAAAAAAAGAAGAAAAACTATATTGCTGGTAATGTAAAAATAGCTAAAATTCTAACCTATGACCAGGGGAAAGGTGCATCAAGCGGTGCCTCATAGTTACAGTATCAAAGTTGAAACATAGGAATCAATAGATAAATGGTGCTGCTTGTGACCTTGGGTCAAACAATATTGTACATAGACTAAATCAGATCTCTCCAGTGATCCGATGTAACATTGAGGCTTTCCTTGGAACACAATCAATATGTCTATCAATTGCAACTGGACAGCTTCAAAAAAAAAAGAAAAAAAAAAGTGGTTTTAAATCCCACCACTCAAAGCAGCATCCATGAGCTTTGAGGGATTATAGACATGTTCATTGTTATTGGTAGCATAAAAACAAACTGAAGATTATTTTATGAGTGGATGAAATGATGTGCAATGATATGAGATCACTAGAATGCAACTGTGATACACACAAAAAACACACGCATCTGCAGCTAAACATGCAGATCGGATCACAATATGAAGCAGCATTGTCAGCTCTCAAACAGGAAAGACCCTGACTTTCATAGGGTGTTATCTCTAAGAAAAGTTAATGTGTTTATGGAGTGAAATCTGAAGTCCTCAAAATGGTTTCTTATTGTAGGACATGGATCATTCTGCTTAACCGAAACCTCCAAGACCATAAAATGTAGAGACCTAAATGGCACAGGATAGACACAGGAAGCACTAGGACCTTGAACAATTGAATGATTTTATTGAAAAACAAGGATGGGGTTAAGGAAAAAGGCACTCCAAAAAGGAACTTTGAAGTATTATTCTGAGCCAAGCCAGTACTATAAAGCAGAGAGGCCTCTGGAAGAAATCCTGCTCGAGCCACCATGAACTTTTAAAGGATTTTCTTGAATAAAGTCAAAAACTTTGAAGACCAGATGTATAAATGCCAATACAGTCAATCTCAACTTTACTTAAAAGTAAAGGCAGTCATCTATATTTAAGCTTGACTGGACCCTTGATCTCCTTTTCCAGTGTCTTCGGGAATCCCCCACATAGACTTTAAAGTAAAAAAAAAAAGAAAAAGAAAAAAAGAAGCAAGATTTACTCAGTACACACAAGAATATGTTAAAAACACAATTAGTCAGGAAGTTAGAAAATTGATAACAGCTAGAAATGTCTAGAGTAGCAAAAACCTATAAGTTCATGTACTGTGAGCACCCCAGTGTATACTTGTAACGTTTTGCTCAGATTGTATTTAACAACTAACTTAACTAAATCAAATTAATATTTGGTGTGTCCATCCTTTACGTTTAAAACAGCTTTTCTCCAGGTAGGTTCCTTCAAGCATCATCTGTCATCTATAAGAGTTATCAGATTAAATTTCAGATTCAGATTCTAACGTAAGAAAAATAATGTGCCATATTCATAAAAGACTGTATGCATTTCTTTACAAATCATTCATAAATACCTTGTTGTGTAAATCCGCCCAGTGATTTGATTGCAAACATTTAAGCAAGAATAGTTTAACGTATATTCACAGGAAATTATTCAGCTAGTCCAAGTCCAATGTGACACTTTTTCACACTTTAAGAATAAAAAAGACCTAATTTTTCTCATTAATGTCTGTTAAACAAATGATAAATAATAGTAGTAGCAATAGTAATAAGAGTATTAATAGGAAAAGAAGATTTTGAAACATGTGAGCAACAGTTATACATCTAACGTAAAAGAGGATTGTCATTTGTCAGTCTCAGGGAAAACAACAAAAACAAAATCATTTATGTACATTTGTAAAGGAAAAGCTATTAGAGAAAATCATATTATGGGCTCTCTCTCATATAGACATCAAGTGTCTACTCCACAAAAGAAAAGACATCTCAGCTATCAGACAATCACTGCAGTACCATCTGGTGTCCAACACAATCTCAAAATCTCAGTCTCTACGCTACATATAAATCAATGTTCATTCAAATGGTCCTGGGACCTCATGCATATGAATGTCTCATATGAAAAATAAGTTACCATTTGTACATGTACAAACATTCGTCCCCATTCTGTCTCCTCCCAAAAATTACCAAAATGGAGATTACAACACCTTTTTACTATGCATAACTTCGTCTGCATGTAATGTTCTTCTGCAATTTCCCAAGAGCATGACCTTCAGGAGTCGAAATTATGATGAGGCAAAAAAATTGGCCATAAAAATATTTTTATAACTTTATCATTATGCTATATTAAATAATGTGAACTGGATTTTGCTTTGATGCAGCACACGGAAGTTTACACATTCTTCTGGTTAATAGTGATTCTTCGCCTCGTATAGCCTTTTCCGTGTTTGTTATATGTAGCTTTGCCCTGTTTTTGTGCTATTGTTGATCTCACTTAATCCATCTATTATGCATATTATCCAACAATTGCAATAACTGTGAACTGGACTTTGCATCGCTGCAGCACACACAATTAGTTATTTTTCCTGGTTACTAGTGATTATTCGCCTCATATATCATTTTTCTTGTTTCTTTATTTGTCCTGAAATTGCACTGTCGATTGATGCTCTATCTATTGTAATCTCATTGTATCATTGCAATGGCAATAAACTATTATTATTCTATTATAGAATTATGTTAATATTTATGTATTTTACTAAATGTATATTATTTCAATAAATGAATATTTATAAAGAAAAATTATATTCATATTTAGGATGGAATCAATATTAACTAATCATTATCTTTACAATTTAGTCATGATCTTAAAATGTTTTCATTGTCTTATTCACAAGAAATAATTTATTAATTTATTCAAAAAAAAAAAAAGATCAGTATTTCACAAACGAAACTACATCAGGGCACTCTGTCCTTTGGTTTAAACCTTAAAGTCAATTGTATGGCCACTGACTATAGTTGTACTGACTAGTACTGTAAGGTATTAAAAGCCAATCCATAAATCCATTTTCGAAAAGGAAAGGTCAACCTCACCGTTTACATAGATCAAAATTTTCAGGGGTGATGGGGCAGCTGTAATTTACTTCCCGAATTGCCAATAAATCCTGCCTTAGCACCCAAAGCTGTCTGAAAGGTTAAGCCCACGTTTGCTTACTCCACTTCCTCAGGCTCTTAAAATAGACTCTAAATGATATTAATGGTGTGCTTTGCATCTACTTTGCTGGGTTGGTAATGAGGGAGTGGATCAAAGAGATGGAGCCATGCTTCATGAATGTCTAATTAGAGTTTTAAGCCTCATCAAGTCACTCAAAGACGCCGTGGACTAAATGAGAGCGGCGCTTTCCCATACAAATTGTGCATTCAGTCATTCAGAATCAACCATCATCCTCTTCTGTGAGCGACATTGTCTTCTTCCGTGTTCTTGGCAAGCAATGGCTTTTCTTTAATCTGTTGGGTCACACATAAGGGAAAGGAGTAGCGGGAGGCCGTACTCGGGCCAGTGACTTTAATATCTCCCGCTGACAGACGTGTCACAGCACCGGATCATTTAATAATGAAGGGAATTCTCCAAGTGAAAGGCTGCTGTAGTCTCAACCTTTGGAGAGGAAACTGCATTTCACAATGTTGTATCCATGTTTAACATGGGGTCAATGCCAAATGCTGAATTGCAGCTATGCTGAATTAAAAAAATAATAATTTAAATTAAATCTCATGTCATGAGGCTGTTAGAAATTGTATTTATTTAAGATGAACTGACAACAATATTTAGGGTGGATTCACAAAAAAAAAGTATGAATAAAATTCTTCTTAATTTTTATTTAGCAGTCCACCAATCATGAATTCAAATATTACGGCCTACTCATCATAGGTAAGTCGCAATGGCAATGCTTTTGGATCTCAGGAGTTTTTTCCGAGGATATGTCATCAAGCGTAAAAGCATTACTATTTAAGTGTAAATGAATGGCATGTAATATACAGCATGGTTTGCATTTTGAAACCAGAAAAAAAATGCGTATTGGTGTGGTTAGAACTGCTACTATTCAGTTAATGGAAAAAACCTGTAATCTGTAACCTTTTTAAATAATAAATGTGATGTGTCATATTACCATTTTTCCAAAATCAAGCTCAATGGAGTTATGAGGTTTTTCTCCAGCGAATGTTGGAGATTTGTGTTTTTCAGTCATTAGAACGTCCGCATCTGAGGCATTACGACTAACTTAAAGGTTACAGAGTTTATTGTAGCAACGTGGTTGCACAATCTTGTGTTATTTTAGATAACTGATATAACTGATGTAAATCAAGGTTTTCCAGACAGTGTGAGGATCCACTGGAGTTACGAGGTTTATTCAAGCTCTTGTCTAAAGTGTATTATATTAACCAGTATTTTTTCCAAACAAACCAACTTTCAGAATGGTAATGTTACAGAAGGAACGCATGAGCAGAAACGTTAAAATACTGATTCTGTTTGGAGTGAACTTTCTGATTTGTAAGTCCTGTTCTTAACTGCTATGTTTAATATATTTATAACTTTAGAGCAGTTTTAAGAAAAAATTAGAAACGGATTAGAACTGCACTGCACTCGCAATGATATGGATAAGTACATAATCAAATTCATAAATATTACACCATCTTAACATATTTAAAAATACATACAGTACTGAGTGACTAAAACAGTCTGTGTTATAGAATACATGTGCTTGTTCACATTGAGATTGAACCTTAAAAACTACTTTAATTTATTTTCAAGATCTGAGGTGAATTATAGCTATAATATAACAGTACGTGAGATTATCATTGTATGTTGTTGTTCCAGCAGCAATTTCCAAAATAGTAAAATGGAATCGCCACGTATCGTGTCATGTCTGGTTGGGGCAAAAACTTTGATAATATATAGCTGTTATCGCGTGTCGCACCATTGCATCGCGTATGGTTAGGACATAGTGTAAGATGTTTATTGAATTACAACATAACACTAGCTGTAGCTACATAAAATACAAATTACTATTACTAGGGATGTGCATTAGTATTCTGAAGACTCTTGAACTCTGACAACAATTATTGACCATGTAAACAATGATCGATCATGTTTTCCCCTGACGTGAAGAAGATGTAAGAAAAACAGAGTGCAAAGTAACGCTACAAACACTCCATCTCGAGACAGGCTCTTTAAAAAAATATTTTAAATTCACTGCCCATTAAAAACACAATGATGAGTGCTGAAATCCCATCAAGCCAGTTGCGACAAAAATAGTGTGCATGCTTATGATTATTATGGTAATTATGGTAATCTGCAGGCAGCGCAAAAAGACGGTTATTGAGCTGTTTTTCATCTGATCAGCAAGTCTTAGACTGGACCCTAATGTACAATACAAATATATATTTTTTAAGAAATGCACTTAGGAACAGTCTTACAAAACGTCTAAGAATTTATTTAGCTTCTTAAGATTTTCATGAATCCGGCCCCTGCTAAAATCACATGGGAGACTGCAATTCTGGTTCACTAAAATAAAAACTGCGAATTGTCTAGTTGGTTTAACCCTGCATGACAACTGAGAGATGAATGACAAAATTAGGGCTGGACGGTATGACGGTATATATCGCTACCGTGGTAGAAAATGTCAACCGTAACAGATTTATTCCGTGTATACCGCGACATGTAAATAAGTGGGCGTGGTTAACTCACGTGCAGCGTGCGTGAGACTAAGACACTGAGATTTGTTAAAGAAACATGGAGTAAGCAGATCAAGAGGATCCACAACGGAATTAAGATATCTAAAGGATTGTTAACGTGATGTTTTCGGGGGAAAGGCGCAGCAGTCACTAGCCCCTGTAGGCTCCAGTTTAGAGGAGTGTGCGTTTGCAACGGGGAAAGCATGAAGCTTACTTGACAACAACAGTATATCAATATCGTAACGAATAGAAATAACCTTAAATGATGTATTATTGTATAGTTATCTGCATCTTTCCGTGTCTTATGTATAGTTACTTTTTACACACGAAAATCGCATTCAGCATGACACGTGAGTGGTTGCCGTGGTAATGAACAGCTTGTTAAAGTGAACAATCCTGTATCTGAGGCAAAATTACTGAATATGCAGCGTGAGTTATATATTTCTAACTTCAAACAATTGGCCACTGAACCAGCTGATGAAATCTTCCTTTGATTCGATATGTGATTACAACTTGACACTCAAATTAACCGATCGCATTTTACTTATGCTAAAGACGCGCACGTGCACACGCACTGGGAGGGAGCGCGTGTGTGTCAGTGTTCAACGGGCTATGGTAAAATAATGACGCCGTTACAAGGTGTGTATAATGTAAACTGCTTCGTCAACACTAACAGTAGCTGCTGTTCGGTTTTCATACTGCTGCTCTCCTTCTAGTCACTTCTGAACGTGATGAACTTGACACAACTGAACTTCTCTTGATTAAAGCTCCAGGTGACGGGTTGCCAGATATCACAAAATGCAAAACAAGCCCCTTAAAAAAGCAGTAGAAAAAGCAGACATGGCAAAAATGTACCGGGGAACACATTTAAACATAACTAGTATTACTAATATCCTAACTAATTTATTATGAATAGAATAGTTCAATATAAAATATTCATATAAACTGATTGATGAAGTAAAGCAATAACATGAGATTGAAAAATTATTCAGCAACACTTTATTTAAAGTTTAATTGCACCTATGAGTTGTATTTAATTTCAATCAGTTGGGGTCAGCTCAACTAAAAGTTGATGAGTGTATTTTGTTTACTATATCTAGCTATCAAAATAGTTAACCAAATAAATAATTTACCAAATAAAAGAAATAGAAAAATCAAACAAGGTGTACTTTTCATTTCTAAAGTATTTGGGTTTATTTATTATACAAAGCCCTTTTTGTAGATTTTTCGAGAATAACTACATATATAAATATCTATATCGTGAAATATATCGTTACCGTGAAATAAAATTAGTCATACCGTGAAACAGAATTTTGGTTATACCGCCCACCCCTACAAAGTATTAGCAATTTTACCCATTGTGCAATAAAGCTGTATCCCTGTATTGATTATCTTTAATCCCACTGCTAATCAAATTGTCTGTTTAAGCAGAAGTCTAACTATTAAAGCAATATTGTACACTGTAAAACAAGAGTACATCAAATACCATCCCCTTTCGCTTGAACTGTCCGATCAGAAGAGAGAAACTTCAAGTCTGACATCTTATATGCAACACTCATTCCTAAATTATACTACCAAATTGTCTGAATATAGAAATATAAATAACTGACAAAAGATAGATGCTTCTCTCTTCACACATTAGAAATTGATATTACTTCTCCGAAGAGATTCACTGTCAAAATGAACTCAGTATATCATAAAATATAATCTGGATTATATTTCCTTTCCCCACAACTGTGCTTTACAGAGGGAAAAGGCTAATCAGGCCATTTCAAAGGTCTAGATGAAGTTAACATTCAAGATTTACCACCGTTATTTGAAATTCTCGAGACTAAATATACACATGAAGCAGGAGATAACGAAAGTTCAAAATTAGCATTTTTGGCACGGCAGCAGCACAACAAAAAACTCTGCTAGTACAGAAAAAAGAGATTAGACTGAAAATAATTACTAAAAGAAAAAGTGGATGGAACTAATTGTTTATCAATTAGGTACGTGATGAAGGGGCAAGCGGTGCCAATTTTAACTTAAATTGTAAAGCTATTAAGCCTAATTATATTTCAGCATGTCTGCTGAAATTAGAAGAATCAATAACACAGGACTTAAACAAAAAAACATCTAAAAAAATATTCAAAATAAAATAAATAATCTATAACACAGGACCTTAAAAATAAGAAACTACATGTAAAAATACATCAAATAAAATAAATAAATATAAATTGATTGTCATGACAAAAATTATGCACTCTTAGCTAGATTGGGGTGACAACTTTCTAAAAAAAAAAATTAATTAGTTAAACAAATTGTCACAAATAAAAAATATAATTGAATAAATAAATAAATGATGTCAAATGACACAAAACATTCACTGTTCGCTAGATTAACTTTCCCAATTCTCCCCCATAAGCCGTTTAGCACAGTGTTCCCCAACTCTGTTCCTGGAGGCACACCAACAGAGCACATTTTAAACGTCACCCTTATCTCAACCCTCTATTTCTGTTCTGTGCCCAAAATTAAATAACTCCCTACTATAATATGTGACCCTGTGAAACTGGGAAAACCCAGCTTAAATCATTTTGCTTTGTGATTCACTGTTTTCTACATAGAATAATCCTACACAATGTAAAGAACATTCTGTGAAAATATAACCTTGATATCTTATATATTGACTGAGTAAGACCATGTCAAATATTTGCTGAACTTTGGGCTCAGAAAATCATGTTTTTGAGAAATTTCCAATGTAAAAACAAGCTTATTTTTAAATCTGAAACACATTTTAACCATAATTATCCTGACTATGTGCCATATACTATATTAAAGCTAAGATTTTCCAATTTTCAGTGATATATGACACATTTACAGGAAAATGTTTAAAGTTTTGTAAAACAAGTCTATTTATTATGATGTGCATGTCCAAATACCATATCAGAGCTTGATTTGAAACCGAAACATCAGACGCAAGTGCTTTACTTCTGAAGCACATACGCAACTTTTTTATTAATATATAATATGCCTTCTTTATTTACCCTAAAGATTATATTCACAGTCATCACCGAGACTGCCATGATTGTCGCTCGTGCGGATTGATATTAAGGTCTGTTTGCAATTTATAATTGTGGAAAAGATGTTTCTGAACCGAATGATATAGGAATCAGCCGGTGTTTGAAATCAATGTTTAGGAAGCCAACTTCTGGTATTTTTTTGCACAAAATAATACAACGATGTCAATAAAATCATTAACTTCAGTATTTATCATGTTATAAATGACAATTTCGGTACTTTATCGCATTCGTGCGCATTCGATGAACACTTTGCTATCCCATGAGGCCACGGGTGAGGATTTATGAATGGCAGTGAAGGGGACGCAACTGACGCTGGTAGATCATGTGACTAACAACATGGTAGATGCATTTTAAGCTAATGCTTATTTGCCAATTGCAGGAAAACCTCCCATGGGGCAATTTGAGATTAAGAGTCGATCGTGACTCTAGTGGAAACACTCTGCTGAGAGCTGCTTACTGGATACCAGAGACTCCGTCTGTAACCAATGGATTAAACACACCCTGTAAATTGAAAATGTGAGAAATACAAGAAAGAGATCAGCCTTTCATGATGCTTTCAATAAAAGAAGCAAAAATGTGTCAGACACCACTTATCAACTTGACTCAAAGCACCACTGACACGATCCTCTCAGTCACTTGAGGAAAGAGAAGCGCTGCTCGATCCTAAGAGGCAGCTCTAGAGGACAGAGTGCTGTTATGCTAGCGGCGCTAATGCCTGGCCACGGAAAACCGAAGAGAGTAGAGAACGCTTGAGAGGGTTCTCAGTATGGTCTTATCAACAAACTGAAGGTTAAGCTGTCTGAGACATGCTGAGAGCTCTTCATTTAGGTGTGGAAAAGGTCAAAGACCTTTAAAATGGTTGCATGGAACTACAGAAAAAACAGAATGGTGACAAACAAAACCATCGAAATAAAGTTAAAGCCACAATGAATGTTCATTGGAAACCAACTTATTTGGTTTATGTATTTTAAAGACTAGAACTACAACTCAAAGTTTTTCATTTGGTATTCCACATAAAACAATCGTAGCATATATGGTTTTGGAATGACATCTAACAAGGGTCATACAAGAGAACTCTGATACCCAACAAAACAGTCACTAGGTCCATTAAAAAGCAAAATATATAAAAGACAATGTCCACTTAAGTCCTACTATAAATGTTATTCTTCATTCTTTAACTGTTTCAGCAGTGTGAATGTCTTTTCTCCCATGTGCCATTTTTCTCTCCCTTGCTGTCCAGTCCAAATTAGCATATTATTATTATGTTATGATAACGATCAAATAATAATCTAATTAGACTAACGGCATGAGGGCCGGCTTGAAAGTTTTCAAAGGCAGACTGAAGAAAGCTGTCATTATTTCATAATCACTGCATTTTTATGTGATTTGCAAAAAACCCTGAAATCTTGAGCTGAATACTGATGATTGTCCTAACACACTTTTGAGTTCTAATTTAGTTTTGATTCCCTAAATAATAATATGCTAATGAAACCATCTAATATGTTAACATTAATGATCTGGAGAAAAAAGTTACACTAAAGGTTCAAACTAGGCTATAAAATATTAGAATGTAGTGCTACAAGGCTATGATATTGCGCAGGTGCACGTGATGCTACGCTGTCAGAGCCGACAGACTCGACTGCACAGCTAATTAATCGAACCTGTCTCGAGCGTTCTCAAGAGCCCTTGCAACAGCATAAAAAGACAATCTCAAGCACTGAAAATGTCTGAAACTGTCAGTAGCGATGTTCAGCCTTATAATGTTCGATCCGGAATCAGACAATGATGCCTACAGAGCCAGAGAATATAAATGCTGTGCGAGATGCTCCAAAAGGTGCAAGACGCGAGGGCAACGGTTAAAGAAGTCCGTCTAGCATGTGTTTACATCGAAAAACATTGGAAAAAAAGTGTAGTGGAATGGAAAAAACGAGTTCTGTGAGAATGGCCCCATCAGCAAGTATAAACAAGGCCATAGAACATTTGAATGCAGAAGATATCAAGAGCCAATCATTTAAAACAATCACATTTTTTCAAACCAAACAAAAACAAGGACACCCCCCCCCCCCCCCCCCACCACAGGGCAATGAAAAGTGAGAAATTAAAAGTGTGTGAAATTAGGAGTGATTCGCTCAGAGCAGCATTAAATAAAAGACATTAAGACAGGCTAACCGAATCTGGCACACCCTGGGGTTCAGGGGTAATAAATCAGAGTGAAATGTGCTTATTAAATAGATGGATCCGGGTTATGCAATATCGCATCCCGGAACGCAAACGGTTTTAATTCAGTATTCTTGTTTTGATTGACCTTCATACCCTGAAGCATACAAACAAATAATGAGACAAGGCAGGCTATTACAGAGATGCTAATGTAAGAGGCAGCGTCAACAATAACAGATTAACCATATTTAACCTGTCCTGTTCATATCATCACAAAAAATGAATAAGCCACTTCAAAAAAATAGCCCTGAGATGCCATATGCAGCCTTGGACGCTACTTGTCAGTATGAATGAATGTAAGCAAAACCATCTTCTTAATTACACGATCTATATTTACTTTCACTGAGTCAGGATGAAATACAAAAACTATAGCGCTTTATTATAAATTACAAAAGATGTCAGAGGGCCGAATGCCTATAACAAACCAAGGGGAAACCATTTCAGATCCTATTCTTTTTATAATGGCAATGATGCACACTACACATCATTTGCAACAGAATGACAGTTTAACCAGTTTGGGAAACAAGGGTTAAACGAGGTTAACGCCGCCCCTATTTCAGAACTGTCCCGCTGTCTAAAGCCGCTGGCACCAATTTTGTGCGGAACTGCCTGCACAAATATCACCCTGTCCGTAACATCATGACAGTTGGGTGGTTAAATAGTTGCGATGATTTGAAATAAAGCTTTTAAATCTAAACCTGCTTCCTGCTGGGAGAAGTGATAAAAAGGTCAATTTTTCCTTTTAATCCATTTTGTGCATCATTAACCAGGGGGAACTTACACCTTCCCTGTGTCACTGTAGATTTGTAGCGTAATACATCTCTTTGACTTTATCTACTGTCTGTTGGGCACCTCACCGCCTGTTATGTGCAGACTGATTGCTCGCTGTGTCCATTCCCTCGATTAGTTTCCTCTCTCGCTGCAATATGAACTCCGGCCCTCCATCGAAACTGCTCTGAACGCTGTTGAATATATCTTTTTACACTGGTTTAACTCACCAAAATAACTTTTTTTTAATGCAAGATTCAATTTTTTTAAAGTCAGTTTAATGTAATTTAAGTTGAAATTACTTAAACATCCAAGTTGATTGTACTTAAAAATGTAAGGCAGCAACATTTTTTCAGCGTAAATATATCAAAATGGGACAAAAAACTAACTCATTTGAGTTCCATTGTGTCTAAGTGGTCATATCATGCCACTAATGCAACTTGGATAATAACATGTCAATCTCATCCCTCCTACTTGAAGCATTTCAGTCTTTCGGGGACGCAAGTGTGAGATTGTTTATTCGGGAGGAATATTTTTGTCATTTTGTCTACTTGAGCACTTGACAGACAAAGCGGAGGTGGTGGTGTCCATCTGCGCAATCGTTTAATTATTGGTCAATGGATGTCTTAGGGGTCGCGTTTCCCTTGTTTTTCTATTTAAACATGCGCTTGACATAAGTTTTTAAATCACTGCGCTCACGTCTAGCATATTTTGCAGCATTTCAAGCACAACACTAAAGAAACTAGTTCTACATCGTTTCAACGGTTTCAGTCTATTTTTGCAATATTTGAAAGTGTCTGTGAAACGTTGAGGTACCATCGTAGTAGTTTTGTGCGCTTGTGAACCTTAAGGCAACGTACAACACAAAGTACCTCACACGGGAAACTCTTCACGTAACGCGTAAATGTGCGTAACTAACGCAAATCAAGCAAGCTAATATGCATAGGCCACGAAGTGTTGGCGAAAAAACACAGAAGGGAATAATATGGAATTCTGATTCCAAAATAAATTCAAGCACTTTCAAGGACTAGTATCTATTGGGGGGTGGTGACGTCATCGTCTATAATTCGGTCTAATATTTTAAAAACTGAAGCAGAACAAACTAAACTTGCTACATTCGTTGTGGGACATTTAATGAAAATGCAATCGCAAGTGTCTTAACTGTGAGTGTAAATGCAATTAAGAAAAATAACATTTAAATAATCATTTAGCTAGTTTTTGCTTGAACATATTAAACATATGTAATCATTTCTGTAATACATTTTCATTTGGCAACTTATAAAGCGTTAAAATGTTTTCAATTTACATATTAAAACTAGTGTATGAAATGGCAAATTTAAATTCTAATTTTCATTTAGCACCAAACGTTGCACAAATGTAATGAAAAATGTAAATTTAAATACAGAAATGCATTGCCATTTTATATATTGCATTGTCATTTTGCATTTAACATTTCAAATTGAATATTGCTACCCATAAGCTTCCATCGATGTGGGCCTATACTTGCAATTAGATAGGAACAAAATATTACTTTTACTATTATCATTATTGTTATTTTATTTGTTTGGTTGTTGTATATGTATGTATTGGTATGTATATACATATTTACATGTATATAAAAATAATTGAACATGTTATCTATTTTTATTTATTGATTCAGTTTAATTCTATATTTTTATTTTCGTTAAGCTTTTGTATATGTTGGGGTGGGATTTTGTATTTTATCATTTGCATTGCTCTTGTGTGTGTTTTTTGACAAAATTAATAATAGAGTTTAATAATAGAGAATAATGGAGGAAAAAAAATAGGAACAAAAAAACAGTCAAAACAGTCAAAAATAATGTGAAAATTACCAATTTTAGCTTCATGTTCTTAGTGCTAAAAAATAATAATAATCTAGTTAAAATAAAAAAGATAAGTTAAAATAAAGTTGCCATTTTTAAACTACCCTGCATCTCACATTTTCAAACAAAATGTGTTCTACGTGAACGGCCCCTTTGGCTGTTGCATCATGTCTTGCTGTTTTTTTTTTGCATCTTGTGGCATGTTTATTTCTAAAAACAATAAATGAGCATGTGCGTTCAGTTTCATTCAGTTGCACTCTGACCATCTGTTTTAAAACACAAGAAAGCACTCTGGGTAAACGCTATGAACGCTTTGGCCTCTGTCTTCATGTCATTGTCACCGGGTACAATATTGATGCAAATTGTAGTACGCAAAAGCAGAATATCGTCAAAAACTATGCTGTATCCCATCAAAAAATGAATCCCCCGCAATTGTGTTTTGATTAGTCACAGCTGTCATTTTCGAGTACTCGGGTACTGAGGTTCATCCCACGTCATTCTCTAACAAAGAAACCGTCAGTATAAGACCAGTGAGAAAAGGTTGCCACTTGCAAGCTCAAAAATGTGCTTCATTTCAAACCAGCAAGCGGCTGAAAGTATCATAAACCACCAGAGCCGTTTTATCATACAGACAATTAAGAGAAATGACTCACTTAAAAACAGTAAAAAAAAACAAAAACAAACTTGAACTTCTGCACTTCACATGGTAAATTTAATCATTTTCAACTGTTGTTTGGAAGCTATTGTTGTCGGCAGATTTTCTATCAGGAGCCCCTCAGCTGAAACATGCTAATGTGGGTGTTACACAAACATAACATTAGGAAAAGACAGACTGAGATTTCACCACAATTCTCTCCGAAACACAGCAATGGCATTTTATTCACTCTAAGATGGTTCCCATAAAAAAGAAGCAAAACAACAAAACCCAGTTTGCCACCCACGATATGGCACTTTTGTACCATGGTTAATCTAATTTCTAACTTTTGATTTGTTAACATTACTAACAGATAAACATACTTATAAAGCCTTTATTAATCTTATTTAATTTTAATTTTAGCATTCACTAATTCATTATTAAAATCAAATGTTGGATTTCAAAAGAGACTCGATTATCAGGGGTGTGAAGTAACGAATTACAAATACTCATGTTACTGTAATTAAGTAGTTTTTTTTCCAGAAATTGTACTTTTTTGAGTAGTTTAAAAATTGTGTAATTTTTTTACTTGAGTACCAGGGGCGTCAGTTTGTGTTGAAAAGTGGTGGGGACAAAAGATCAGATGAAAAAAAAACATTACAGCAGGACGGGAAAAATATTGAATAATGGCGCATCAAAAATGGGCATTGCGTAAACCAGTCAACAACACAAATATACTCAGCATAAAACCCTCCACAATGTCGACTGCACATGTAACAGTCCCTGCAACACCAGCTCAACCGAACAGTGCTAAAGCACCATACTGTAGAAAACAGCAGCGCCAATGATTACAATGAAATTCATTACATATGTAAAAGAAAACACACACCATAAGCATACAACGCAACATATCTGCATCAAATAACACCAGATAAAATTAAAACAATGTGGGATTTGCAACCCACATAGAATGCACTGCCTGTTTGTCATGTTCACAGAGAGAGAATGGATAACTTGGACAAGAAGAATCTGTGTCAAGAATTTGTTCAAATTTGTTTTGGGGTAATTTTAGAATCAGTAACAGTTTACTTTTTTTTGGACAATGTACATTGTTTCTTTCTGTATCTAAACTGCATTGCACGTTTTATTTTGTTCAAATAAACCTTTAACATTTCTTGGTTCGCTTGATTTTTCAGAACATTTTAACCAAATGCTTTCAAAAGTGGTGGGGACAAAATCAGCCATCTGTGCACTGCCGCGTCTCGCACTCGCCATGCCGCCAGATTCAGAATCAGTGCACTCTATGAACCATGGCGTTAACTTGAACTGCATTTCTGTCAGTGCGTGACTACAGCTCGTTAACAAACAACGTTTTTTGATTGATCCATTATACAATCCGTCTTCATTTAGCAAGTGCACTTTCGCAAAAAACATTTTTCATGTTCAACTTCTGTTTTTTTGTGTGTGGATGCTGCTGATAAAACGGCTTTGCCGAGACTACAAAGGGAGATGCATTTGTGTGTGTGTGTGTTTGTTTGTTTCTTTTGTAAAAGTTTCCTGGATATAACTTCCCTAACTATTCAATGCACAATTTTTCTTACAAATTATATTATCAGCATTACAATGTGAGTAAATGTAGACGTGTAAAATGTAAGGGATGATTCCACCCTTCTAGAACAATGTGCATTTACGTTTAAATTGTAACACATTTAATAGCATGGAATTAAAGTGTGTAATTAGTGTTAGCTCATTATCTTAGCCTTTTTCAGTGCATTAGGTGAGGTAATCTGATAATATTAGTGATTCTCATTTATCAAAACACTAACATTGGTACCGTTTTGGAGAGAAATTGGGTATTTTTTTAATCTCTTTATTTAACCCATCTCATGGTGTGTGATGCTGAACTATCATATGAGTTTCTAAAGGTTTTTGAATTCTTTGCACAGTTATGAATATTGATATTTTATGTGCAACAATAGCATGCTCAGTCCCAGTGGCATTTCGCCTAATTTTAAATGCCTTTTCCCCCCAAATAATATGATTTAAATGGTGATGTGTACTGATTTGATGCATTTTAAAAATATGGATGATAGATATTCTTCAATCTTTCTGACAAAGAACAAAATATAATGTGAATACAGTATGTGCAATTTTTTTTAAAATTTATAAATTGTAGTGCACAGTGTTTATTATAAGGGGTAGAATCCGCAGCTCAGTAATCACTACTCATGAGTACTTTTAAATAAGCAACTTTTTTACTCTTACTCAAGTAGTTTTTTGGACACATACTTTTTACTCTACTCACACTACATTTTTTGGAATGTAATGGTACTTTTACTTGAGTATGTTTTTTCAGTACTCTTTCTACCTCTGTCGATTATAGTAAAGCCAGTTTTGCATAATGAAAATGTGTGCCTTAAATTCATTCAGTTGTTTTCAACAATCACAAAACGATCACTAAACTTGTCATGAAAACCCTCAGTTAATTTATTTTGAGAAAATTCTTATTTTATACTTAAGGAAACTGAAGAGGCAATAGACAAAAAACTAACTTTTTCCATACTTGTGCCGACCTGTAAATTACTCAAATCAAATTCCAGACTTTTCCAAACTGCATATTAGGAATCCTGTGATGAATTAACTGATGGGACCTTACTGTAAAGTGCTACCAAACAAATATCATGTTGAAAATGTTCATCTCTGTACAAAACATAAAACTGAATTCCAGATTATGGTGTTAAAATATCGGTTTATCGATATTGGCCTCCAATTAATCTAACTGGTGAATCCATAAAAATGACTTAGTGACAAATATTTATTAAACCGGGGCCGGATGAATCATTCTTAAGACGAAAATTCTTAACTGCCAATTTCTTCCTATTTTTTGTCTTAAGAATGAAGAACATTTTTGTATTCATAAGTATCCATATTCCCGAAAAGAATGTTATTAAAAATCATCCTAACCTGTCCTAATAAATACCCAAATGCACAATGTTTAACGGATTTTTTGGGTTGTTTCAAATATTATGCATTACAAGATAACAGCTAGCTGAATATAATACACACTACTAGTACCAGAAATGTGGACGAGCTCTCTAAAGTCGATCATTTGCACGTATACATGATACACTAAGCTAGAACTAGCCAGCATTCACTCTAGAGCGAGCGCAAGACAGACCAGTAAATGAATGGTTAAGACTGCTACATCTAAAACAGGCTCTTTAAAAAAAACAACAACAAAAAAAAAGACATAATTTGATAAAGCGAATTAAAAACATGACGCTGAGTGATTAACTCCCATTAAGCCAGTCGCACGAAAGCCTTTCATTTTCTTATTAAGAAAAAAATGTGGGTGTTCTTAAGAAAATATTGAAGAACTTATGAAGAATTTTCAAGACTTGCACGTAGCAACATTCTTATGAACTTCTTAGAATTTATCTTAAGAATTTTCTTAACTTCTTTCTTGAGAGGATTTTCGTGAATCCGGCCCCAGGACCACAACCTCAGGACAGAAGCATATAGTGAACCGTGAGAAAATTGAACCTTTTATCCTTAGGATTAGTTGGATGTTCATCAACCTTGTTCATGAGAAATTGAGATTTCTCAACACATTAACACCGTTTGACCTCTTTGTTTGTGAACCGAAGTAGCAATGCAGCCAATTCTATTTGTCCAATCAGTTTTAATGCACTATTTAAATCAAGACCCTCTATAACTCATCAATAACAGCCACTCTGTGACATCTGTCATCAACAGGCGAGTGTAACATCTGTAGAGCCGGGGTGAAACTCACCAGTTTCCTCCTCTTGTCCTGTTCTGTTGGTTCTTCGTCATCTGTGAGCTTCGGCTCTTCAAAGTGGCTCATCAGCATGCAGCTAGAGGACAGGCAGCCGGAGAAAGCGAGTAAGGTTGTGAAGCGTGTGTGAGCAAAGTAGAGAAATTACATTCATGTTACACTTCATTTCTAAAATATGCCATTTTTCCACGTTTTCCAGCAGCTGTGTAATCTCTCACTGCATTTATGAATACTCTTTTGACACCCCACTGAAGTATGTATGAGGCAGGTTGTGTATACATCCTGCCTGGAAATGATCAGATGCCTTAGGAGATGAACATAAGGGTATAGCACCACATCCTGAAGTCATGAAATATTTTGCAACCTCACAGCATCATTCACATTTCATGACCAGCTTACACACAACCCAAACGTCTACATAAAACAAACATACTGTATACCAGGGGTCGGCAACCTATGGCACGTGTGCCAGAAAACTGGTCTATATTTCGAGGAAATCATTACTCATAGTAATACAGCTTGTTTTATTAAGGTAGGAGATATAAATATTATTAAGGTGTGTGAATTGAACTGCGCAAGTCAATGAAAGAGAGGTTGTGGCACAGTGATCAACTCAGAAACTTTAAAATGGCACTTAATGGCAAAAAGTTAGCTGACCAGGTCCTGCAAATTCTTCAGTTTTCCAGCATTGTTTGCACATTTTAACCCTTTCCAGCAGTAACTGTATGATTTTGAGATCCATCTTTTCAAACTGAGGACAATTGAGGGACTCAAACACAATTATTAAAAAAGGTTCAAACATTCACTGATGCTCCAGAAGGAGAAACAATGCATTAAGAGCTTCATATATATAACATGTTTTAATATATATTATAATATATATATTATATATGGGTGTATATAATAGTATATATATATATTAGTGCCGGCAACATTAACGCGTGATACATTTTTTCCAGTTTAATGCATTAAAACTATTTAACGCAGCTTAAATTTTTTGTCATCCTTTGGCTAGCGTCACATAAGCGTTCATGCTCTTATTCATGTAAATGCTTTTAAACCATTGAAATGCGACAAGACAAAAGAGCGCGCTGTCTGTGAATATCCTGTCTGTGTGACACACAACACACACAATGTACACAAAAACACGCGCAAGTACAGTGTTATCTTTCACGCTTTACGAACAGCAAAATGCAATTATGCCAAAATGTGCATTTTGTCAAATATCCTCATAAGAGTAGTCTTAAATGAGTTAAAGTCTTAAATGAATGTAAAGAGTTGTGAGAAAATGAGACTGGTGTCAAGGTCTTAAAGTGGCAGCAGCCAATAATGCTGTCTTTCATTAAAGTTAATCAAAGAACAAAGGTACCATCTATATTTAATTAGCAATTTATGCAGTACAGACCGTTTGATAACTTTATTCAATTTCTGTATATTTCCTACCTATTAGACATCAGTAGCTGTATAAGTATCAGTGATAGCCTTCATTCATAAAAAGATGCCATTAAACAAGTATTTAAAATATACCGTCTTTAAGTTGTTTCTACATTCATTTGGTGATTAACTGTGAAATTATTACATTATAAAATATATTAAAAACGCATAAAAGCTTAAGTGTTTTTAATCGCGATTAATCACAGAAAAAAATGCACTGATTGAAAGCACTAATGCACACACACACCCTTAACGTGCTATAATACTGTATAATCTAACAAATACAAACATTGTGACACACATCACGATCACTTCTCTTTATGTTGAGCATTTGTTTCATGAAACCCTGCCATGACAGCGTGTGCCCTTGTCCACCATTTTCCAGGTCATTAGGCAGACAAAATGCCTCTGTGGAGAAGTGTCATCAAAAAGAGAGAATCAAACTTACTCTTTGAAGGTAGCCGTCTCAGGGTCTTCCGTCATAACATCGTGCAGCGCCTCCACGCTGATGTTAATGATCCCGCAGAACTTGTCCTGGATCACGCTGAAAAATGATCGCGGTGGGAAACGTTATTCAGAGAATGAACACAACGTTCCAACATTCAGAGAACCATGTTGTGAGCAATGACACCACTGACAGAAAGATGTTTTAGGGTGTCTTCGCAAGCCTGTGAGTAGCGATGTCATGGTGGCAGTTTAAGTAGTCAGAACCAAAAGGAGTGACATTTCACAATACTCAAAAACAGTTTCAACATAACATAACAAAAAGTAATACGCAAAACATTAATTTAGTTAAGACGTACTGTATAAAAAAATGGCATAAAAACAATAGCCTTCAAGTATTTCTTAATTAAGTAAACTTCATTATCTTTATTTTTATTATTGCCACACCAAGACAGCCATTTTGAAGAATAAATGCATTTGCATGCAGACAAATACACATGTGAGCGTTCAAAAGCTGTCACCTGTTAGTCTGACAGCGCGTGGGTATTGAGTTGATACTCGCCTAGCTAAACTTTTGAAAGACAGCTATTGTTCAAATTTTTGTTCTTAAGTTAAGTTTTAGCATTGACTTGGTTGCAAAGCACCGGTACTTGCGACATCCCTGCCCATGGGTATTGAGATTTTCAGTCTGAGAAAAAAAAAAAAAAAAAAAAAAACCTTTTAGCCTGGAAATAGCTTGCACTCACAAAACCTTTATGCAAGGAACAATCATAAAAGAAGAAATACTCAGTCTGGCTGAGTGTTAGAATCCAAACTACACTCAAGGGATCTAAGCACATTATCTGAGCCAGTTATTGCCAATAAATGTGAAAAAATCCATTAGATTATTAAACCCTTAATGCAGATGTTCTTTATGATTTATGTAACAACAGTTAGCACTTTATGAAGGACAATCTCTCCGTTTCAGTCACATGGGAAGGAATATAAAAGGAATAATTCACCCAAAAATGTTATTTAGTCATAATTTACAACCCTCATCATGTCATTCCAAACACACACTGCATGACTTTCTTTTGTGGACCACAAATAGAGAAGTTTAGACAAACGCTCCAGTAAAAATAAAAACACAAACAAGTGCTATTTTAGTACTATTTATATACTATTAGAGTATATTTTATTTTTTTGGATTTACATTATTTTTATATTTTTCAGTTGTCATTTTCATTTTATTTTTTGTATTAGCCATTTTTGTATTTTTTTTTAACATTACTATTTGATTTAAAAAAAATATTAGTAAATTTAGAGCTTCAACTTATTTCAGTTACTTGCAAAGGCAACAGTTATACATTTTAAAAAGTTTTATTCAACAATAATAACCTTGAATCATACGACTTGTGCACTATATTCCAAGTCTTCTAAAGCCATGACAGAAATTTGAATCATTATCCACAGCTGTAGTCACCTTTCACTTTCAATGTACTGTGTAAAAGAGCAGCTCTGACATTCAGCAATAAACAACTCCTTTTGCATTCCATGGAAGAAACACATTCATATGGGTATCGTAAGATATGAGTGAGTAAATAATTACAGAATTGTCACTTCTTTTATCCCTGATATCCCAACTATCCCTGTTAGAATGAAAACATCCTAAGGTCTTGACCTTCCCAGCACCTTCCCATTACTCTTCTATAATGGGTGGCCGGGCCAAATATCCTGTGTTTTATTCCCTTTCTATCACAGCCTTCAATATAAGCCCCCAATGTATGATAAAAATTGCTCCATTCGTCACTCATAGATCTGGAACACACAAGATCCCTCGACTGTCTACTTAGAACCCAGTGAAGATTCTTCCTCCTCATCGGATCTGCTCATGATTCAATGGAAAGACAGATAAGGAAGGTCAGTCCTAAATCTCAAAAACACTGCTCTGTGAAATGAACTAGTCGATACCTTTTCTAGAGCAGCAATCACGTCTCTGCTTTGGAAGATGATGAGGTACTGAGGCTGCTAAGGGAGAGGGGCACAGCCGATAGGACTTAATAACAAGAAATTGGTCAGAAATGAAAGACGGGTGGTATGAAATTACGATTGTGATACAACGTGTGCCTGCCTATCACCCATCTGCACCCCAGTAATGGGAATCCTTCAAACAAAACAAGGTGTTCACATCATATTTTATCTACGTTTTCATTCGTTTTTACAACATAAAAGTAAAATTCTCAATATTGCATGCGCCTCACCATTCAAAACTGATGACTAAAAAAGTTTTAAATAACTCAAAATGTGTCATGCTAAGCATGTATTAGAATATATACTGTAAAAAAGCCAGTTAGCATTTTGCCTGAAGACACCCGGTAAGTCAGCTACAAACAAACCTGGCAAGCGCCAAAGCTAGCTAAATATCTACCTCAGCTGTACATTTATTAAAGCTTACCGCTGTAATATTACTTTTTTTTTGTATAATACAGGGTAGGAGGCAATGTTATCTCAACACGCCAATATTAGAGCTACAAGAGCTGTGCTAGTGATCAGATGCATCATATTAAAGATTTCTTATCACCCAGCTTGGACCTGAAAAAGAGGCCTGTATACACCTAATAATACTTAAACCAGCACTTTTGGACAATTAAAAAGCAGAAAACATTTTTTTTTTTATGGGACAACATATCAGAAGAATTGCATTAATGTAATGCATTAAACTTGTAAAGTCTTTAAAAAAGGATCAAAATCAAATATAATTTTATTCTCTTTTTTGTGCACTTATAATGAAAGTTGAGGCTGCCTCAGGCATTTTGACCTTTAGAATTAGAATAGGCCGTGTTTTACCTACTGTGCCTTTAAATGTGAAATCATAGTAACAGCCTCACTGACAGGTCATGACTGTTATAATATCATCTCTCTATTAAAGTGAAGTATTTGCATGAATCAATGATACTGCATTTTTTTAATAAAAAAATAGAAATAGAGCTGCACAATTATGACAAATATCAAAATGGGAGATTATTGCTCTTGATACTGTTATGGATGTTGTTAATTATCAAATGTTGACTAATAGAATATACATTAAAATACTTTGAGTGTTTTGAGCAGTACTGAGTGGATTTCTTTTGTACTACAATGTTCAAAGTAGCAACATAAAAAAAGAAAGAAAAAAAAAGAAACGTTTAATTCTGTAACTGTAGCAGCTGAAATTGCAATCGTGATTATTTTTCAAATAATTGCGCAGCCCGACCCTGAAGTAATTGAAAGGTTTATTTCTGACGCTGGTTTGGATAACAAACCAATGACCACTGACAGGTCATAATTGACCAAACTGAAACAAACAAAGAGAAATATTAGGTAAAGAGCGTTTAGAAGAAGTTTTGCAATACGTGAAGCCTTGTCAAAGAATGGAAAGAAAAAGTTGAATCCATTTACCTGCGAAAAATGTCTTGTGGTTATGCTACTTGAAATGAATGCTAAATTAACCAGTCAAAATCACGTAATCCACTTGGCTTTCTTTATGAATATGTATTCCAACTGCAATCAAGCAAGCAGCATTGCTCTACACTGGAATGATGTTGGAGTTTGCCAAAACATTTAGACAAAGGCAGCTGGTTGAAAACACTCTGAACGGTTCTATTTGTGCATGTGTAGAAATGAAAACATAAATCTGCATATCCCTCTCCCGTTTTTTTGGCCTGACTGTATGCACAGAGATCATTACATCATTATTATCATCATCTGTTTATTCCGCATTTTCCAAATGACTGAAGCAGAGACAAATCTATATTGTTTCATAGCTGCCATCACCGTGGTTATACTTCATTAAGGGGTGAAATTGTTTGTGACGTATTGCACCTCAGAGGAGAAACATTCAGTGCCTCTGGCATTGCTGTGAGCCCACAGGTGTTTATTCAGAGTGAGTCAGAACACACCAAATAGAGTAGTAATGGCAGGATCAGAAAATGCCATTCATAGCGCCCTGAATGCATTTGAAAATTAATATGCTGGGCCTCATTTCATGCAAGCCTCTCGGCACAGCTAAATATCCTTTCAGAGTCAGCTTTCATAATTTTCTCTGCGCCGTTCAAGACATACAAGTATAAAGAAACGAAAAGGCCCCTGAATATTGATGATTGTTGACTGGTGGAGCACAATTCCTCCACAAAATAAGTCTGTATATTGCAATATTGTAGTATCACAATTATTAAAATAGTACACCAGACAGAAAATTCCCTGTTTGGGTCAGGGTCAGAAATTAAGGTGAAATTAAAAGGCAAGAATGATTTGTAATATCGATTTTACACTACCATTCATAAGTAAGGTAACATTTCTTAATGTTTTTGAAAGGGGTCTCTTATGCTCACTATGGCTGCATTTATTTGATCAAAACTACAATTAAAGCTTTCCTATTGTAAAATATGATTACAATTTAAAATAACTGTTTTGGATTTTAATATATGTAATTTATTCCTGTGATGGCAAAACTGAATTTACAGCATCATTACTCCAGTCTTCAGTGTCACAAGATCCTTCACAAAATAATTTTTAATATGCTAATTTGCGTTTCAAGAAACATTTCTTATTTTTATATCAATGTTGAAAACAGTCGTGCTGCTTTGTTTTTGGGAAAACCATAATACATAATTTTTTTTAAGACTCTGATGAATATAAAGTTGAAAGAAACAGCATTCATTATCAGATTTACTGTCACTTTTGATGAATATAATGCATTCTCGGTAGTGTATTTATATTTGAAAATTCTGTTCTAGGGCTGTTTGGTGTTGTTTGCTCAGGCATCGTTCAAATTATTATGTTTATTACTCTCTAGCTAAACACTTTTTATTCCAGGGTTTATACAGATTCTGTCAAATGAAATTCCAGGATTTGGCATATGTATATTTATGACATGCATCATATTTATTAGTAAATTAGTCCGAAAAAAATGCCCTCCAAAAATATTTAAAAAAAAAAATCCCCCTGAAATAGACTTACAGTACACAATTATGAACACTGTCATTTATCGCTCCTGAAGTGTAATCACAATTCTTAATGTTAATAGAATATTCATTAAAATACCTTTATCACTAATCAGCTGACGTCTTTTCCTGCGGTACCTCTAAATAAAATGTTGGAATACATGTTCAGTTAAAAATGGTAGCGGTCGCAATTCCAATCGCGCTTATTTATTGAATGACTGTGCATTCATACCCTGCCTGCAAAAGTAATGAAAAAGATCAGTTCTGACACTGGTTTAGATACGAGCAGTAAGCAAGATGTGGCAATAATGGAGAAAACAACATTGTGCTCCTGCGCTTCAGAGACTGAGGTTCAGAGATATCGCTCATGGATCCAGGCTGTCTCTCAAGCGTGATAATGCATGGCTATCCCACTCTCCCCCCCAAAGACTCCGGCTTAAGCCGCATGGGGAGCCTCTCCCGAATATCACAGCAAAGCCCTGAAAACTGCAGATGGAAAACAAGGCCATGATAGAGCTATCATTGTTTCCAGTTAATCACTTCTTTGGGTGGGAGGGAGATTTACAACGAAGGGCTCTGGTATCGATGCCATTATTGATCTCATAGAAAAATGACCCGTAAGATCAATCTCAAAGAAATAAGGTGACAACAGACCTGCAGAGGCACCACAATCAATTTCACCGGGCCGAACGCAATTCTATAATACAAGATTTCAAGATGGCCACATATACAGACAGATACATGCATACAAAATGTGAACACATACAGTATTATAGATAGGATAAATCCAGAGAGTGAAATACGTATGTTATAGATGACCAGCCGCCCTTCAGAAAAGGAAGTGTGTTGTACGGTCCAAAGATAAGCCTGCATGCAGAGACATGCTCAAGTGTTTTCAAGCGGCTGGATTGAATATTTATATTGTAATGAGAAACGTGAATGCGTCATTCATGAATTTCTGTATCATTTCACATCCCCTGATGCCTGCACATGGTACAAAAGCAATATGACTGGTCAGATTGTCTGGTCTTTAAAATGACCAGGGGTTAGCAACCTTTTGACATGAATTAAAAAAAATTCTTGTTAATCACTGTGCCACAATTGCATAGAAAAATATGTTGTGATGCGGTGTAGAATGCTTGACACAGAAAGAAAAAAAAATCATGCAAATTACCACCTCATTGAGTGTTACTGCATTATTTGCACTTGTATTTGAGATGCGTGTTGTGGCGGTAACTAAGTGCATCACTTCCTTGATGCTATTTTGAGTTTCAACGTCACTGCCAGGATCACGTATGCCGAGTTGAAAAGACTGAAGAGAAGTGACTCAAGCAGACGAGTACATCTAATTTATTTTTTGAGAGCAAAAAGGAACAGAAAAAAAATTTGCTCCCACAAGGTCATTTTTGCTTTTTTTGGTCAACGCGGCAAATATGCAAGACCAATTTCCAACCGTTGTGAAATCTGTGTGGCTAAATCTTTCGTCCTCACAAGAAAATTCCCAATTGAGTGGACTCCAAAAAATCAGAGCACAACGGTAAATGTGGCGGCACCTTAATACGTAAAAATATATCTCCATGAATAAAGATATACATTCGCATTCAATGAGTTATAAAGTCAGAATTGCGAGATATATACATGAATACTCTTATATAAAAATAATTATATAATTATATTGTGAAATATATGCTCGCAATTGTGAGAAACAAAGACTTTTTTCCTTGCAAGTTTATATCTCGCAATTCTGATATTTTTCTAGCATTTCTAACTTTTTACTCACAATTGTAACTTTAGCTCTCACAATTCTGACTTTAACTCACAATTGCGACTATATATGTCAAAATTCTGAGAAAAGTCAAAATTGCAAAAAGAAAGCTAGCAAAAAAAAAAAAACTGAATTGCTTCATTATGGAAGATGCAATTACTTAATTTTTTTTATTCAGTGGCTTTAACAAGCTTCCATAATCTACACTTTCAAACAACTTACATATTTTTTTATATATTATAATTTTTTGCAATAAACTTACATATATTTTATTTTATACTTAGAATCAATTACTAAAAGTCATTTTTTTCTGACTCAATTCATTTGCAAAGCATCATGGAATGAGTAGTTAATTCTCTCATAAAAGACATTTAGCACACAATATGTTCTGTTGTACCTTTCTCTGATTCTCAAATACTAAAAGTTTGTTTCGGTTACACTATTTTAAGGTGACAGAGTTGCATTGTACTTTCTGAAATACAGTAAGTACTGAGTAATATTAACTAACTACACACTTTCTATAAAGTTATGGTTTGGTTACTTACTAACGAAAACAAATTTGATTTCGATACCGATACCTTGACTTCGATACCGGTTCCTGAACGATACTTCCAATACCAATTTTATGAAAAACAACATTACATATTACCTAAAAAAAATTATTTTATTTTATCAGTTTGTTGACTTTTTTTACACTCAAAGACTCAAAGGCCACTAGGGGCAGAATATATGCCTCACCCTCCAAGGTTATTATAGTTTTGCATTTTTCATTAATTTTTATTTCGTTTTGAATTTTTGTTTTCAAATTTAGTTTAGTTTTAATTAGTTTTTAAAGTGGGTTTGCTAGTTTAGTTTTTATTTTTTGAAAATGCTTAGTTTTAGTTTAAGTATTAGTCTTTTTTTGTTGTAATTTGGGTTATTTGTCAGGGGTAAGATTCAAAAAGGTCAGAAAAAGAATTGTGTAATAATAACTGTACAAAAATATCATACAATTTTTGAAATATATATTCAACAATAAACCAGAAGGCTACATAAAATGTACATATGGGCACAAATATTGTGTATGTCTACACAAGACACCGCAATAAGTGCAAAATGTGTAAGTGACGTGTGCCAGGAAAAAATTCACATTGAATTTCCTTTACCTTACAAAATCCACACGCCGTACCAAAAATCTACACATCTTATATAAAATTCACACCCAATACAAATCCCACTGCTAGAGCTTGACATTAACTATTTTGCTCACCAGCCACTGTGGCTAGTGGTTTTCCAAAGTTACCGGCCACAATTTTGAAATCGATACCTTATGGAAAAACTGCCATATATAGATTTTAATATTATCTCATAATTTGGCAATCGGTATATTAGGCTGCTGTTACTTTAAGACCTGACGCACACATTATACTGTTTTATATAGCTTAGCCAATATACTTGTCTTAATGCACACTTTGGGTGTGAGCACAAAATCTGTGGGAATGAGTAAAATTATGCTCAATACGTGCAATCCCACGCCAAAATTCAAGCCTTTGAACATCAACAATATTCATCCGAAGCAAATGAAACAAACAGCTGGTATTGTGTATCCTGCGAAAGAGTTTCAGATATTAGAGTATCGATATGCATCTAAAAATCATTTTTGACAACTATATTTAGGAGTGACTGCGTTACACGCCACCGCTGAAATCCACCCGCATTTGGCGGGTTGGCGGGTGTTTATGTCAAGCCCTGCCACAGCTGTACAATTTTCACACCATATCCTAAATTTACCATATACAATAGGCTACTCATCTGGATTGAAGCAGCAAACATTTAGTGTAAGAGTAAAATAACGACATAACATTATTTAATATTTTAATCACAGCGTTTTGACATCGGTTCATTTTACCTCAAATTTGCAACTAGTTAACTTTCTAAAGAAGGCGCAATCGCTTCTCGGGTCGACATTAACACACTGACAAAATTGTATTCAGAATTTAAAATATTTTTACACCACTTTTTAATGTGTGATTGTGTAAAGGTGTTCACGAGATACCAACCTTTCGCGAATTTGCTTTCAACGTCAAAGCCTCGTTTTCATGGAGACGCGGTGTGCGTGTGTGTGCGTGCGCGTGCATGTGACAGAGACGGAGGGAGAGCAGGGAAAGGAAATGCAGCTGAACGAATACACTGCGTGTTTTAAATGAAAGACATTGACAAAGACGAAAACTAAGGACATTTACTCTATAATTTTATTTTATTTTAGTTAGTTTTGCCAAACACACGTTACAGTTTTAGTTAGTTATCGGTTTTTTGCAATGCCTCGTTTTTATTTTTATTTCAGTTAACAACAATGTTTTTTCCCACCTAGCTTTCATTTTTTCGTTCGTTTTCGTTAAGCTTGCCGCAAAGCACTGGCAAAGTAGCCTAATCATAATGGATGTGTTGGGGAAAAATAGCAAGGAGACATTTAAATTATTTATTAATACACTAGTGTTTTCTGAGTCAGCGTAGGCTACAAAGATGAAGTTGACGATGCTGACTCGTCATTTCCGCAGTATAATGAACACGCCCAACTAAAAAATTCTCCAGTTCTTCTGGCAGTCGAAGACAGAGCAACTTTCTGCTCTTAAAAAAAGTATTGAACTCAATACTCAGGCCTACTTGTAATTATGCATAATTAACAGTTATTACTAAAGTAAGAACATGTAGTAATGTGAAACTACCTTAAAATAGGGTTACCTGAGTTTGGTTCATGATCACTCTTGCCCTCTATACTTAAAAAAAAATGGGTGGAAATTTTAAATGGCTTGGTTCGTTTTTATTTCTTGGTCCATTACATCAGTAGTAAAAAAAATATTGAACTACGAGGCATGGAAACTTAAATTACATGTAATATTAAAGGCAAAATGACTGACTCCCTTTTACAACACCTGACATCTCAATTAAATGCAAATGGAACCTTGAAACATAATAGCTATAACTTACAGGCTATCTCACAATGTGACAAGAGGGATGATGATGGGACTATCACTGACATCCGAACTGCTGACGTAGCTAATACCAACATGCCATTTCTCCCGACAAGCCACCATTATGAAGAGATTTCTCATTCGTTTGGGCTCTGTTGTGAATGTCAAATAATTTGTATAAATGCTATCATTTGTACAGCTTGCTGATGACATCTACAATATCAGCTTCAGGCATTTGCATGCAAATGTGATAGGGTTCTCCCTGCAGTGTTTATAAGATGACAAACCTGTTGTCAGACGGTAAAAGCGACAGGAGCGCCAGGGAAGAGAGCTTTCTCCTGTCAGGCTGGGTGATGTTGTCCATGCGGTCCACCCACATCTCAATCATGCTCCCCAAGAGCTGGTCTGCCTGGGAAGCAGAGATCACCATGATAAACAATCTTGTTCACATAATTCTCATTTATAATTTAGCTGTGCACAGGTAAGCGAGGCACAATGGGAACAAGATTAACACATCCTTCATAAGATAAGAGGAAAACATCAGGGTACGTCGAGCCGCCTGACAGGCCGAATATATAAAAACTGGCTGTTCTTTGGCTGAGACTGTAAATAATAAAGGGGTCTCTGCGGGAAAGATATTTCTGGGATTGAGGAAATTAAGGAGAATACGGATATATGCTGAGACTACAATAGTGCAAATGAGTTTGATTTTTCAGCGGGGAGATATGGCCTAGGGTTGAAAGGGAATGATTCTGTGTGGGCGGCTCAGCAAAGCATTCGGGTCCACTGGGAACAAATTACAGTAAGATCAGCTCCCACAAACACCACTTAAGATACGCTGCGCAGAGAAAGCAAACTAGGCCAAGCTTGAGAATTTTTAATTTGTTGGTTGATTTTTTGTCTATTTGACCTTGACATAAAGGTAAATATATATCTATATATCAGTGGCATGTAACACAGTCACTCTTACTTTGGCGGGTTGAATTTGATATATTTTTCAATTGTAGTCTTTTAAAAAGGCATCTGAAATAAACTAAGTGCAATGTAGTGTTTTGAAAAATATTGATTTTTCAATACATAGATACTGAAATATCTGGACGCTTCCAATACTCATTTTCTGCAGAATAGATAACATGACTACAGCTGCTCTTTCTCGCGCTCTCATCAAGTTGACACACAAACATGCCTCACCTTACTCACTCGTTATATTTGCTATGGATTAATATTGTTGGTGTTAGAGAGCTTGAATTTCGGCGTGGGATTGCACATAATTGAATTTATTCCCGCAGATTTTGTGTTCACAACTAACATGTCCGTACATGAAGCCGCCTCTCAGTGAACATAAACAGTTGAGAAAGAAAACATGTTTAACAGTATAATGGACCAGTGTGTCAGGTCTTAAAGTGACAGCAGCCTAATATGCTGACAAATTATAAGGAAATATAAAAAATATCTATTGGGCATTTTTTCCTCATGGCATTGATGTCAATATTGTGGTCTGTGAAAATGCTGAGTGGCTAGTAAATGGAAAACCACTACCCACAGTGGCTGGTGAGCTAAAAAGTTAATGTCAAGCCATGCGTGCATGCGTTTATGTATGTATGCATGTATGTATGTATGTATGTATGTATGCATGCAAGCAAGCAAGCATATACGTATACATATATATACATATGTATATATATATAAAATGAAATAAAACCTTAAAAAACATTTGAAATTTATTTCAGCTAATTGCCAAAAAAACATTTCTCCTTTTTTATTTTCACTTAAGTTAAAAAAACCTGAAACCTAAGTGAAAATAATAAATACAATAATTGATTAAAAATAATTAAATGAAATAATTAAATGATATCCAGCTAGGTGAACAGGTGTTTTACTTTAGAACTATCCATTTTAAAATCCACTCTCTATCAGGCAAGCAAATGCTGGTGGCCTGGCAGCCATCCTCACCTCCTGGTTGAATTCCACAGCCATCTGAGTGAGAAGTGATGTAAAACAGCCTGAATTCTGCAGGAGAATCCGACCCATCACCCCGAGGTATGTAGACATAACCACAGGATACCTCTGCAGTCAAACACACAAGTATGTGCAAACATTAAAAACTGGAAACAGTGGATTTTCACTGAAATGAGGTTAGTGCAAGATGAATACTGTAATAGACTATACTGTTCAAACTCACTTCTCCTTCGACAATCCCCTGTAACACAGCTGGCAGAAGAGGCTGAAACATATGGGAGCCTAATATAGGACTTACTTTGATGGCAATTTCAACAACCTGCAAGAGGCAAAGGGAAAGAGAATGGATTGATCACTGCAGAAAATATACCACAAAAACGGATAATGGGCATGAGTACAAATGGAAAGTATAATTGCCTAAAGTCCCTGAGTGCTCAAGGAATAACACAACAAATGGAAATCAATTAGTTAAAACATCTGAGGATTGCGAAAGATCAAACTCATTGGAAAACAGGTAAATGGGACTAGAGAGCATGTTTTGGAAGAGATGATAAATAGTGGCTGGATCATAGTAAAAGGCTGATGGAGTGATTTGAATACTCATCTTTAAATCCCTCGGTTAGATGTTCCACTGTGAAATCATAACACTCTTACTATATTATGTCTTTCTTCAAAAACAAAAAAAAGACATGTTTCCCACATGGATTTGGTGAAGTTTTATTTAAATGGATTTAAAATGTATTTATTTATTTATTCAATATAATATTTTATGATATATACATTTATGGCATAAACAAACAGCAACCTACTTTTTAATTGGTATTTTATTGTCTACAGCAATTACGAACAATTGTGGGCATTCACACACACAACAGATACAAATGCATGCACACGTCTTTAAAAAAAAGTAGGGAAAAACAAACAGCAAAAATATAAAATAAAACTACAAAGTACACAACAAACATCTAATAGACAGTATCTACATGCATATAACATACATGTTTTTATAAGCAAATTGTAAAATTAGTGCAATAGCACATGGCGATTTTTGAAATGGAAATAAATCAATGTAATTTTATTTGCAGTACTGAGGTCTTAGGAACCCCAAACTTTAAAAAAAGAGATGTTGAATCTGTCAATCAGAACATCAGGGTCATATGCCTTGTTCAAGGGCACAATGGTGGTGGTACAAGTCTCGCTTCTCGCAGGAATCAAACCACAGGGACTATATTAATATTTCTGAACGCCATCATACTCGTGAATCGAGAAGGAGAAGGCCTGGAACAAGCCTACTGGCATTGCTTTAGGAAACGTAATGGGCAAATAAAAAGCATATTGAATCAACATGTTTAATATTACATCACCAGCTAAATCAGATCGAAGCCCTGCTGCACAATTCTGACCTTGAGGACAATCAAATCATTTTCAATAATCTCAAATTGCCTTGTCACTCTGAGAGGAAGAGAAGCTTGTAATTGTGTGAATTCTGTTGTCAGACTATGTATTGGCTTGAGAAGGGATCTTGGCAGCCCAAGGCCATTAACCTCCTGTTCCATCCTCACTTTGACAGGATGCAGGATAAACCGCTTCCTGAAGGTGCGCCACTGTTTTCATTTTTCTTCTTCAAGCTGCTGGTGCACAAACATCCTGGCACATGGGGCAGAAACTTTACTTAACTGACTTCAGAGGGTAATCTACAAACAACATCTATAAAGTAATGTGTCTGGATTACAGCCATGATGGAGAAGAAAGCTTGAGGTGGCAAAGTCTTTCCAGACTGCAGTCGGAATTACACCACTTTCGAGGTTCACTTCCATTTATTCCTTTTGACTTATTTACTTCCATTGACTGTTTCATGCAAAGATAAGAAAACGTCTTGATCAGGGTTATATACATGATTAATTCTTTTGATCACAATTGTAGCATAAAGTTGATCAACACAGGAAATATTTTTGTTGAATTTGTTCGTTTTTAGCAATAGTAATAAGTAGCAGTAAATTGCTCCAAGCCACGTCAGCACCGGCTTTTAATGGTAAATACGCGGCGGCCGTATTTTTCAAGATATGCGAATGTCCTCATAGACAATCGCGGCACCTTGGACAAAGACATCTCATGCCAGATTTCAAGTCAATCACACTGTTGCATAGATGTTTTCGTGTTTTTATTCCATTCTATAGCACCAACTTTTTCACGCAACCACAAACTGAGCTCATTCATAGGTGTATCGAGTTTGGTGAGATTATCTCATTCCGGATAGCAGTCTTAGTAAAGTGGCAACGCCCACTTCAAACGTTTTGGTGTCCCGTCATGGACGTCAATCAAATTTTTTACTTTTCGATAGTTATGAACAATCAGACTCCAGAGTGTTTTTCTGCACCGGTTTGGTTCAGATCGGATGAAAAAACTAGTACTAGTTGTCAAATGTAGTTTTTTTTTTTCTTAAATAAAAAAATACCAGAAAATTTTGACCATTGAATCTGTGACGTGTTTTGTCTGCCTTGAGCCAAGGGTTGCAAAAGAATAAGACACTTGAGTCTGCGCCGAGCAGTTTAGGAGTCATGAGCCATTACGTACCTTTGACAACTGTAGCGCCACCATCAGGCCGTTTGGGAGGGGCCTTGGTGACGTTGTAGACGGAGAGGGTACTACCATCCCTCAAACTTTCAAGTCTCTACTACTTACGATTTACGTCTGCCCAATCAGAGAGAAAGTGGGTGGAAAGAAACTGATGGATTTTGGCATTCAGAAGGGAGAAAAATGCTAAATTGACCATCTCTCACTCAGCAGCTGTACTTTTTTTTGTAATTTAATACCTGGGTAATACAACATTATATAGAGTTATAAATGTGCATTACTTTTTTTTAAAGAAAAATACGGATAAAAAAAACAATTTTGTAATATTAATACTGCTTTGAAAAAAAATCATCTACATTAGACTGGGACTTTTGGGAAATTTGATGTAAAACTGCAGGAAGATAACTGCTTAGTTTGTAATAGTTTTTAACTCGCTACTAATTACAAATTAGGTGAAATTATGTAAACCTCTGCACACAAAAACTTTTGAGATTATGCTAATGTCAAAAAACAAAGTGAATAACATGCCGTGTTCTAAATGCACGTTATAAACAACTCAAACTCACATAAAAGGCAGCGATAGAGTTTGTGTGGACCGACATTTACTGTGAACCGAGCCGCTCTAAAACCCTGTACGCTCATATGCAATACAGTGACACGGTTTTGTGATTTCAAAAAGCAACAAGCGAAAACAAAATATAAATCTTCACTGAGACATGACCCTTGAAACACAGATTTAAGACATTTTAATGCAAATTAAGGACTTATTTTTACATTAACAACACCCTGTAAAAATAAAAAAAGGCATGAGTCAAAATGATTTCTTGTGGTAATCAACTTCATGCTAAAACTGTTGATAGAGCGTGACCTCTCAAATTTCTTTTACATTCCATCATATAGAAATGCACTAACCACATCAGTTCTGCTAAAAGCAGCTGTAAGAATGTTTCTCAAAGGAAGGATCTGGGCACTGACAGTATGCAAGCTGGTGGTCAGTGTGTGAGTGAGCATCCAAGGATGCCCCTACGGGCTCCCACTTGTCCTTGGCTCCAATTGCACAGTTTACTCTTCAAATCAATCATAAACTACCACATGTTTCCCTGCAGACATCCTGTCCAGGGCGGATAGAAGGCCAAAAACGTTTTCCTAAACCTCACTGAAATCATTCAAACTAGCCTGACATGCTGCCCTAGTTTCAGACAAGTGAAAAAAAAGGCAATTTAGTTTAATTTACTCACCTTCATGTTGTTTCAAACATTGTGTACTATTTTACAAGTCTTCTGAATTTACTTCTGAACATACCCAATTTACACTACCATTCAGTTTTATTTACAGAAAATAATAAATCTTAATCAATAAAACTGACCGTAAAGACATATTATGGTGCTTTTGTGTCCATTTTGAAGCTTGGAAGCTTTAGTTCTCATTGAAATTGAATAGAAAAGTTCTGAACAGATTTTCCTTTTTTTCCACAGAAAGAAAAATTTGCAACAACATGAGGGTGAATAAATGATTAAATTCTTTTAATTTTTAGCTGAACTGTCCTCTTAAGCCTGACAAATCCTATTCACACAGTGAGCAACATCTCTGTCTGATTTTTGAGTACTCTTTACAGAAGTACCTTAAAATTAGTTCCTCTTGACTCCGTCAAGAAAGGACATGAACTGTATAGTCCTTCAATCGTGTACACCATAGGAGAGTTAAATGGCCTGTCATCTCTCATTGTCCTTTAGCCTTTGACTTAACTGACATCTCTCCAAACACATTTTACTGAGAAGATGGCCCCTTCTTTCTGTGTTAATTAAAAACATCAATAAAGTGAAAGTAGCGCTTCCAGATACTGCTAATATAAATGAACAGTTAATTAGGGAGTTACAAAGCTGCTGTCTATAGGCCCGATGATTTACGTTACAAACATGCTACTCCCTGTAAGGCAGGGAATCCTGTGAGGTTAATCGAATGGCTTCCCACACGTCTGAGACTTTCACTGCCTACACAGTTGCTTTAATGCATTCAGAGCAGTTCCCATGTAGAGAAGCAAGCGGAGAGGTGCAAGTCTGAAAGGTTGTTTGATACGTACAAACTCATTAAATGTTAACAAATCAACCATTCAACGAACAATTACTTATTTACTCATTCCAAAGCTGTATTGTTGTACAAAAAAAAGAGAGATATTAAGCAGAATGTCCGTGCTTCTCTTTTCCATTAAACAAAAATGGATGGTAAAATTATATGTTCAAGATTTTCGCTGATGTAAAAAAAAAAAAAAAAAAAAGAAAAGAAAAAAAAAAAACTTGCTGTGTGTGCTAGACTAACTGGGACTTGTTACAGCACTTGTATACTGTTGCCCTCTTGTTGGTCTGGGCTGGATTTCCTAAAACCTTCTTAACGCTACGTCATACTTAAGTTATACCTTAGCGTTAAAGCAACACTATGGAACTTTTCCTCTTCAGTCGCCCTACTGGTTGGAAACTAAATTGTCCATTACCGCTCTCGTAAATAATTTAGCCTACCGTCGCACGCTCGTTCGCCGTTTATCAAGCTTTAGAATGAACGATGTCCACAGTCAAGGTACAGTATGTTACATGATTTCATGAAAGTATGATGTATTGTGACATCAGAAACAAAGAAATACTAAATAATGACTATCGCTTGACATAAAGAAGTCAAATTTGTAATTTTCTTATGTCTCATTCGGACTACAGAAACGCGACCCGATCTGGCAAACTTGCATAGTGTGGATATAGCAGATATAGGACCGCAAAAGCGAATCCAGAAGTGCCTTTCACCCTGTTACGACTCGATAACCACTGATAAGATTTTGGAAACATTATTTTAAGATAAAAAATGTTCCATAGTGTTGCTTTAATACGTGTTTCCCGAAAAGTTCTTAGTTATATATAGCTAAGGTTGGTCTGGACCACTCTTAGCTATACCTTATCACTGTTGACAGCTATACGAATATAATTCTGAAGTTGTAATACACCCAGTGTTCGATTAGGCTAATTGAAGTGTTTTCATGCAAAGAATAAAATTGTCATTACACTGATTGTTGTTAGATTTTTAATTACATTATCCAAAGGTACATCAGCTGGCAAACCATTAGGCATTAAAGGCTTAGGAGTCTATTTAGGGAATGATTGTGGAGGGGAGTTTGCTCAAACTATGGCAGCGATACAGCGAATAGTTGTGCTAAATCAAAGATGGCGCCATCCGCGGAGCCCTTTCAAAGGCCAGTAAACGCATATAGGCTACTCTCAGTTAAGCACTATTCTGACGCTAATTGTTTCTGGTTGTATGGTATTTTCAAACATTTACAGGGGTTAGTCCGTGATTTTATTGTAATCCGAATCCAGAATTTCAGTGTTTTTGTCCCACCACAAAACCCCAGCCGAATTACCTTCTGTTTTTTAACAAATACCAATGTTTTGTGGTGATTTAATTGCCGTCCGACTCCACATCTCTGAGTTTACAAGAAGAGATCACTTCAAAATTCACTGTTTAAATCCTTTTTGATCACTGCCGAGCACCGTACGTACAATGTACACTTTTATTTCTGAAATTCTGGAAATTATTTATAAGAACAATATTTCATCCCAGCTCCACCTCAGCGAACAAAAAGGGGAAAGAGAAGAAAGCACGTAAACATTTGAAATGGCCCGTTAATGTGGCAGCAATATATGACACAATTTTAAAATATGTAGGCTAGGCTATTATTTTTTTTATAATATTCTATGAGTCCTAATAAATGTAATTCAACTATTTCTGAATTCTATTTCTGATTCTTTTATAAAGAACACCGCTTTCCCAAATAACGCAGTGAAGCAGCCCCTGCATGAGTGAATAATTGATTCTCGAGCCATCGATATAAACCAATTCAGCACAACCGCCACGGACAGCACCTGGTGACGTCGCACGTAAGGCATATCTTAAGCAGCTTCCTAAGGTATGGTTCGGGGAACACGCCTCAGGGCTCCAGACTAACTTTTTTCACTCGGAGTACAGGGGCCCCCAACTGAAATTTTTAGGGGCACAACCAGAAAATTTAGGAGCACACACCATAAATCAATATACTAACCAAATATTCACATTTCTACTAATTTCCAGTGTATTACTAATAAAAACTTTGATAATAGATGCAGAAATTACAATGCCTTTGCACTCTGATTTATTAACATGTCACCGCATGCTGTAATCTTGAGGCTAAGATTGTGTTTAACTAGCATATTGTGTTTAAACTGTGAAGTGCGTGCACTGTTGGCAGACTTCGTGTACATTCGCAGTTCATGGAATTCGTCTCCTTACAGTACTACCTCAACCAGCTGAATTCTCAGGGTTCAGCCTTTTTCGCCATACAGACCTCTTACACTGAATCATCATCCGGCTGTGACACTGTAATAGGGCTGCAACGTTTTAGGTTCACGGTTTCGATATGATTCGGTATGTGCCATGTTCAGGGAAAAAAAGACTGCTGTCAAATAAAATAAAGAAACAAATAACCTAACCACAAGCAAAAGCACAAATAAATACAATAGAGCAAAGATACTAATAAAATAAACTATCCTTTTCAGATAGGTCTAACATTAGTTTTCAGGTAATGAAATTGAATAAAATAATTCAATGTAAAATAACATTGCATATTTGTCTGTATAAATTTAAGATTAATCCTTAAAAGTTACAAAAGCTATTCAATTCAAAGCTGATTCAGTAGGCCTACACCTGTGAGTGTTTTTCTTGACCATATAAGTTCACTTAAGGCATAATAGACTATGTCTGCTAGGATACTCATCAAGACGGACATGTTGACATACTTTTTGTGTGAATTTGTCCATTCAAGTGCAAGATTTGAAAGAGAACTCAATATTTGCACGCTATCTGAGATGAGTAGCCTACACATAGGCTACACACAGACACACAAACGCGGGCGCGCGTGCACAAATCTTCTAGACGCGAGTTATCTTTCGCGTCTTACTCTTGAATGTTTACATTGGCAAAGCTTAAATGAGTTTAGTTTAAACACCGATGGTAACGTCTGCAGTTCAGTTCTCGCCTGCGCTCGTGCGCTATCAACTCCCGGGTGATGACGGCGTAAATGACAGGTCATGTTCGAGCATTTGCCACTCACATTGAACAGTGTTTACAAAGTCAAAGAGTAATTGTTTGGTTCATTTTTTTTTTTAAATCGCTGTTGCAAAGTATTATTTTGGAAGCCAGAAAGTGAATTTAACTGGCACACTAGCCGCAAGTTCGCAGGCTCATTGCTCAGACGCACATAGCAGGGTGTGATACTTCCCACAGACGTTTAAACGCACGCTCGATTATCTCTAGGACCCTCCCATTCCGCACATTAGCCACTTACAGTGGCCATTCCCTTTTCTTCTCACACTCATTGGCCTGCCGCACATTCCGGATTCATTCATAAGCCCCTTCGACGTTTAACGTGTATTAAAAAAAAAAAACATTTTTAAAAAAACAAATTTACTGGTCGCACATGTGCGACTGGATGTAAAATTCAGTCGCACACACTCAAATTTTGGTCGCAAAATGCGACCATTTGGTCGCAGTCTGGACCCCTGCGCCTAGAAATGGTATACCTTTAGTTAAGTTATACGTTAAGAGTCTTCGTAGCACGCTAAGAGACTTTTTTTTAATGTAAAAAAATAAATAAATTAAAAATACTATCTTTGAGTGAGAAACATACCTAATTTACACCACCATTCAAATGTTCAGTGAGATTTTTTTTTTACTGAATAAAAATGTTAGTAAATACATTTTTAATGTTACAAAAGATTTCAGTTTCAAATAAATACTTTTCTTTTGATCTTTCTATTTATCAAAGAAATCTGACAGTTTCCACAAAAATATTACATAGCAAAACTATTTTTAACATTGATAATAATCAGAAATGTTTTTTTTAATAAATAACATTGTACAATACATTAAAATCGTTATTTTAAATTGTAATATTTCATAATATTACTGATTTTACTGTATTTTTTGATCAAATAAATGCAGCCTTGGTGAGTAAGACTTTTCAAAAACATTAACAAAATCTTCCAGACCACAAACTGTTGAACTGTAATGCAAGCTGTTCACTGCTAATGCTTCAATTTGTCATCTCTTTCAAATCTCATTTGCAGTAGTATTTGTAGCAAACTCATATGTGGAGCTCTAAAAGATGCTAAATTATTCATCAGAGAATTAAACAACTCTGCTTTTAATATGTTTTTTTTTAAATCCATAAAAGACAAAAAATAATAATTGGGGATAATGTTGGGGACAAACAACCATCATAATTGGTTCTGAAAGTATAATGCTGTATACAGGGATTCAATGCAAACAAGTTGAGAATGCTGCTAGCAAACCATACTTGTTATTTTCAACAAACGTCTTTTACACGCAGATTCCCACCATCAAAAGGCACAAAACAAACCTTTCTATCAAACTGTCAAAAAATATACATGTGTCTCAGATAACCTGGGGCTCGTTTTTTTCCAATTAAAGTTCCCTTCACTCTAGTGGAAAGATGCTGCCTGTTGGCACAACGCAAGACATGGAGCGCGTAGACATGTGAGCACACCTGCGCTCTATGCTACTTAGGATCTACAGAGAAAAATTAAAGTTAATTAGAAAAGTTTCACAGTATACCCTGAAGAGATGACAGCACAATGATGCAGTCACAATACAATGCTAACATAAAAAACAAATATCCAAAACCTCTGGTAATACATTCCAGCTCTTCCTGTGGGGGCGCGGAGAACGTTTTATGCTCCAAATTGGCTTGGGGTCTCCAATGAGCATCTGCTAACCTATGAAGGAGCAGCTGGAGGCCAAAGCGAAAAGCTTTATCTGTAATGGCAGCATCCTGGCAGCCACTCTGTCTCTCCACCTCCAGAGAGGACAGGCACTGCAATGCGGACAAGAAGCTCGCTTTGAAGCCCACATCAGACAGGCTTCTTGTCGTATGACCCCTGCAAGATAATTATCTGTGCTACAAGGTCCAATTGGTCGCATGGCAAAATGAATGAATTAAAATGGTCGAAAATAAGTTAAGAAAATAGCACGGTCCTGCAAATAGTGCTTTCACCATTTCTTCAAAGTAGAAATCCACCCCAACTGTTGGTGTGTAAACGAGAAGTGTTTGAAAAACAGAGGGCGATGTCAAAGATGCCTCTCCTGTCAGATCTAAGAGCTTTAGTGCATAAGGTAAAGCAAGCAAAGTTGAGATTGGTTTTAAAAAAAAAAAAAGAAGAAGCTGAGCTGACTGGTCTACTCAAAACCAAAATGACAGAGTTTTGAGGAACGGGTTCTCAAGTCGTTACTCTGTAGCAGTGTCAGGGCACTTCATTTCACAACAGAGCGTCAAGAAGAAGAGCACAAAAGAGCCTTGCGAGGAAGGATGGAACAGGCTGTTTGCGAAAGAGTGTTAGGGATTGAGTCGTACCTTCAAAACCTGGACCTGACCTTCTGTGGTGATGTCTCTCAGAAGTTCACAGAAAGATCTGCAGAGAGCTTCAGCATAGTTCTGGAGAGAGAGGGAGGGAGGGATGGAGAGAGAGAGAGAGAGAGAGAGAGAGAGAGAGAGAGAGGGAGGGAGGGAGAGAGAGAGATATTGAGAGAGAGAGAGAGAGAGAGAGAGAGAGAGAGAGAGAGAGAGAGAGAGAGAGAGAGAGGGAGGGAGAGAGAGAGACATGAGTGTAAAAACAGGGCACAATCATTCCTGTTATGAAGTACATCATGTACTGTATGTCTTATTATATTAGATAAAATATTGACATGTAATTAAAAAAAGATGAAATACAAGTTATTTAGATAAATAACAATTTCTCCAGAAAGCAACACAATTTTTGATAGGAAAATGACAACATAAACATCATGTATTAGCAATTTATTTAATGAATTCTAAGTTGTTCTGTGGTGTTAGTCTGGTTTTAATTAAGATAATGGTTTGTTAAAACATTTAATTCTGTTAGATGTTATAAAATGAAAGAAACAGGTACAGTCAATTTTTACAACCAAAAGATGGTGATAAAAAAAAAATCTAAATGAACTAAATTAACATGTTAACATCCTCATATAAGCTAACTTTAGCTTTTTATTAACATCATGTTACACATCCTGTTCGTTTACTTATTGTCGTGTACATAACTTACTTAGAATTTATAAATTGCCTTAGTTTGAAAGTCAATTATTAATGTATTCTTATTTTTTCGTTACAGAGCTTAAAAGATCCTGCAAACAGGAATGATCCTATATAAGTCAGATTATACACAATATTTAAAACATCACACACACAATAGTCTGTTAAGATTTATTCCACATTCATCTTTTGAGATATGGCAAATAAGGTTACGTTCACAGTCATTCCCATCTTCTTTGAATGTTTTCTTATTTGAAGTCGTTTTTACTCCTACCTGTAAGAAATCTGTAGCAGAGAGATAAATGTAGGCATTGATGATCTGAAAGCACGTGCGCACATTCTCCGAGCTCAGTTCTGAAATAGAGAAACAAATTAAGAATGAAACCAGGGTGAACCAATATCACAGAGTAATATCGCTGAGAGAAAAATAACAGTTGGGAGAGAACATGAACACCAGCAGTGAGGGAGACAGAAGCGGTGTGTGGAAAGAGTAAAATGGTTACATTTCATAAAACAAAACAGCAGTCAGGAGCACAGACAACTTTAAAACACTGCTACTCTGACTCATCGAGAACTCACACTCCTGTAGATAGCAGACAAGACAACAGGAAATAACTGCAGTGGCAGACATTACCTTCACTTATTACACAGCTCTGCGAAATACTTGATTCTGATTGGTCGTTGGTCAGGGAATTACCAATAATTGCACAAATACTGTAGATAAAGTAACTCAGCACAGAATAGCCTTCCCCAATTTGTAGACAGCTTTTTACAGAAAGAAGAGTCAGTATTGTTCCACTCAATGTTAATGGCTTAAAAAAAGTTCATGAGTAGTTGAAAAATGTCTCCCAGTTCATCTGAGCTCAAATGCGAGACCAAATATTCAGTATTTGTGGTTTAAATCTGGACTCTGACCAAACATGTTCTCAAGCCACTTCTTGATTATCTTTGCAATTTGGAAAAGAGCATCGTCTTGTTGAAAAATAACATCTGATCATTCCTCTTCAGATAACAACTTTTCATTTGTGGGATGCAAGCCATTCTGTAATATTCTCTTGTTCTCCAAAGCATTAAATGACTTTTCACAGTGAAGTAGCTCACCGATACACAATGACACAGCCTCTTCCTCCATGCTTCACTGTAATAGAGATGCATTTATTTATATATTTCTCCCCAGATTTTCAAAGACACTGCTCTGGAGCATCACCAAGCAACTCGTGTTTCATTGTGATTCATCACTCCACACAACTCTGCTGAACCACGCTGAATCAAACTTCCCATATTCTGCCAAAAACGTTCTGTCTTTGATGTTTTTCTGAGATAGAAGAAATTTAGCTAATTTCACTTACACAAAGCTTTAAGTAGAGAGATAATCATACAGCAATTACAGTAATACTTATATCAATACACATTGGCACAACAATGAACAAGGAGGAAGCCACTCATCTACTGCTTATATTGCTAATCATTGCTACAGTTGCTATGGAATCCAAAAATCACCTTGACACAGCATTTTCAATTAGAAGAAGCTGATCTTATTGAGCTTGACTTGTGGCCTTTATCCTCTTAAATATGACTTTAATATATTTTCACATGATTTTCAGTTGGTTACTGTGAAAATCAGGACACTGCGAAAGCCAACTGTCCCGGCTTCCCTTTGCAGACGACCTTGCACAAAGCCAAAGTTGACCTCAGCTGAAAAAATGGTGCAAAATGTCTCAAAGGCTGAATAGGATTTGGGGTGAATTCCAAGGGCTTTAGGATGGGCTGACCCTTATATTGTTAACAGTAATGAGAGATGGCAGAATCACTGCTTCAATTGTGCCTGGAACCGCAGCGTGTTTTGTACTTTTCTAAGGTCAAGAGGGTCTCCATTCTGCACAACCTCTCGGTGACACACACGGCACTACTGCCATCCTCATCTGATGATCTGAAGATAAAATTGCTTTTCTGAGCTGGTTAAGTTCAAACGCAACATCACAAGCCCCTTCATCAGCAGGATGGACAGAAAAACACACAAATCGCCAGTGAAAATCCAGTGGCTGTTTTTAAGGAATCCATCCATTCACAGACATATATATACACACACACACAGGATATTACACCATGTCATTATTTATTTAACAAAAACTAGGCCAAAATGAAAAATCCATGTGTTACAAACTAAGTACATTCTTAATGATTCCATTGTAATTCAGAGGGTAAGTAGAAGTCAGACACTGCTAATCAAATGCCTTTGATAAATTGATCATCAACAAGTGTGATCACCTCGATAAAAGCAGAAGATTTGGCAGTTTGCTGGTCTAGAGCATTCAGGTGTGTGTTAACACAATGCCAAGGAGGAAAGACATTGGGGCAATGATCTTAGAGAAGCTATTGTTGCTGCCTATCAATCTGAAAAGGGTTAAAATGCCATTTTCAAACAATTTGAAGTCCATCATTCTACAGTGAGAAAGATTATTCACAAGTGGAAAACATTCAAGACAGTTGTCAATCTGTGTACATCCCAGCAAATTCACCCAAAGGTCAGATCAGTGCACTGATCAGAGAAGTCGCAAAACACCCAAGAAATACATCTCAGACTCTACAGGCCTCAGTTAATATTTTAAAATTCATGGCAGTACAATTAGAAAAATACGGGATAAGTATGGCATGTTTGCAAGGGTTGCAAGGAGAAATCCTCTTCTCACTAAAAAGAACATGGCAGCACGGCTTAGGTTTGCAAAGTTGCATCTGAACAAACCACAATACTTCTGGAACAATGTTCTTTGGACAGATGAGACCTAAGTGTAGATGTTTGGTTATAATGCACAGCGCCACGTTTGGCGAAAATCAGCCCAAACAGCCCTCTGAAAGAGGATTGATGATTTTTGGCTTGTTATGCAGCCAGAGGACCTAGGAACCTTGCAGTCATTGAATCGACCATGAACTCCTCTGTATACCAAAGTATTCTAGAGTCAAATGTGAGGCCATCTGTCCGACAGCTAAAGCTAGACCGATATTGGGTCAAGCAACAGGAAAATGATCCCAAGCAAACCAACAAATCTAAAACAGATCGGCTGAAAAAGAAAAGACTCAAGGTGTTGCAATGGCCAAGTCAAAGTCCAGTCCTCAACCCAATTGAAATGCTGTGGCGGGACCTTAAGAGAGCTGTGCATAAACAATTACCCGCAAACCTCAATGAACTGAAGCAGCGTTGTAAAGAAGAGTGGGACAAAATTCCTCCACAATGATGTGAGAGACTGATAAAGCCATACAGAAAATGTTTCTTTCAACTGTAAGGACTGGGTGAGGGGTGAATCTGAATAACTAAATACATCCAAGCTAAAATCCCAAAGCCTTCAGGCCCAAAAAGCCTGGATGTAAATTAACATACACACAACCACACGCATCCCCCACAAGGGAAGCCCGCTCCGGACAGAGCGCGGTGTCCAGTTATGAGACATTTTTATGACTGACTGGAATGTCCCACAGAAGGGGGTTCTAAAAGAGAAAGAAACTTCTCTTTTTTTAAAAGACATTTAACCAGATATATTCGATGTGTTTTTATGTGTATCCATTTGCCCATGTCACATTGGAATGACTATGATTTTATCGTAGCTTAAAGTGAATTATAAATACCTTCATTATGCATTTTAAAAATAACTGTCTATTCCCATAACTTGTACACATAGTTCTGGACACCTCCAGAATGCTTTCGGTGTGATCAATCAGAATACGTACAGTAATATCCAGTTAAATATAGTTTACTATGTTTTCCATCTTTGGAGTGAAAAGAGACCAAAACTAACATCACTGGTGTTCTTAGATAACAGCGTTTACGACCCAAAGGAATGTTCACAGAACTGTGACTCTCTCTGAATTCTAACCAAGGAGGAGAAATGAATCCTGTATTCATATATATATATATATATATATATATATATATATGCTATTATATATCCACTTGAGAATTGTATGAACAATGTATCTAAGTTCCCTATTTCATGAGTTGGCTTTTTGTGGTTTGGTCTATGTTTCTCGACAACTCTAATGGAATAATGTTTCAAACTTTGCCAACTAATGTTTAACCAAATCCATTTGTGGCAAGTTTGGTCTCGATGAACTCCAATCTTCGTTCCCCATTTGTTAATTGACATTACATTTTGCTAAACTTTGTGACACATTAGTATTATAAGAAGTGTGAAGATTCTTCTCTTAAACGCCCAATGGAACTAGAGATTTAAATGCCTGGTTATACCACAAAGGATCATAAAATCTCCCTCCAAAGGAACAGCTCCTGATTGGACCCTCTTCCAAAAGAAGGCGGAAACGTCAGGTCTTCAAAAGGACTGAACACCAGTTTATCTTGTCTCTTTCGCTCTTTCTCTTTTTGCTCTCTCTTGCTGCTCTTGCCCTCTGCTCTCTGGAGCTCTTGCCCTCTCTCTCCCCCTCGGAAAAGGCCTCGGCAGGAGAACAAGTCGGGTGGAGCAGACGATGGGTATAGTAGCCATGTAGATGCATAGAGACAAATGACCCAAATCAAGATCAGGGTTCAAACAGATTTATTCAAGCAATCTAACTTGTCTCACCTTTATTTTCCTTTGACTTCTTTTCCGTTAAAAGTCTCGGTTCTAAGTTAAGTTTTGCTGCAAAGTTTCGTTTAAACGTTTCGACTGCAACGCGCTTCCAACTTCAAAGACTTTCATCCAGCTGCCAACACACCACGTGATCGGCTGCCCAAGATCTAGCAGGCACGAGGAGACCGCCAGCCAAGCAACGGACCCGGGAAACCCCCTTTACACCGACAAAAGGGGATCCCCAAAGCAACGCAAGGACAAGCAAGTAGCCTCCAGACTCTTAACTGAACTGGTGCATTGATATAAAATTGAATTACCCGCCTAAGAAAAGACAGAAGGGTAAAATTAATTATTGATGGTTCGTTCAGGTTGTGTCTTATAAGTGCATAGAATCTTGGGATTTCACCTCACTCTTAAACTTATTCTTCCTCACTCTTTTTCTTTCTGCAACTTGTATGAATGCGTGTGTTTGTGTTAGATATTAGTTTTATGTGTTAGTCTTATAATCAATAAAGTATTGTTTGTATTTGAAAAGAGAAGCATTACTTGTGTTATGTGCTTACGAATTTATTGTCTTGAACTACGACCTAAGCTACTTATGCTTTTACCCTTGAATTATTTCTTAATTTAGCTGTTAGCTGGGAATTAGTCTTTCTTGGCCAGGAATATATTATATTTCCTAGAATTAATAATTGCTTATGCTTTCCGTTCAATGGATGAACTGATAAAATGATCATACTATTGATTCTGCTACAGTAAATTCTGAAAATAATTAAATGATTAATTATTGATCATAATCCGTTATGAATAATAATTAGTCATATTTATACGTGCGTACAAACGCTACACAACGTATTGCTGCTTAAAGGTGCTCTACACGCAATGAATCATTGGGTGTACTTAGTTTGTCACATGGCTTTCCCATTTTTGTTTAATTTTTGTTAAAATAAAGAATGACAGTGTAATATGTAATTTTTGTTGTTGTTCATCTGAGGTTGTATTTACCTCATTTTAAGAATTGCTAACAACCAGATAACTTTTGTTCTGATACGTAAAACCATAAAATTCTAAAGGGTGTCTTTTCTTTTTCACATGACTGTGTGTGTGTGTATGTATATATATATATATATATATATATATATATATATATATATATATATACTGTATATATGTGTGTGTGTGTGTGTGTTTGTTTAAGTGTGTGTGTGTGTATATATATATATATATATATATATATATATATATATATATATACGCAAGCATATATACCCTGACACTGTTCAGATAAAGCAGCTGGTTTCTCAGAAATGGGATTTGTTCAACTGTGTTGAGTGGTCCATTTCCTGTACAAAAGCACTTTACGCTTCCTCTTCATACCGCACTATCATGGGAACGCAGTCCGCAGACTGCTTGGATTTCAAATCATTTGAATAAAATTTTAATCGTTCCCATTTTACAATAAACAAATTAAATAGTTTCTGAAGCTCCCCCGCTTCCCCTCTCCATGATTCCCAGACATCTAACGATTATGAGGTACGAAACAATTTAATTTATACCATCTCGTGCAGTTCATGAATATTGATGTCATCAGAAGAACGGCAGCTCTGCTCAGCCTCTAGTTGTCATAAGCACTGTTATTACACAGAGACATACAATGAGCTGAACAACTGAAAAAAAAGATGGAGGGGAAAAAAGAACTTGAATCTGCAACAGGGAACAATCCTGCTATTTCACAATTAGTCAGCAGTGATTTTTCAGACTATGGGTAAACAAATCTGATTTAATATATGTACCAGCACAATGAATTTAAGTGGAGGTCTGATACTGTGATTTCCGTCAAAGTGACATCAATAGACCTTATTCAGAGCAGCACCATGACAGGTATGAAAGCGAGGTTGTGAGGGATAGATTTACTGTGTTTTCAATGGCATCCACTGTAAAAAGCTGTATTAAGCTCCTAGATCACTTATTTTACACAGCTCATATTGACTGGAGTTTTTTTTCTACTGAAATTTCTCAGAAAGATATTTTGCAGTGTTTCATCAGCAGAACAATCCAAAACCCGTTAAATAACAGTACAACCCACTGAGAGATGTCCATCCCTCACAGCCCCGCTTGCATTCTTGTTTTAACATCAAAAAAGAAAAAGCTGTGAAAAAGGTCTATAAAGCCATAGCTGATGGAACTCCTGGTGTTTCTTAAAACTATGGACACGTTTTGCCCCATGTACTTAAAATAAAGAACTATTAAAAAAAAATAGTATTTTTTGTGTGAAAGCATTTTTTATCATATTTCAAATTATATTGTGCTTAATAGCATTCTGTTAATAAAAATGACAGTTGTGGGACAATCAACAACAAATCATTAAAAATTAAATCATTGCCACTCAATAAATATAGAAATGTTTCTTTTTTTTTTTAGATGTAATAACTTAAGAATAAAAATCACCCGAAGGCATACATGTACTGTAAATTGAAAAAACAAAAAACACTGTGTAGCAATGTTCAGGGAAGAAGGAGGCGGGAACCGACGAACCATCGAAATATAATTTATTTAAATAAAACAAACAAACGAAAATACCGCCAGCAGCCCCTCGCGGACGACTGCTGGCTACCGAAAATAAATATAACTGCCAGCAGCCCCTCGCGGACGACTGCTGGCTAAAGTAAAATACAAAAACAAAACACAACTAAAATACAGGCCTGTTCCTCTCTCGATCATCAACGTCGTCGCTCCTCCTTTATGCTTCCGCTCCTCCGTGAGAGATGCGAGACCGGTGTGCTTCACAGGTGTTGCTCATTAGCAATCGCACCACCGGCCTCGCGCCGTTCTCTCACGTCCCTCGGCCGTCCTGTTCGCCACACACTGTTTTTAAATCGCCATATAAATCAAAATAGCACCAATTATAGGAAAAAACAACAATAACATCTCTGCCCACAACCATTACCATAGTTTTTGTAAATACTTGCTTTGGCTTTCTTTATGCTGAAATCTCAAGTGTTCAATTTATTCCAAATGCCATAGCAGGAGTATTTACACCACTAATTAATTTCTGTTGTCGCAAATTGAGAAGTTAATTACATTCCTGAAAACTTTATTAAGCTAAGTGTCAACATTTCAGAAGGCCACATGGAGTTAGAGTCCATAATGGAAAAATGCTGATCCCATGTCATTTTGCACAGATTAAATCAGCCCAACCAACCACCATTCAGAGAATATTATACATTACAATTAATATAAGATATGCATTGTCAACAATCTTGGAATTCATCGGCCCTTTCAAAGCTTGTTTTTTGATCGAAAAAGCTGGCAATGTCTGACGTCAATTTAAGCGCGACAATGGCACTCATACTGTATAAATCAAAATAAAACCACTTACAAACAAACACAATCGTAATGTCTGCATTCATTGCCATCACTGTAGTTATTTATTGTAAAGATGTAATGCCATGGAGGATAAATCTGAGTATTATAGACGTTTTTTTTTCTGGGAAAGAACAAAGTGCTAAGATTCTCTGATATCTATTATTGATGCTACAGGGAACTGTAAAATGAACATTTGTTGAGTTTGTATTGAAATACAATAATTAGCTGGGAATTCTTGGACTAATGCAGTCAGAATCATGAGCTAATCTTGCTCTTACTAAACCGGCTCCCTCTGAGAATATAATGACCACTCCATTAAGGCATGATTAAACATGCTGCTATTCAAATCTTTTTCTTTTTTCAGGTTTCATGTCAGTTTTATATAGGCTAGGGTAGAGCTAACAACCTAACACATTTTGGTTTTAATTAAAAAATAATTAAGTTAGATTCATTTTTTTTTTTTACACAAGCAACATACACACCTCTCCTACAAATTAACACTTAAAGTTTTTTTCAAGGACCTACCATTTCCGTACAGTTGCACTGAAAGTGACAGAAGTGCAAATGTAACAACTTACCCCATATCCGGGGTTAATTGTAACAGACAGAGGAATTAGTTGTAACACTTGTGTGTTACACATAATTCAGTACTATTTTATCTGTATAGTTTGATATTGTTTGTGCATCTGTATAGATAGATATCCATACATCCATCCCTCATCCAATCATACTTCTATTATGGATCGATATCATGGATAGAGATATAGGAAAGGGCTGCACAGTTTTGCAATAAATAAATATATAAAATCATCAAATATTGAAATTGAAATATATTTGTGTGTGGCAGCTGGATGCACAATTATTATTATTAATAACAGTAATAATAATAAAAACGAGCTTAAAATCACATTTTAAAGGGCTTATTGCATGAAAAACAGGCTATATTTTTAAGTGATCAATTCATAGTAAACAATATTTTTAAATTTTAATTCCAACATTGTTTGTGAAAGTCCAATAAAGTTAAATGTGGCAAAATAAATATAAATAAATACTCAAACCTGAAAATTGTGGCTCCCTGTTTTCATTTGATTATTATTGTACACTTGGCGGCTTAGTTGTAACACTGTGCTACAACTAACCCCGCAGTGTAAAAAATATTTCAAGCCTAGCTAACAGTTGCTAGGAGTTGCTGACATGTTTCAAAACAGTGCTATGTTCTAGTCCACAAGACGGTGATTAAGGAAATATAAAGTAAGATTTGGTGACGTACACACCCAGCTCAGAAACCGGAAAAAACTTATGATGAAAAAATGTACTTGCATGGTGTCAAAACACTCTTTGTCCAGTATCTTTACGAAATCAAAACTTTCCACAAATTCGCGGGAGACCGTTTTCTGGCAGCGAGAGAAAATAAGCGGAAACACAACCTGCTTGATCCTGAATAACTATGTAAAAGGTCCGTGTTACATTAACCCGCGTTAGGTTGTGCCCCGCGCTCCCCTAGATAAGAAACCTGAATGGCAATTAAATGGCCTTTACCATTTAACTATGAACTTCTTTTTAAGTACTTAAATAGCTTACTTACTAGCTGACTTACACGTTCACCTGACCCCAAATCATTTCTTGGGATGCAGACAGACAAATAGAAAATGGCTGGCCGGAGAGCAATAGATTAAAATAGAATGTTTTTAAAACTACTAACTTAACACAATGTCTTAAATGCAAACGTATGGCGTGAGACACTTAATAAAAAAATTTGGAAATGAATGCAAGGAAGCTTTAAAATGCATAAAAAAAAGGGGAAAAAATAGATAATTAGTTTTAACTCGTTGTTTTAGTCTACTTTTTTAAAGCAATCTTCAGGATGGGAAAGGCATCATATACATTTTTTACAAAAGCACATATAATTTCTTTATGTAAATCTATTCGACTTCACTCATAACCAATCCGTACTGCAATGACAAAAAGGTGAGTGCCTTTATTTAATATAGTGCTTAAATTTGCAATAATTTTTTATTACTATTCAACAGAGTTGTGGACTCGAGTCGCATGACTTGGACTTGACTTGGACTCGAGTCCCAAATTTAAAGACTTGCGACTCGACATAATCAAAGATGACCCGCGACTTGTAATCACTGTGAGTTGTAATCACTGTAGTATAGCACTGTATCATTGGCGCATGATCACAGGGCTGATTAGCGCTGCTTTCGCACGTTTGGGACTGAGACAGAGAGCGCTTGATATAGTGCGTTCAGCAGCACTTGTCAGTTGTCATTGATCACATGTTCAGACAGTTTGCAACCAAATAATGTTTTTTTTCAGGCATTAAAATACACAAGTACTAGTGAACCATTTATAATTTATACTTATGTCTTAGTAAGTGGAAATAATAAACCTTTCAAATATAATTGAGACGTTTTTTCCCCCAACATCAAACGCACATTTTAGCCTATAGGTAACTAACTATAAAGTCTTCTCCCTGTTCACCAGCCACTCACTTTCATGTCTTTCGGGAGAAATGGATGGATTTACGTTTTGTAATTATGACACATAGCATGATGTAGCCCCAAAAAGTATCACGTGACGTTTGATACGTCACCATAGAAATAGGAATGTTCTACAATTACGGTCACGTTAACAAAATAATTTAACCAGGGACTCAATATTTTAACTTAATGTGTAGCAAATCACAATTAATCTTCCCAATGAACAGTTACTTTTTTTTTTTAAATCGGCATTGCAAAAAAAATCCTGAGATAAATTAGTATACATTTCATTTAGGCCTACTATAGTAAATAAAACTGAGACACTAATTTGTGCAAAAAGCACTAATGACTTGTTTAAAACTTGAAGCTTATAATCGAGGACTTGCAACTTGACTTGGACTTGCCTTTCTTGACCCGGGACTTGACTCAAGACTTACTTGTGACTTACAAAACAATGACTTGGTCCCACCTCTGCTATTCAATAATAACTGAAAAAGTAGTAGTGGAATTTCAATAAAAAAAATTTAAAAAAATAAAATAAAATAAAAACAGAAGAGTGCTTACTATTAAGCTATTAAATGCTTAAGGACAATGAGGGACAGATACAAGGTCTTCCTTGTGCACCGAAGTGAAACAAATCTCAATTTCATCCCTCGTGCCAGCTAACATGCTTTTAAGATTCAGTCATTGTTCCTTGCTTCATTAAGACATTAAGAGCTGAGGCCTTCAGAAATGTTGAGTTCTCAAGAGTGCAGGCAGCCAAGGGCCAAGCCCAAAGCACCCAGAGGCATGAAGGCAAAAAAAAAAAATCTGTCAGCTGAACAGATGTGTGCAGGGCACTGATAATGCATTTAGATGTGAAAATGAAACAAAATAAACACAAATTTCACATAGCTGCCATTTTTCCCACTGACTGAAAGCGATATAACCTCTCGAAAAAAAACAACCCAAGCCTCAGTGGATTTTTTGTCATTAAATTATTTCGAAAAAGGTCACATCTAAACTATAGCTTGAGGCAACGAACCAAATGTTATACATTAAGAGTAAACATGCTAGCTTAACAATTCGAAATATCAATGAAATCAATGTACATAAGAAAATCCGTGTCAGGTTTTAAGACTGGTCTGTTCAATATGAAGCCACATTTATAAAAGAAACTCAAACAAACTAATAGGGAGAAATTTGCCATCACTGTTAACAGACCAAAAGCTTTACATATGCATCCAGCGGCTTTCACAGAGGTGATGATAATGCCACATTAATTTAACTAGAGGAGAATTAGATGTACCCTGTGAAGAGCTCCACCTGTGTGCGAAACATTTCTTTTGTAGAGAAAATTATGTAAATTGCATTTCAATATGTATGGTGTGACACTCTCAATTGTTTCCTTGCCAGTGCTTTTAAGCACATAGTGTTGAAACCACAAAGACCTTTTCATGACAAGCTAAAGGACATAAAGTTAGGCAGTTTGTGTTTTGTTTTATTTAGTTTTTTTTAAACTCATCTCTGCATATCATAAGTGCATGTTCAACTGATGGGGGAAACAGTAATCTTTTCACTCAGAGATGAAAAAACTATATTTCTCCCAGTACGACACTAAGTTGATCCAGATTTGCAAATATTGCCATCATTGTTATGATGATTATAGACTGTCCTCCCAGTACATACATACAATAGACATCCAGGACACACAAGACGAAATACATCACAGATTTCTCAAAATACAGATATTTTAATTCATTCAAATGTATTCTTAATGTAAATAAGATCTTCTGACTGGAAACAAATAATACTGAAAGAGTTTTGTAAAAACCCGGTAAAGATCTTAACCTTTAGTTTAACCGTAATTTAACCGTTTAATTATTTACTGAATTAATAGGACTTTTAAGAACGATGACACTTTAAAACTAAATTTGTGAGCAGGGATAAAAGAAGTCTCTTATGCTCACCAAGGCTGCATTTATTGATACATTTAAACTAAATTTAAAATATTTTAAAATGTAATTTATTCCAGTGATCAAAGATGAATATTCAGCATCATTACTCCAGTCTTCAGTGTCACATGATCCTTCAGAAATCATTCTAATATACTGATTTAGTGCTCAAGAAAAAGTTCTTATTATCATCAATGTTGAAAACAGTTATGTACAATTTCTTTCAGGATTATTTGATGAATAGAAAGTTCAAAATAACAGCATTTATCTTAAATGGAATGCTTTTGTAACATTATAACACTACTGTTACTAAGAAGAAGAAAGAAATTCAAAAACATTTTTTGAAAGAAATTAATAATTTTATTCAGACAGGATGCATTAAATTGATCAAAAGTGGCAGAATCTTTTGTAAAAATTAAAGGTGTCAACTATTTCAAATAAATGCTGTTCTTTTGAACTTTCTTTTCATCCAATAATGAAAAGACAAACAAAGAATGTCGACAGATGGATGAAAGGACAAACAGATAAACAGAATGACTGAAAGACAGACAGAGAGAAAAAGAGACAGACAGACACAAAAGAGATAGGTGGAACAACAGTTGGATGGACAGAGATAGACATACAGAAAAAGACAGACAGACAGACAGACAGACAGACAGACAGAAAAAGTGATGGATGATGGATAGATAAATACACAGATAGACAGACAAACTGATAAATAGAATGACAGACAGATACATATAAAGATAGAGAGACAGACAGACATAAAAACTGATGCATCATAAAAACGCGTGTATTCCACAGCTCTATTAATAACCGTGTCTCCTGAGGTTTAAAAACAGGAATTGTGTTTTGTTTTCACATAACCAGTGGTAGTCCTACAGATTCCGACTTTGTACACAGCCCCTTGTGGATATTTGTTCGAGTGGCGCTTCTGAAAGTATAGTCCTTAAAGAAAATACGATCTATTTATTTTTGCCTCTAAGGGATTGTTATGAAATGTAGATGCCGCTCAATTACTAGCATCTGTCTGATCTTTGCTAAAGGCTCGTGGCTTCGACTCTTTGACACAGCAAGTAAACACTACTAACAGCCAGAGCATCTAGGCACTTTTATTTTTTTTAAATGTCAGGCGATTCACCAAAGAGATAGTCAAAGAGGCAGATAGAGCATGCCTTGATCAGATGAAATCCAGACAAACATCATATCAACAGCCTGAGAAGCATTTCCCAGCATATCAAGACCAGCGGGCCTCATTACTCGTCCTCTCACACACACACACACACACACACACACACACACACACACACACACACACACACACACACACACACACACACACACACACACACACACACACACACACACACACACACACACGCTCAGCAGTTTCAAGTGAGACAGACTGAAACTGGCAGATGAGAAATATTCTTCCACCTTTTCCACTGAAAAAAGTCAGTCAAGAGGTCGTTGAAACATCCATGAGGTGAAGTCACATTTGTATTGAGAAATTCTATGGGTTTTTGCTGTTGGGGTCAAAAAAAGAACGAAAAAAAAAAAGACAATTCAGTGAGCGTTTTTACTGCAGGGTCTGATAAAACTGGGAGGGAGGGACAATTCCAGCGCTGTCAAGATCATCAACCGCTGCCATCAGTAATAGTGAAATAACTCACCATAGAAACATGTTTCTTGAAAAGCAATGACTTTCCTGCCACTGTGAACTGCTGTAGGTAAAGCTAAAACCGGCTTAGGCATCAGCCCGATGGCATTTCAGACACTCACCGGTGCTATTGAAATAGCCACACAATGGCTAGGAAGTTTTGTTAGGTTATTAAAAGTTTACTTACTATGGGATTTCTGTTGTGTATGTGAGTATTTACACTGCTAATAAAGCTCTGCTGGCACAAACAGAGAAATTCATTACATTTCTGAAAATCTTATTAAACCAAGTGTCAACATTTCCATTACCGGCTCTAGCCCCCCCATGCGGGTTAAGGGAAAAGTCACTTCAGTTCACAGGTCTGATGGCGCAGAGTAAATGTGTAAAGCACCAACCCAAAAAACTGAATAGTGCCATTCAGAGAACATTATACATTACAGTTAATAATAAATGTGTTAGAGGTTCTGCAATTTTCCATTCATTTTTCAAAAACTCAATCCCTGACTGTACTGTGCTGAGTAGAATCTAACAAATTGTCCTCCTTTTCAAAAAAAATTCTAAAAGCGTTCTATCAAACAATACCTACCATTTGACTCTCCTTGCAACAGTTTTGGAGTTATGAGTCTTTACTTTTGTGTATGTCACTCTAAAAATGCCTTCAGGGCTTAAAGGGCTAACGCCATTTCACTGTAACAGGAAGCAAATGGCAGCGCCACGGTAAACCAGCTCCGCATCACGCACACGCTCCAGAATCAGAGAAAGACAGTAGTGCAGTCAGCAGGAGGGCCGTAGCAGGAGCCTCTCATCCCAGACCTCAGCAGGTGAGGAGCTGCGAGCAGTGAGAGATGAAGGACGTGATCTGTTTGGCACACAGCGAGAGCTCTCCTCCCCTGTCGAACAGCGCTAAGAACACAGATGAGATTTCATCATCCAGGCAGATAAGCTGGCCTGAACGGTGCGCTGCGATCGGAAGAGCGCTGGCTGCAGGCGACAACGTGAAACTTTTTCTTTTTCACATTCTGTCAAAGGGAGTTACGTTTTCTACCTCTCTTGTCCCACTTTGCATTTGTAAAAGTCATACTGCTATATATTACCAGATTTCAGGGAAAAAGAAAATTCAGTCACTGAGATAAAACTAGGGTTGTCACAATACCAAAATGTAGTCATTTTCAATACCAGTGAAATTCATGATTCTGAACACTCAAACTACTCAAAAGCCACCAATAAGTAATTTTTTAAATTTTATGACCAATAACTCCCTAGAAAGACTAAAGCCTGGGACACACCAAGCCGACGTCATAGAACTTGTGGAGATGAAAGCTGACTGTATTGTCGCTTCTTGTCTCGGCCAAAAAGCTGCTCTTGAAAACACCTAACGGTCTACTAGCATGTGCGTTCTGTGCCTGCGTGTAAGGAAATAACTGTCTATATCAGCAGGTATCAATAGCCTATTTTCACCATTCTAAAAGGGAAACCGAAACTAGGACTGCAGATATAAACCGTAAACAAAGCAGTGCTTGCTTACCATTTTGAAAACCGATAATGCTGATCACTTTATTCATTCCAGTCGGCTGAAGTTATTATGAATATATTCGTGCATTTGAATGCTAAGGTAAGATGATGTAAAATTATAATAGCCTTCTGTTTGTACTGTCTTGACTTCTTTCATCACTTTCGCTTTTATTCTCGTGCACCGACTCGTTCACGAAGCTGAAAAGCAAATCAGAGTTCTCTCTAACTGAAGGCACTGCTGTAGGGCTGGGCGATATGACGATATTATCGTATATCGACGATGTCTCGCAAGTATCGCGATGTCGATTTAACAGTCTGTTTCCAGACAACAATCGTCCTCAAAAAATGACATTGGCTATATTTCACATAGCCCTATAGTTAAACACACATTTATTCGCATGCAATAACATTAATGAAATATTTTTTATAGGCTAGTAGGATTAGAACATCGATTCTTGATAGCATTCTTAAAGCGCAAGACGAAAGAGAACACGTCTGCATGCGCGCTGTTTTCTGAGCTGCGCACTCATACAAAGAGCCGCCTCTCATATAGTGCACGGACAAATACACACAGAATTATATCTCACAATTATCCTTCTAGTTAATTTATAGCATCAAATAAACATGAATAAACATCAGAAGAAATATTGTTTCAACTGTGGGAAGACGTCAGTAGGTAGGCCTACACACCTTTTTTTTTTCAAGTTCAAATATCCCTGTAAACGCAGCCGGTTTTGTTTTAAACGGTTGAGAAAGAAAAACCGAAGGGCCTATGTCCATTGAATCAGTCCAAAGACAGCCTATACTCGCTGCCACCATTAATGTTGATCGAACAAAAGAAAAAGAAAATCCCTCACTGAACTTTTGTAACTTTAATGAGCTTCATATTTTATTTGCCTGTTGTTCGGCGCTGACTGCTCCAACTGCAACATGAGTCTGTGTATGCGACCTTGAGATGCGTTCCCTGTGAAACATAGCCCTATAGTGTATCCTTACTTTTGTAATTTTGTTAAACATTTTTTCTGGATTTCTTGATCTTTATATCTTTTTTTATTCGTATGCTATCCATTTTTATACAATTTTGTTCTGCAGATGAGAAAATTTAAATATCCTGTTAATTCAGAATAGCAGAATAGCCCATATAACCAAGTTACCTAGGCTTATTTTATTTTGGTTTGAAGGCTGATAAGTGTTAATCAGAAAAAAAAAAATGGTAGAAGTAGGCTAACTTTACCCATTGCTGAATATTAATCTAAATGTTGCACATAATAAATAGGCCTAATCAAAAAGCTCAAAGATGACCATTGTAATTCGTTATATTGCAAACGGATGAAGAAATTGCGCTGCTTTGAATAGGCTATCTCATGCACGGTTCGGAGTTTACAATGTTGGCAGTTCCGTTACAGTATAGGCTATATTGGGAGCGTTATACTTTGCTTTAGATTAAAAAAATAAATAAACAAAACAAAACAAAAACAAATCCCCAAATATAATTTTTAATGACTTCTGTTTCTAAATAAATAAAGCAGTGATTTTTATTTCGTAAACGGTGTAAGGTGACCTTGGAACTCTAAAACCAAAAAGGAGGAAAAAACAAAACGTTTCTGCTCATGCAGAACGAAACAATTCTTTTTTAATTCCTAGTTTTAGACAAATAACAAATATATTATAGTTTGAATACAAGTTTAAAGACAGCGCTACACATTATTAGGAAATTAAACTTAGCCTATCATTAAATCAGGCGATACCTAAAACAAACAGGCAAGACACCTTGCTATAACATCATGCATTCAATCACCATTCTTACAATCACCAAATTGTGTTCTGTAGTTGTATTTAACATTTCTCCTCACGAAACGAAATTAGTTTCAAACACAGATGCAATAAGAACAGCAAGCAAAGCTAATGTTTTATGCTCGTTTAAGCTCAAACTGCAAAGTAAAAACTTCAACGTTTCAATAATTAAACCAACAACTCAACATGACTTGTGTTAACGGTGTATTCCGTAGTGTTGTCTCCGACGGGGCGTGTTGGGGGCGTGGCTTGGGTAGAAGATATAATCGGATATTGCGATATTTTTAAAGGCGATTATCGATCAAATATTATTTTTTACATATCGCCCAGCCCTACACTGATGTGCATTCAACATGCTGAATTGGCCTCCAAAAAAGCATCTGACTAGAGCCAACGGTGTGGAATACACCAAAAAAAAAAAAAAAAAATTGGCTTGGTGTATCCCGGGCTTAGTATTGGGAGGCTATATTTTTTTCTATTTTAGAATCAAGTTTGTACCAGTACTTTCGAAATCTCTCTAGATGATACAGACTAATTTCCGGTCAGAGGCCACCCTCATTCCATTCCATGGAGAGATTTTTTTTTTTTCTCAACTATCTCCCTGAAGAATGGATGAAAGAGACTGAGTCTTAACAGGCCCTTGTGCTAATATTACCATCAGCACCTGAAAGAGACGAGGATAGGAGAAATGAGCATGCAAATGGAAAAATCACTTCAATCAGCTGCCTCTCTTTGCATTTCAATGGACCGACAGATGCTTTAATATAACGCTTTCTCTTATTCTCTCTCTCTCGTACTGACCTCTACCATCCCTCGACTCCGACGGCTACGCATCTTTTCCAACCATCTAAGGTTATGAGAGGTGTTGGTCTTACGCTTGAACTGTCCCTATCCAGCGAAACCCTTCCGTTTGACATTTCCCAGAGGCTAGGAGGCGGGGATGCAAGCATATTTAATTACAGTGCCCCAATCAAACCGTTAATTATCTAATTCTAATACAACTCCAGGGAAGCAAAACCAGCAATTTTTGTGCTGCCTCAGTTAGTCTGAAAATCATCGTATTCACATCTGAGAAACAGTCTTATTACAACCAAAATAACATTTAAGTGACTTAAAGATACAAGTGAAAGAGACAACCACTAAAGGGATCTAACTGAGCAGAATAAAGAGCTCAACAATCATCAACTAGAATATGAGATTGGCCTTTGCTCACCCACATGAATAAAATAACTACATCATAAGTAAGCTGCTGATTGACAACCAATCTGACCAATGACTGAAATTTCAAAAACCCATTAGACCACAGGATTGAGGTCAACCTAGTTAATATTCAGCCAACAAGAATTGAGATAATTGAAGAGGATGAATTAAGTTCTACTCTGAAAATTCAGCAGGAAAAAATCAGTACTGCATTTCAGGGCCATTCGACAGTAAAAATGTTTTTTAGGTTGATCCTAGGGGTTAAACGGATCGTTGTTGATCAGTGATCCGTACGGACCAGGTCCCGAGGTTCGGCACGCATGTGATTCGCGGATCAAAGTTTAACCGCAATAGAGTGAAAGGTTATTATTTGAACATGTTTTTTCATGCTAGTTTTCACATTAAATAGATTTCAAGACCATTCCAGCATCAGATGAGGCAAAAGAGAATTGAATTCTGAATTGAATGCGCTCAGCGGCACACACCGAGAGGTGCGTTTCAGATAGCGTGCAAACTTCGAACTGATTCCTCTTTCGTGTCCCCATGCACTTGGATGGACACATACACACAAATTATGTCAAAATATCCGTGTCTGCAAGTATTCTCATAAACACAATCGGTTATGTCTTCAGTAAACAAGAGAAAGAAATCAGATGTGTATCATTGTACTGGATCTGTGAATGCATGTTATCTTAAAGTGACAGCAACTTATTACACCTGATGTTGCCTGTCATGTTAATCAAACAGAACACAGCTTTAACAAAAAATAATTTTATTAAATATATAGAGTGAACAGTCTTTTTACATTTAATTATTACATTTCTGAACCCGAAAATAATACTACAGTTAGACCTTACTTTATTTGTAACTTTATGTTGTATTTATCTATGCTTGTAATTGGTGTACAGTATTTGTTCTTTTTACTGTCTGTTCACTTGCCTTTAATAATGTTTAAACTTTATTAGTTAGGCTAGTAGTTTTTTGCTGTGGTATCAGAGTACTTAAAATGAGCTTTAAGTAACAAATGAAAAGCAAAGTTGTGAAAACTTGAAAATGCGTATTATTGTGTTCATAGAGCGAACCTTTCGCTGATTGCTTACAGTTTAACTCCCATAAGTTACTCCCATATTTCGCGCAAAATGTCATGGGGCGTAGAAAAAAAGTGGATACCGTTAAAAAAAAAAGAAAAAAAGATTGAGGTCAACAACTATCTAAATTAAGATAAAGAATTCAGATGAAAAAGTCTGTGAACTGCATTTCAGGGCATGTTCATTATACAGTTAAATTGGCACTGGCTTTTAGCTATATCTGTCATTTAAAAAAAAGAAACTGGACACTTATGGAAAAACTAATTCAGAGGCATCTACTTACCAAGTAGGGCATACATATTCTGGAAGATCCTCAGAAGCTCAGGGGTGATGGCAGGGCTGTTCTCTAAAGTCACAAACCTGAATGAAGAAAAAGATCATGCCATTTAAACAGCCTTCTTTTAAAATGCAACATCTTTTTTTAAGTCAAAGATGTTACTTGATCATCATGACATGGAAAGACAAAAAAAAAAATCTTTAGTAATATAATAGTAATATTACAACAAAATAACTATGCTTTTAGTGTCCATGGAAACACTTCATGGCACCAATTCATAAAAAGGGTGGCTTCAAGCTGAGCATTTTCCATCTTTAAACAAAACAGGTGATCTTTTATAAAAGCATTGCAGAAAATGAATCGATGCTGCTAAATTTGTTGAAGTGCTGCTATATTTGATCCAGAGGCTACAGAGGAGTCTTTGTGCAGGTTGGGTTATTGTACAGAGTGACTCTCTTGTCTCCTGTCTTGATCCCAGAGAGATAGAGTGACTCAGAGAAAATGATAAATGGACAGCGGGGCAGAACAACAAACAGAGAGAGAGAGAGAGAGAGAGAGAGAGAGAGAGAGAGAGAGAGAGAGAGAGAGAGAGAGAGAGAGAGAGAGAGAGAGAGAGAGAGAGAGAGAGAGAGAGAGAGAGAGAGAGAGAGAGAGAGAGAGAGAGAGAGAGAGAGAGAGAGAGAGAGAGAGAGAGAGAGAGAGAGAGAGAGAGAGAGAGAGAGAGAGAGAGAGAGAGAGAGAGTCTGAAGCCTTGAACAAAGGGGGGGGGGGGGGGGGAATGAGAAGACTGACGGAACAGAGAGAAAAGAAATTCACCCAGAAAGGAGAAAAATATAAAAAGTGTATGAATTACAGCACTACAAAATAAATCTATAAATACAAAGGAGGGTTGAGCTTATTATCACGGACAATAACGATCGGAATGTAGGACAAGCGGTTCAAAACCAGGAGCTGAAGATAAATTAATTTATGCGTAAGATTTCTCCTGACTCAGCATTGTCTTGTCGCTTGACAGCAAGTGTAATATGGGGCACTTGAGGATAATAGTGCTGGCCCGGTTCCTTCGAGGCCCAACTCCAATGATTCATGCTATCATTCACATCTGGACAGGTAATTTGTCAAACAAATCTTTTAAGCATTACGTGTGTCAGTAGTTGACAGGAGTGAAACAGCCACTAACTGGGATCCCATTTAGATTAAGGGCAAATAATACAAGTTAATACTTTAGCTGTATTCCCGAGGTTAGGAATATCTTGATAAAAGAAAAAATGTGACACTCATATCCTTAGTCATGAATTGGGTAAATCTCAACCCAAAAAAACATGTGATATTTTACATGATAATGTTAATTTGTTAATACAAAACTATCAAGAAATTAAACACCCTCTTTTTCAGTTATACGCAGTTTGAAATTGAAAATCTGAAATAATCTAAATTTCAGAATTTGAATTGAGATAGCAAACAGAACGCAAAAAGGCAAAATTACATTTTTGAATTAAAATAAACGAGTTTTAAAAAGGCTTGAAAGTCTAGAAATTTGTATTCTGTTACATACACCAAAGGTTTGGTTGGTGAGATCTTTTAATGCCTTTGAAAGACGCTCAACAAGGCTACATTTATTTGATCAGAAAATACAGTATAAACATAAATATTATTACAACTTAATGTAATTTATTCATGTTATGGCAAAGCTGACTTTTCAGCAGTCATTACTCCAGTCTTCAGTGCCACATGATCCTTTCCGTCCTTCGGATGAGACGTTAAACCGAGGCCCTGACTCTCTGTGGTCACAAAAAATCCCAAATCCTTGCCAAATTTTCCCAGTGGCCTCTCTCCATCATGGCCTCCTAATCATCCCTATATATATATACTGATTGGCTTCATCCCTGTCTCCTCTCCACCAAGTGAGCTGGTGTGTTGTGGGCGTACTGGCGCAAAATGGCTGCCGTCGCATCATCCAGGTGGAAGCTGCACATTGGTGGTGGTTGAGGAGATTCTCCCCTTCTATGCAAAGCGCTTTGAGTGCCGAGAAAAGCACTATATAAATATAATTAATTATTATTATTATTATTATTATTAGCATTATTCAGAAATAATTTGCTGATTTGGTGCTCAAGAAACATTTCTTTTTTTAAGGATTCCTTGATGAATAGGAAGTTAAAAGGAACAGCATTTATTTGAAATAGATTTTTTTAGAACAATGAAAAAGTCTTTGCAGCCACTTTTGATCAATTTAATCCATCCGTGCTTGATAATTGTAGTAAATTCTTAAATTAAATTTAAAAGACTCACTGACCCTACACCTTTTAACAGTAATTTTTACATTTTGAAAACAGAAAATTTAATACATTTTGTGGATCGGAATGAAAGTACACACTATTTCCCAGGCATTTCAATGAATACGTCTTCCAGGCCTTTCAATCGAACTTCCAGTAAGGCTGTGGCTAATTCCATTCTAATTAACTGAAAGGAGGCCAATTCAATTGCTATTGTAATGTCAATGCCACTAGTTGACTTTCTTATACAACGGTGAGCAGCAAGCTAGCAGTATGAAGAGAGCTGACAGAAAGCTGGAAATTTGTCCTATCCTCATGTTCACCATGGTGGCCATCTGCACAGTTGAACTCACACAGCGCACAAAACAGCATAAGAGCCAGAGGAGAGTATGTGCCACGTTATTCTGTGCTGCCCTCACCACTGGCATCGCTGAGCAGCGTGGAGTACAGAGGTGAAACAGCCATATGACTCACATGTAGTTTTCGGAAAATTTTATGACAGATTTGAACTTTTTACGCACTATGTTGGGTGAAATGTGACGTCAAATACGTGTGGGGTCTTTAGGGCAATGAAAAAAAAAAAACAATTGAATCTGAAAAAATGAATTCCTCATTCTGCATATTATAGAATTCAGTCTCTCAGTAGAAGAAGCATGAGATGAGATAAAACCACTCTTGAAGTGAATTGCAATCATATCAGATATGGGAACCTGCTGATATATAGATAGAGAGACTTTTCTTTTTTCTTTTTTTTTAACTTTTCATTCTCTTATAACTTATCACCCCTTTGTTGTAGAAACTGTCTTTTTCAATCTCCACTAAATCGATCATCCAATATTGTGTACTATATTGCTACCTGTTGGCTTACAACTTTATTTTACATTCTATTTGGAAGATATGAACAGATATGAGGCTTAATCTTGGTAATGCTTTCAACATCTGGTAAGAGTCAATGCCCTGAGGGTTTAAAGATGCCTGTGAAGTTTAGGAAATTGTACTAATTGTTCAATTTGTCAATAGCTTTTCTAATCATATGGCCTAAAGTCAAACCTCTAGAGATTCCTTAGGTCAAACGAAGTACAATGACCAGTCATATTCAAGGTCAACCATTTTGCCTGTTAGCCATTTTGAATTTTATTGTAAACTGCTGTATCTATAAAGCTTTGGTGCATTAAAACCAAACTTGATAATATCAACGATAAGTACGATGCCCTGGGTGCTAGAGCAGGGACAGATCCAACTAGGCTATTTTCAGACTGCAGGCATAAGAGCTTTTTGGGTTAATTTGTGACACAGATCTGTTTATTTCATAACCGTGTGAACACTGGAATAGAATCTGATCTTTTCAATTCTGATTTGGGCCACTTCCATATGTAGTCCTAAATCAGATACAGGTGTGATGTTTTGCAATGCGACCTCAGTCCGAACAGTCAAATCGGAATTCATGCGACTTTTACGCCACTCTAGATCGTCACAATTCTGTACTAATGGGAGTCACTCAAAAGATTTTACAAACCAGTAGATATTTGGTCACTCAGTGAATATGGAAGAAAGCAGCAAAGTTATTCAGTGGAGGGACAGTGAGGGACAGTTATACTTAAATGTTTTACAGTGACAGCTTGCTTAGCCAAACTTGTAAAACCTAAACAAGAAAACATTTGCTCTTTCTCTTCACCCTCGTCTGTATCCTCATTATCGACTGTGCACAAATTTGCTGGCTTCTGGCCATGGCACATGACCTTATAAATTAAGGTGTATATGTGTTCACTTCCTTATAATTCCGTGTTGCGTGCAGTCTTTGTTATTGTTCTTTTGCGCAAGCGGGTCAGATCGGACCGTGACCTGCTCACACTCAAATCTGATTTTGACTACATTTAAAGGAGCATTTCACCCCTGGGAACCTTGATCTTCATTGAAAGTGGGTCATATATGTATTCGAAATCTGTCAAAATTTTCAAATTTGGTGCCTTTTTGACCGAGTTATGACAGAAAGTAAGTTTATAGCGCATTAGTTTGATAAACCACATTTCCCACAATGCAACGCGTTTGAACAGCTCCAGAAGCCACTCCCACTAATCCATTCGTCCATTTCTCCCTGCTGGCTTCGACTGTCGTTTCCAGTTAATTTTCGGGATGCGGAAATATGTATCTAGGACGCCTCTGTCCATATGCGGTGCGAAACTCGGATGGTTCACAACACAACACTCCATGTCCGTGTCTGCCTCTGACATTTCTTCTAGAAGGAATTGGCATTTTAGAGATTCTTTGCAGCAGACAGACTCTAGCTCAGTGTCCATAGGCGCACAGTTACAGCACGAGCACCACCAATTCGCTACAGCGCGAGCAAGCCCGGGCTTCTCGTCTGCGCCGGGCTGGTCTCCTGCGGCGGCCGCTGCCGCAGCCGACACCGCGCCTCTTGTTCCTCCATCAGCCTCAGCTGCTCTTCGCTATATTGTGGCTCGTATAAATAGCCACGAACATCAGTTTCGAGCAAAAGATTTTCAAAATCCTCGTCTTCCATATCGTGTGTCGTAAATTCAGGCATTATGGTAAATCTAACTCCTTGAGCGCTTGTTAGCTTAGCTTGCTGTCTTCCAAGCAAGATGGCGGATTAATAGTTTAGTTTCTTCAGGTTTAGTCCCACCCACTGATCTGTAATAGGCCGGTGGGGTGAGTGGGTCCCACGCCCTTGAATAATAATGAGCTAAAGGCTGTAATTTCATAATATGCAATGAAATTTATCTTCCGTCCTATCGTGACGCAAAATGACGATATTTACGTCACGATAGGACGGAAGTAAAACGCTTAAATCCTTTTTTCTCCCATCTCAGAAAAAAAACAAGCAAAATTCCACCATCATTATAATATATGACTGGGTTTCTAACAATACAAACCTTAATGCAAATGGGTGAAGTGACCCTTTAAAAAAAAAAAATTGTTACAGCTCTGCAGACTCTCAACCAATGCCATGTTCTATAGAGTGGTGCAGGTATGACATCACTTTTTAGGCCAAAACGCGGAAGCGAGTTAGCATTTTAGCACTTACGGTTCCATCTTTCCGAAGTCGATGGGTTTTTTGAATGGGTTTTGGTTAAATAGCTTAAATAAGGTCTGTGGTGAACACAAGCTCAATACACTTTCACGTTTTATTCTACGACATAAAGTACATCAATATTACCCCACTGATTTTTTTTAAGCTGTTACGTGTCTTGACAAAAGCGGTTGCTAACAAGTGGCTAAATTGGACTACAGAGGCTGTCGAGGAGATTAAACGTCATCACGGCGAAAAGATAAGCTCAGTCCGCTTTTACAGCATCGTTAGACTTATAATTGTGCTCTTAAAAACTATTCTATTTCAAAAGTTCTGGAAAAATGTTTTTAGATAAAAAATAAGAGTTGTCGTAAGCTTAGTGATGGTGACGTTGAATTCATGGGACAGTGTCGTAGTTCGTTTATAGCCTACCTTTAGCTTTTTACTTCTGGCAACTGCATTTAGGCTTCGAAATTCATAAAAGTTGTGTTCATCGGTGATAATTATCTTGATGGACAAAACGATATTTTTAGCCATAATCCAAAAGCCTATGGCTAACTGCCAGTTGGCCTAGAAAGTGATGTCATACCTGCACCACTCAATTCACTAAGGAAGCTTTGTAAAGGCTACTGAATGTATATTGACACTTGTCGACAGCTTTTCTTCCACTATAGAGTCCAAAAAATAAAAACAGTTTTAAAAAGGCTGACACTGAGGCTGAATCATCTGGTGTCTTTCAGCAATTTTAGAACACTTATCTATGCGCTAGAGATAGATTTAATGATTTGCAAATGCTTTTGAGGTTGTATTTTTTAATACTAATTTATTGTGTGTTGTATTGTTTTATTGTTATATGTGTGTTTGAACAATTGGGCCACCTATCTTGGCCAGGACACTCCTGTAAAAGAGAATTTAATCTCAGTGAGGTTCTCTCCTGGTTAAATAAAGGCAAAAAAAAAAAGAAAAAAAAGACATTCATATGTCGGTATAAGCACAATTCATATTTGTCTTCAAAACTATTTCAACCATTAAAGCATAAAACTCTAAGCCAGTCAGGGGTGTCCAGACTTATGACTGAAAGTGTACAAAAGGCAAAATGACCTAGAAATGGAGTCGAAACTTTTATTCATAGTTTAAACCTTTGGCACAGATAATTATTGGAGACTTACCAGAGCTCCAGACCATCTTCCAGCAGGTAAACATGAGGAGGCTGCGAAACATCTGTGCTGAGCTGAATAACAGGTAGGAGAAAGGGATAGAGATTCTTGCTTTCCGCTCCCAGGCCCTGGACAACGCAAAACAATATTTCAACCAATAATACCTGGGAAAAACTGATCGCTTAACTTTTTCAGAATGAAAATAAAACAATGTAAAAGCCCTGAACATTAGCTGTGTTATAGATTTCTAACAGTCGTACAATGAAGATGCAGCAGCAAAAAATAAATAAATAAATAAATAAAAAAATAAAAAACATTTGTATTCAGATAAAAATGTGATAACAGGTTGTCAAGATAAGGAGCCCTGCAAAAATGAGTTTCTTACAACCGAGCAAAAATAACATCATTTTCTGTCTGAATAGCTGTAATTGTGATAGTGTGTCAGTAAGGTGATATCAGGAATACACCAGCAGCCGTGTGTTTTCTGGGTTCATTCAAGGGTCTGGTCTTGAGCGAGCCTCGCTATCCCCTGGGTGAGATATGTCCTCTCAGCCTCTGACTGATGAGGGCTCATCACATAGACCACCACAAAGGGCTCTTAAGTTCAGGGCATGACTGCCTTCGGCGGTCTGCTGATTCGGAGCTGTCCATCAAAATCACAGATGGAGAGCTCTAGGGGGCTCAGAGAATGTAGAGCTGTACCATCCGTAGCATCCAGGTGAAGCTTTGTTACTGTCAATGGGCCAGGGATGAAAAACAACAAACAGAAGCCAAGGACACCCACCACAGACACGAAAAGCCATAACGAAAGAAACGAGACAAGGAAGTTGGGTTTGTGTTTTCCTAAATGATGAGTTGCAGTACTGTAACACTTTGTCCTAATAATACATAAGCTAATAAGCTTATACTGTATTTTGTCACTGTTAGGCAGAAACTTTGTATCTCCATATTATATCTTTTATATATCTTTTTTTTTCATAAATCATTACTATTGGTCACCCTTTATGTCTGCCTGTAGGTTTTGCTAATATTCAACCAATAAAACGTATTAAAAACAGCTTGAGACTGAACCTCATAACTCAATTGGCTCCTCAAACTGTTATAACTCCACTGCTCCTCTATCGCAAATAAAGTGCTTCACGCAGTTTGGACCGTCTCTGCTTGCTTGCAATGAAAAGGCAAATAAAGAACTGGTTCTTTAAATAAGCACAGCGTTTTCTACAAAAATTAGATAATAATTTTGAGTGAATGCTCTCTGCACATAGTATACGTTCATCAAATACTTTTACTTCAAACTCACTAAACCCCAGCCTCCACCCATTGCTGAAAACGTAATGTAGTGCACATACTGCCTCAGACGCGGTCATTCTAATGATTTTCAAATACCTTACAACTCCATTTGAGCTTTTTTTTTTAATTTTGGTAAAATGTTCATAATATAATGACTTGCAAGTACCTGCCCATATATGGAGAGACACAGTTTCCACCCAACAGAGACAATATAAGTCTCGCACATTGAGAGGAAATAGCCACATCTGTTTTGAAAAATAAGATGGATACCAGGGGTAGCCAACCCTGCTCTTGGAGAGCCAACTTCCAGCATACAGATCTAAACCAGTCAAGGTGTTCAGGATTACTTGAAAATTACAGACAGATATGTTAGAACTTGGCTAACCCTGGTGTAATATGATACAACCAAAAAAATCAGATATAGACTAATTTACCAAAGAAAAAAATATGTTCTAGTTCACAAAAAACATTCTAGTTTACCAAAAAAGTTTCCAAACATCGCAAATTCCAAATAAAAGCTCCATCAATAACAACAGCCAATTTTGCAGGCCAAGGCAATTTAGCCTCTGCAGGTCAACAAATCATATCCAAGTGTGCAATAAAGAGAGCATCCATTTTGGAGCATCTGTCAGAAATATGCTTTTGGGGATGGACCCATGATGGGGCCATTTAGGGATGATTGACTTTGAATGTTCACTGGTAATATTGTCTCTTCAGCATTCTGTGCCAAGCTGGAGAGGAGCAGCTGTGATACCATATGGCTAGAAGAGGAGGCCACAGAAAACACAAATAAATGCAAGGTTAATAGCAAACTGCTGATGGCGGGTGGTGAGATATGCAAACAAAAGATAGTTTCCTGAAGGACTGCTGGCATTTTAATATGCAAATCTAAGGACTTAGCAAAAAAAAAAAAAAGAAAAGATTAATGAGTGCTGGTCAACTAAGCTGGCACAAGTTTCGGATTTTTTGAAGTATGCAAATCTCAGCCAAGCCTTGGGCGATCTTTTACACTGATTCATGTGCCTGTGATTTACAGGAACTGAAGACGCTGTAATGAAAGGGTCTTTAACGTGAGCGAGAAAGTTAATATGCAAGATGTGGTTACTGAAGAAAAGAGCACTTTCAAATACAAAGACCAGCTCGTTTAAGCTGATGATTGCTCAATAACTTTCCTCAGAAGAATATTTATGAAAAGAACTCATGAAATAAATGACATTTTCGACTTTTGGCCGAAAGAGAAAAAAGGCTAAAAATATATGCTGCCCTGTTCCTCCTTGTTCAGTGCTCAGGTTTCACTCTCGGCTCCACTTCCAAAGATGCACAACTTCGAAGTGACTTTGGCTGAGCTCTGCTCAATATAGTAATATATTTAAATGAGCTTTGAATCGTTTTCGCAGGTCTGTGTGAATGAAGGGTCGTTTTGTCAATGTTGTCGTCCATATGCAAAAAAACACAAAAGGAAAAATGTTTCCACTTTTAGTACATCGTTGTCGTGTAAACGTCCCCTTAGGCAATCTCCAAGAGTCATTGTATGCAGTATGCATAACCCAGGATCCATTTAGTCCAAATTTATTTTATTTTATTTTTAAATGCCACAAAAATTGTTCCTGCATCAGCAAAGCGTTGCTCAATGGAGCTCCCAGTTAAACCAAGCTCAAGATATCCAGCTACTATAGCCTCTGGATGGTTTAAATGTGAGTGTCACTCATCTCCTCAGGAGTGACACAGAAACTGCTCCTGATTCATAGAGCAAAAAAAAAAAAAACAAGGGGGGGGGGGGATAAAAAAAAAAAGACAGGATAAAAAGAGCAGCTTGCAGGATCCCATGTGGAGGAAGATGGAGAAGCACTGTGGCAATTTTCAAATACACCCATCAATAACAAGCCCCTGTCCGCATGTGTGTTCATACACTCACAGCAGGAAGGGATGAAGTGTTTCGTACTAAAATAAAGGTCTTCTGCAAAACCAGAAAACCAGAGAAGTGCACAGCATGGCTGGAGGGCATTTGCTCATATCAACAGACGACGGTGAAAACCGGTGATGGTACGCACATCACGTCCAGGTCAGCATTTGAAACACAAACAGAATGCTAAACACCCGAACCGACCATTTCAAAGGCTCGTTATCCGTTTCATTCTTGGCCCTGTGGGTATGCCGTACCTGTACGAGATGGATGAGGGTAGTGAGAATGGCACAGCGGAGCATGTTGTGTTCTTCTGACTGCTTCCAAAGAAGAGGAAGGTACTGAACCAAGCAGCCCACGTACGGTCGAATCTAGAGGAGAGGGGAAAAGTTAAGCACCGATCTTAATTGCAAAGGAGCACACAAACAAACGAAATTCTTTTTCTTTTCTTTTTTTGCCTGAATGCTTTAGATTAATTAAAAAGAAAAATCAGAAAACAGGTCAGCTTCAAAGAGCCTCTAAAAATGTGATTACACTTTAAAGCAGGTGTGACCTGATCATTCTAATGATTGTGTTTTAAAACTGCAGTAACCAACAATTAGTTATGGAGTTTTTAAACTTTCTGATCGCAATGATACTCAAATATGATGATCCTCTATTGAGGGAAACATAGGTATGTGACCAATTTCTACTATGTAAAAAATAGTGAGTCAATGTCAAATTATGAATTATATAAATAAAAAATCAACAACACCATTATAATTATTATTACTATCCTTTACTGAGGGAATGTTTCACAAGTAGGGAAACATAAAAGAGCAGATACCTTACATTTATCTGTCAAAACGACAGAAAGCATTTTGAATTATTATCCATCAATGGTTTTAAAATTCTATACATTTTTATCTAACTCAACCTCTGCCAGCCTCATATTTTATTTATTAATATATATATATATATATATATATATATATATATATATATATATATATATATATATATATTCATATTATTTAATTCATATCACCTCAGTATTTTCTTCTGTTAAAAGGAAAACAAAGTTTCCACAACAACATTCCATGTGAAATAAGCAACACAAATGTGCTGCAGAAACAATTTAAACCTAATGACGACGTTTACGCCTCAAAATGTTAATTGCAACTTTATTTCACACAACTTTAGATCTTGCAATTGGGAGAAACAACTTTGCAATTAACGTTTTATTTTTATTTTTTAAAACTCTGGCGAAACTGCTTTAAAAGATTTTAATTATTTCTATTTCTATTTCTAATTATTATTATTTTTTACTTTCAGGCCGAAACAGGCTTCCCACAAAATTGGACTGAAATAATCAGATATATTCACAACTATATTTTTTTTTACTCACAAAATGCTGCATATTCCTAAAATTAGGATCCTTAAGAAAGATATGCAGAAACAGGAACAGACAGGAACTCCGACAAAGTTTTTACTCCTATATTGTTAGTTCTTCAGGTGTTTAGGATGAATAAACTTTCCTTTACCTCTCCATAACTGAATCGGCCCAGTTTTACATTTCTGATAACCCAACAGGCATCACTGACGCAACAGGGTTTGAAATGAACTTTGACACTCACCGGCAAATTTGGCTACTAAATTTCGTCCATTCAGAACTTCTACTAGCCAAAAAAATTAATAAACCAGATTAACTATGTCACGGCTTATATATTTTTTATACAATTTGAATTTCATACATTCATTTCCTATTCAACAAAAATCCTGTCTAGCCGTCTCCTCCCTTGCTTTTTCATCCTGATCCTTTTGAATAAAACATTTTATTTTTTATTTTGGTGAAACATCAAACACAATGCGGAACAAAACAAACCTGTGGTCTCAGGATAAGCCAGGGTCTGCTAAAATTGTAGGATGTTGGAAAATTACAATGTCTTTTCTGTCTTTTTTCAAATGTCCTCAGAGATCTCATCTTCAGCTGTATCGGTAAGGAAGTGATATTTTTCACCTCTGTCTTTGTGTGAACTGTGTGAACTCTGGTCTGCGGGAAGTAACGCCACATTATTATTAGGACTTTTTTAATCTTCGCTTCAGTGCAAATGAATCGCGCGCCGTTGTTTGTTGCGTAGTGACGGGTTTGTTCAAGCAAGCTCCATATGCACAGATTCTACGCAATACGCTGTATTTAATATATCACGAGTATTTGCGCTAAATCTGCGCAAATTTGGCTTACTCAGACTTCCTCAGCAAAGTGAGTAAACATAATAAGTAACAGGCCAAGTTGGCTAGTGATTTGACAGCGTTACCCGCCAGAGATGTTTACCCGTATTTGGCGGGTGTTCATTTCAAAACCTGCTGATGCATAAAATGTGTCGATGTATTCATCTAATGTCAGAAAGATGCTAAAGGTCACGTTTTAGAAGGCACATGATAAAAGGCATTAATAAATCCATTTAACTTTCCTTTCAGGGAGGACTGTGAATACATGGGCAAACTAGAAGATTTTAAAATGGATCCCAAAGATTTGACCTGATTTCCAAAAACTGCCTAGAACACTCCATGTGCATTCCATGCTAACAAGGCAGCCGGTCCAGTTTTAAACCATGAGTGAAGCAAGCTTTAACAAAAGTTGAAACTAGCTAAGCTGTGGCATGAGGAACTGCAAAAATGCAGTTAAAAATCAAGAGAGAGTCTGATTGAAAAGCATTTTTTTTTTCTCTTCAGAACATGGTGGCTAAAAGGTCAAACAGATCTGTAAAGGGTCAAAACAAAAGATACATTTCTAAGCTCGTAATTACAAAAACCGAGAATCAATTTCTACTATGGTTAGATTAAATTTGGGAGCCAAAAAAAAAAGAAACAAGGAAAAAAGAATGAACATGCCGCATGGAAACACTTTCATATTTAATGCTGGTCATTTGACTAAACTTTAAGCGGAGTATATACAGTGGAGCATTGAATCATTGAAGAGGGCATATAATAAAGGGTTCTTAAAGATACTGTAGGACTTTTCAAGCACTACTTTTTTGGTTTTCAAGGACTACAATCAGAGATTTCACTAATCAAAAAATATCTTTATTACCTTCAGATTCTAAAAAGGTAAATAAACCAATAAAACTAAATGTTACAAAGTGCAGCAGATGCAATGACTGCGGTTAATTTAATCATTGAAAGGATACTCTGACAGATATATCGCTTCACATATTCAAACTGATTTTGCCTCCTGTGAATATATGATTGACATGAAGAATGAAAGCTGTATCATATACTTGGATATTTATATGAGCAATATCACACTCATAGCCATGCAAAATGGCTCTATATCTGTATCAGACGGGCTGAAGCATTCATTTTTGTTTCATCGATACAATTAAACACTAATTTCGCACATATTTCAAGTACCTTTTCATTAATATGGCTGTTTTCAAGGATTTTCCAGGACTTCAATTTCAAAAAGTCAAATTCAAGTACTTTAAGCACCTTGTACGAACCCTGTTAATAACTCCTGTGCTTCACAAAATTGATACGGAAGATTACTTCTCAAAAAGCTTCCACTTTACAAGGTATGACCATTTGTAATTTATGCATTTTTACCTAACAAAGCTTAAATCATGAATCTTAGTATTCTACCATGATTAATATAACTGTCATTCTTCAAATGGCTCGGAGTCAAGGCTCACGCAATAAAAGGTCATTTTCAAGCAGGTCGTGGCCTTGTCCTCAGTTAGCATGGTTTGGTAATGACATGACATCAATTTGTGTCTTTCAGTGTGCAAAAACAACAAATACTAGCGCTTTAAATAGAATAGCATGTGACCCCAGGGGGGGTAAAGATTGCACCCTCAGTGTTCGCATGACATCATTTGACCTATCGTGGTGACTGAAACTCACCTGGATGCTGACTCTTTCGATGACGCAAGAAATAACGTGGAGAACTTGCATTTTTGTGTCGCATTCATTGACCTGTTGCAACAGCTGGAACAACAGGCCGAAAATAGACTCCAAGTACTGAAGATGAATAAAATAGGTGTTAATGAAGACCGTTAAATCATTAAATAAAATGTAACGATGTCAAATGTTAAAAAAAAACAACTTACCGGCAAGAATTGCTCAGTTCTGAACTCAAAGTCATCGACGGGTGAGGCTGAGTTAAGTGTAATGACAGCAATGACCTCTTAAATACACACCTGATTATCAGACATGAAGGATGAGGATGAAAGTGATTCAAGTAATATCATACGCAAACAAGAGGGAATGGCTATGGGTTAATAGGCAAACTAATTACAAGTGTGCTTAAATGCATTCAATTAAAGTAGACAAATGACCACTCTGGTGTAAAGCCTGGAAACTACGACAGGCTCAGCATCACTCAGAGAAAAGGATATCCAGCTTTAGAGTTGTGGCCGTTTCGATGCGAACCTAAAACAGAGAAAATTTTCATTATTATGCAAAAATGAATAAAGCATGATCTGAGCTGTGAAGTATGACATTTTAATGGGAGAATGTTCCACACCACTTGTGACACTAAATGTAATGAAAATAATGACCTTCTGACCAATGCATTTCCAAGATGTTTTTCACTGGTTCATTAATTTATATCAAGAAATTTTTTATTAATAAACATTTCCATTCTTTTTCTTTGGCTTTAAGATTATTATTTTTTTGACTTTTCCACTGGTTCTGTATTACTGGATTTTTTTTAATTAAATATCTAATGAAATGTATGAAAGCTGCCATAACTAAAACATTTTACATTTCCAGCAGTTTAAAATGTCCCTTAATTTGCATCACTGTAGGAACCCTTACAAGTGTTTGCAAACCGTTCAAACACATTTTTTTAAAAGAAACGTGACAATATTGAAATGTATAATGTTACAACAAATTTCTATTTAAAATAAATGCTGTTCTTTTGAACTTTGCTCATCCCAAAAATATTAAGCAGATGTTTTCAACATTGATAATAATCAGAAATGTTGCTTGAGCAGCAAATCAGCATATTATTATGATTTCTGAAGGATCATGTGACACTGAAGACTGGAGGAATGATGCTGAAAAATTCAGCATTGCCATGACAGGAATAAATTACATTTTAAAATATATTAAAATAGAAGACAGTTATTTTACATTATAATAATATTTCATAATGATACTGTTTTTACTGTATTTTAACTCAAATAAATGCAGTCAATCAGTGAACATACTGTAAGAGACTTACTTATAGTTTCCCCAGCATATTAAACTGGGCTAGGAGAAAATATTTTACAAGCTTCGCCTCCAAAGAACTCTTTTAAAGGACAGCCATTAATTTCACCTTAAATCAGTGTGGCACATATGTTGACAAGAGACCTCTAAGCCTACTCAAGCTTCCTCAACATATAAATCTTGAGAGTTAGACAAAACAAAATGAACATCATTAAAAGGTCTTGCCGGTACGGGATAACAGAGGAGCCTGAGGGTGTTTAGCAAGGATTGCATAAAGAGTACGACTCAAGCAGTTGGCTAATGACAGACCACAACACCCTCTCAAAATGATCTATTACACAGGCTGATGGGACAGCATGCTGCGCATCCGCAAACAGGTTTAGAACGAGAAATAGCAGGAGATTATGAAATTTCCGCAACACATCAAACTTAATGATCAAGCAATTTTCTGAGTAATAGACAAGTGCCTGAAGCAATGCATTTATTAAGTAGTGAACTGACAAAGACCGAAATGGACAAGAATGATTGGTCTGATTCGTCTCTTAATAATCCTTCCATTAAAAGTCCGTTCTTACTTGCAGCTGTTTTGCTATATCAGAAAACGATCTCTGTCATGTTAATAGAAATGCTAGAAACTCTCACTTTCAGCCACTTTGTTTTTGTACTGTATTTAGAAAAAAAGCAGTATGTCAACTTAGGGATGCAAAATAAATTTCATACCATATTGGTCATTGGTCGATTTAAAAAAAAAAACATTTATCAGTAACAGACTATGTTGTAGATTAAATTGTTCATGCTCATTTCCTCTGTTTTTATGTAAACTTTATATTACCTTTGCTGTTTATTTATCGTTCACTATCTTTAAAACACTAATTAATTACTAACACTGTTAAAAGTCATCTTTAGCAAATCTCAAATTAAATATCCATTTTCATACTGCACATTATAATGCTATGATACCTAAAATCACTTATAGAATTTAAAATGACATTAATTTTTGATTAATTAATTATAATGCACAGTATGGCCCCTCCTCAAGGCTGGAACACTGCCAGAGGCCACGCCCCCTGTCTCTGACATCAGAACACATACAGTCCAACCAAAGCCCAACCTACCTGTGGGAAGATGAGTAATGAGTTTTTGCAATATTTTTTCAAATGCTGTGCATAAATAAATAAAAACCATTTCCTTCTCTGTAGAAGAACAAACAGTTACGTTAACGACTGGCAGTAATGTGCGAGCGAGTTCAGCCATCTTCAGTCTAGCTCGCTAATAAACAATAATTACATGTCATTATTAAAACGTAATTACAATGCCTAGTAATCTGTCGAGTTATAGATAGCAGTAAGCAAATTGTTTTTGTGTCGAGACATGACAACTTAGTGGAGCTTCACAGAGCTTCAGATACAGACGACATGCCCACTGGCCAAAGGCTGCAGTCCAGAAATGTCCCAAGCACGGCATTGGAACAATAAAAGAAAAGAATACAGGCAGAGGACAATGTCTCTGCAGACACAAACAGCACTACACAGTTCTAGTGGAACATAATTATCAGTTTATCTGTATCGGCCAGGATTAGAATATTGGCAATTTGTTTTATATCTGTTTTACCACATCTGTGTAAATTATAGGTAACACTTTGTGTCCTAGTTACACATCTTACATGCATTTATAGGCAAAACAGTAAATTATGCATAATTATATGCAACTACCCCTAAATCTAAACCATAACCATATAAGTACATGTTGTTAATTAACATTACTCTATAATTATTAGTCCATAATTGTATAATTACACTAACAAGGATAACTTAAAATAAAGTGTAACTAAATTATTATTGTTCGATGAACAAAAGTACGTGATTTCTGATACATCAACTCTCAGAGGCATCCGCGGTAAAATATCAAACACCGGCTGAAATAAAACACTCTGCTCCCTGCCAGAGTACAGAGCACCCACCCAGCATGAGTGAGGAGTTATGAGTGAGGAGAAGGGATTCTGTGACAGTAACCCTTAAACAAGGTATATGCCTGCCAGCGGATGTCGGACGAGTCCACGTGCAACCTGGCCAACCAGAGCGGCCCATCAGTATGGGTCTGCCTGCATCACTGTTATCAGCCTGCTCAGCTTGCCTCCGATATGGATATGAGCATCTAATCCTGCTTTCTTCAGCTCGTCTGAATGGAGAAGTTAGGTGAATAATAGCTATCAGTCTCCACAAGCAATCGCTGAAGACACAGCTGCCACGGTCATTCCCCCACAAGACTTCCCACGCAAACACATATCCATGCACTGATCACAGTCTTTTGTTTTGGACATATACAATGATAAAATACTAAGTATTTGAGAAAACTGAAAATTCTACAAATACTATTTATCATTAAAAAAAACAACATAAACACTTCTTGCTTTAGAGACACAACTTTACAGGCAAAGTATGTGCCAAAATTTAGGAACTCTTAACTGTTGAAAAATCAGTGGCAAAAAAATAAGTATTGAAATTATATTTAAACTGTTATGGTAATACTTTAGCATTCGTTGACTACATTAGGACACATGTACTAAAATACTTCAAAAGCATTTAGTAATCTTAGTTAATATTAATGTCAGCAATTACAAATACTTTATCAAAATAAAACATTTGTGTGTTAATATTTAATAGACCTAAGCTAACATAGCTAAACTATGAATAGCTGCATTTTTATTGACTAACATTAATAAAGATTAATAAACACTAACAAATGAATTGCTCAATGTTAGTTAATGCATTACCTAACATTAGCAAATGGGAACTTATTGTAAAAAGTTATCAATTATATCATAAAATATACAATATGAATATTATAATATATCATAAATTAAATTAAATATAAATACATTTTCTAACTATAATAAACAATTTGATATAAATAGAATTCTATTTATATCAAATGATATTATCACAGTTTTAAAAATGTAATTAAATTATATTATGGATTTTCATAGTTGATAAACAATGATAAACACAAAAATAAATGTTTGTAAGTTTTAAAGTGAGCATCCAAGTATAAAAGTTGAAATCAATATGTTTTTTTATTATTATTATTTATTTATAAAATAAAAAATATAAGTCAGCCCCCTGGCAAATTTTCCTGGTATTTAGCCATTTCATCTTAAGTAGCTCAAACAGCTCAATACACATCATTTGTTTTTGTTTTGTTTGTTCTTCTAAACACATAATAACTTATTGTTAAGTTTTTTTTATTATTAAAATCGATTATTTCGTCACAATGCTTCTTTTGGACTTATCTTCGTGTATATTAGATGTCAAAACAATAAAGAGAATGTTGTTATCCCTAGTAACAGCACTGCAAGCAAAGGAGCAGTTCAGTATTTGCAAATACAAGCTGTATATATGTATGAGGGTGAGTGCATATGAAAGCGATTAGTCTATTCTTTTCAAGCTGACAAACCATGAAATAGAAGTAGCCCGAACTCATTTCCTTTGCATAATAGAGCTCGGGCAATGTTGAAACATGTAAGATAAATGATCTACTGCTGTGTTGAAAGCTCCTGGAGGCATGAGAAATCTGTTCAAAAATGAGGGACCTCACCAAGCGCTGCACATTCTTCACATTACCTAGACATCCAGTGTTATTGACAAGCTTTCTTGTTGTGCCTAGGATAGAGGTCAATAAATAGAAGACCACAGCTGACATCCATTCAGACCAAAACTATCTCTAAATTAATTAGGGCTGTCAAAATTAACGTGTTAATTTTGAGTATTTTTTATTTTTTTTTAGTTTAACGCTTTAAAAATATTTAAAACATGCAATTATGCAATACGTTTATTTTCGGTCATTCTTTAACTGTGCTATATAATCATATTAACATTGATTCAAGTGCCATTAAACCACTCAAGTGTGATGAGAAGCAAAAAAGAACTCAAATCTATAATGGCGTGCTGTCTGTGAAGCGGCTTTCTGTGAACAAACGCCCGAAACCGAGCACAGAATGCCACTTTAGACAGCGTGCCAGCGGTCATTGCCAGCATTGAGTTCTCTTTTGAGCTTTAATGGACAAAAACAAACAAAATGATGTCAAAATTCCAGTTGTCGAGTATCCTGTTAAGCACAGTCTTAAAGGAGTTGTGAGAAAATCGTATGCGTGTTAGATCTGCATCATGTGTGTCAGGTCTTAAAGTGACAGCAGGCTAATAAACCTGCTGCTGTCTGTCATTAATGTTAATCAAAGAAAAAAAGGCAAAGAGAAAATAACTGACTTTGACTTAGGAAGACTGTGCAGTGTTTGATCATTACATTTCTGTATATTTATCTTAAAGCACTGTTTACAAGGTTACATGGGCCAAAAACAACAAAAACAATCTTTTTTGCAGGGCAGAAAAGATACTGACCTTCATTCATTGTGCTTAGTAAAAAAAGATGCCCTTAAAAAATATTTAAAATATACTGTCTTTATATTGTTCATACATTATTTGAGTTTCAATGTGAAAGTATTACAACATAAAAATATACAAAACATATTTAATGTTAGCTATAAATATATACACATGGTCAAAAGTAAAAAATATTTTAATACTTTTGAAAGTAATACTCTTATTCTCACCAAAGCTATATTTATTTAATGAAAAATGCAGTAAAAAAACAGCAATTTTGTGAAATAATGTTTTAATATAATATCAATTATCTATTCAAATCAAATGTGTCAGCATTTGACAAAATAATTATTTCAACACCATTCAGATTATATACTGGACAAGACCATTTTGGAGAAACAATTTCAACTCTTCCTACATAACATAAAAAGGCAAATGCATTTGAAAATTCATCATATTTTCAAATCTATTATTTAAGATTTATTATTTCTTACTACAATCTCAGTCCTTGAAAGCTGTGCTTAACCAAAACCCCTTGGATAGGACACAAATAAAATGTTCTTGGTAAACATACATTTTGACAAACAAATGCCATTTTAATTGGTTGTTAAAAAAAATTGCCCCTCACACAAAATTCAAATCTGCAACTTCTTGCACTGAAATTAAAACAACACAGACCACAACATGTCATTATTTGAATGGTGGATGACTGGCCTATAATGAATTTCTAAGGCTTGTGGAGCTTTATTTTAACCCAAGAAATGACGAATGGGTTGTTTTATAAGCAGGAGGATAAACTGTTATGTTTGGAACTGTATAAGAGTAGTTCGTCTTTGCCTGGAGCCTTCAGGCCCGATGCAACTGTCAAGTCGACTCAAACTGCGAGTCTGCACACTGACATGACAGCACCTCCAGAGCGCTGACGGCTCACCATGCTCAGACGACGAGCGTTTGTGGAAAAGCACGAAGGTAGTGTCTGCTAATGTGTACAGAAAGTAAACTATCCGTTTAGTGCCCGTCTGCTTGCTGGCTCAATAAAGCTTGTTAAAATTTTCTACAGATAAGAAAATGAACTGTAGATAAACATTTAAAGGGTTTGCTCACAGAATTTTTTTAAATTCTGTGTCTTACACACAGGCAGCTCACGATCTGGTGTTTTCAAGCGTTTTCAGTGCAGCTTATGCTGTCTTCACGTGCTATCGGAATCATCGTAAATACGAGTTTGCTAGCTAAAAATGACCCTCTCAAGACATATTTACCACTGGGAAGCTTGGGGGCAATTTTGATACTGAGTTAAGTGGGCCATAAAGGCGGAGGGGAGAACGATTGCTGCTGAAAATGGTATTCTTTATTAGTCTTTAAGTCTTAAGTGTGTCTCCGGCTTGAGACACTACCACAACTACAAAGTCCAGTCAATGCAAATTCCTTTTACTCTCTTCAATTCGGTCACTAAAAAGGGGTTGGAGGACTTAATTGTGTTCCCAAAGTGCACCATATTAATGCATTTAACTTTAAAATATACAATTTTCAGGTCAGCCAAATTCTGTGGGAACAAGAAACTGAAATTGGATCAAAACAGCAAAATTGGACCACAATAAATCTCATTGAATGAACAACAAAAAAAAAAAAAAACATTGACACAAAAGATATTGTTTAAAATATCTTCTTTTGAGTTCCATAGAAAAACACATGTAAAAACAAATGTAAGTCATACACATTTGGAATGACATAAAGGTCAGTACATGATGATAGTTTTCATTTTTGGGTGAACTATCCCTTTAATGCTACAACAGTATTATACTGCTCCAAAAGAAAGAAACCAAAAATGAACGCTTAGGTGCTGTTCAAACCATCTCAAGAGACACCCTAAAAAATTTAGACGTAGTACTGATGATGTAAATGCCTCAGGTTTTACATCCAGATTGCTCTGTCACCAGTTGAGACTCACCCCTGAGACAGGACAACATTTCTATGCCTGACATGTTTAGGACAAAATGTGAAATACATTAAATGAATATATTATAGACATTCGCCATTCCCAGTTTGTCCGGTTTTCCATCGTTCAATAATATTTGTTTGCCATTCCCTCTCTGGGCGGGTTCACTGAGTGAAATTGAGCTGGGTTTTTACTCGGTTTTATAAGCTATTAACAAACGTGTAAACTTTATTTGGATCCCCTGTCACACGTACCTAGCAGCTGCACAGCTGAAAGAGAGTTAATGGTGTTTGGTGAGCCCATGTTTTGCCTCGTTCCCGCGGCCTCTGACTTCAATTTCCTGTGGCACGCACGTAAATACATACACAAACAGCCAAGCGAGAGCGCTCGGCCGGGAGCTCTCATACATTTGAACAGCATGCTAATGGTCTGTCATCTCCACAACTTAAATATTTAAACTGGTTCTACTGAGCCTGTGGAGGCTGCAGAGGCGATATGACATGAGAGAGTGGGCCGCTCAACGGCCTTGGTACACTACACCGGCGTCCATAAATACAATGAACATATCAATGAATAAATAAGTGCATGTTAGGGTTGGGCAGTATGACGGCGTGAACAGCACGATGCTAGAAATATCCATTGATGGATTATCAATGAGCAGGAGTGCGTTACACTGTTTACATGCTATTAGAAAGTAATGAAGAAACATGGAATATAGAAATAAGGAATAGGGCGTGTCCCAAATAAGTAAAACAAATCTATTATTATGAGATGCTTGAACAATGCAAAGCAGATTGTACAAAGATTATACATTATGCATTAAAAATATGTATAACTAAATGTATTAGGCATTACTTATTTTTATGTACAATGGAATCCACACCGATGATCAAGAATTTGAAATGTAATTTAAACCTACAGTATAATTCAGGGTTATTATCGCTAACTAATACTACATCTATTAAAAACATTTCTGTTAATTGAAATAAAGCTAAAATAAAATAAAATATAAATATTAGTTACAACTAAATGAAAATTAGAAATTTTGCCTTGGCAATAAACGAAAACTGGAAATGCATTAAAAATTCAACTAAAAGTGAATTAAAAATAAATAAAACCTGAATAGCAATATTTTTTTTTTTAAAAGACAAAATCACATAACACAGATGACTAAACATTAAACTAAAATATAATATAAAATAAAAATAAAAGCTAATTCAAAATAATAACTTAAATAACACTGCTATAAATAAACAAAATTACATAAATCTAAAGACATTTATATTACATTTGTTTTATTTAAATTTAAAATTAATAAACCAGCATTCTCCCTAGTAGTCTTAGACGTTTGGACCCAACTACACCCTATTTAATTGTCTTGCAAAAATAAACAAACAATGTGATTTATGCAGTTACCATGACATAAAACGGTTCATACAGTAATATAAGATTACTGTTCTCCCCTAGTACATGTTCATTTTCATGCCAAGCGCTGCACAGCACTAACATTGACCACCAGTATGATGATGACAGAGGTGAAAACTGTGCCGTAATCAATGCCTTAGATGTAAATATAATCAAGCCGGGGATGGACAACAAGTATGAGTTAAACCTAGATAAAACGCTTGGATGATTTTATGCTACCGTACCATCCCCATTTTAAAAACACATCATTTCGTAGCCAGCGACGGCAATCAAAATTCCAATCAGGTTGATGGAAATGAAAATGATTTGTGGATCGTCCTTCGCCTTGAATGTTTGAAGAAATCCCCAAAACACTTCCGTGATAATTTCCCTCCCTCTCCATCACCGACTAAACGTGTCTACTCTGCCAGCTGATAAAGCCTTCATTCTATTTCCAGACTCCGATAATCCCACAGAGAAAGGATGTTCACAAACATCTGTATGCATATGATGAACTCCAATAGCCATTGTTGACATCTAGTTGCTAGCATATAAATATATTTTTTACCATATACTTAAAAACTTCAAAAGATAATATTATGGATGTCCTAAACGACATATTTTCAAGCAGCTTGAGAAACATTTTTAAAAGTTTGAGGGAATCGCAAAGGCAAAGACCTCAATCGGTTGAGTAAAAATACCAACGATTAAGAAACTGTGCAGACGACACAGCTCATCAATACAATAACTGTAGGATATTCAACACATGAATAGTCTTGTGCAATAAAAGATTATTGATATTTAGTCTATCACAGTCTACACAAAAAGTGGAGCTACAGATTAGATTAGATAGCACTTTATTGTCTGTGTACACGGAAATAGCTTGTGTCTTGCAATACAAGCTCCAACAATTACAACACGCAACCTAAAAAAAAGCAAAAAATAGGAACAAATGAGTGTTTATATTTGTTCTTTCTGCATTCTGGGACCCTTTAACGCCTCCCGGAGGGCAGGAGTTGATACTCCTGCTGCAACACATTGGAAGGATCCTGGGAGATTTTGTCAGCCAGTCTAACAGTATGCAGTACGTGGCTTTCAGTGAACGAGTTCTCCACTGAGTGCCCCAACAATCTGGAACAGATTCCCAGGAGCCGTAGAATCCTGGCCTTCAAATGAGCTGAGAGGCCCCCAAACCACACTGGGCCCCCATACTGCAGAATGCTTTGAATTCATGACACAAAGAAAACAGACAGGATTTCGCTACTCGCTCCGAGATTATACAGATTATGTAAGCTAATGGGAACATTGCTCACAGCTAGTTATTTGAAGTCAAATAGTAACTGTCTGAATGTGTTACAATGCTTTAATGGTGGGAAATTTGGAGAATTTTAGAGTTTTACCACGCCGAGAAGTCACTGCTAGCACAATGAAGCACAGCATGCTAATGCCGTCAGCAGGATAAATTCCTTTGAAAAATGTAGTCTCTTAATTAACCACTCTTAACGAAACACCTCTAAAACAAGCTAATTGCCCTGACCCAATCCATCTACAAAAAAAAAAAAAAAGAAAAAAAAATGCAGGCAGTCAATTCTGTCAATGCATTTCAACCGCATAAACCTATATCCATATCTGAAACTCCGATCAGAAAACTCAGGCTATTGAGCAGCAAATGAATAGAAAATGACTGTAAGCTGGGTAAAGTGTTGGACGGCAAAAAGGTTCTCGCAGTGCACAGACTGCACATGAAATTGATTTTGAATTAAACGTGGCTAAGCTGCAGGCTGGAGGGTGCCTTTGGTCACGCAGTCGTATTAGTGATTAGCCACTGGTGATGCTGATTAATGCTACTGTTCATAAGTTAGCATTTAATAATGGCCTCTCATTATTTACCGAGACACAACGAGGGTAATCAGAGTCCTCACACATCCCTAATTGGGGAAGACAATATTGATTTGAACCAATGGGCGATTTGTCCAGACTTTCAATGCAAAGAGGGCAAGTCAATAATTGGTAATGCTCATTGGGAATTCATAATTGCTCTCGTGCAGAACATCATATAAGGGTTATTATCGTTAACTAAAACTAAAAACATTTTTTTTAATTGAAATAGATCTGAAATAAAATTATATAAAATATAAAACATTTGATAAAGTTATTTACAAAAAAAAATGGAAAAGTGGCCTTGGCAAATAACTGAAATAAGTTTAAGTTGAAGCTTTAATTATTTTTTTTTTAAATAGCAATATTTAAAAGAACAAAAACTGATTAAACAAAATTACAAAAGCACATCAAATTACTAAAACACTCAAATACAAATTTAAAAATAAAGCTAATCATTTTGATAAAAACTCTAATAGTATCACATCTACAGATTGATTGGGGATTCTTATACTTAACATAGTAATTAATCATGGAAATTATTGAATAGACATCAAACAGAAATTAAGATGCTGAATTCTTTTGAGGAAGACGAAGGTAGAAATTTAACAGAATGCGTGTGTGGCGCTCTCATCCGTGCGATTACAATGGGAACTAAACCTTAGACCAGTTTTGTGAGCTTTTGTTTCTGAAAAGAATGTAATTCAAGAACCAGACTTTGCTACCTCTCTCATCAACGCGGCAAGGACCGCTAAAACAGTTTTACAATCACACTATTTTATGATACTTTTATGGTGCTTGTGTCCTTTTTGAAGCATTAGTCCACATTCATTGTAATGACAAGAGAGTAAATGATGACAGATTATTAGTTTTTGGCTGAAATATCCCTTTAAGAAACCTGGCCATCCTGTAAGCTTCACATACCACAAGATCGGGGTCCTGCATGAGACTGAGGATGACCTCGTAGAGCAGGGGCCGTAGATCCGGCTTGAACTTGACCGAGATCCATTGTCCAATCAGCCAGATCACCCGCCTTCTGATCAACTTGTACCTAAAAAGCAAAAAAGCAAAATGAGAAAAATGAGCCAAATCACCATTCCCTGTGCATTGTGCTGTTAATGGCTTAACATCTTTTAAAAAGCTTCTTTTATCTGAGAAGGTAAGGCTCAGAATTGCAGGTGTAAGACACAATAGGGAGATGATGTCCTGAAATGGTATTTTACTCTTCTAATTCTGAATTCAGCCCACCTTGAACAGTTTCTCATTTCCATGAATACAGAAAAAACTTAAAGGTTTCTGTTCCCGGGAGGAAAAATTACATGAGGTTAGTATTCAAAAGGGAAAAACTTTCTTAGCAGTAACTTTATGTTCAGAAAAAAAAAGAAGGAAAGAAAGAAAACCTGGCACAAGTACAAAATAAAACACTGGGGGCTTATTTATAATAAAAAAAAAAGCATATACTAATCCTAAATGTTCGAAATATTCCTATCATTCTGCTTTATAAAAGTTCAAATTATTTTAAAATCATGCTCACGAGTGATTGAATGCACTCCACCTACAGAATGCCTACACTCAATAGCCTAATCAATGTTTCATTTTTCATATTTAAATGTTAGAATTATCCATTAGTCACACTTGATCACTTCCTGATCAAGATCGTTTACGTACTTGTGGAAGGCACACTTGTGCATGTGCGCTTGATCATATTTGGAATTTACGGTACATTTTTTCTTACTGTTTTGTTCTGCTCTCTATGCCTCCTAACACTTATTTCAAATCATTTTCATTTTTGTCCTCAACAAAAGGGGACTAATGACTGAAGGATGAATTGCAAAGTGTAGGTTAATAACTTTTAAATATTAGTTTGTTGCTTTTACACATCTGTACATCGATTTCATTTTGTCAATAATTCTCAATCTCCTCCTCGGTTCAAAATGCGTGCTAGACATCTTACAGCTGGCTGTTATCTTTTAGGTCTCAGAATAACTTTCTTATGGATGTGTGCACATAAATAAATAGAGGTTATTCAAAATAATAATTAAACAGTAATAAAAGGGGCAGGGATGTTCACTTTTGTAAAGAATCCGCATTCTTGACCAAAAACTAGTCAACATTTTGAACTGATTTGCAGTATTGGTTCCCAAAAGCAAAGCAGGCATGACTCTGAGCCCTGGGGTTCTCTTAGGTCACTAGAGACAATAAAAGAGAGGCATCATTTCAAGGCTTTTTTGAAGAAAATATCTCTAGAGAAACAGGCTGCGTTGATAAAAAGTAAGTGAGCGTGCCAGGGGTTTCATCTGCTTTCGTCTGCTTGCCAGTGAACGACAGAGTAATTAGAGCAAATGGTGATAGAAACTTCAGCATCACACCCGAAAACCACCAATACTTATATCACCAGCACCTCATTACGTTACATATAAAGGTCACTCCACAGAGAGCAAATATATTAGCCAAGCTGCAAGTTATAATGAGTCCACTCTAGGTAAACATTGTGTTTGCTCTACAAAGCATCTGCTAAATGACATGTAACCAATGACTACCCTAAACAGCAAACAGAGGAGCATATAAACATGCAAATAAAGGTAAACAGGCTTGCTGCCGAAGGACCTTTAGCTTCTTGTACACTTAGTGTAAGGAGTCCCCAGAGAGACCTCATTTTCCTTTTAAATCATTTTAATTCATTTTTAATAGGAATTTAATATGGAGTTTGACAACAAGATTATGAAGTAAATGGATACAGGAAAGTACGAGAGGGGTTGATCACATAACTAGCATGAGGTACAAAAAATAAGCCATAGACACAAATGTCCTTAAAGTTAGGTCGGGCATTTAAACAATCTCTCTAAATTATTTAAAAATATATATATTAAAATGTATAAAATTTTAAAGTAATATAATTTACACATTCAACTGAATCAACTAATTAACTCTAAACACCTGCAAAAGATTCCTGAGGCTTTTAAAAACTCCCAGCCTGTTTCATTACTCAAAACCGCGATCATGGGTAAGACTGCTGTCCAGAAGGCCATCATTGACACCCTCAAGCAAGAGGGTAAGACACAGAAAGAAATTTCTGAACAAATAGGCTGTTCCCAGAGTGCTGTATCAAGGCACCTCAGTGGGAAGTCTGTGGGAAGGAAAAAGTGTGGCAAAAAACGCTGCACAACGAGAAGAGGTGACCGGACCCTGAGGAAGATTGTGGAGAAGGACCGATTCCAGACCTTGGGGGACCTGCGGAAGCAGTGGACTGAGTCTGGAGTAGAAACATACAGAGCCACCGTACACAGGTGTGTGCAGGAAATGGGCTACAGGTGCCGCATTCCCCAGGTCAAGCCACTTTTGAACCAGAAACAGCGGCAGAAGCCCCTGACCTGGGCTACAGAGAAGCAGCACTGGACTGCTGCTCAGTGGTTGCATGTTATTCGGAAATCAAGGTGCCAGAGTCTGGAGGAAGACTGGGGAGAAGGAAATGCCAAAATGCCTGAAGTCCAGTGTCAAGTACCCACAGTCAGTGATGGTCTGGGGTGCCATGTCAGCTGCTGGTGTTGGCCCACTGTGTTTTATCAAGGGCAGGGTCAATGCAGCTAGCTACCAGGAGATTTTGGAGCACTTCATGCTTCCACCTGCTGAAAAGCTTTATGGAGATGAAGATTTCATTTTTCAGCACGACCTGGCACCTGCTCACAGTGCCAAAACCACTGGTAAATGGTTTACTGACCATGGTATTACTGTGCTCAATTGGCCTGCCAACTCTCCTGACCTGAACCCCATAGAGAATCTGTGGGATATTGTGAAGAGAAAGTTGAGAGACGCAAGACCCAGCACTCTGGATGAGCTTAAGGCCGCTATTGAAGCATCCTGGGCCTCCATAACACCTCAGCAGTGCCACAGGCTGATTGCCTCCATGCCACGCCGCATTGAAGCTGTCATTTCTGCCAAAGGATTCCCGACCAAGTATTGAGTGCATAACTGAACATAATTATATGAAGGTTGACTTTTTTTTTTTGTATTAAAAACACTTCTTTTATTGGTCGGATGAAATATGCTAATTTTTTGAGACAGGAAGTTTGGGTTTTCATGAGCTGTATGCCAAAATCATCAGTATTAAAACAATAAAAGACCTGAAATATTTCAGTTGGTGTGCAATGAATCTAAAATATATGAAAGTTTAATTTTTATCATTACATTATGGAAAATAATGAACTTTATCACAATGTGCTAATTTTTTGAGAAGGACCTGTATATATATATATATATATATATATATATATATATATATATATATATATATATATATATATATATATATATATATATATATATATATTAGGGCTGGGCAAGTTAACGCGCTATTATCGTGTGTATATATTAATTAATTAACGTGCAGTTTTTATTATTATTATTATTATATTGAAAGTCCGTTGTTCACTGGCTCTGAATACACACAGAAAAGTCGTGTGCTTTTTTTTTTGTGCTTGACCACTTCACCTCACTCTAACAGGGACACTTGCTATTGAACATAGACAGTTTATACTGCTCCATGATAAAAGAAAAATGTTTCTGCTGTTCAGAAAAAAGAAAGAAAAGAAAACCGATTTATAAATGTTACCTTATTTGATTTAAGTGTTTGCAAGCCAAATTTTATAGCACTTTTGTTTATAATTGTAAAATAAAAGTACACACTACACTACTTTTGAATTCATTATTGAATTTTGCGCATTAACCATGCGATTAATCACAGAAAATCATGTGATTAATCGCAATTAAAAAATGTAATCGTTGCCCAGCACTAATATATATATATATATATATATATATATATATATATATATATATATACACACACATACACAGGTCCTTCTCAAAAAATTAGCATATTGTGATAAAGTTCATTATTTTCCATAATGTAATGATAAAAATTTAACTTTCATATATTTTAGATTCATTGCACACCAACTGAAATATTTCAGGTCTTTTATTGTTTTAATACTGATGATTTTGGCATACAGCTCCTGAAAACCCAAAATTCCTGTCTCAAAAAATTTGCATATTTCATCTGACCAATGAAAGAAGTGTTTTTAATACAAAAAAAAAAAAGAGTCAACCTTCAAATAATTATGTTTAGTTATGCACTCAATACTTGGTCGGGAATCCTTTTGCAGAAATGACTGCTTCAATGCGGCGTGGCATGGAGGCAATCAGCCTGTGGCACTGCTGAGGTGTTATGGAGGCCCAGGATGCTTCAATAGCGGCCTTAAGCTCATCCAGAGTGTTGGTTCTTGCGTCTCTCAACTTTCTCTTCACAATATCCCACAGATTCTCTATGGGGTTCAGGTCAAGAGAGTTGGCAGGCCAATTGAGCACAGGAATACCATGGTCAGTAAACCATTTACCAGTGGTTTGGGCACTGTGAGCAGGTGCCAGGTCGTGCTGAAAAATGAAATCTTCATCTCCATAAAGCTTTTCAGCAGATGGAAGCATGAATTGCTCCAAAATCTCCTGATAGCTAGCTGCATTGACCCTGCCCTAGATAAAACACAGTGGACCAACACCAGCAGCTGACATGGCACCCCAGACCATCACTGACTGTGGGTACTTGACACTGGACTTCAGGCATTTTGGCATTTCCTTCTCCCCAGTCTTCCTCCAGACTCTGGCACCTTGATTTCCGAATGACATGCAACCACTGAGTAACAGTCCAGTGCTGCTTCTCTGTAGCCCAGGTCAGGGGCTTCTGCCGCTGTTTCTGGTTCAAAAGTGGCTTGACCTGGGGGATGCGGCACCTGTAGCCCATTTCCTGCACACGCCTGTGTACGGTGGCTCTGTATGTTTCTACTCCAGACTCAGTCCACTGCTTCCGCAGGTCCGCCAAGGTCTGGAATCGGTCCTTCTCCACAATCTTCCTCAAGGTCCGGTCACCTCTTCTCGTTGTGCAGCGTTTTTTGCCACACTTTTTCCTTCCCACATACTTCCCACTGAGGTGCCTTGATACAGCACTCTGGGAACAGCCTATTTGTTCAGAAATGTCTTTCTGTGTCTTACCCTCTTGCTTGAGGGTGTCCATGATGGCCTTCTGGACAGCAGTCAGGTCGCCAGTCTTACCCATGATTGCGGTTTTGAGTAATGAAACAGGCTGGGAGTTTTTAAAAGCCTCAGGACTCTTTTGCAGGTATTTAGAGTTAATTAGTTGATTCAGATCATAAGGTTAATAGCTCGTTTAGAGAACCTTTTCATGACATGCTAATTTTTTGAGACAGGAATTTTGGGTTTTCATGAGCTGTATGCCAAAATCATCAGTATTAAAACAATAAAACACCTGAAATACTTCAGTTGGTGTGCAATGAATCTAAAACATATGAAAGTTTAATTTTTATCATTACATTATGGAAAATAATGAACTTTATCACAATATGCTAATTTTTTTAGAAGGACCTGTATATATATATATATCATATACACACACATACATACACTGCCATTCAAAAGTTTGGGATCGGTAAGATTTTTAACGTTTTTAAACAATGCTCTTATGCTCACCAAGGCTGCATTTATTGGATTAAAAATACAACAACAAAAAAACTAATATTGGTAAATGAGAATTGTACAATTTAAAAGAACTGTTTTCTATTTGAATATATTTTAAAATCTAATTTATTTCTGTGACGCAAAGCTGAATTTTCAGCATCATTACTCCTGTCTTCAGTGTCACGTGATCCTTCAGAAATCACTCTAATATGTGTATTTGCTGCTCAAGAAACGTATATTATTAATATTATTATTATCAATGTTGATAACAGTTATGTAAAAAAAAACAATCAGGATTCTTTGATGAATAGAAAGTTCAAAAGAACAGCATTTATCTGAAATAGAATGCTTTTTTAACATTATACACTACTGTTCAAAAGTTAAAAGTGGGGTCAGAATAAAATAAATCAATACTTTTATTCAGCAAAGTTACAGTAAAGACATGTATATTGTTTCAAAAGATTATATTTCAAATAAATGAAATAGAACTTTCTGTTCATCAAAGAATCCTGATTTTTTTTTTAAAACATTGATAATAATAATAATAATAATAGTGTTTTGAGCATCAAATCAGCATATTATAATAATTTCTGAAGGATCATGTGACACTGAAGACTGGAGTAATGATGCTGAGAATTCAGCTTTGCATCACAGGAATAAATTACAATATATTTCAAAAAACATTCAAATATATTCAAATAGAAAACAGTTCATTTAAATTATCATAACATTTAACAATATCACTGTTTTTTAAATGCAGCCTTGGTGGGCATAAGAGACTTAAAAAACATCTACATAAAAAAAAAAATCATACAGAACTTTTTTACGGCTGTGTGTGTGTGTGTGTGTGTGTGTGTGTGTGTGTGTGTGTGTGTGTGTGTGTGTGTGTGTGTGTGTGTGTGTGTGTGTGTGTGTGTGTGTGTGTGTTTAATTTATGTATTCGATTACATTGAAATGGCAGCTTGACAACATGAAAAATTAACCCAATTCAGACCTTTGTGTTGCAAATAAAATAATTCCTATAGGACACAAATTATACGCACACAACCAGAAGAAAATCCCCAGTAGTAGGAAGCTGCTTGTGTTGTTTGTTTGGTAATATGCATCTTAAAGTTTTTATGCATGCCTGAGGGAGTGTCTAAAAGTGTTTAATGAATGACCATGTCAGCTTCATGCAAGTTGCCAAAGTTCTGTCAAATCTTTCAAAATAAATAAATAAAACGTCAATCCCAAAAGGAAAGACTAAAGGGTTTTCACAGTATGGTCCCCAAAGACCATCAAATTATTACTGTGAAAAACACATTTTACAAAAATGTAAAAAGAGGACAGAGTTCCTGCCATTGTGCAATTAGTGAAAGGACTATTAAATGTATCAGAGAGCCATGACTGTGTCGCATTGAAAATTTAATGTTGTGATTTAGTTATGACCTCTAGTTGCATACGTTCACGTATGTATGTGCGGGTGCCACAGAATTCAAATTCTGCTATTTAGTATTTGAATCCCTTCAGGGGATAAAAATAAATATATTCTAGTAGGCCTGAAAGGTGCTGACAATAATACTCTGCCTCTTTTCACAGTTAATGATTTATTTTAAAGAGGGATGCTGTCAAGTGGCTGCTGCTCAGACACGTCAAAACCGACCGTGGCAGGGGACGTCACTCAAAGACTGCTGATAACCTCAGTCTTGTCTGTGTCAAAAAGAAGGGTACGGAAGCGAAGCTCTATAAAGGAGACTGAATCTTGTGGGCTGTCTCTCTTAAGTTTGTCATGAACACTTGAGCATTGAAAAGATGAAAGAATCTGAACAGTAAGTTGTCATATACAATGGCAATTAGGCCTCCAGCAGGGGGACTGGTAATGAAAACATTGTTTCAAGTATATTACTGCTTCAAATAGCGGAGTCATCATAAATGAGCTCTGCCATGCTGCGCCTCTTACACATAAACACAAAACACAGCAACACTTCTTCAATTACACACCTCTAATGAGCAACAAACCATTTAAATAAAGCAAACACGAAGAGAAACAAAGGAACCCAAAACAATTTTGCTGTCACTCTTTTGCTAATGTGCATTCAGTATTCAGTTTGAGTGCATACAAATACCTGATATTTATAACTGAATATCCATGGCAATAACTGAATATAGTTGAGCAATCAGACACCTTGTTAAGAATCACCCGCTCAGACAATAAAATGCCGTGAAATGCAGCCCATCCATCATAACTTACCATAACCACATCTCTGTGAATCCATCACTGGATTTTCCAGTAATGGTTTTCAGATTTTCCATATCTGTACAAACTCACCTTTCTGCCATTACCGAACATACTAGCTCTATTGATATCCTTGCCAAATATAATATCTCAATTTCCACTGCCCTTGATACTCACGCCCCCCACGTGAGAGAGGACTCCTAAGGGTTGTCAATGATCTTCTCATGGTCATCGACTTGGGCTCTATCAGCACTTTGAGTCTCCTTTACATCTTTGCATTTGACACTATCTCTCACAGTATTCTCATCTCACAACTCTCTGCTCTTGGTATTTTGGTATTGGAACTGTTTTGTCGTGGATCATTTCCTACTTGTCTGACAGTCATCATGGCTTTAACTTTCATTGCTATGCAGATGACACCAAGCTCTACATTAGTTTCCAACACACTACTCCTTTCCCCACAACTCCATTTCGGCCAGTAATTTTCTCAAACTAAATATTGATAAAACAAATCTACTTCTGGTTGGTCCTCCTCAATTTACATCCCATCTCTATGATGACAATACTGATATTGCTGATTTCCTTGTTCAACCTTCCACCACTGTTAAAAACCTGGGTATAATTTTCGATTATTCCCTCTCTTTCTATTCTCATATCTCATCTGACCAAATCTGCCTTTTTCAACCCGCTTAGACTACTGTAAGCGGGTTGCTTACTTCTCTCTTTTTTGACATAGCCACCACAACACTAAATAAGCTCCAATATATTCAGAACGTCGCAGCCAGAACGTCGCAGCCAGAGGTCTCACACATTCCAAGAAATCCTCCCACATTACTCTGTTTTACATAGATTACATTGGCTAACCGTTCGTTTCCGTATTCAATACAAGGTACTTCATCACATTCAAAGCCCCATGATCTCGCTATTGGTCTTACTATTGTAAAGCAACTTTGAGTTTGTAGAAAGGAGCTATATACAATAAATGTAGTATTATTATTATGTAGCCAGACTTTTGCCTATCAGCATAGTTTGTTCAAGCATGTATCTTATTCTGGCTAATAGACCCTCACCTAAACAGGATAAGGGCCGCAGAGCCAGACTTCTGACTTGCATCATAAAGTCTTATCAAGTCTGAAGCTTATTTTGGCCAGATATTTCCCATCAAGACGGGAAGAGATCAAACTGCTGACAAGTACAGTAACCAATTTATGTTCATTTTGTTTGTACATGCTGTTTAGGGGCTAATACTGAAGTGTCAGAATCTGCCAACAATAAAGACTATTTCATACAAAATAAATTATTCTGAAGACATTGTGGAATATCCATTTTACCCCAAAGAAATAAGCACTGAACATTTCACACACTGTAATAAAATGTTTTTCAAAGTTTTGAACTAAACAGATTATTGGAGTAAGTTTTACAAAAAATTCAACATGTTAGTAGCCATTTCTTTGTAATTACTTGTGAAACATACTAACAATTTCTGAGTGATTTTTACTTATTTATTGCAAACATGCCTCTATAAACTTTAATTTCCCGACTAACTTCCCAGAAATGTTGTAGTGCCCATCCAATCCAACTGGAACTGGTGTATTTTGGTGACTATGCAAATTTACCACACTGCATAACAAACATAAGTAATGGGTCAAATCATAACCCTTATTTTGTGTTTGGGATGAGGTAACATCTGTGACTTAACACTCAACACAGTTTAGTCCCCCAAAGCTAAACTGGCACCACAGCTGCCACACTGAAGCTCATAGATGAAAAGGTCATTTCATGCTGTTGCGAATCGCACGTTGACCATCATCATCACACATGCTGCTGCTCTCAGAACTCGCCTGCAGTGTGGCTGCTACGATGTATTTAACACGATAGAGTCTGCCATGTGGCGAGGGTGGCTGAGCACTGGCCTGATTCTCAAGTGCACCAAAGGACACGACCCAGCTAGGACAAAAGAAGGACGCCTGCCTCCAAGAACTCTTAGAGGGGAGGATTTTAGTTTGTGAAAAAACTGCAAGAAATCTCTCTTTTAGGTTCACAAAAGCTGTACGCAAAAACAAAGTGTAGCCTGATTTAACAAAAAAATTACTCAGAGCCTATTTGTGTTAGTGATTAAAAACATACGAGATGACCAGTGTAGTCTAATTCACAAACATATTCTTACAGTATGAGAAAATTCAGATTAGTGAATCAAAAATATACAGCATGACCAGTGTAGTCCAATTCACAAACAAATGACTCACAATATGAGCCTTTTCGTGTTAATGTATCACACAAATACAACACAATCAGTGTAGTCCAATTATTTAAAAAAGACAGGTTGCCATTTGAATCAGTATGAAAGACTGCATAAATATACAACATTAGTAGAGACAGAATTTCATACATTTGCAAGCAAATCCGATATAATAAAAATGTACACGCATTAATACGAATCGACTCATATGGAATCAAAGTCTGAATCTAAGAGTTTGTGAATATGAATGGGTATGGATCCATAAATTTGCATCGATACCCAGCCCTTCCACACTTAAAGCACTCATTTTACAAATTACAAAATTAATTTAGTTATTTACTATGCATCTTTGATTTTTAAATGCATTTATTGTATTTTTTCAATATTGGCACATACGTCTATTTTAAGTACTCCAGTGTCTTTTATTCAGGTGTCAGTCCCCTCAGTAGCCTGGTGCACTGTCCCCAATGTCCCAGAACAAAATCCATCTATGTGAGGTAATAGTTCACTATGTCCCGCTAAAGGCGGAGAAAGAACATGACAGAGTTTTTGTAAATGGTGAAGACGAATGCAACAGGCTTCTCCAGCCAATCGATCCAGACTTTAGCAACACCTGTCCAGCTTAGCTGCCCATTTTGACCCCAGAGGCACAAGATCTGCGCTTAGATAACCTGTCTGCCAAGGCAAAGTGCAAGAGTCTCGACTTTGTGACACGGTAGGTCAAAATGAAGTGATGAATCAATGGGAGGGTCTGGAGGGCTGCCAATCAGGGGAAATGAAAATGCACAAGGTCAAGGAATTTGCAGGCGTTTCTCATTACATGTAATGAGGACAAATTACCCAGGTATAATGCATATTGGTAACTTCCTGCTGAATATAAACTTGTCAAATCCCAAAGCTCAAGGCGCAGATGGCAGATGTCAGCACCAGGGTTACTCATATGTCTCTCTGAAAAACCCTCGGAGGCTTTCTCAGGCATCCTGTCTCATCATGACAGTGACAAATGTGCCTGATTAAAGAGTGGCAAGCGTACATTTGCTTGCTCTGTCAAGAGAACGCCTCAATGCCCATGAAAACACACATTCGATTGGTTGAGTGATCCCCTCTGGAGTCGCACAAAAGCCCACCGACATGCCCATATTTGCACATACATTGTCTGTTGCATACTCTCGGGCATGTTATGCGTAAGATAACAAAAATGAAACACGTGGATGGTTTCAAACAAATGTGCAATTTGGAAATGCGTGACTTTGTCTCTCTCTTTCCTTAAAGACCCATGGAATCACTTAAAAAGTTAAGAAGTTTTCTGGCATTTTTTGAAGTATTTTGTATTGAAACTAAGTTTGGTCAGGCCACTTTGAGGAATTAATTACACAAATTGATGTAGTGCAGTATGAGTCATCAATATTTTTTTTAATTTTACAGGAAAAAATGGGTATATATGCTCAAATTTACTTTTGCTACCATTTATAGATATGCTTGCATATACACTACTGTTCAAAAGTTTGGAATCAGTAATATTTTAATGATTTTGAGGTCTCTTATGCTTACCAAGGCTTCATTTATTTGATCACGAATAAAGAATAAACAGTAATATTGTGAAATATTACAATTACATATTAAAAGTATTTCTGTGACGGCAAAGCTGAATGTAAATTTAATCATTACTCCATCATTACGTCACATGATCCTTCAGAACTCATTCTACTATGCTGATTTGGTGCTCAAGACACGTTTCTTATCATTATCAATGTTGGAAACAGCTGTGCTGCGTAATTTTATTGTGCAAACGGTCACTTTTTCAGGATTCTTTGATGAATAGAAAGTTCAAAAGAATTTTAGAAAACTTTGGTAACATTATAAATATCTATATATTTACCTTTGATCATTTGTATGCATCCTTGCTGAATAAAACTTAATTTCTTTCAAAAAATATTTTTACTGACTGCAAACTTTTAAACGGTGGTGTAGATGACCTCAAAACAACTAAAAGCCACAAAACCTAAATTTAAATTTCATGGAGTCTTTAAATGTCAACATCAATGTTATGAAATATGCAAATTAAGTTTAAATCCCACTCTCCTTACTCAATAGGAGAAAGAAACAGACGTACAAAAGCAAAATGGAATGAGAAACTGGCGGTCATGGTTTCAAATGCGATCATAATGAGATCTTCCACAACAGAGGTCTCTCTCTCTCTCTCTCTCTCTCTCTTTCTCTCTCTCTCTCTCTCTCTCTCAACAAATTAGGAATCTCTACGGCCACTACGTCACTATATTTTGCATGAGTATACAGCGAAGTGACGGAAAGTGGGCATTTTAGGAGAGCAATTCATTCTAATAAATCTGTTTATTCAGCCAGTTGAACCAGTTCAAGAAAAGATTTAATGGTCCATTTGAGTCTCTGCAGGATTTTACATCTTGCTTTTCAATACAATATACAAAGTATTTATTACAATAATTGGCCAAATGTATATGATATGATCAGAGATGCAATACACATCTTTTAAAGTTGAAATTGTTGTATTTTGTGACGACAAAATGCTAAAAAAAAAAAAAAAAATTTATTGCGTTACATTACTTTTGCGTTACTTTTTTTTTTTTTACCTGGGCTGAGCTGAGCAAAAAAAGTTATATTTTTGGGCAAATGTAAAGACCCTTTCACACCAAAAGTGAAATTAGCCTCAGGCTGGAGGAAATGCAAATTCACACGTGTACAGTAGAAACAAACCTTTCAGCCGTGCTGCCATTCTGGATAACGGAAGAATAGGATGCAGGAGAAAAAAAGTTTAATACTTAAATTACCAATAAAAAACAAAAAAATCTACAGTCATTTTTGCTCATGGTTTAACTGAATCATCGAAGGTCAGAAGCAAGTACATTGATCAATAAAGTGAGATTAAGTGCATGCAAAATTATGTTTTATTTAACATATTTAGTTTTTGGATGTTTGCATAGTATTCTGATTCTCCATTTCACTGATTTTATTCATTTTGAGGAAATATTTCTTCTATCTTTTTTTGAGCAAGTGAGATAAGTATATGCACACTCATGTTTAGTCTAGAACTACAATAACCATCATGTTTACACACAACGCTTCTGCACTTCGATTTGTCTCAACATAGGGACAAGAGAGCTGTCAGTCAATAAATGAGAAAAAGTAACTTGAGTTACTTATTTGAAAAAGTAGCTCAGATATTTTAAAGTATATTTTAAAATATTAAAAGTAATGCATTACTTTACTAGTTACTTAAAAGTAATCTGAATACGAAACTCAGCTAATAAGAAACTAGTTAATAATGATAATTGGACCCTAAACTAAAGTGTTACCAAACAATCTGGTCCCATCAGTTTGAAAATTAACAGAAGCTTCTTCTCCCAACATTACGGGGCTGATTTCATGGAGTTTATACATGGTATAAAGATCCTACTCTATTTGCCATTTGCTATTCATATAGGAATGCATTATTGGTTTTAGATCCATAGGAGGTATTGTTAAATGTAGAAAATCTTGTAGTGTATCTAACTACTTCTACTAGTTTAACTACTGTAAATTAAGAGCAGTTTGTCAAGTAATTTTCCCCAGCACTTCTGAACACACTTATGCTCCATTTTTCGAAGCGACCTGTCCAAATCCCTTTTCGTTTTATTTTCTTTAAATCCAAAGTTTCTTTCCTTAACCCCCATGGCCTTCAATGAATATTTAAACACCTTTCTCTCCAGGACATTTATTTTACATATCTGATACCACACATCTTCCCAACGCTCTTGACCTCATCATGTCCACCGCTGGAGTCTCCCAGAAGAACATCATTTAACCAATCCATCAACTACAGCTGATATAATACTGCCATTGTAAGGTGGCAGTAAATGTCATTGAGGCGCAGTGTAAAGATTATCCAGGCTCCCGTCTGAGAGGTTTATCTAAATCTTGATATCTTTGTGCTGTTCTTAAGACTTGATGAAAAGTGAAAGATATCAGCTCTTTCCAGGGGTTGTCCGCATTCAGCATTTGATGTTATCCTGCACAATTTTAAACTCCTGAGGCTAAAAATCACCCCCAAAAATAGAGCTATTAAAATGTGTACACCTTTATGTAACCAACCTAGATTTCCAGAAACAATCATAGGAAAACAGAAAGAAACTTGAAGGTGCTGGGATTCATCCCACATTCCTTTTGATAAATTGCCTATCTGAGCTCACAGAGGAGTAATGCAATAAAAAAAAAACTTCTGAGAGAAAGCTTTAGTCTTTTATCTGTAGGAGGGTTAGACCCCGTCACTGCGCACAGGCGCTTCTTTGAATGCACCTGTGGCGTGACATCACTTCCTGGAATAATAGAAGTGAATATCATTTCATCTACAGAAAACAGTGCTTAAGATGTTTAGTTTGTTGATGTGAAATGTCATACTGCACAGACATTACATTATCAAGTGTTCTTTACAAAGGTTTATGAATGTATAAATGGCTTTTAGGAGATTAATGATAGTTATTAGATCATACCTGTTATGGCTGACTTGTAGCTCCCCTAGGAGTTGGTTCTTGAACCACTGATCGAAATCCACATTGTCAAACAATTCATAAGCGGCTAACCCAACGGCGTTGTACACTGCAAAGAGAAACAATTAATTTTTGCACAAGTTAACTTTTAATTTAAACTTGATTTTTGTACAAAGGTGTACACATAGTCTGTGTCAGTTTTGCATATATTTGTTTAGTAATCTAGTTTAAAAAAAATAAAAGTGTTAATAATCTTAGTGTGTGTGTGTGTGTGTGTGTGTGTGTGTGTGTATACACGCCCACTGTGATATGACTGACTACAATATGAATGACTACATTTAATTATTGATCTAGTACAAAATGAATATATTTATTTTATTATATATTACTTATAACAATTGGAAAGTACAAATTATATATTAAATATACATATTTATATCCATCAATGTATTTATTAAGCATATACATTAAACCCAACAGTTGACCTTTGTGCTGTAGCAGCTGTGCAACCACAATAAATTATACAAAAAATAAATAAATAAAGATTGTATGCTACACTACTCGTGTGCTAACCAAAAAAAAAAATAGGTCTTTAACTTAGACTGACCTTCGTGTAAAGAGGTAGCAGAATAATATATAATAATACAGCATATATATATGTGTATATAATACTAGATTTAATAATAGTGCAGAAACTGGAGCAGAAATATTAAATATTTTAAATATTTATTCTTCATTTTACACCAAAACATCTCTTTTTTGCTATTTACATTTTTAAAATACCTTTTGACTGCCCTATTTTAAGTCTCAGATGTGATGGTTGTGTATAAGGGTAAGTAATGCATGATGGTACCTGCATCCTTCATGAGCATCTGCACTGGATCCTCAACATTACTGGGGCCTGAGAGAGAGAAAGCAAGCATTGTGATATTTTTTCCCTCCTCGAAACCTGCAAACAATGTGCTTTAGGCCTGTTGGAAACATCTAGCACTTTACACATCTGTAATAATTGTGACTTAACCACTTTGCAAGCAGTAGTAAAAGCAGCAAAGCATGTAATAAAATAAACAACTAGAACTTTTATCCCATTTCCCTAAGCCAATCACAATTAGCCATCCCAAAGCAACAATGAGGGGGCGACGCTCCTTATTGTCCATGTATAATTAGAACACAGAAAATGCTCAAGAGAAAAACAATGACACGATTAGGAAATTAACTGAGGGGTCATTATGAGAATCATCATCGGAATGTGTGTTTTTATAATGACTTCACACTATAATGATACATGATGTGCAAAAAAAAACAAAAAAAAAACAATTGGTCATCTCTTTCAATTTAGTAAAACATGGAAATGTAATAATGATAAAAATGTGTCAAACCTAAATTACATGCCAAAACACTCAAAGATTCTTACAGGAATATCCATAAGAATACCATTGAGCAGTTAGCACATCATTCTAATTTAATCATGATAGTACATTTTAATCAACTAATTTACACAGTAAGCTCATTTGAGTCATTCACTAATTAATTAGGGAACCAGATCAAAAGCAATGAGAGCGTAACGCTATTCAGATGGTCCTTGTATTTGTAAGAAAGTGCGAGCTTAATTGCTGCACACGGCTTTAAGAGCAGCACTAGCGGTGGACCCGCTTCAGCTTAGCAGGGTGTGCTTTATAAAGGTGACATTTGCCCTACAAGGCTATAATCAAAAAGTCCACATCTGAAGCAGAACCCTAGGTGACTTTGTCAGTTTTTCCCTCACAAAAAAAGTTAGAGACAATCCCTCATTTGGAAACAAAAAGAGCTTTGAAGAACTGATGGCATGGCATGTGTCATTTGGTGTCAACCCAGCCTCTCTAAGCTAATGTCAGCAGGAAGCTAGAAATGAGAGCACTTCCGTGCTGAAACGCTTCAAAAAGAGGTTTTGTAAAAACCATGTGGCATCCAAACACATTTTCAGTGCCTACTCTTGTAGCACACATGAACGGCTTTTCAAAATATCTCACGTAAGAAGCGAACATATTAATTACTAAAGATAAAAAGGGACCTGCACAGTGTTAACAGGCGATAAATCACATTCAGTTTATAAAAGAATCCTCTTTCACCATGTTCTCAACTACTCGTGCTCCTGCTTCTTTCATTATCACAACATAATGACAGCTCATTTAACCAGTAAGTTTCGTTTGATCAGTGATTCTTTAATCATCACATTCAAAGCTTTGACTTGTCTAATTTATTCACTGTGTCCTTGAATTCCAGGAGTCATGAATGAAAATGCTCACTTTTCTCTGTTAATAAATGTAATGAATCTATCCCTGCTGAAAAAAAAAACGTACTGGTAACGTGCTGGTTGAGCTTTCCAAAGCCACTTTAAAATCTTAAATAAACATATAAAAAATAACCAGCTTGGCAAGGTTGGGAAACAAACCAATAAGCTGTTTGTCCAGCAGAGATTTAGTTAGAGTTGGAAAACAAGCCGAATTTATTTATTTATCTATAAAATGACCACATGATTTTCAATAGGCTTGATTCTGTTAGTTTCTTAGCATCTACATTCATAAACTGATCCAGAGGCAAAACAGCACTAAAATACACACTCTTTAGTCAGATTCTCGAATGACTCTTATGAACTGGTTCTTTTTAAATACTCAAAATCTCAAAAATATTTAATAAACTTCAAAAAGATTGTAAAACCAGTCTCAAACTCATTATTATTGGTTTAAATCAGTCTGATGACTCACTCACTAAGTGAATCAGTTATCCTGAACATCAAATCAAATAAATCCAATTAAATCATTAAAACAAATAAATAAAACTGGCATTGTGTTGTTAATATAGCCTTATATTTAAGTAAACAGTTATGTCCAATTACTCTTAAAGTACTAAAAAAATCAACTTGATTCATTATTTCGCAGCAATTTTCCAACCCTAGATGGAGTTGATGTAATATTCATCAACACATCAAATAACACCAACCTTGAAGATTCTGCACCATCTCCAATAGTACTGGTGTCAAAGTTTGACTGTAGTTGTGGAAAATGTCCAAGAAAAGCACTTCCGTGCATGGCTGTAAAGATATGGAGTGAAACAAAAAGAAACAAATGTGAGGGAGCATTCGATGCAGGAACAATATTTCAACACAAACATTTACCCACCAACACAAACCATCTGGTTTTCTGTGGTATCCATCATTCTTGCCAACACAATCAATAGTGTGCAATGAAGAAGGGGTCAGGGTGCGAGACCTGACTCAGTGGCCTTCAGCATCTAATATTACAGGCAGGGACAATGACCTCCCAGTGGAAACAAGGAGGTCAAATATCACACCTTTGCAAAGTGTGCAAAGCTCAACATTCACCATACATGTCATATCATATGTTCTATGCCTTCAGGAAATCTGACATAATCAATACAGTTCAGGACAAAATAAATAAGGGCAGGTACCTGGACTGGATATGGATGATCACAGAGAAAATATTTCATTTTAGATTTTAGCTTCTACCAAGAAATGCTGTATGATTAATAAAAATGTTTTAAGTGCGATGGCTTAGTGCGATGGCTTAGTGCGATGATCAAATCAGAAAGGCTGCGATTTAATTAAATAAATATATGCACCGGACAGGAGCGGTGCAACAAAAGACCAGCCATTATAAGCCATTATAATGAGCGATGCTGTCTACACTTGATACACCTTCGCTATCTTAACACACAATTTTATTCTTAGTTACAATTAATTATTTGAATTAAGCACTGTTTTTTTCTACCCACAACACAATCATCAAAGATACATGGCACATTTTTGAGTGGTAACCACTGAGTTAAGATCCACTGCTAGACTGATGTGCAACAGTCATATTCCTTAAATATATATATTGGACAAAATAAATAAGGGCAGGTACCTGGACTGGATATGGATGATCACAGAGAAAATACTTCATTTTAGATTTTAGCTTCTACCAAGAAATGCTGTATGATTAATAAAAAATATTTTTTTTAAATTGCGATATTGCGATACTTATATATATATATATATTTGCATTCAGAGGACAAGAAACATTTAAGCTAATGCATAATTAAGACATTCCCTTTCAAAAGTAATTCCACAGCGGTATCTTTCAACACTTCTCTCGCATGAGGTTATAAGTTTAGTCAGCCAATGTCATTTTAAAGCCAGGACATAAAAGCTGCATTAAGTAGGCAGCCAGATGTAATGCAAATCAAGTCAGATGAGGGCAGTAACAAATGACCCAGTAGAGTCACGGCCCCAGTATGTAAAATCCATAGAAATGAGACAGACCCCTTTGTCTCTTTGCATTTACTGACACTTCCATTGACCTTGGAATAAATCTTTCTGTAAGGTAGTAAACCAAAAGACGGGCAAATGGAAATGTTGCATATGCAAAAAGCAATTTTAGAAATTATGATAATTATGAAATCAAATCAGTCAAACTAAATTTCATAGAGAGAGATCACTTACCCGCAAACTATACTTCCAGGAGTCACCACCTGTCTCTTCCACAGCTGAAGAAAGAAATAACATTAAACACAACTTGTCACAACATATATCATGCGCTTTAAAGAGATAGTTCACCCAAAAATAAAAATTCAGCCAGTTATTCATCTTCATGTCATTACAAACCCCTATGACTTTGTTGAAGAATGTCCTGTCCACTCTATTCAATATAATAGGACTGAAGGAGGACTGAGGCTGTCAAGCTTTAAAAAAGCAAAATCATCCTACTTGTGCACAATATTCCAAGTCATTTAAAGTCATATGATAGCTTTATGACAAACAGAGCAAAATTTTAGTCATCATTCACTGACAATCTTCCACTCCAAAGGCTGTTAACCATTTTGACTGGACCATTTAGTAAGCTGAATTTCAATGAGACAAATTTTATGATTCTATTATGGTGATTCCTTGTCATTTTAGGGCTTGACATTCCCAGTCCACATACATTTCCATTATATTGAAAAGGTTAGCCTGGATATTCTTCAAAAACTGTTTCAGTTTGGAATTACACAAAGGTGAGTAAATGACAAGAGAATTTGTTGTTTTGGTGAACTACACTTTCAACCTTCACAACTTATGAAAGAATATTTTTTCTATCAATCAAATAGCTTTTATGAGAAATCATATCCTGGTTCCACATCATGAATGTGGCAGAATTCTCTCCTCCCATGGTCCAATCAAAGAGCAGGTCATTAAAGTGATAATGTCACCTTCTCTGTCATCTCTAGTCACCTTATGTTCCTAAGGGTTGGTCATCAACAGGCCAGAACAATTCCGTCTGCTGCTGAGTCACTGAATTAATCGCAATTACGCTGCCTTCACACATGGACCCCTGGACGATTCCAGAAACAAATCACTGGACCACGGCAATATACATTAGAAAATGACACCAGCAAAGTACACCAAGAGTTATAAATTACAACCAACTGTACTTTGTGAAGGCCATTTCCTTTAAATCAATTACACGTGTTAAATGAATGCAGCAGGTACGGTTCAGCATCTCTGGACATGACACAATGGAGGGCTCAGATAACTGACAAAAAAGGCCAGCTTCATGACTTCAAGTTCATGGGTAGTACATCTGTTGTCATAGCCACTTTCACTTCAGTGATTCATAAATTCAGGTTGAGCCATATATGGTCATCATTAATGAAAACATGCAACAGTGTGGTTCAGTTTGAAGCCCTAAAACCCAGAAAAGTATGTCCTACGGGATTTTAGAATGGTGATTTTTTTTTTGTAGTATTTGTGTAAATTAAAGGGATAGCTCACTTCAAAATGAAAATATTGTCATAATTTACTCACCCTCAAGTTTTTCCAAACCTGTATGAGTCTCTTTCTTCTGTTGAACACAAAAGAAAATATATTGAAAAATGACGGTAACCAGACAGTTGACGGTAGCCATTGACTTCCATAGCAGAAAAAAAATACTTATGTCCTAATAAATGCGTCTAGTTACAGACGTTTTTCAAAATATCTTCTTTTGTGTTCAACAGAAGAAACTCATACAGGTTTGGAACAACCTGAGGGTGAGTAAATTATGACAGAATTTAAATTTTTGGGTGAACTATCCCGAACTCTGGTGAAATTGCCCTGTGAATGCGGTTCATTTTAATACGTGTGAATGTTGCCACCCGAATCCTGGTGCACACCAAACAAGCAGAACGAGATCGCTGAAAAGATGGGTCTTAGACTGCTTCCAAACAAACTCTGGTGCAGTTCGAATGGAATATGAACGCAACACGAACCAAAGACATCTAAATCCCCCTAAAAAGGACAGAATGCTGAAGCATACCCATTTTTTCCTCATCATAGGAGCTACGTTGCTCATTACAGTTCAGTAAAGGCATCAGAAACACTGTCACCTTGCAGCAGATCTTTGTTTGTGTGCAAAAGAGGAATTTTTGCCACTGATTTGACTTTACACATTTTATAAACTCTTCACAAGTTCTCAGTTGGTCAAAATAATATGATGGTATTTTGGCCAGCTGAACTCGTGAACGACGCACAACGAGTGCATTCAGCCGAGAACACAGCATTGTTCGTTAAGTTCCGTTGCGAAATACTTTTTTTTTTGTATCATTAGGTTCAGTCTTAAAAGGGACAGTGTGAACGCTAAGTGAACCAATACTAAATATATTGTTTTCCTTTTTTTAGTCCGGACCAAAATAACCCTATGTGGGGAAGGAAATCCAAGAGTTCACATATCATTCATTGAACTCAAACATGGCTTATCATTTGAAACATGTAATAGCTTAACGTCAATTTTGTTTTTTCGGTCATGATGTGACCTAGCAGTTAACACACATACTGCAGACATGTAAAGCTGTGGCTCTCATTTGGGATTCCAGATAGATTCTCTCTCGTGTCTGATTTATTCTCCCCATCTCTACTGTCTCTCTGATTAAATGGCAAACAGACCAGAAAAACAAAAACAAAAAGTTTCACAGCTTTAGATATGTTATTGAGTTCATAATTCACATTTACCAAAACTCTCTGGGTCTTCTTCCCACATGGATAGCTCTTCCTCTGTCAGCAGAAAGTATTTGGATACCAGTCTCCTGCCGATCTCCGTCAGTGTTTGGTGTGTAAAGAATGAAGTCTTAATTTGATGTGCCTCCAGGCTCTCTGGTTTACTGTCTGGAATGCATATTGCAACATTACTATATGGATAATTGTATATTAAAGTTATGTTCAAGATATTAGATCATTCATTTAAACGTCTCATGTGCTCCTACAGTCCATTAGTAAGGCAATAAAACGAGAGGCATTTTTATATCAGTTTACTTCAATCTCTATCTAGGGAACCTTGGTCGTGACTACAGACAGATTTCATTATGAAATATCTCATTGGTTCGCTTTTACCCTCTACCAACTCTGAAATGTCCTTGATGTGTTAAAAGGCTGTTATCCATTTCCTATTTTGAATAAGCCAGAACTTTAAAATGGAGGCTCGCCATGCCAAAGTCATTACGCAGGCTGCTGATGGGCTGCCTACCTTCAATGTTCTTGGCAGGTTTGTAGGCATCGTTTTTAACAATCATCTTGATGAGGTTCATGCACTGTACAATAAAACGCTCAAAAACAACTCCCTCGCCAGCCTCTGTGAACACGTAGCTGACCGCAAACTCCAGCGATCGCTGAATAAGGGGGATGAAAGGCCACGGGTGATATTCCAGGAAGTCCAGCAACTAGCAGAGACCATTAGACATGAAGTTAAACCACAGTTCAAGAGTTCAGCATGGCCCACAACATCTCAAGTATAAGTGTCCAGATTATTTCTATTTCCCTCTTAACTGACTGAACTTTTAGACTTACAACTTTGGTGAACAAAATGATGGTCTTCTCAAGCTTTTCTCTGCAAAGACTGCCTGGTCCAACTTGCCGGCCTGTGAAATGTAGATGGAGAGGCTGAAAACATATGCTTCGGTTTCCTGAAGGAATAGTTCCATACAAAAATGAAAATGTTATCATTATTTAATCATCCTCATGTTGTTTTAAAACTTCTATGACAAAAAGCACTATTAAAAAAAATCATAAAAGGTGCCCATATGATGCGTCTGCAGTACCAACTGTATGAGGGACAGACTGAAATTCAAGATGTTATCCATTGAAAATCGAATCCATCTCTTCTTAGCACATTTATGATAGTTCAAATCTTATCTGAATGATCTGTTCAGAAATCAGACTGATCAAGTTCTAGAAGATTTCCTCACTTGAGGAGAAGATTATCTGGGAATATAGACCAGTTTGATTCACAGACTAAACGCACAAGGTGTCTGACCTACTTTTTATGATATTTTTATAGTGCTTTTTTGTCATTTTTGAGCTTGACATTCTCATTCTTTATTCACCTTCATTATATGGGAAAAGAGGTGCCAAAAAATCCTTTTTGTGTTGCACAGAAGAAAGTAAATCACTCAGGTTTGGAACAACACAAGGACGTACAAATGTGTAAAAAAAAGTCAAGGTGAATTTTGCCATCAAACGTATTTTACACAGTGCGAATATACTGTGATTGATCATAATGTCTGAATCTATGGAAGCTTGTTTCTGCCACAGACTAAAAAATGTAAAAGGTAATTGTGACTTATCTAACAATTTACTTTTTTCTTAGAATTACGAGTTTTTATCTTGCAATTCAGACTTTATAACTTGCAATTGAGAGTTAAACCCCCTAAATCACAGACAAGGTTATAGACCCGGACTAAAATGCATGTTTGAGCTGTTTTAACTGAAAGAAACGTATCTTACTGAAAGAAACTTATCTTAAGAATAAAGAATATTAAAATATGTCAATACCATTGTTTTATCTCAAGATGCACACCAGTAATGTTTACTTTCTATGGCATGTTTATAAAAGTTATCTAAATGCCCTAACTGAACTAAGGCCTAATTCTGGTTTAATCTAAGCCCTGCCTGTGAACCTGGGCCATAATCTCACAATTCAGACTTTTTTCTCACAATTAAGTGTTTGTATCTCGCAATTCAGAAGTTCTTTTCTCAGAATTGTGATATAAGCTCGCAATTGTGAGTTATCAAGTTCTCGCAATTCTGAGAAAAAAGTCAGAATTGTGGAAACAATCCATACTTATTTAATCAGTCAAACGAAAGCCAAAAAAATGTGAAAAAAAGCAGCTCCTCTCAGCAGCCAAACAGCAGAGACTAATCTGTTTCCTTGCAAGTCAACACTCAGGACAGCGTGATAGAGCAGGGTAACCTTTCAAGGGGATTGGGCATCAATTTCTCAGTGCGGAGAAATGAAGAAATGAATAGAATCCAAAAAGCCTGAATTATTTGGAGGACCTTATCTGGCCCAGAGTTGATATTTCACATTCTGTTTGCTCATAAGCTAAGTTTCTCATCCATGCTGAAATACCAACAGGCCGAATGAAACCTGACCTGTGGCCCAGCCAGGAGAACATATTGCCTGTGATATCACTAGTAGATAACAGCTTGCTTCTGTCTCATCTGATGACATATAACTCATGCAACGACGAGCCTGGGAAAAGCAGGCACAGTGTCTCCAGGTGAAACCATGCAGATTTGGCATTATTGTCTTCTGCTTTAGCAGAAATTTAGTTGGAGCTTTTAAAGTGGTGATCTTTCAAAAATAAATTAGTTTGGCCTTTGACTATGCACTCTATAGTCATGCAATACAGAACTGCAGTCCATCAGAATTAACCTTGTGATCTCAATCAGAAATATCTAAAAGTTATTTTCATACAAACCCTTTTTACTTATATTATTTTGGATTAAACTGCAGAAAAGATTACATTGAAGCACAATGAACCTGTACAATATCAAATTCCAGAGCCTGTCATAAATTTAGGCCTAATAGTGCTAAAACTAAAAAAATAAAAAAATAAATAAAAAAAACTGTAGATGGGCTTTTGACTTAAATTGACTGTCAAAAATGAACAGGAACGGTGTGTTTGCTTCACTCAATAACAGATCTGTAACCTTAATATGTGGCTGTTATCTCTGAATGGGCTGAGGATTAAAAACTCCTACAAGCAAAATCAAATGGTCATTTCCCCTAAATGGTTGTTCCTCTAAATCCAATTCCACTATACCACACCACTTTATTTTCCAAATGGGAATAGCTTTGAATTGAATTTAATTGGAAAAAAAACAAGTCTAACAGGAAAAGTCTTTTAAAGGTGTTCTCAGTCATTAGTAAAAACTTTTACACAAAGAAATGAATAGTACTGAATATGTTTAAAATCAAGTATCTATACATGCGACTTCTCCTGTCAAAATAGCCTAATAAAAAAACGTGATATTGTACATGGAGTAAAATATTCAGCAAGGATGTGTAAAATAAATCACCATTTAAAATTATATTTTTATAAAAGATATATTTTTTAAACTATATGCTGTTCTTTTAAACGTTCGATTCAATAAAGAATCATGACAAAAGTATAAAGGTTTTCATAAAAAATATTAAACTGCACCACTCTTTTTTTAATAATAATAAGAAACATTCCTTATTGTTTGATAATAAGGAATCTTTCTTGAGCAGCATATTAGCATATTAGAATGATTTCTGAAGTGTGAACTTCATGTGACACTAAAGAGTGGAGTAATTTATGCTAAAAATTCAGCTTTGCCATCACAGGAATAAATTACATTTTAAAATATACTACAATAGAAAACTGCTATTTTAAATTCATATTTAATAATAATATTTCACAATATTTCGCTAGTTTGACATGTTCGCCGACAGCCGATTAATAACCAAGACCAATGCGATCAAATATGACCTCTGACGAAATTCTGGATTTGACACACAGTCCTGCAGTGTGGCTTCTCCTACGACAACCGTCAAATCAAAAACCAAAATAGGAGCGCAGAACACAATTAGTGACTTGAGACAACAAACCACCACTTACTCCACACATCTTCGTTTTTTTCCTAAGTGTTCTTTTTTAAGAAAAGCCATGATGAAAATTAACGCTAGAGACTGTTTTTGTTTGCTAGCCACAATTTTTTTTTATCCTGCATGTAAATGCAGCTCACAGTCACTGAACTTGTCACAGATTGATGATGTAAAACACAGAGCGAGTTGACATTAATGACAACTGAGATCCTACAGTGTTGACAGCTGATCATGTTTGTACAGTCTGACAAGCAACGATCACAAAGGACTATTATAAATCATAAATTCCTATGTCGATGGAAAAATATGGAAGAAAATTAATGACAAATGTATTTGAAACAAGAGAAAACACTTTAGAAAACACCATATTAAAAAAAAAACTCAAAATAAATCCTAAAAATGGTTTTACACTATTGGAATAAGAAAACAAAAAAAAGCATGTAATACTCACAGCATTCTAGAAACTGCTTTAGCCTCTCGAACACAGCGTTGAGGAAGCCCTAGGGAAGGAGACACAGATAGCAAATGAAACATCGGTATCAGGTGTGGTCAGCGACTTTGAAATCATGCCGCTGACAACATCTAGGTTTTCATGCTGAAGGCAGATTTGGCAGGAAGCCCCAGGCAATCTTAACTCAGGATGGGGAAGGACAGGCTGTTTACATGGGGCATCTGAGAGATTTAGAGAGTGCCTGCAGTGCCAGGATACAATCCTAGAACGGTCTTTAAATAAATGGAACCAGTTTGATCAACACAGGACAAAAATAACACTGCTGGCAGATGGAAATTTCTGCACCACACACAGTAAATTACAGCAGTTAATTTGCTCCTAGCACTATAAATAATGGGATAACTGACTGTCTCTTTAGAGGTACAAATGAAGTGAAAAAGCAACTGTGTGCATATTAATGTACATTCAATTCCTCTATGCCTTAAGCTGTGGTACACACACACAAAGAAGCAGTATGACACATAAAAAAAAACACACAAAGAAGCAGTATGACACATAAAAAAACACTATCTGCAAGGCCATGTAACATCAAACACAGACAGCATGTAGGAAGCCATATTATAAAAATCGATCTTTTGTAAATATAAAAGTATAAATAAAAATGCAATATACAATAAAATATCATACTTCATTTAAATGTATAAAATACATCAATATATATTTATATATTTTTTTTAAATAAAGAATACATTAGTATAAACAGTAGCTGTATGCCTGAAGTATTTATTATATATAAATAACCATTAGGTTTTATGTAATTTAAATAAAGAAAAAAGTACAAAATAATTTTTTTAGATAAGTAATCATTAGTTTAAAAAAAATGTTTTGTTACACTTTAATGTGTCATTGGTCCTTTTTTAACCTGGTCACTTCACACGTTAATTTGCCCCAGTTTGCACGTCGGCTTGCTGAAGAGATACTCAGCTACTCATCTACGGCGGGCCATATCTGCTGCGATTGGCGAAAACGATATTTCCTTCTCGACTGCGTTTTATGTAATAAACTGATGTTCACTTGTTTCTTATGCCATTTGCTGAGGCGAACATATAAACTCCCTGTGATGAGGATCTCACTGGTGGCTGAACACCCTGTGAAGTCCACTTCGGACACTGGGCATCAGTCAAAGGTAGACTGAAGATGCTCTGTGTTTGATAGGGATGAAGCAACAAGCATGAAGAGGATTCGGAAAAAGCTGGATATTTTATGACAGCGACTCTCTGGCTTTGAGCTGAAAGATGACATTAAAGTGCAAAAGACTCCAGAGAGACAAGAGAGCTACTGTCCTACCGGGAGAACCAGAGGCAGCAGCTCAATGAAAATATTCTCTTTGGAGTTGTCTTACCTCCAGAAGGGATCAATAATGGTGCCATCATCTTTTCCTTTACTGTAACTAATAAGCTCAAATTCAAAATGTCAGTTGCATAGGCCCCAAAGATGTAGTCATCCAGTCTAACAACTGGACTGCAGGATCAAGGGTTTAATAAAAAAAAAAAAACTTGGGGTCTTCTTTAAAGCAGGAAGGGAAGAAATTGAGACGTCATATTCATTTTGAATATACTGTGAATATCCGATATGCATCACCCAGTCCTACTATACAGATATACCCTCATATACTACATATAGACAGTTTGTGTATTATGAATTAATCCTAACTGTCCTTTGAGACAAATACATTTTAAATCTCAGTGTAACATCTATTACATCAAATATTTTCTTCATTGATGCACTGCACCAACAAAGCTACAAAACTTTTTCTTCGGCTCATTGTTTCCTGCGAATTTCATTTTTCAAACACATTAAGATTTAAGAAGGATCATAATGTAATTTGAATATTATCTCTGATAAGCCAACTCCCACAGATGCATTAAGAGATGAAGGCACCATATGGGCTTCCTGCAGAAGCTAACTGCATTTCAGCATGTACTTTGTGCCAGAGAATTCTCCTCGCATCCAGATTACATCGAGACAAAACTCTCATTTAACCCATTTAAATACAACAAAGTGAACAAATAAATCACTATTATTTCTTATGTGTCAAAGCAAGGCAGAAAATGTCGCGTTTAAAGGGGGGGGGGGGGGGGGGGGTTCTAATGTTTTATGCACAACTACCTCAGGATATATATATAATGCATTAAATATTCACACTGACCTTTTTTTTTTCTCAACCCCTATCTTCCACTTGAGAATAAGCATCTCATTTATGAGCAGTGATTTATTTTTAATGACAGAACACCAACATCATAACCCTCAGGTTGATTTTACTTGCAAACAACTACGGTTTCCACAATACTGAAATGCAGTGTGCAAATGGCATTCTGTATGTCTTTGCTATTATATGGGCCATCCTACAGAATTGGTTCAAAGTCGGACATTTTGAGTTCCAAGGGTTGGAAACATCTTGAAAAAAAAAATGTTTTCCCACAAATGTTGTATGTATGCAAATTGTGTAATATCCAGGGTACACATTTCTAGTAATTGTGCAGTTAATTCTCATATTGTATTTTCAGAAAGTTTTGGAATATTTGTCCTCTCCTCAAATTTGTCACTACCGAAACAAAATAATATATAATTTAATAAGGAGGATTATATTGACCTATTAAGATTTTGTTTACATCTACCTTGTAAATATATTTTTCTATTTTATAAAAATGTATTTATATATTTTCACAGGTAAATCAATAACAATTACAATTTTAACAATATTTCAATTGTAATTTATGAGGTTTGTTGTATTTTTGAATCCATTCTTTTTGTAAAATGGATAAAGTCAATCATACTAATTTTAAAGTTTAGGATTCATTTGTTTGAATATACATTGAACTATCATAACATCTTAGTTGATCATTCAATTTACTTTATTTTTAACAAAACATCGCATGTTTCGTTAGTGACAGTAATGATTTGGTAACGACCACATCACATTACAGAATTTTAACTCACATACTAAAATATACTAAAATACTAGTGATTTGCATAACTACAACTGAAACTTCACCACGTTTCATAAGATGCTTTTTTGCCTAGCTCAAAGATGCTAATCATCACATGGTTACCTAGCACAGTTCTGAACAGTTGTACATACAAAAAAACTACATTTTATGGATTAGCATTATGGAACATGATGGGCCCTATCTATTCACCATGTAGCTATGAGAGAGAGGGACAGAAATATTTTCTGATCAAAAATGTAGGAGTGTAGTTAAAATCAGTCTCAGCCAATGGACGAAAACATACACTGTTTTGGTAGTACCATCCAAATGTGGGAGACAATTTTTACATCAATTTTCATGATTTACAAAGACTTTTTTTTTCTTTTTTTTTACTTCACTTAAAAAAAATCAAAAAGAGAATTAAATGCAAAAAATGATTGAAATATATTTTTCATACGTTTAAATTTAGGGTTCGGGACAGCCACCTCCCAATTGAAAGTACACAATAAATGATGATTTTATATATTTTAAGCTTACTGATACTTTAAATATTATTGTGGGTTTCAACAGATAATAGAAAGATCTTAGTAAACATCTAAGATTTGAATACTTAGAAGTTTTTTTTCAATGTTTTTTGGTTGTGGGACAGCAGTTTGCACCAATTCTTTAGAATGGCCCATGTATGAATTATGATACACCATGTAATTTTTGTAATACTCAAGAGCTCACCATGATTTCCACGTTGTTATGTGGTTCAATGAATCCATGCACCGTAAGCTTCCGAAGAACTGCAAGAGGAACAAAACAATCCATACGATCCATTAGATCTTAAAGATTTTATTTACCAATTAAATTACTAGTACAGAGTAATATTACCATGTATGCTGAATGAGGCAGAAGAAAAAGCCTTAATATAACCATAGATGCTTAGTCTACTGCTCAATAAAAATAATAGTTAACTTATTACCATTAACCATTTCTTTCGATGTCTTCATTTTAAAACATCTTTTGCCTTCACTAACACATTAAAAAAAATCTTTAAAAGTACACATATTCCATGTATTCTCTCAGTTAATAACCATAAAAGTATAAATATAAATAAAGTAATTATTCAAGTCAAGTAATAAAAAGCAATTAAAAAAAGACTTCTTGGCATTATTATTAATTAAATGTATAGCCATTATAAATTAAATGTTGCATTTAGAAAAGGAATGGTAGTGGATTGATTCGTTAAACATGTTTAGACGCATTCACCTATGTTTGGGTGCAACATTCTGCTTCTATTTTCTCACAAAAAATAATTAATTCTGTCATTATTTGCTAACCCTCATGTCGTACCAACCCCGTAAGACTTTCATTCATCTTCGAGGCACAAATGAAGATCTTTTTTATCAAATCTGAGAGTTTTCTGTCCTAGATCTGTTCATCATATAAAGCAATCAAGTCTCTTCAGAAAATTTGGACTAAACCGCTTAATTCATATGGATTCGTTTTCATACGATCTCTTTATGAACTTTAAAACGTCAAAGTGGTAGTTGCGTATGCTGTCAATGGTGGGACAGAAAGCTCTCAGAGTTCATAAAAAAATCATTTGTGTTCCAAAAATGAGCAAAAGTCGTAAATGTTTGGAACGACGTGAGGGTAAGTAATTAATGACAATTGATAAACTATAATATAAACTACTAAACTAATGGCAATAAACTATTATAAACTAACCCTTTAATGCTGTTGATTTTGCCTGACAAGCAAGCCAGTAATTAAATTAGCAGTATCGTTTCAGGTTTTAAGCCTAACTTCCCGGTTCATGTTCGATTGCGGAGGGCTTAAAGCTACTAAAATTATCCAGCGAGACCAGTAAGTGGTTCGCAACATTAACTCAACCAGTGGCTGTGTATGTATCATGTATAGTCTGCTTAAGTCTGCAATCTGCAGTCGCAGGCTGGGAAATTTTCTAAGTGTGTGTGTGTGTGTGTGTGTGTGTGTGTGTACCTTTCAAAGAGAGCAGAGTACGCTCCAGAGAGCTAAGAGCATTTTGTTGGTCTCCAGCGTAGATCTGCTGTAGGAATGTGTCCGTGTGATGATTCCACAGAGAACAGGCAAAGCTATAAATGCTTGATGCCAGCTTAAAAAAAAAACAGAAACACAATAACAGAGGGACTACATTAGCATTTTATAAGCATTTCTTAGGGGGCGTTCGGATAGGACAGAGCTACGATTTGATATAAATATTTGGCAGATATGCTAAGTCTTAGCCGCTTCAGTGAATCTTTGATTTGAAGGACCCACTACGCTAATTTTACTTTAGTGCACTAAAGTAAGAGTAGGGACGCATCAGAATTTCGGCTACCGAAATTTATTGGCCGAAAATCATAGAGAAAAACGCTACGCTCTGCTCCCATACTCTGATAATAATAGCTTTGTAGGACTAGACATTATTTGTATAATTGGTCAATAAATAAATCTGTTAAATCTGAGTCTGCTCAATAGATTTGAATAAAGAATGATATATTGATATTTAATATAAATTGTCAATTTTAGTGTGTTACTTTCAATAAAAGTGTGGTTATTTTATTTTATTGGCTAGTATTTTTTAAATTCAGTCAAATTAAAATGATTGAATTATTTAAGCTCAAAAATGATTGAATTACTTCATGCCCATTTATTCATTTGGTAAGCAGCTGTGTAATTAGCAGGATAACATGCAGTCAACCGCACGTTCATTCAAAACAACTCCTGACAGGGTGATCGTCTACAAACCTGAAGGGGTTTATTTTGCAATTATAAACGAATGAGATCAACATTCACTCAGCAGCACCCAAATATTTCTTAAGGGCAGTTATTATTTTAAAGCCTAATTTATTTCAGGCATTAAAGCATCAACATAAATCTCCATTATGGGAAAAGACAAAATAGAAACATCTCAGAATGACAAAAAAAAAATGCATCTGTAACAAAAAACTGGCCAACCAAACAGCCAACACACACAATGAAGAAAACTGTGATTCATACAGTTCACATTACAAAATCATCCAGCGCACAGAGAAAAAAATGTTTTCTTCATAGCTTAAGGACAGTGAGAAGTCAGCAGTTACATCTTCCACGGTTCATTTAAAGATATTCTCAAACCACCAGAGAGGACGCGAGGCATGTCATCAAAGACTGCGGCACAGAATGCTTTTCTTGAAGAGCACTTCAGAGGAGCCGCCTGACATGAACAAAAACTCAATCTGTTTTCTGTTCTGCATAGCAGATGATGATTAGCATTAATTACATATATGAGTTGCATAATAAATGACTTTGTGTATAATGATAAATGGCATTTTCAAGGGAGGAAACAACATAATGATGACTACTTGAAAGAAAGTACAATAAAAAAAACTAAGGCAACTGTAATTGGAATTTTTTTTTAATTAAAATGCACTTCATGGAGAAAAGCATCATATTCTACTAAAATATTATATTATATACCTTGAACAGGCGCACATCTACAATGACTGGGGCTTGGCCTTATCACTATGGCAACGTTCTTGGCTGAATCCCCATGAGAGACGTATAAAAAGTGAAAATCGGATGCACAAAAAAGATACTGTGTTATAAGCATTAAAAAGTGTGACAAAAGGATATGGCACTTTACACGAACAGGGTGAAAAAAAAATTGGTGTGGAAATATGTTTTTCTTTTTCAGCAAATGGTCAGTGAAAAGAGGTGGGGGATGGGGGGGAATTGAGGTTGGAAACCCTGTTATACCAGGTATGCATACGTGTGAATGACATTTTCTATCTAGCTATTAGTATATACAACCAGTAATAAAAATTCTGTCATAATTTAGTAACCCTCATGTCATTCAAAACTAGGGATGTGACAGTGAGGAAATTTTCCCACCAGTTAATTGACGTGTGACAACGCGTTTTTCCCTCTTTTTCCACCTCGCTTTTAAATCGCTTATGAATGTCTGTGGGGCCGTGCCCATTTTACTTTCGCTTTAAAATTAGCGGCAATTCGGGTGCAGCAATTGCTTGAATGGTGGGTTCATTATTATTCTTAATGAAAAACACAACAACAAAACAGTACAATGATAAACTCGCTTAATTAAACACAGAACTACTTCGCTTTGAAACCGAAACCTGCCTTGTTCTCATGTAAGGACTGGGCGAGGGGTGAATCTGAATAACTAAATACATCCTAGCTAAAATCCCAAAGCCTTCAGGCCCAAAAAGCCTGGATGTAAATTAACATACACACAACCACACGCATCCCCCACAAGGGAAGCCCGCTCCGGACAGAGCGCGGTGTCCAGTTACGAGACATTTTTATGACTGACTGGAATGTCCCACAGAAGGGGGTTCTAAAAGAGAAAGAAACTTCTCTTTTTAAAAGACATTTAACCAGATATATTCGATGTGTTTTTATGTGTGTCCATTTGCCCATGTCACATTGGAATGACTATGATTTTATCGTAGCTTAAAGTGAATTATAAATACCTTCATTATGCATTTTAAAAATAACTGTCTATTCCCATAACTTGTACACATAGTTCTGGACACCTCCAGAATGCTTTCGGTGTGATCAATCAGAACACGTACAGTAATATACAGTTAAATATAGTTTACTATGTTTTCCATCTTTGGAGTGAAAAGAGACCAAAACTAACATCACTGGTGTTCTTAGATAACAGCGTTTACGACCCAAAGGAATGTTCACAGAACTGTGACTCTCTCTGAATTCTAACCAAGGAGGAGAAATGAATCCTGTATTCATACATATATATATATATATGCTATTATATATCCACTTGAGAATTGTATGAACAATGTATCTAAGTTCCCCATTTCATGAGTTGCCTTTTTGTGGTTTGGTCTATGTTTCTCGACAACTCTAATGGAATAATGTTTCAAACTTTGCCAACTAATGTTTAACCAAATCCATTTGTGGCAAGTTTGGTCTCGATAAACTCCAATCTTCGTTCCCCATTTGTTAATTGACATTACATTTTGCTAAACTTTGTGACACATTAGTATTATAAGAAGTGTGAAGATTCTTCTCTTAAACACCCAATGGAACTAGAGATTTAAATGCCTGGTTATACCACAAAGGATCATAAAATCTCCCTCCAAAGGGACAGCTCCTGATTGGACCCTCTTCCAAAAGAAGGCGGAAACGTCAGGTCTTCAAAAGGACTGAACACCAGTTTATCTCTCTCTTTCGCTTTTCTCTTTTTGCTCTTTTTGCTCTCTCTTGCTGCTCTTGCCCTCTGCTCTCTGGAGCTCTTGCCCTCTCTCTCCCCCGCTCTCGCCCTCGGAAAAGGCCTCGGCAGGAGAACAAGTCGGGTGGAGCAGACGATGGGTATAGTAGCCATGTAGATGCATAGAGACAAATGACCCAAATCAAGATCAGGGTTCAAACAGATTTATTCAAGCCATCTAACTCGTCTCACCTTTATTTTCCTTTGACTTCTTTTCCGTTAAAAGTCTCGGTTCTAAGTTAAGTTTTGCTGCAAAGTTTCGTTTAAAACGTTTCGACTGCAACGCGATTCAAACTTCAAAGACTTTCATCCAGCTGCCAACACACCACATGATCGGCTGCCCAAGATCTAGCAGGCACGAGGAGACCGCCAGCCAAGCAACAGACCCGGGAAACCCCCTTTACACCGACAAAAGGGGATCCCCAAAGCAACGCAAGGACAAGCAAGTAGCCTCCAGACTCTTAACTGAACTGGTGCATTGATATAAAATTGAATTACCCGCCTAAGAAACGACAGAAGGGTAAAATTAATTATTGATGGTTCGTTCAGGTTGTGTCTTATAAGTGCATAGAATCTTGGGATTTCATCTCACTCTTAAACTTATTCTTCCTTACTCTTTTTCTTTCTGCAACTTGTATGAATGCGTGTATTTGTGTTAGATATTAGTTTTATGTGTTAGTCTTATAATCAATAAAGTATTGTTTGTATTTGAAAAGAGAAGCATTACTTGTGTTATGTGCTTACGAATTTATTGTCTTGAACTAGGACCTAAGCTACTTATGCTTTTACCCTTGAATTATTTCTTAATTTAGCTGTTAGCTGGGAATTAGTCTTTCTTGGCCAGGAAGATATTATATTTCCTAGAATTAATAATTCCTTATGCTTTCCGTTCGTTGGATGAACTGATAAAATGATCATACTATTGATTCTGCTACAGTAAATTCTGAAAATAATTAAATTATTCATTACTGATCATAATCCGTTATGAATAATAATTAGTCATATTTATACGTGCGTACAAACGCAACACTCATCACGTAATAAATGAAATTCGACTCCTGCTGCTGATCTGTGTTGCGAATCTCGTTCGGCTCACGCTGAATTGAGCAGACGCATTTAACTTTTAATTGTAGTGTCTGTTCTCTAAACAAACTAAATTATTTTTAGTACTATAAAAATCAAAACGACACCGGGGGACGGGGCAAGTGATGTAACCGGTGTGCAGCTGAACTATCGCAGCAAGACTATTACAAACCTGTATGACTTTTTAATTTTTGGGTGAACTAACCGTTAAGGACATAGTCCCTGTCCCAAATGGAACCCTAAGCACTCATGATCTTCCAACATGTCCACTTTCATGACATAATGCCGCTTTGACTGTCGGGTGGAATCTGCTGCAGACTAAGAGTTTTGAGGGAATCGGCAACAAACGGGGAGCTCGGAAGTACCCTTCTGAAACTATAAATGACAAATGGGATGTCCAAACTTGGTCCTGGAGGGCCACTGTCCTGCAGAGTTTAGCTCCAACTTGCTTCAACACTTCTCCCGGGAAGTTTCTAGTATGCCAAGTAAGTAGGGATGCAACGATTATGGAACGGTTATGTGTGCACACTGGCACAAAGCAGAGCGAGCGTTTTTCAGTTCATTCCAGAGCAGCCTCTTGACCAGACAGCCAGAAAGACTGAGCTCAAACATCCTCCTCCCAAGAAAACAGCATTGGGAGATTTCCTTGGAGGGACTTTTTTAGGATTTGTTTTACAATTTCAATGTAGTTTTTTTATGTTTAGTTTAGTTTAACTAACTGTAGTTTAGTTATGTTTTTGTCTTTGTCTTGCAATTGTGTTAATGTTCTAACACCAAGGACCATGTTGGAAATAAATGTTTACACTTTAACATGTTATCCTTTGGATTATGTTGTCTGTCAAATCCAAAATAAATCAAATCAAAAATAGTTTTATTATTTGACCAAATATATTTCAATTTTACAAACAAATACGCAGCATTGTCTGACAAATAATTAAAGGACACTTTTTCATTTATAATTTGTCTTAAATCTCATGTTTTTCAAAAAATCGTGAGAAAATCGTATCGTGAAATCAGTATCGTGAATCATATCGCATCGTTGAGAGAATCGTTACATCCCTTCTAAGACCTTGATTAGCTGGTTCAGGTGTGTTTATTTGGGGTTGAAGCTAAACTCTGCAGGACAGTGGTCCTCCATGAGCAGCGCACATGAAATGTACCATTTGGGACAGGGCCATAGTCTACCATTCAACAGTTCAAAAGAGTTGGTAAGATTTTTTTTAAATGAACACTTTTATTCAGCAAGGACCCATTAATTTGATAAAAAGCTGTTGAAATGCTGTTTTTTTTTTTTTTTTTTTTTACTTTCTATTGATGAAAGGTAAGGCTAGGTATTGACAAATTTCACAATTCAGAATCAAAAAGTAGAGTGATTAAGTGATGGTAAAATTTTAGGCTGCACATGGAAAGTGCATTCTACACATTACATCAGAACTCAAAGGTGTTGCATTAGTGTTACTGCTTGTTCTGTACGTTTCTGTACGTAAGATCACAAAGAGGCAGCAACCTCAATATTTATTTAGCTATACTTCACATAAAAACAACATCTATATTCTTATCACACACTTTCTTAGAACCAATCAATGTCTTTCGATTAAGGTCACAGAATTGTTTCCTCTGTCAAATCCAATTCAACAGGATCATATTAATCTGCTGTCAGTGATCGTCTAACACATGAGCTTGTGAACACAGTATATTGTATTTCCCTGGACATACTTTGGTCTTGCACATGTGGCACATCATTTACACCACTGCAAAAGCCATTGTGTTACAGAAGACACAAACACACACTTGACACGTCGCTACAGGCAGAACATCTTGTAAACGGATAGTTGGTGAACGGAGGTAATAGAAATTGTCTACAATGGACAAGACAATAAAAAAGGATTTCTATGCATTGAAAAGTGACCTTGGGAATTACATACATAAATTCCCATCTGATTTTGCACATTGCATTGGAGACAACTGCGTATATTGCAGGGGCACTGCTAAAGGATCTGATGTCTCCTTCCAAAAAAAGGACAGTGATAAATAAATAAATAAATAAATAAATGAGATCACCAGCAAATAAAGTTCAGGAGGTCTCTTTTGCATTTATTAATCATATTAATAAATGATAATAATCACTCATGTAAATATACAAAATTTTAAATAAATAATTTAATTATTACAACTTACGAGGCCACTGAAAAGCTCCTAATGCAATTTCACACTGAATCTGGCTAATGTACATTTTCCGGTTTCCGGTGAGAGTACGCTGTGCGCGCTTTGCTGCCGCTTCTCGCTTGAACTTTTTGTTGTTGTTTGTTTGTTTTTGCATCTACCGTGACATCTTCTTCCTTGCTGAACTGCTGAACTGAACTTGCTGAACTGTCGTTTGCCTGGACTGTATTATTGTAATTTCCCTGTGGATTTTTCTTTGGATATCATGCTAATACTGATGACTTTCCAACTCATCACTGGCACTCATCCAACTCACACTGCTCTGTCTGTTTGCTGATCTTCACGCTGCCCCACTGTACCTTCTATGTAGGTGGCTGTGGATTACCACGTCTCTTCCTGGTGTCGGCCGTATCCTTCCTGCACTGTCGCTGGAACATTGTTGCTTTGCCGCTGCTGTACCAATCTGTGGATTAATGTTACAAACTTTACTACAAACTTGCTCCTCCAGTTCTGTTTGTCACTGTCCGGCACGCCTGCTCTTCCCCTGCATGAGCTCTCTTCCTATCTGCCCTCACAGTGACTGCTACAGAGGTGAGTGTGTTTCTACCCGCTTGCCTCGTTGTTGTCCTCAATCTGTTCAGTGGTTGGCGTACTAAACTGCGCTGATTACATTGCGGACTGGGCTGTGTTGTGAGCCTGGTTGGCTAACGTAGTAATAGCGTGGTGTTGCTGTGTCACTTGTGGTAACTTTACTGTGTCGATGTCATGTTTCCCGCTGGCAGCTCGATAAATGTCCTCGCAGCTCGCCTTATGCTGTGCTTGTGTGTTTTTTGTAACTTGGAAATGGAGCCAGTTTACACCTCTGCTGCTCTCAACCTTTATCGCTGCCACGCCCCCCTGGAACCAGCGCTGTATAAACACTGCTGTTCGCTTGAAATTATTCGGCGTCCACGTTATGTTCATCGCTTCAAAAGACAACCGACTCTTATCTTTGGACATGATGCTCAAATCCCAACTGTTTACACACCCGATCGTTGCCGACGATACCACCCAAGGATCAGTGGAATTAACTTTGACAACCTCCGTCGCCCTCCTAGGCTGCCTCCTCCTACCTTGTCAGAACTTTAACATTGCCCACCTAAATAGGTCAATAGACAACAGCATGTTTGCTGCCTCTATACAGGCCTCGCCACTGTTTGACCTTAACGAGCTCTCGTCCGCGGATGACTTGGTTGCTTTGTACAATGGCACCCTGACCAGCCTGCTTGATACCTTAGCACCAGTTAGGACTAGACTTGTACCAGCAAATCGTACATGCCGCAGGTTCACCCCTCAGCTCAGGCAACTTAAGGCCGCTGGCCGCCGTCTCGAACGGCTATATAAGAAAACTGGCCTTACAATTCACTCCATGCTTTACACCGAACATACTCAGATGTATAGGGATGCCCTCAATGCTGCCCGCTCAAACTATTATTCATCACTCATAACCTCCTCTATGTCCAGGCCAAAAACCCTGTTCAGGACCTTGGACAAACTCATTAAACCCCCTGTCACTGCCTCTCCTAAGACTCCTGAGCAGTGCCAGGCCTTCTTACACTTCTTTGCTGACAAAATTAGCCAAATCTACCAATGCTTCAACCCAAATGCTATCTCTCTCTCTTCTTCTCCTTCCTCTCTAGGCCCTCAGCTTTAACATTTCACTGCTATAGACTCCCTCACTATCACTGACATTATAAATAAGTCTAATTCCTCATCGTGTCAGCTTGACCCTGCCCCCACCCCTCTACTTAAAACTTGCATCACATCCTTATCTGAACCCATTCCATTTATTGTAAACACCTGCCTCAACTCTAGATGTGCCTGCTGCCCTTAAGACTGCTGCAGTCACACCCATTCTCAAAAAAACGGACTGCGACCCCACATCACTGTGTAACTACCGCCCTATCTCCAACCTCCCCTTCCTGGCCAAGGTATTGGAAAGAGTGGTGGCCTCACAACTACACACCTTAATCAACATGACCTGTATGAGCCTTTTCAATCTGGTTTCCGCTCTTGTCACAGTACAGAGACTGCCCTTCTGCGCATCGTTAAAGACCTTCTACTGTCTGCTGACTCTGGTTCACTTAACATTCTCATACTCCTTGACCTTAGTGCACCCTTCGATACCATCAACCACAATGTTCTAATCACCCGTCTGTCTGCTATTGGTGTTTCTGGTACAGCCCTCATTTGGTTCCAGTCTTACCTCTTCAACAGAAAGCAGTTTGTGACGCTTGGTCTTCATCAGTCTTCCAAGTCCCCAGTCACCCGTGGTGTCCCCCAGGGTTTGGTACTTGGGCCCCCTCCTCTTTCTCATATACATCCTCCCTATTGGCCCGATCATACGCAGCCACGGTCTTAAATTCCACTGTTATGCAGATGATATCCAACTCTATTTGACCACTCAATCTCCCTCTGATTCACCACCGTGCTCTCTCACTGACTGCCTCTCTGACCTAAAATTATGGATGCAAAACAATTTTCTTAAACTCAATACAGTTAAAACTGAAATTCTGCTGATTGGCCCTAAAAGCATCCTTTCTAAATCTCCAAGTCTCACTCTCAATATTGATGGTTAATCTGTTCACCCTACCCCTGTTGTCAAAAACCTTGGCATTTTGCTTGACTCCACCCTTAGCTTATCAAATATACTGCTGATAATACTGATAATACTGCTTACATATCAAATCACTCACTAAGACTGCCTGCTTTCACCTCCGCAAGATTGCTCGCCTCAAACCCTTCCTCTCTGTTAGTGATGCACACACTTTGGTTAACTGCTTCATTATGTCCCATCTAGACTACTGCAACTCACTTTTCCTTGGTCTCCCTGTGATATCACTTCAAAGGTTACAATATATTCAAAAGTCGGCAGCCAGGCTTCTCACCCATACCAGACGATCAGCACACATCACCCCCATTCTCTACCAACTCCACTGGCTACCAGTTCCGTCCCGGATCAAATACAAAGTATTACTACTCACCTTCAAAGCGCTCCATAACCTTGCTCCCCCCTACATCCGCGACCTCCTGATCCCGTACACTCCATCCCGCTCACTCAGATCCTCTGAACAAAATCTCTTGGCTATCCCCCGCTCCATACTTTCCACGCTGGGTGGCAGATCCTTCAGTGCCTTGGCCCCCAAACTCTGGAACAGCCTCCCTCAATCTCTGCTTGACTGTCCTTCACTTTCCCTCTTTAAAGCTCATCTCAAAACCTTTTTGTTTAATGATCATTTTTCCACACCAAACTCATAGCTTCACACAGATTACTTGTCTTTGTTGTATTGTTTTGGTTGTTGCTGTTGTGTATACTTGCCTTTCCACTATGTAAAGCGACCTTGGGTTTGAGAAAGGCGCTATATAAAATAACGTATTATTATTATTATTATTATTACATTACTATAAATAATTAATTTTATTAAATGAAATCTAATTATATTTAAATATTACATATTCAAGTATTTAAATATTTTACAAGTATAAACCTTGCATGGAACTGGAACACTATAAAATAAATCTCCAAGAGAGGTGCCTTTGCAGCATTATTTTAGAAGTCCATCACACGACACTCATTTATTATCCATATTTTCAAATGCAACAGAAGCGCATAGCTCTTCTACCTCAATCAGTAGACTGCTATTTGATATATTGCAAAATGCAAATGTTCTTGTTCTGAAAGACGTCAACATCCTCATTTTAGAGATGAAAGACCATCTGTAGAATATGCCAAAAGTTTCCAATTTGTGCATCCAAAGACAACACTTTTTTCTGCACAATTAGCATTGAAATTTTGATCTGCACTGCAAATGCTGTTTATATTTGCCAAAAGGCTCACCATAGTTATTTGCCATTTTCAAATGTAGCAACTGTTGGATAGACCAGGTGGCAAATGATAGTTATCATAAGAGCAAATGATGACGAAAAAGCAAATGAGCAAATGACCATGAAAAACTTTTTTTTAACTCTCCAATAGCATGAGTTTTTTTGTTGTTTTTATGTGTGCATTTATATTGACAAGACAGCCTAGCAACAGGTGAAATGATCAGCAATTACCAAAAGCCAGAGTGAAGGAACAGCCGTAATAATCATCTGAGAGCGCATATGTTCACATTAGGGATATTATGAGAAGCATACCATGTGCTTAAACGTACATTAATTACCAAATTACCATGGAAACATGTTATTCTAATCTTGAAATATATAACATAACATGTCTTGTTTTTAGAAGAGTTCTGCATAATCAAATCATTATAGAGCACATTGAGAACACTGAACAAAACATGAAATGACCATTAACAGAAACAGCTCATGTCATGCTACAGGTCAGATGGGGGGATCAGCACAAACTAATTATTTCCAGCATCTGCAAAACAATTTAGCACAGTACAATAAGTAAACTTTAAAACTAAGTGTAGCCTCTTAATGGAAACTTGAGCATTTCACCTACACTGTGGATTTACGGTCAAGAATTTTCCCAAAAATTTGTGTGGCAGCACTGACATCAACTTCTGAAACTGACAGAAAAAAGAATCACAAATCACAAGACTAGCGGTGAGGATGAGGAGCTTTTCGGTGCCAGTTGCCCTCGCCCCAAAATTGAGGTCAGGGAAAGTTTTTTTTTAAATGGTTGGTCTGACTTGAATGGATATACTCCATGGTAAATGTTAAGTTCAACAGTGGCCTGCTTCTGGTGCCATTAGATGATTAGAAGTAGGGCTGTAACTACCGATTATTTTGATGTTCGATTAATCTATCGATTATTTTTACGACAAGTCGATTAATCTATTGATTATTTCTAAAATTAATCTAATTATTTTCTGGACTGTCGATTAATCCTTTAGTTAACCTCCCGTAACTTCTGCCATTAATCTTTCAACGTTTTATTCAAACATTTTCTCATAAAATACAAATTTTAAAAAATACCAACATAAAAAAATTAAGTGTCAAGAATTAAAATAAGCAATATGTCCATGATGGCTGCATACATAGTCACTGTTTGGGATTGACAGCAAGGTGTGAGTCTTGAAATGTTTAAATCATTCAGCAGATTAAAGGTAGGGTAGGCAATTTTGAAGAGACTAGCAAAAGCGAGCTAGCTTAAGATCCCATCCAGTTTCATTAAATGACACAAACTGGTATAAATTGAGCACAAATGAATGGCACCAGTTTGGAACGATTTAAAATACATGGGGTGGAAAGTGATGTCACAGCTCCCAAATTTTGGAAGCTCCCTAATTGTTATATCTGCGCAAAGAAAATAGTTGCAGTGATTGTTTTAATGGCACAAAAGCAGCATAATATCACTAATATGACAAAATATAGGAGAAGTGCTTCCAAATAAGGTAACGTGATTGCAGTTTACTCTTTTTAATATCAAGCAGGTCCTGCAGTTTAGCAAGAATTATTAAAAGCACATAATTAAGCCATAAAATAGTACTCTCAACTCACCCTGTTCCCATTACAATTTTCTTGACCTAAATGGTCAAATACAAAGAAAAATGTCAAAATGCCTGTCTTGGCAAAAATTCACATAAACACAGTTGATTATGTCTTCAGTGAACGTTAGGGCTGCAACAAAACGATTATTTTGATAATCGATTAATCTAACGATTATTAGAACGATTAATCGACTAATCACCGATTATTCCGCCGACTAATCAGTAAGTTTGGAACGATTATTCAGCTTTTTCAATTACTTAAAACACTGAGTTATACATATTGTAACTATAATATAAAAAAAAAAAGAAAATCACTTTAGCTTTTGAAATGGTTGTTTTAATGAACTTTGAGCCAACTAAACAGGTCATTCTCTCTTTAAGTTTTCAGATTTCGGTCAAACTCAAATCACACACAATGCTCTCTAAGCATTGTTAAAATATTCTGTTCTCTTTCAATAAAAAAATTAATAAAAATAATCAGCTGCATTAAAGACAAACTTTATCTGCAAACAATTATAAGTATAAAAAAAATAATTTAAAAATGACAATTGAGCTGACAGAGACATTCTTTTAATTTTTACCTTTTAATTTACAGAATGAGAACGTAATTGACATGATATTCTTCATAACATCACTTTTTGTAAGTCTTCATGAATATGGAACAAAATACAGAGAAGTGATAAGACCGTAATACTGTTACAATAATAAAAACAGCCTAAGCTCGATCAAGCTTTATTCTATGCGAAAATAAATCATCACATTACTGTAATTTTATTATTATTGTTAATATTATTACTATTATTAGTTGTATTGCATTCTCTAATAAAGAGATTTACTGCTAGTTATTTAGCTCCAGCTGGAGAACATTCACCTCTCACCGGCTCCTCTTGTGCCGGGGTGTTTCCTCTTTAAGTGCTTTAACATGCATGTTGTGCTCCCGTGAAAAGCAAGTTACACCTTGCATGTATTGCACACGACAGCATTCTTGGTTTGCAATTTTGTGAAACTTTCACACACCAGCTAGTTCGGATTAGTTTGCACTCCGTCATATTTCGCACTGTGTTTTCTTTTACCGCAATAGCATTTATAAGGGACAATGTCGACTAATCGTTTCAGCCCTAGTGAACGTAAACAATTGGGAGAAAGTCAGTGTGTATCAGTATATTGGATCCATGTGTTAGGTCTTAAAGTGACAGCAGCCTTATATACCTGCTGCCATTAATGTTAATCAAACAATCTCTCAGTGCTCTTAAATGAATAACTTCAGTAGCTTTAATAAGACTCATTATATATTCAATTCATGCAGACTGTTGTTTTATTTGATTATTCAATTTCTGTTGTAGGTTATTATTTACTCAAATACTACGGTGAATAATGTTTGATAAAACTGAACACCACTTTTGACCTTTGCACATCAAGAATTTGTTTGACATAAAATACTGGAAGCGTACCTGATAGTTTCAACGGTGCTCAAGGTTGGTATGATTTCTCCCATTGATGATGATTTATTTTATCTCTCCTATTCCTTGCCTAGATTATGAATTCACTCTAGCACTCAATAAAAGCAATTTACAACATCAGACAAAAGACATACCAGAAAAATGGCTCAAAGTCTTTAATAGAAATTAAAGGAAAACTGGGAATATTTGTGCTAATTCCTGAAAAATACACAGAGGCAAAACTTTTCAGTGTTTAACAGAAGACGCTTGTTCTGTGCTGTTTCATTAGCTAGAAGAAAGATTACAAGCAACTTTGCTCCCAGGTTGCCAAATATTGAGGAATACAGCTTGCAGCTGCAGTTTACATACAATCCCCACCTCCAGATGAATATTGTCACATGTGCACACAATTAAACATGCATATGACAGGTGTTCGGTGCCTAGCCTAAATAAGAAATATCAGTTCTGGAGCTTTAAGGTATTTTGGGCCTCCAAATTTGGGAGTTATCAACAGCAAAGCACCTGGCATGTGTCATTACAATACAACCACTGGAGAATTATACTGAGCTCCAGGAGCCTCTAAAAGCAAGTGAACACTTGTTGAATATTAAACGATGCTGTGGGGTTCAGGAGCCACAACGTCTACGGATAAGCGCTCTGGGATTTACTATCTCTTACCAGATGGGAAGCATAATGAAAATATGTCACATGACATCATTGTACCTCTAAACTACTTTAAAACACTGACTCACTTTTAGGGCTTGTTCACATCAAGTGCAAAAGTGCAAGAAGTCTTTGCTTGATTTAATTAAAAAAACAAGCCATTTGATAGTATAGGTTTCATTTGCTTTTATACAATGATAAATATAGAAATATATATTGCGGATTAATGAAAAATATAGTGAAACTTAAAGTCAGCCTGATCCACCTCTATGCCCTGTTTGTTTTGCGATAATGGCCTAAAAAAAATCCCTATGAAAATATATTGCTTTTCATTTCACTACTTTTTGCTCTGCACTGCTATTCTTTTATATTATCCTTGCACTCAGAGACCAATTATCTCAACCGCTGTCAGCTCCACACTGTACAACTTTAGACACGTTTTCTTTCTGTAAATGTTCATTCAAAACAGAAACAAACATTTTTAAAAACAGAGTTTGCACACAGAGTGTGGCCTGGACATCAAAACAGCAACTGTCATTGAGTTGAAGCGCTGCTGAGGAAAAAATATATATATACAAAATACTCTTTTTATCCAAACAATGTAATGATATTGAGAGAAAATGTATCTCCTAATTGACCTAACAACTTATATTGTTAACAAGCAATATAATTTATATTTAAAGTAAACTCTGAAATCCATTTTTAAAGGGGTAATAAATTGAGAAATTAAAATTTTCCTTGATCTTTTGACATACGAGCAGTCATTAAAATATCTTGAAAGTTTCAGAACTCAAAACTTCTTTGTTAGTCCAAAAACAGCTTTCATTTAAACCAAGCTACCAAAACGACTTTCTCTCAGTATGATGTCAGTGCGAACAAAAGGATCAACAGAAGGATCAACGCTGCCTTCTACATCATTGCCTCTTTAGCCCCACCAGGCTAGTCCCACATGTAATAGGAGGTAAGTGTGAGATACGCAAACACAGGATTACTCCAGAAAAAAAAAACGAAAGACCGTTCCATTCCATGCCGATCTGGCCCAGCCGGTACACATATGGTTTTGTTTTCCACTTGTGAGGCTGACAACAACCAATCCTGAGAAGCAACGTCACTTTACGCATTCTACCAGCACGGTTCAGCGCGGTTAGCTAGCCTCGTGAGACCATCCTGATCTCGCGAGCTGTCAAGGTTTCACTCGCAGATCAGTCTGGATACTTTCCGTTAAAGAAAATTTGGGAGCAGTTCACCAAACGAACGTCCAATCGTCGTTGGCTTTGAGGCGGGTTGAGGTGTGACGCAACGAGAAGCGTGACAGTTCAGTCTAAAGAACATGGCGGCTTCAGCGGATGAAACTAGCATCAGCGTGGCTATCGAGCAAGTTTTATCGGAATTACAGAGTATTTCTTCACTGAAAGAAGAGCAAAACACTGCTCTGGAGGCTTTTCTCAGAGGAAAAGATGTTTTTGCTCTTCTCCCGACTGGTTTCGGCAAGAGTTTGCTTCGTTGATCTGATTGGTTGATTTGGCCCATCTATCACCAACATAGGCCAATCAGCTAACCAGTATTTTCGCCCCTTACCAAAACTACTTCAACGGAAGGTTTCCAGATGGATATGCGGAGCAAATCCATCTGGCGGAGTCAGATTAGCGGTTAGCATGACCATGCTGAGAATTCCGGGCCGGGAACTATTTGTAATCGTGCTGTGCCCTCTCACGCTCAAGTGGAAATATAACTGGAACCGTTCTTTACCGTTCTTAGAACCATTCAGCCCGACGGAAGAAAGCGGCTTATGTTTCACAGTTGCAAAATGTTTCAATGAAATAAACACCCTTCTGTAGCATCTTTGTTTTAAACACTAATATAATGCAATGACTACCTCACAAATCCATAAGGAGGATAAGGAATACAAATAAATAAAGATGATTAATTACCACGCTGTCGCAGACTGGAGTGTCCTTGGGATTTGAGGTGTAGGTTCGTTATCTTCTAAATAGTTGTCTGCCATTTTTCCAACATTAGAAGTTTTTAAAACAATTCCACAAGTGTTATGACGGGGATATTGAAAATGATTGAGATTTGAATTTGAAATTTGAGATTTGAAAATTATCAAGTCTTGAATGCGGGCATGCCTTTCAAAACTGAGTGTTACAAAGCGAAGACCAAAAGCAGGATAGAAAATAGCCTAATGTTTTTGATGGAAAAAACTTGACATTATAAAGTGGACATCAAAAAGAACATTATAATTAAAAAAAATACAGTCCATGACCCCTTTAAGTTATTTGAGACCATGTTATAACGGTGCATGTAACCTACTTGCTGCTGATCATCAACAATCACAGAAGATCCTATGTGACAAACACACAAGCTCCACTCATCCAAGTGCTTGTCACATCAGTCACACCTTTAGACACGTCATGAAAACTCGTGGCGCAGTCATATACGCCATATAATGTGCGGCTCGACTGATGTGCTGAAGCACAATTTGAATTCCTCTCTAAAAACTCAAGGCTAATATGAAGCTGGCGGTGAGCCTTATGCCTACACAATAAAATCAGATCTGTTTACGACATTGGCTGATGACTATAGTTCCCATATGGACACTCAATTCTGTCTTGTTAGCCTGCTCACACTCACTAGTCATTAATCTTACTTTATTACAGTGAGCCATGGACAGTTCTTTATGAGTCTATATGACAAGTAACCTGTCATCTAAAGTCCAAACAGCATCTCAAACAGCAGCGTTAAAGTAACATTCACGTTAAAATACAAATTCTGTGATCATTTACTCACTATTATGTCCTACCAAACCTGTAAGGCTTTGCACTTAAAGGGATAGTTCGGCAAAAAAAAAAAAAAAAAAAAAAAAAAAAAAAAAAAAATCTCCAAAACTGTTTGGTTGCCAACATTTTTTAAAATATGTTCTTTTATGTTCCACAGAAGAAATTCAGATTTTTTTTCCCCCATTTATATGAAGACATTTCTCAAAATATAGCCATTTTTGGGTGAACCATCTCTTTAAATAATTGTTTAATGACATTTTGCAGCAAAATCATTTTTGTATTCATTTTGTTCTACATAAAATGAGAAATAGGACTGTAAACCCCCCCCAAAAAATGATAGCTGGGCCTCATTAGCCATTTAGATTTTTAAGCTGTTGTTTCCGAACTGTTCTGTCTTGTACCCAGACAGCCACATTAATTTAGTATATTATTCAGCATTGTTAATCATTAGCCTAATTGACTTAAAATTGCAGATACTGTAGAAGAAAAACTTTCCAATTAGTTTCTTTCTTTAATGAAGTGCATGAGCTTTTAAGGGTTCAGGGGGAAGTCATGCAGAAATGTGTAAGAGAAAGAATTAATAGTAAAATTATTTATAAATAAGATCCAATCAAGTCGTGATTTTTGCTTTACAGGTTTAAAAAAGCAAAAGCAAAATCATTTCCTGGTTGGGAATCACTGTTCTGAGGAAGCTCTTCACTGTCGACTGGTTGTGACGTTTGCAGTGTTTGCAAAAGTGTTTGCAGGGGTCAAATGAAAAGTATTTCTTAGTGGAGAAAAAAGGACCTGCATTAACATGAACAAATGCCAGTGATAAATCACTTGTCAAAATGACGAGTCTCCCTGCAACTTGGAATGGTACAGGTGTCTTATCTCCGCAATTCTAGCGGCCAGTCAGAGCGTCAGTAAAATGTAGAAGAGAGGAAAATTGGATGTAGCTTGAAGTCAAAACATCGGCTGATATTTCACACAGGAGTGCTCATACATCTCCTGTGAGGCTCAGTGAACTGGGGCAGAGGGTGAGCATGTGCGCAGCTTAACAGTGCCTTCTACAGGCTGCTTGTAGAGCGGGTAAAATGACGCATGATAGTCCATGTCACTGAAAGTTGCTAATCTCTACAATAAGGTGGAAAATGGAGATGAAAATAATAAGAGAGCAGAGAGCAGCTCTTTGGAATAAAACCAGCATAACATCCGGATCTCATGCCCAACAAACACACCCAAAAACATAGAATACTAAGTGCCACCTGTTTTCATCTTTAATTGTACACATAATGGTGTCAAAGGTTTTTTTTATCATTAATAATTTTGTAATTATTATTCTTTGTTTATAACCTGCATGCATGCATTAAAAGCATACATTAAAACAATTGTATAGGGATGCACGTCATATCGGTATCGGCCGATAGTATGTTAATTTTTAAACATTGTTACAGGCCTGATTAGAAAATTTGGCTGATATATTCAAGACAATAAATAATGGATTATTTCTTTCAGCTGAGACACTTCAGATGCGCACTTTTCGCATGGATGGTTTTGAATTGCTCGAAATATGATTGAAATCACTGATTGAAAATACAGTTAAGTACAACATGGAAGTCTGTCATATTGGCTACATAAAATTATAAAGAGAACATTATAATTGTGTGCTTGGGACATGGCTTATACTGGGGAGAATTTTGAATTTGTAATCAGGCTCTCAAAAAATATATAAAAATTTGCATTTAGATTTATTGGCCAATATATCTGTTATCAGCTTTCAAATATAAAGAATTATCGTTAATAGGTATCAGACAAAATGTTCTTATCGGTGCATCCCTACAATAAGTAAACAAACAAATTAATACTGTTGTTATTGTTAATAATAATAACAATAAATATGAATAATGATAATAATAATAATGTCATTAATGTATATTTCTTTAGTGTGTAATGTTGTTGTTTGAGCATGAAAAATATCTGCAAAGTTACAAAACACAAAGTCCACTCCAAAGAGAGTTATTCTATATCTCAGGTTTATGAACTCTGCAAAAAAAAAGAGCAAAAAAAAGGCTGAGGCCTGATTGAGTTGCGTTCATAGTGTGTTGAAACTCACGGTTATGGTATCGGGCATGACATTTCTAAAACTTGTTCGAAGCAGTTGACCAATCACAACACACTGGTCCAGCCGACCAATCAGAGCACATTGTGCATTTCAGAAGGAGGGGCTTCATAGAGACTGGAACTAAACAGAGCCTTACTGACAGACATGGAATGCAAAGAACGCATGGATAATGTGATTTTTGAACATTTAACCATGAAAACCTATTCTAGTAGACCCCAAAAACAAAATCAAGATTTTTCATTAATTTTTCCAGTTGTGATTACTGGACGAGAATTTAATTTAACTTAAAAGTGCATTTATAGAGCTGGTTTTGGAGTCATATTTTAACTTTGGGAATTTCCATGATGCTTTAACATTCAATTAATTTCCTTTTTGGGTTACATTATTTCCACGGCGCTCTAAGAAATACTTTATTTTAATTTGTCAATCGCATTTTATCATTGTCCAAGGCAACCAATTATGTACATAGTGCTAGTTTAATTTATCTTGCATCACTCTGTGGTCTCTTTCTTCTTTAATAATAAACTCATTTGAAAACTAATCAATATTTCACTGAAAATGATCCTCTTACACAAAGAAGACAAAAAGCGACACATAACAACCTTGACCAGCAGGTATAATTCTAAGGAAAAAGGTTGAGCAGAAAATAACAGATGAAGGTAAGGAGCATAAGGGCTCTACTCACATCCTGGAAGAGTCTCCTATCGGTGGCGAGGCGTTTGGAGGCCAGTGTCTTGGTGACGTGATAGAATGTGAGCAGGGCTCTGTGCTGCTGAAGACTGTCCTGAATCTTCACAGACTCCAGCAGAATAGGGATCAGCTCGGGCCACTGCCGAGGACAGTCCAGGCGTGCCACTTTAGCGATCAGTACAGCTATCTGGGTGGCGATCTGCAATACAAAAGCAACTTTAAACGGATTTCAAGGATATGTCCAGTAGCAGATTACAATCAAAGCTGCCTGTGTGAATATATCAAAATTCTTTTAAATGTGAAATGATTGACTACTGAAGTAACAGTCCAAACATCCTGTGGGCTTTTAGCCCTTTCAAACATGTCTCAGACGGTTATGAGATATAAATTAACTGGATGAGATGGGTAACCAATGGTTTCTGTGGCAGAAACTATGAAAAAAAAATTTTTTTAAATAAAGTGTGTGTGTGATGCAGTAATCTGTTCTGATTATCTCACACTCAATGCAAATTACACAGCAATGTTCTAACCAAGATTATACTTGCAAATTAGTTCAAATAAGTTCCAAAATGTTCCATTATAGTTATCTGTTTTGTAATAATAGGAATAATTAGCGGCACACTCTGTACATATCAAAATAAATTCTCCTTTACAATATACATTTAGAAAAAACATAAAATAATGAATGTATGAAAAAACATAATTATTGCAATTGTTCACAATTCTCAGAATTGTGAGATATAAATTCGCAATTGCAAGAATAAAAGTCAGAATTATCAGCTAACTATTTTCTCAGAATTGCAAAATATAAACTTGCAATTGGGAGAAAAAAGTTAGAAGTTTATATCTCACAGTTCTGATTAAAAAAATTGGAATTGCTTGATATAAACTCGCAATAGTGAGGAAATTGCAACTTAATTTCTCAGAGTTGTGGAACAAACTTGTAAGTGTGAGGGGGAAAAAAAACAACACCAGAATTGTGAGATATAAACTTGCAATTGTGAGAAAAAAGTTAGAAGTTTATATCTCACAATTCTGAGAAAAAGGTAAGAATCGCTTGCAAACTGGCAATAGAGACGAAACAGTAATTCTGAATTGAAAAGAGAGATTAAAAAGTCACAATTACTTTTTTTATTTTTTATTCCCTGGTGGAAACATGATTCAATAAATGTATTGCATTTGTATTTTCACATTTTGTTTCCACTTCGTCATCCAATTTGGAAATAACAAGGCAGTTTGTGTATTACATATACAAATTCACTTAAGTCTCTAGATATTTGTGCAGTGTCAGCCATGGTCTATAATAAGAAAGCACTTTTAAGCCTACAATTAATTTGAATGTGCATGTGACGTTACTCCACAACAAGAATTGATCACAGTCATTAGCCAGTAATAAACTAAACAGTGTCCAATACCAACCCATCAAAAAACCCTGCACAATACAGAAATAAATGCAGTAAAAATACGTAGAAAATGAAAAAAAATTATGATAAATGCGTGTTTAAAAGATACGTTTCTCTATTTTTAACTTGTCAATATAATTGACTGTTATCCTCCACATTCCCTCAAAATCAACATCAACAAATAATACAAACGTTACATTCTCCTTAACTTACATTATCCATTATCAGAAGAGTTATTAGTTAAAATTGCATCTAAATATGAAATAGGCAAATCTATTACAAGAAGAACAGATGTTGATTAAAATCCATGTATGTCACTCTTCTTTATTTTAATGACTTTTCTTATAATGATTCAGGCTCAGGGGTTGAATTAACGCAATATATAAAACTGCCCAAAAAAAATCAATGTCTCCAGCATTGCTCAGCAACACATTACAGCACAGACTTTAAGTGCTGTTTGACTCCAAGCCCATTGATCTTTCACTAGAATCACAGATCAGACTCTCCACTAAACAGAAGAGTTTAATGGTACTCAATCATGTCTGGTAGTTCATTTTAATGGTTGATTGATCATAAAAAGGACAAGTAGAGCATATGGTCAGGGAATGAACTGCATTTCTCTTCGTGTGTGTGGTGTGTCTGTGTACTAACCTGGTTGACCGGCTCATTAAAATTAGTGATGAGACCTGCACGGAGGGATGACTTCTCTTCTTCTGAGAGAGCACTGAAGAAAAAGAGAGAAGCACAGAGTGTGAGAGGTAGAAATGAAGTTGTCGATACTGAATCTAGTGTCTCTGAAATAGAGCAAGACAGTAGCCTCAAAAAGTATTTGGACACTTCTGCCACATTTAAAAATTGATGAATGTCAATGTCCTCGCATTTGACACAAAATATCAATACAAGTGACATTTATTTTTAATAAAGATAGCCCAAGCAGACTTTAAGCAAAATGCTTCACAAAAAAAAAAAACGTGCACACTTTATTTTTGCTCATTAAAAAAAAAAAAAAAAAAAAAAAAAAAAAAAAGAAAATAAATAAAAGTTCCAAAATTAAACAGGTTTGTCCAATTACTCAAGTGTTTAAAAGTTTGGTTTAATTAAAAAAATAAGAATAATAATTATATTGGAAGAAATTAATAGTTTTAGGTCCAGATTTATGCCAGCGCAAACCCTCTTTTGCCGTTAAAAAACTACTGTCAGGATTCACTAAATGAAGTAAAATATTAGCGCTCAAAAGTCGTGGACAGGGTTCTTTTTGTGGCTGACCTTATTGCACATGCATTTGTAGGAGTTTTCCCTGCAGATGCTAAATTTATGGGAGGAAAGTATTTAAATGAATCACGCAAGGTGACTTACTAAGGTTTGCGCTAGTCAATGTACTGGTTGGTATTTGCGCCATTATTTAAAGCCACCAAAAAAGCGTGTCGTAAACCAGATTCTAATTCGCGCTGAACATGCTTTTCTATGTAAAATTCAGTGCAGTGACAATAGCATTAAAACACCAGAACAGATTGTTCTAAGATGTCAGAGAGAAAATAAATCCCACCCTTTAAACCTAGTGCACCTTTGAGGACTGAGCACTTTTTGTTCAGCTGAGTGGAAATCTCCAGCGGTTCACTCACGAACCAGAATCTGACTGAAGAGTTAGGGAATTACAGCAGGGCAAACAGCCTAAAATTGATTAGATGTTCACTGGAGGCCACAGGTGACAGAAGCTCCAAAGTAAGAGTCTATCTGAATCAGCTGGTCTGTCACCTCTGAAGGCCGGAGGACAAAACCACAGAGCAACCACACACAGAGGTTTCAAAGAGCTGCAGTTATGCTGGACACTTGATACTGGGACTGTGCTGTCTAATACAATCTTACATTGTAATTCTATTTCTCACAATACCGCAGCGATCCTTCAGGTCCTTTTATTAATGTTTTTTTTATGCGTTCACGCATATGGTTTCCAATAATTGGAACGAATAAGTATGAGAGACTGAAACAGTTCTCTCACATTTCAATTATGATCCAATTACAATTGCAATGCATTGAACGTTATGCATTTGTGTATAATACTTACAATAATATTGTTGTATCATGACGTCATCTATAATATGGTGAGGTAGTTGGCAATAATGAGCCCTACATAACACATTAATAATACCATACAAATTTAACTTTTACAAATGCTGCAAGCAGTATTTTTGCAGGACCATGAACATACACAACGTTCTTACTATCTGACAGAAATCACAAAAATATGAGTCAGTGACAACACTGTGTGAAAACACATCACCCCAGGCTCTGTAAACACACCAAAAAAGAATCCGAACTGCATTCAAATCGGAAAATTTGAACGCAGTCCTCAGCCAACAGATCAAGTTATAGGCTAGAACAGCGGTTGGTAGCCTATGGCTTGGTCTATGCCAGGTCTCTCACCCTTTACCAACAAATGATCGATAAAAAATTAGACGCATCACTAAAGATTAGGGATGGGCATTTATGTCAATTTTTAATTTCGAGCACTGATTTATCTCAAAAACAAGTATGAGTACTCGGGGGGGGGGGGGGGGGGGGGGGCTTGTGTAGGGGCGGGCGTTTTTTTACATAAAACAAGGAAAATTAGAATTGACAAATAAAAATATGACATGCAAATATGTCTGTCAAAATAAGAAAATATGACTAGAAAAATAACTGCAAGATTATCAATAATGACAGTTTTCAAAAATGAACACCTACAGCTGTACTCAAAATTATTCTTAAGTAATTGAAATAGCTCAACACAACAAATGTTTCAAGTGGTTTCCCCAAATTCAACTGAAAATGCAGCTTTTAATGACTTTTGTTGTCTCAAAATTACTCAACCCCTTCACGGCAAGCATCTTTAGTGCTTAGTAGAACACCTGTTTGCTGTTATGACCTGCTGCAAACGAGATGTATAACCAGACACCAGCTTCTGGCAGTGTTTCTGAGGAATCTTAGCCCATTCATCATGAGCAATGGCCTCCAGTTCAATAACATTCTATGGTTTGTGTGCTGCAACTGCCTTCTTCAAGAGATTTTATATGGGGTTCAAGTCAGGTAACCGTGAAGGCCACTGTAGAATCTTTCAGGACTTCTTCCGCATCCAAGCCTTGGTGGAATTTGAGGTTTGCTAGGGATCCTTGTCCTGTTGGAAATTTCAATCTCACTGACGGACATGACGTTTTCTCCTAAAAGATTTCCTGATACTTCAATGAATCCATCTTTCCTTCCACACGCTGCAGGTTTCCAGTGCCAGAGAATGCAAAGCAGCCCCAGAGCATCACCGAGACTCACCATGATTAACTGTAGGCAGAGTTTTCTTTTCAGCATATGCTTTGTTTCATCCCTCCACAATACAGAATCCCCAAACTTCTGTGGCTCATTTATATGATTTTGAGCAAATTGGATCTGACTTTTATTGTGCTTTTGGGTCAGTAGGGGTGTACTTGGAGACCGCATGCGAAAAGTATATGCCTTAACGTGGAAGCTAAAACCTCAGTGCCTTTTGCCACCAAGTCTTGCTGCAGGACTTTTGCAGTCACTCGATGGTTTTTCTGAATCTGGTTGCAGCCGTTGATAGCTTCCTTTTTCTGCCCCGTCCAGGTAGTGTAACCCCTGTTCCTTTAACTTGGAACTTGCAAACTATGCTTCCAACGGTGTCTCTAGCAACATTTAGTGCCTTAGCTATCTTTTTGTATCATGTTCCTTGTTTGTGAAGGGATATACAATATCTTAACTTTTTGGACCATTCTTTTGACTTTCATGTGTTCTAGCTCAAGCACATATGGTGCAACTAATGAAGCCCTTGATTAGTAGCATCAGGTGTGCTTGAGACAACACCTGTTTTGCAGATTTGGGCTGTTGTGAGGGATTCTATTCAGGGGGTTGAATAATTTTGAGACAGCAAAAGTAATTAAAAGTTCAGTTAAATTTGGGGAAACCAATTGAACCAATTGTTGTGTTGAGCTATGTCAATTACTTTTGTTTTATTTGTTCATTGCAAAGAGCTGAAAGTTTGTAAATTGTGTCAATAAACCTGATTTGCATTGGGGTTGAATCATTTTGATTAAAACTCTAAAAGGAAGAGCAGCTGCATGAGATGAAGCTGAAGAGTCAATGTACAACAGTAAACTGAAGCCTCTACTATATGACATATCCTATATGAGTTTAATCAGATATCCTAGATACAAAAGAACGCAAATGCAAACTTGAACTAGTTAAGAGCTAGCCATTGTGGATGCGCTCTTCTGCGTAACAACGTGCTGAAGCACAGGCAACTAAAGCATAAAGAATTCACAACATTATAGTGTTCTCATTATAATTTTATTTATATGGCAGATTGGCGCTGCACAACTTCCACTTAACTGTATTTTCTACTTTATCAAGCGATTCCAGAAATCCCTGAGTGTTTTCAAAGCTATGACGAGAAACGATTTTGATTAAAATGTAGGCCTGTTGAAAAAAATATGACGATTCCAGGGCATCACTGCGCACTTTCAAATCCATACTTTCACTTTATTTCGCCAGTCTGGATTGCATGCTGTCCAAACGTTAACCAATCAGACATCAGGAACCACCCAAAATGTCACAATATGCTGTCCAAACGTTAACCAATTAGATATCAGGAACCACCCAAAATGTCACAATAACCAATCAGAAAAAAAAAATATATTTTTTAGTCACGGCAATCATCGTTTTCATGAACGATCGTCACTGTCACATCTGAGTACTCGAGTACATCCCTACTTGAGATGGGCTTTCTGCAGAAAAAGCAGTCAATTACAGTTCCTTTGATGTAAAGAATACCAAAAATAATGAAAAGTTTAGAATTATAATATACGGTATATTACAAGTTGTACCGGCCAAAGTGTGTTCAGTGCTGTTCGCGAATGTCACGACAGCAATCAACGACAAAACATTTACATATCGATGGTAACCTAGAGCTCCTGCATTCAGATTCAAGCAGCCTGTTTGTGGTAACCACAAAAAGAAAGATGGTTAGAACAGCAGCAAAAATTTTAACTGAACCTGAATCATATACTTTTATTGAAACGAGTACTCTGCTGTGCCAAGAGACAGTTCCAAACATTTCACAGGGTACTTTCGCTTTTGCAGCAGAGACCTATAAATCCTTGATTTATATTAGACCTTGATATTAAAAATAAATATTAAGGATACTTCCGGTTTTGGACGCGAATAGAGTAGACGCGTCTACCTCGTGCTCCCTGTACAGTTCTTCTATTTTATCAGTTTATAATCCTCTACCGATTTAATTTTTTTCCGAACGTAATGAGATAAGTTTAATAAATACGGAAGCAGAAAATGGCATCTAAATCGACCAAACATGCGAAGAAAGACACAGTTAGCGTAAAAGACGACGTGCCCGGGGTTCATGGCGAGGTTAGCATGTCAGCCTTGACTAGCCTATTGGAAGACCACAGAGCCACTCTCTCTTCCGATTTCAAAACCGCTTTGACATCATTAGAGGCAAAACTTGACCTCGTCCAGGCCGCAGTGTCGGACCATGGACCACGAATAACATCACTGGAATCCAACGCAGACCTCCTCAGCGAGCGAATTCACTCTCTGGAAGCGGTATGTGCCGATTTGACTGAGAACTACGCTAAACTTAAGGCCAAAACAGCAGACCTGGAGGGCCGTAGTCGGCGTAATAATGTCAGGATCATTGGCTTACCGGAATCCGTTGAAGGTCCGCGGCCCACAGTGTTCTTTTCCGAGATGCTGTCCGAAATTATGGGCGAGCAAATTTTGCCGTCTCCTCCTGAACTTGATAGGGCACATCGGCCTCTGATCGCTAAGACGAAGCAAGGAGGGAGGCCGAGAGCGGTAATAATCCGTTCTCTTACGAGAGGTCCTCTCGTATTGCGTAAGTTCAGCTTACGCTACGGGAAAGATTCATCTTCTCGAGATATTGAAGCCAAAAAATTATCCTTAATTTTGTATTCATTGTCAACGCAGTGCAGCAGCTAGCAGACCTAGAGCAGGCCATCTCGCGTGCTCATAGGCTGCCCTGCGGGCAACTGCTGCAGCCTGCCAGTGAGCCCGGCGTGACATCACGCCCAATGAAGGGCGCCCGCGCCTTCATAGCGTCACAGCCCGCCAGAATGGGCGTGGCTCTTCGCATCGCTAGATAAAGCCACCGCCGCCGTTGAACAAGCGAACAGCCAGCTTAGGACAGCGCTGAGGAAGCCGGCCGCCTCGCCACCTTCAGCCCTCCGTGCGAGCTACGCTATCCGGCGACGTATCCTTTACCTTACATATTCTAAAAGAGCAGCGAGTGTCTTTTTTAAGATGCCTCGCGTTTCCTGCGGCTCGTGTAGGGCCCCGCTCAGCGACGGAGACCGCCATGTCATCTGCGCTCTCTGCCTGGGCCTTGAACATGCGGAGCTAGCCCTCGGACACGGGGGCTGCGAGTTCTGCGAAGCGCTTCCGCTGTCGACCCTGCGGGCTCGACTCGAAGCCTTCAACTCGGAAGCAGTCACTCCGCCTTGTCCGGGACCGCGCAAAAAGAAGCGCCGCTCTCAGAGACAGCCGGAAGCTGTGGCCACAGCGACTCGCTCGCCGGAGGACCTCCCTCGAGCTTCGCCTTCACCTTCCCCCCTCACCGACGCGCAGCTGCCGCTTACGAGCCTCAATGCCGTCGCATCTGAAGATGAGGTCGAGGAACACGCCACAAGGGACTGCTGCTCCATCCTGGCATCGGATAGCGAGGAGTGGTCACTTAACTCCGACTCCTCGTCGATCCAGGAATCCGGCCGTACCCGCGCTAGAGCTGACGCGGAACTGATGCGCCTGTTAACACAGGCTGTTGACCGACTCGGGCTCGAGTGGTCGCTGCCGAAGGAACCCGTGCCGAACAGGCTCGACGGATGTTTCCTCCAGAGCCGCCGTCGTCCAGCTTCAGCGAGCAGGCCCGCCCCGTTCCTGCCTGAACTGCACACGGAGCTAACGAAGTCTTGGAATGCACCGTTCTCCTCAAGACTTAAGTCCCATGCCTCCGCGTCGCTCTCCCAAGTGGACGCGCCGCCGAGAGAGGGTATGCGGCTATTCCCCCGGTGGAAGAGGCGGTCGCAGCGCACCTTTGCCCGCCCTCCGCGAGATGGCGGTCACGGTCAGCCCTCCCGTCAAAAGCCTGCAGAGATACGTCCGCCTTGGTCGGCCGCGCTTACGCCGCCTCCGGCCAGGCCGCGTCTGCTCTCCATTCCATGGCTGTGTTACAGATCCTGCAAGCCGGCCTCCTCCGGGAGTGGGACGAGAAGGGCCGGGATCCAGCTGCGGTCACAGACTTGAGAAGTGCGACGGATCTCTCTCTCCGCGCCACCAAAACAGCAGCTCAAGCCATCGGACGAGCCATGGCCGCTTTAACCGTCACAGAGAGGCACCTCTGGTTGACGCTTGCGGATATGAGGGAAGCTGAGCGCGCCACTTTTCTGAACGCGCCGCTCTCCCCCACTGGTCTCTTCGGCCCAGCGGTAATCGGGATCGCTGACCGTTTCTCCGAGGTACAAAAGACCACGCAGGCCATGAACCTCTTCCTGCCGCGACGCTCAAGCTCCGCTACAGGCCGCTCTCATGAGAAGCAAGGCCAGCCTCCTGTACGAGCCAACACACAGCGTCCGCCCTAGGTCACGCTCAGACAGCCGTCACAGACCGCCACCCCCCAGAGGGCCTCGGCAGAAGATCGTGTTAAAGTCTGAGCACGCGAAGCCCTCCTAACAAAGAGAGAGAAAAGACGCGCGTGTCCCGCTGCGGCCGGTCCGCCGTCAAAATTCATTTCCCTGTCAGTCCCCTTCAAACAGGCTACTGCAGTGGTTCATTTAGCAGCCAACGAGCCGGTTTATTGACCCTCTCGCCTGCACACAAACGCCGTTTTCACGGCGAACCAGAGAAATCTAAAAAAAAAGAGTACAATATCTGGTCCGGCTCGCGCCGGTGGTGTTTTAAGTGTAGTGAAAATGCCCGCGCCCCAGTGTTCACCCCTACACACAAACACATCAAATCTCAGGTCGATCACAGAGCACACTCTCATAAAGCACAGAAAAGCCGCTCGAGTGTTGAATGTAAGAAATGTGTCCACAGGTCTGTGCCCACTATCTGCCCGCTCTGTTACACGGTCAAAGAAGCAGGTTATGAATGTGAGTCTCGTGCCCGCCGGAGAGCGTTCACGCTTACTAAACACCTCCCCTCGGGCGCCGCCCGCGCGTTTAAGTGTTTTCACGAAATGCAGGGCAGTGATAAGACGCTCCCCATCCAGTGCGATCGGGGGGTCGAATACACTTGTAAGTCTCGTGCCCGCGCACACGCGCTCACGCTTACAGGAAGTTTTTCCGCCCAGAGCGCTGCTCGCGCGTCAAAAAGTGAAAAGAAAATGCTCCCCATCCCTTATGATTGGGACATCTCACATAAATCAGCCGTTTTTGGGTTTCAGCGAGCAGCCATTGCCCAGAACCGACAGCGAGCGCGCCGCGTTTTCGGCTCTGGTTCAGTTTCACAAGCCAGCGAATGGCAGCGAGTTGAACACGGAGGCCATTCGCCCCCTAGCGGCTCACATAGCCGCGTGGGAAAATATCCCAGGGATTTCAGAATGGGTGTTGGGCATAATAAAGCAGGGCTATACACTCCAATTCCGTCTGCGTCCCCCGCGCTTTCGAGCCCGGACCGCGACGAGGATGGATTTCTATCCATGACATGTGTAGCGGCGGGCTGGAGCTCCCCGTCTACCTTTGTCAGGTTTTATAACCTAGAAGTTCCCGCCTTGCAGGCTAAACTTTTGTCAGTCTAAAGGAGATGTGTATTTTGCCCAGATCTTCCTGCTCAGATCACTCTCTCGTGACTCAGTTCTCCTGGTTGAACTGCACCAGTAGGGTATGTGCCATGTGCCTATACAGACCAGCGCGCTGCTCTGTATTCCCTATGTGTGCTTAGATGCAAGTGATGGCCCGCGTGGCTGGCCACCTTATTTCTTCCATTTATTGGGTTCCTCTGAAAGTTTGGGGACTCATGGTGGATGCTTGGTGCGCACGGCATTGACAAATTGTTCCCGTAGCGTAAGCTAAACGTACTTACGCAATACGAGAGAACCTCTCGTAAGAGAACGATACTCGGTTACTTGCGTAACCTCGGTTCTCTCTAGAGAGGGAACGAGTATTGCGTAACGGGCCGTGCTCGCGCCACGAGCGACTTTGCTTCAGTCGACGAAAAACCAGGGATGTCAGCCTACAGCCCCTATTTTTATACGCTAAGCCACGCCCATTCTGGCGGGCTTTGACGCTATGAAGGCGCGGGCGCCCTTCATTGGGCGTGACGTCGCGCCGGGCTCACTGGTAGGCTGCAGCAGTTGCCCGCAGGGCAGCCTATGAGCACGCGAGATGGCCTGCTCTAGGTCTGCTAGCTGCTGCACTGCGTTGACAATGAATACAAAATTAAGGATAATTTTTTGGCTTCAATATCTCGAGAAGATCAATCTTTCCCGTAGCGTAAGCTAAACTTACGCAATACTCGTTCCCTCTCTAGAGAGAACCGAGGTTACGCAAGTAACCAACCGAGTATCGTTTTCATCGGTATCAGACCAAGGAGGCGGTGATACGAGAGGCCCGTAAAAGAAGAGGATCCTTGCAGTACCGTGGCAACCCGATCGCCATCTACGATGACTACGGCCCGGAAGTTCTGGAACAGCGCTCAATATCGTGCCATTTAAGCTATCCCTTCTTTTCCCCGCAAGGCTGAAGATCCTAACTAAGGAAGGTGAGTAAAAGATGCTTGCATCGGTGGATGAGGCCAGGGAATTTTTGACGGCTCACCGTAGCGCCTCTTAGCGTTATGATGACGGCCGTTCAATTAACTTGAGCGGTGGGCTTATAACGTTATATACTATTTGTGTCACGAGGGAGCCCGTTGTACAACACTGACTTAACCACGTTAATTTTTCCTGAGCTCTCTGACATTATATAAACGGTTTACTGTTCATTGGAAGTGATTTACATCATAGGGACATTCCTACGTCTTTAATGAATGATTGGTGCTGTTGTATTTGAGCTGATACTGCTGTTGAACTAGGTATGTTGTATGATGTATCTCGTTTATTCTTTGGTTTAATCACAAATATTTTTTTGCAAGAGTTTGATTGCTATTTTTGTTTACTAGGGGATATTTTTATTTATTTTTTTATTTTTTACAGTGTCATTTATTTTGGCTTGCCATGTGCTCTTTATATTGGTCGAATGTTTAAGGATTCATACTTCATGAACCAATTATAGTTATGCCATGGGTCTGCTCGTATATTAAACATACTATTTGATACGGTAATGTTATCTATATGTTGTATAATGAGGATACTTTGCTTTAAGGGACTGAGGAGTATATAAGGTAAGGCGAAATAAGGAAGTGTTCAGAACACTTAGTTCTTGTTCTAGTGGGTAGTTTTGCTGTCATTGTAATGTTGTTTGAGTGGTGGGTTGATTATGTGGCTGGGTTGGGTTTTTGAATGGGATGGCGTCATGCTGACTTCATGACTTATGTTTGCTGTTCTTTTGTTGATGTTATGTTATTTTACTTGTAATTCTTTTATTTTCATTCTCCGATCACAGGCTTCTGATAGGTATTCTTTTGGGTAGATAGTTGAGATTTCTGAGTTGGATCGTCAAGGGCTTGAACCATCCGGTTAAGAGAAACAGTTCTTGCTCACCTTAGACAGCTCAAAACAGAGGTTGCCTTCTTGCAAGAAACCCATTTACGCATTACGGATCACAATCACCTCAATCGTGGTTGGAAGGGTCAGATCTTTCACTCTTCTTTCCAGGCAAGGGCAAGAGGTGTGGCTATTTTGATTGATAAGAATGTACCCTTTGTACCAAATGATATTATATCAGATAAGAATGGCCGGTATATAATTGTTGTAGGCACACTATGCAATAAGATGGTAACTTTAGCTAACTTTTATGCCCCTAATTTTGATGATGTCAGTTTTTTTAAACATTCTCTCTCTCTTATCCCTAATCTAAATTCACATTCTCTTATACTTGGGGGAGACTTTAACTGTTGCCTTGACCCAGTACTGGACCGTTCGTCATCAAGACCATGCACGGCAAGCAAATCCTCAATTTTTCTAAATAACTATTTTTTCTAAATTTCTTTATCTCTTTCAGTGTTTACCTTTATTTATTCCCCTGTCTTTTTTTAAGTCTTTGGACTCTGTTATCTCTTCTTTTATTTGGAATGGTAAGCACCCTCGCTTGCGCAAAGCATACCTTCAGAGGCCTAGATGCAATGGTGGTATGTCCTTACCCAATTTTAAGTTTTATTACTGGGCAGCTAACATACGAAATACACTTTATTAGTGGCATTATCACCTTTTGCCCAATAGACCGTCCTGGGTGGACATGGAAATAAATGCTTACAAGCAAATTTCCCTTCCAGCACTTCTTGCATCTAAACTACAGTCTACCTCTCATATTCCGGTCGATTGCCCAGTGGTGAAACACTCGTTGAGGATTTGGATCCAATTCAGGAAGGCATTTGGTTTTAGGGATCCCTCTCTTCTTAGCCCTGTGTTCCGTAATCATTTTTTTCGCCCTCAATGCAGGATGGTTCATTCAAGAGTTTGTCTCAAAAGGGGATAAAATGTTTCAAAGACTTATTTTTGGATAATGTATTTGCTTCCTTTGAACAATTGGTATCACGTTTTGGTCTTACCAAGTCAGATTTTTTTAGAGTCTTGCAAGTAAGACATTACGTTAAGTCACTTATACCAGACTTCCCAGCGATGCCCTCCGAAAATTCTTTGGATAGGTTCCTTTCATGTAATACATTGGCCAAGGGCTCAATTGCTACTATTTACAATTTAATGATCAATCTGGCATCTTCATCCCTGGATAACATTAAGAGAGCTTGGGAGGAAGACCTTGACAGACCACTCTCCGAAGACACCTGGAACTGCGTCCTTAAACAGGTCCACTCATCGTCAATGTGTGCTCGACATTCACTTATACAGTTTAAAGTTGTACACAGAGCTCATATATCCAAAGTTAAACTAGCTCAAATGTTTCCTGGTACTAGCCCTATGTGCGATAGATGTTCCGAGGGAACGTTAACTCACATGTTCTGGACATGCCCCAAATTAGAGCGTTACTGGCGATCGATATTTCACACCCTTTCTGTGGTTCTTCAGCATAGATTAGAGCCAGAACCTCTGGTGGCATTATTTGGAGTTGCCCCAGAGGACGTATGGTTGTCAGCATCAATGTGTAAAGTCCTTGCTTTCTCTTCCCTACTTGCACGTAGATCAATATTATTAAAGTGGAAAGATCCCTTGCCACCCACTCATACTCAATGGATTAGAGATATGATGTCCTGTCTCTGCCTCGAAAAAATTAGGTATTCACTAAGAGGATCGGAAAAACAATTTTTTAAGTTGTGGCGTTCTTTTCTTGACTATGTTGATAAGTCTGTTTGAATAATGCCACTACTATTTTTTTGTTTTAGTTTTTTTTCTTTGTTTTTTTTTTCTCTCTCATTTATTTCTGTTTTTGTGTGTGTGTATTTGTATTTGGTTGGAGGTTTATGTTTGTTAGCATGTTTGTAAATATTGTATGCATGCTCGGTTCTTACAATTCCATTTTGAATTAATGGATAGTATGGGCATCATTCTTAAATTGGATGGTGAGAGGTGGGGGATTGTGAATGTGATGTATATAGTAAAAATCAATAAAAACAAACTTTGAACAAAAAAAAATAATATTAAAAGCCCAAAAAGCTGCGAAAGAGAACTGAATCCTCTACTGACAGGGTGCTTTCTGTGCGCGTGCACCAATAGGAAAAAGACAAGCATAATAGCCTTTTTTTGTCTTTGGATAAGTACCCTGATAAAATCTTCAGTGGCAAAAAAATAACAAGGGAAACATCTAAACACGAGAATGTTTCAGATTTTATTGCATTCAGATTAAGCGATTGATAATGGATGGTGTATTTCTAGTAACAAGGTCACGCTGCCTGTGTCTTTGAGAGAGGATCTTGTGGAGAAATCAAAACAAATGAGCATAACACACATAAAGAAACATACTAAGGTAAAAAATCTAAATATTTTGTTTTAGTTACAACATATAGATAAGTAACAACCTAGGGAGCTGTTTTTCCGAATATTTTCATAATGATTGTAAATGTTACATGGATTTTATAGTTCAATAAACAAGCACTTACATTTTAGACACCATATTGACTGTTCTTGTTCTATTTCACCAACGAAAATAGTTCCAAACAAAGATCACAGCAGAACTATTGCACTTTCTCAAAGCAACACTCAGCTATTTTTGTTACTGACTGATTCAACATTTTGAACAATAGGTTGAATGAATGATTCAATGACTCACTTGCCGCCACCTACTGGCAGTTTAGAGTCATATTTAAAAGTATCATTGCATTTTTTTCAACATTTCTTATTTGTATATTCAAAAATGTTACATTCATATAATATAATATAAACATATAACAACATTGTCTTGTTATTATAATTGAATTTATTTATCAAATGTAAGAATTTGACATTAGCACAGATTTAATAAGGTTAAAAAATTGGCCTTTAAAAAGGTAAATAACACCCTTGGGTGAATATAGAAAAAATATGCAGATTTAAGAATGTAAAAGCTGATAAAACACTGATGAAAAAATTGCTTCAGTAACAACCAAAATATACGACATCAGGACAAAATGCTGTTCTGCAAAATGAATATGACTAGTATGAAGGCTGTCACCACTAGTTGTTCATATACAAAACAAAATGCATTCCAAATTAATCATTTTTAATGGAACCTGGATTTTAATCAGTGCAGTTCTAGCTATCACTAAATTAGTTATGACACAGATTGTAATAAAAACCCTCAATGTAATTTTACATTAGACAGTGATGTACTTAATGGGCATTTATTAGTTTGGATATTGCTGGGCTGCTTTGACGTAAATATGATAATGGTTCTATGTTGGGCGATGAAGACATCTCTGAAAATAACATCATGCTCATCTCTCAGTTAAAGTAACAGCCTTGATAGAAAAGTCTAGAAATGGTGATGAAGAATCAGATGTACTTACTGGGGTGCGACTCTTCTCCAGTAGCGATCAATACCGTTCTTGAAATAAAGGACAGCTAGCCATCTCACATTGACGTCCAGCAAGTGATTATTGAAGATGCTCTGAGCAAAATCAAAGAGAAAGAGATATTAGACATTTAGATATTAGATATTAGACAGAGATATTAGATACTAGAAAAGTTTGAATTGTCATGCTTTATTCTGTAAATGACAACAGGCCAAAATCATTGTAACATTTGGGGCGAGTCATTTATGCTCACACCAAGGCTGCATTCATTTGAAATCAAATAATCTTTCATCAATTGAATGCATCCTTGCTGATTAAAAGTGTTAATATCTTTCCAAAAAAATAAAAATAAACTGGCCCCAAATTGAGTGTATATATACACACAAACACACACACATGTAATTACAATAAAGAATTCGGCAAAGACACAATATAAATATTTCTAGTAAATATAAAAATACATCAGTGCTAATATGTTGGCAGTGCAAGTACAAATTATTCAATTATCAACAGATTATCTTGAGAAAAGAAATGCGCAATATATCAATATATGATTATGATATATGTGAACATATGATTATATGTCAATATAAGTATATGTTTCGCCACAGCCTCTTAATAAATTTGGCAGTGTTCTTTTTTTTATACAAATTTTTTATTAAGTCATCATTTTTTGCACTTTCATTTGGTGCCTCTAGTGACGCAGAAAATACACACTTTACCTTTAAAACAAAACACGACAATGTGAAAAAACTGTATTCATGCATTTCCTGAGGTGAGGCAAGTTAGGTTAGTGAGGCTAAAGTCCAACACTGAATAATTAAAGGCTATTTCACTGTAGAGTGAGTTTCGGGATTTAATCCAGCATGCCATGTCTGGAATAAGAGCCGCGGGGAGCGAGAAGCAGGCCACGGTGAGCTAATTCTCATTGATAAATATGTAGTAGCAGCTGCGTTCTAAAGGGAGCAGCTCCGCCAGGCTCTGACGCAGGGCCACCAAAACCCAAAGCCTCAACGCTCGAGTGCTCAGAGACCGGGGCTCATTCCACTCTGCTAGATTAGAGTCCATAAGACGATGAGCACAGGGCAATCATTCACAGAGGATAAACGTGAGGAAGAAGTCTGTTGCAAAAAAAAAAAATTACATGACACTGTGACGCAAAAGGATGCTTATTGCTTTCAAAATGTGATGGGTGCATATCATATCAATATACAGCTGACAAATAAACATGACTCTGAAAAATTGACTCGCCACCTCAGAGTAACTCACCTCAAGGTCACTGAAAGCACCGTTTGGGCAGACAAATAAGCTAAACGCGAATCCATACAAATTATGCTGATTTCTTTGGGTGACAGACCGAGTGACAGCAGGTTGGCTCAAATACAAACAGATAAGAGAGGCTGATGGGACGTGACAGACATTCTTATAGCACTGCAGTCGAATTTGATGCCTGCAGAAATCATTGAAGGATATACTCTGCTGATACGTAGGATTGGGTTCCGTTCCTTTGCAATCCTATTTCATGCTAAATCTCACTAACGAAGAAGTCTGTGCCAAGTTTGAGGGCTTAAAGGATTTGAGAGGACATCTACACAACCATAGCCAGTGGTGTATGACAACGGGTACAACTGAGCCCCCCTCAGGGGACGAAAGTGGTTGTACTGGCCGTTCCTGAGGCTCCACAGACACCTCATTCTCTGAAAGAGAGAGAGACGATTGAGTCATACACGGCACAAGAGCAGATTTCAGCAAATCTGCAAAATGATTTTTTTTTTTTTTTTTTGGGACCTGAATAGGGACGTCAAAAATATGAAGCTGCCCTTAGGCCATGTAGAAGATTTTTTTTTTTCTTCAAAGTCTGATAAACAGTGCCTACTATTTTGAAATCTTTACTCTCAGTTTGCACCCACAAATTCATAACTGCCCACTCAATTTAGAAATGAAGACAGCCTAATGATCAATGCAGGATGAATTATTAAAATTTTTGGTCTTTCAAACCCTCAAGCACCACCAATGGGTCAAAGAAGCACTACAATTTTTAAATCGTAATCCTAGAAACTAAATTTCTCTTTTATTCTGGTTGACCTATTTCCACAATATATATTTCACCATATATTTTCGGATATTTTTCCATTTGGATCGGTTTTACGGGTACCGTTTTATTTATACTTTATTCAGTTTATGATTAGAAATGATAGAAAATCACTTAACAACACATTTATTCTTAATCACAAAAACATGCCCATGTCTTTTACATTATTTATCACATAAAATTAGTGAACGTTACTGTTAAAATGAAACATTTCTCTTTCTGTGTTTTCAATTAGCAAACTATCAGCTTAGCCTACTAGCTTAGCATTGATATCACAATAACTAGGGGTGTAAAGGTTCTCTGTAAAATAAAAAAACGAATCGTACGATTCGTACCATTCTCCACCCATGGATCGACATGCACTTGCACTGCTATTCACCAAAAATCTGACAATACATTTGTATCTATAATATGGTTTGTGTTTAAAAAAATAATTGGCTAATGTATGTTTCTGTTGACTGATATGAATTCTGGCTTCCTCTAAACTTCTAAAAACTTTTGCTGATAATTTACTCGCCCCCATGTCATCCAAGATGTCATGTCTTTCTTTCTTCAGTCGAAAAGAAATTAAGGTTTTTAATGAAAACATTCCAGGATTTTTCTCCATATAATGGACTTCAATGGGACCCAAACGGTTCAAGGTCCAAATGACAGTTTCAGTGCAGCTTCAAATGGCTTTAAACGACACCAGACGATGCATAAGGGTCTTATCTAGCGAAACGATCTGTCATTTAAAAAATAAATTAAAAAAAGTTTAAGTTTTATAAGCACAAATGCTCGCCTTGCTCTGTTCTGTGAAGCGCGTTTGTGACGTCACGTAATACGCAATTACGTTGAAAAGGTCACGCTTGACGTATCTGTATTCAGGTTCAGAAAGGTAGGGCAGGGCGAAAAACTCCATCTCTCCTCTAAGTTCAAAATCGTCCGACATCGTTGTTTTACCTTTTTTTAACTTCCTTTTTTTGTAAACGGCGTTTGACTTTGTTTGCATGTTCAACTTGTAAACACTGACTCGCACATACGTCAAAAGCGTGACCTTTTCAACGTAATTGCGTATTATGTCACGAACGCGCATCACAGAACAGAGCAAGGCGAGCGTTTGTGCTTATAAAACTTAAACTTCTTTATTAATTTTTGAAATGACCGATCGTTTCGCTAGATAAGACCCTTATTCATCGTCTGGTATCATTTAAAGCCCTTTGAAGCTGCACTGATACTGTCATTTGGACCTTGAACCGTTTGGTTCCCATTGAAGTCCATTATATGGAGAAAAATCCTGGAAGGTTTTCTTAAAAAACCTTAATTTCTTTTCGACTGAAGAAAGAATGACATGGACATCTTGGATGACATTGGGGTGAGTAAATTATCAGCAAAAGTTTTTTTTAAAGTGAACTAATCCTTTAAGCCTTGCCAATTTAAACATTCAAGCGCAACAAGATGCGAAAGAGAACTCTGGTGCGCTGTATGAAGATTTGTTTGTGCACTCATCCGAAGCCATTCGGCATGTCAGACAGTGAGCAAATATTGAGTTCTCTCTCAAGTCTTGCGCTTGAATGAACAAATTCACACAAAAATTGTCAACATGCCCATCTTGAGGAGTATCCTAGCAAACATAGTAGGTTATATCTTAAGTTAACATAAACAGCCAAGAAAGACAAAACGTGTATCACTATCAATGTACTGGATCAGTGCATTATGTCTTAAAGTGACAGCTGCCTAATATTCCTGCTGTCTGCGTTTTTAATGTTAATCAAACAACAAAAGACAAGGAATTTACTGCTCTTGACTGAATAGCTGTTGTAAATTTAATAATGATTAATCTTTATTTCATTTATATAGTGAAGATTATATGCAAGTTATTTTATATTGTATTGCTTTAAAGCTGGGGTAAGCAGTATTTGAAAAAGTTAGTCGGACCGACACACGAACAAACAACAACAAACGTGTGTAGCCAATCAGCATTATGTTACGTATGACGGTGGACGAGAGAGAACGAGCAAGAGGGAAATTTGAAGAAAGACTGCAGAAATAGAGATGAGACAGTACAAAAGAGAAAAGCTCAATAGAAATCACTAGAAAATAAAGGGTTATGACTGGCAAAGAGCTTTAGGACCCGCGTTAATATTAGAAAAGCTTTCCAGCGCTGGAGAGAGTAAAGCGGGAAGCCCTGAAAACAGACATGGGTTTGTAATTACTATTGGGTACTGTACGTTCATTTTTGCCGCTTCCTTTTCAATCGTTCATCATCTGCGCTTTATTTTTTGTGAAGCATTTTTTTGTTGCGCTTCTGCAGCTGCTATGATAAACTGAACTCCACTCTCGGATTGCATGCGTAAAGGAGGCCAGCTAGTGAGAGTCGCGCTGATGACTGCTAGTGAATGCAGTGTTTAGCGTCATTGTTAGTGCTCGCCTCGCATGCCAGGGTATCGGTGTTCGAGACCACTGTTTGTTTGGGTTGATTTCAAATATCAACAATGTCCAACAGCGTGGAGGGGACGAGTACACACGTCATATGGCAAGCCGTTTTAGCTTAAATTGTTCCCAGCGATACTCGCCGTAATTGCATTTTACTAGTAAGAATTCAATTAGAGAGCTCTACAATTCAATTCTTACTAGTAGCAATTCCAATTAGAGAGATCTCTAATTAAATGATTACTAGTAACAATTATGATTAGAGAGCTCTCAAATTAATTTATTACTAATAAGAATTACAATACAATTCCAATTAGAGAGCTCTACAAAATGAAATTTTATTAGTAATATGTCTCCATTGACTTCCATTCATTTTTAATTATGGAGCTCTACAATTATTCATATCTTTTATTTGTTTTTTTACTTGTAAAAATTCAATTAGAGAGCACTGTAATTGCATTCTTAATAGTAAACATTTAATTAGAGCTCTCTAATTGTAATTCTTACTAGTAAGAATTTAATTTGAGAGCTCTGTAATTGCAATTCTTATCAGTAATAATTTAATTAGAGAGCTCTCTAATCGTAATTGCTACTAGTAAAAATTGAATTGTAGAGCTCTCTAATTGAATTCTTACTAGTAAAAATGCAATTAAGAGGAGTACGCTGGGTACAATTTAAGCTAAAACGGCATGCCATACATGTTATCTTGCATTCGGAGGCGGGTATCTGGTGTTTGGTAAAGCATTCGTGTGCAAGATGCTTCTGGGAGGTCATTATACCAAATCATTTTAATGACAGACTTTGGCTCAGACATTTCAGAATGATCAAACCAACATTTGAGATGCTGTGCAATGAAATTAGTCCGCTGGTTAGTCCAGTCATCCAATCACATCCACTGTTGAGGCATAGTCACGCAAGTTTTTTGTTGCGCATTGAGGGATTTATTCAGTAATGCGTTTCCATCGTAGTTTATGTACGTTTCCTTATCAGATAAAAAACAATTAACAGCCTCAATTGAGGGAATACATTTTTTATGCGCATCTTGGCGTTTCCATCCAGCTTTTTTTACGTGACACCCCAAAATACATAAAAATAGGATGGAAACCGCATGAAATTTTGATTTCATGATAAATTTAAACAAGAAACGTGAATGGTGATTATCATATCAAGAATGGTGAAATTTCATTTACTGGTATAGACCTTAGTCCTGAATCACCCTTCTGCTGCTCCTGCCAACGAAAGCTCAAGCTCAAACCAAAAAATACCATTCTACAGGACAGCACGGTCTCCACTGTCAACACAACTAAATAAATGGTTTAAATCTGCCTTTGTTCAGCATCTGAAATGTGGCCATATTTACATAAAACTGGATGTGTTCACTTCTAAAGATAAGAACAACAACTCAGGCTGTTTGTAAGGAGATAGGCCATGACATGTAACAGAATCATACCCCCTGCATTCAGAAGCCTTTAACCTCTGTGCAGCTCAAAGGTCATTACTAATTCATTTACAACCAGCACATTTTAAATAAATTAGCACATGTGCCAGTGCAAAAAATAAATTGCATGAACTGTGTATTATTATGACAATTATTTGGGTTCAGTCCCTCCTGGACCACTTAGAACACCGCTGTTTGGTTTGTCATCACTGGCAGCCCTTGGCATCCCTTAAGAACTGTTGCATACTTCATTGCTTTAAAAAAAGCTTAATTTCTTATTTTGTAATAAAACTGCTCATGAATAAAACAGTGGCATGGCATGAAATGCAAAATGAGTCATAGGAGCTAATGGCCATCTGGTGTGGATGTCGGCCCATAGATCAGGTGGATCACTATCACCCCTCAGTGCAGACTCAGAGCACAGAACAGCCTCCAACAAAATCTTCCTCAATGTCACGGCCCCGGCGACCAAGACTTCCAAAAAAAAATAAAAAGGGTAATTTCTACAACGCAATTTATTTTGTGTCATCATATAGGATAAAATATTAAACTTTAATTTATATTTAAGGTAGTTCGGAAGTTTTCTTTTCATATTAGAGTAAAAAAAAGTAAATTTTTACTTTTTATAATATAATAATTTGTATTATGTTGTTTTATTTCTTCTTTACTGTAATTATTATTATTCTTTTTTTTAAATAGTTTTTAATATTTTAATATAATTCATATTTTGCAATATCCTTTTAATTGGCAACATCTAGTACACTAATGACATAATTTTGGCAGGAAAACAACAAACATCAGTAAGTAGTATTAATGTATTTGTGTATTAATGTAATGCCTCACTTTTTTTAACCTGTGTGATTAAAATCACTGAAATCTGCAGAACAAAAATTTTAAAAAGACAGTTTAAAAAAACAAAATAACTGATATTAAATGTTAAGTTAGGCAATAGTTAATACTGTCAGGAAAGTTTAAGTACCTGAGACAACATATATATTAGGGCTGTCACTAACGATTATTTTGGTAATTGAGTAATCTCTATTTTGACGATTAATCGAGTAATCAGATTTTATTTTTGTGGTAATAAAAATTAACCTAAGTGAACAATAGCCTTTAATATGACTTAAAATACATATAGAATACAATGAGGCAATAATAATAAAGTATTAAAAGCAAGTAATCAAATGGTTTTATAGAACAACACTGTTAAAATAGCAAAAATATTACACATAATATAAACAATCAACTTGTGTACATTGTATTCTAACCAATGCCTGCAGAGGGCGCCAGCAGCCTGGTGTTAGACTTTACAGCAGATTAAAGGGATAGTTCACCCAAAAATGAAAATTCTGTCAGTATTTACTCAGCCTCATGTTGTTCTAACCCCGTAAGAGCTTCGTTCCCTTTAAGTCCTCATTTAATATTAGCCATACAACATTTAGTTTTAATGTTCACTTAATCTTTAATACAGTATTTAGCCACTTCTTTATGATGTAATTTCTTGAACAAGAATATGTGGACATCAAAACATGCGAACTCAGAGCGAGGGTTTAAGCTTTTACTTTAAAAATGCAATAAACAGTTTGCATATTAAGAAACATATTGATTTATTCTCCTCTGTTGGTGTAGGTTTATAAATGATTTACCTTACAAATATGAAGAAATGGCACACATTGCGTTCACAGATGAACGTTGTAAGAAACCCAAACTCACAGCATATGCAGAGATTGAGTTTGAGACGCCCCACGCATGTAAATGATAACAGTTCATGTGGAGCAGCATTTACTGTGAATGGAGCTGCTCTAAGACGCAAGTAACCTACACACATGAAAATATAGCGCATATTTTAAAACCTGCAGGGCATTTATTTAATTGAATCACAGCCTTTGTGAATTTATAATAGCACTATGCTATATAATTGTTTTCAATGGTTTTAATACATTCTGGAGCCTTAGTTTACGTTTTGATAATGCGGTTCATGGATTCTTATCCGTGAAATGCGCCACTTCTGGTATTTTGCCGGTTACTCAACACAGGTAAATTGCAATATAGGACTTTTTAAAATCACATACTCTTATTTAATCGAGGAATCGGGACAGCCCCAATATATTTACACACACATATATTATCAAAAAAGTTACAGCACAATAAGAATGGCCACATTATTCTATACTCAGTCAAAACGTGAGGCAGAAGGTGGAGTCTAGCTCTAGGAGTGGGCGAGATGACCAATATCATAAACAATTTAGTGAGTTTACTTTAAAAATTCTTTGATTTGCTTTGATTTATTAATTTTTTTATTTGGATTTTTGGACAAACCAACAGGTAAGGTTATTCAAAACAAACAAATGACAAGTCTGGCATCAATAAAAAATCATCTTCACATCATGAAACACTTGAATCTGATAAAAGATTCAAAGTAAATCATAATAAATCTGACTGGATAAGCCAAATTTGAAATCAATGTCAAACAGTCAATATACATAGATCTGTAGCAGTACATCAATTTTAATTAATGTGCAAAGAAGCTTTGCTTTATTTAAAATGACCAAAAAATTAGATGTTGGGCATACCACCAGCCCCAGTTTAAATGCATCACAGAAATAAGAAGGAAAAAGCTTCATAAAACATTGAACTACACACATAATGAATAAAAAAAAAGGAAAACATTGTATCTACTCAATCTTATTATTTGCGATCTACGCAGCAAAATTGCGTCTCTCTTCTAAAATTGATTTCTTTGCTTTGGATTAATGTAATGCTCTAAAATGTACAATCTACAAGATTCAATTATTTAGGGTGAATGTGAACCATCAGAAATGATTTCTGCTGACACTGTAGGCTAGTTCCCAGCATGATTTGCTTGGGACTTATTGAGGAGAGTAAAACGTTGAAAATAAGTGTTATTTTATGCGTTTTTGAGCAAGATGAGAAAAGGGGGAGACATTATAGTGTTTATATTCAACCATGTTGGAATTGTTAGCAACATTTATATTACACCGTTAATATTATACTGTTTATATAACAAAATGTTGTTTTTCACTGTGGAGAAGAGTGGAGCATTTGCTTCGGCTGTAGAATAATACAGCGCATGTCATTACTACTTTTCTCAAGGAGCGTTTAATGCTTAGCACTTAACAGCTAATATGTGCTATTGTAAGCTAGCTAGTACAATTTTATAAATCAGTCATTTAACACAAAAATACTGTATATGATATTAAATGAATTAATCCTGTCAGGGAACCATATAAAATCACTTTGATACTACTTTATTGAATCACTTTAAATAGGGCTGGGCGATATCATTTTCTCGATAAAACGATATCAAGAGTTCGATAAATGTTCGATAATGTTTATGCGCCAAAAGCGGAACAAAACTCATCTGAACCGCGCGCCTCACGGACCGTTTATCCGCTCGGCTCAAAGTCCAAACGGCAGCGCAGCGCGAGCTCACTAGCAGACGCGTTTACTCTGATCGTCTCGTCACGAGATCCAGTGAGAAGCGCTTGAATTCAGCGAAGAACACAAATGTCTCAGTGATTTAAACCAGTTTAAAGGCAGAGGAAACAGCGCTGACGAACAGGAGAAACACTGCGCGCAACGATCCAGTCAGAAGCTTTTCCGGCTGCAAACTCCCATCATTTACCATGGATTTACTGTAACGTTAGCCTACTAATATTAACTGCACTATGAAATGTGGGATATACATATTGAATTGTATTATATTATTATTGTAGACAATGTATTAAAGGACTAATGGAATATAATTAAAGTATTTAATAATGTATTTAGGCTACTGTTTTTCATACAAATACCATAGAAACCATAAAGTAACATTTAGCCAACATAGTGACGTGCTTTTATCTGTGGTTATCATGATCTAAATGCATGATGCTGAATGACCAATGGCTAATTTTAATTAAACTCAAACAGTCAGAATATTACATTTTACCAAATAAAAATTAGCACATGCAGAAACTAAGAAATATTTTTTTCTATTAAGATATTTATTTTGTTAAGGAAAAATTACAAAATGTTTGAATGTTCTACCTCAGATTTGTTTGTCATGATATGTTCTGACAATAAGGAGTAGTTTAAAACCACAATTAACACTGGCTTCTACAACTTTCACCTAGGAGCAAAAATCTGCTTGAAAGAAATAAAGATTTGACGTTTATCGTGATAATTATCGATATCGACTGATATAAAAAAATTATCGTGATAATTTTTTTTGGCCATATCGCCCAACCCTAACTTTAAAAATGACCTCTTTCCGTGATGTTGAAATTAAGTCAGCAAATTATGTTTGGTTAATTGAATTGACTCATGTTGGACTGATGTACATAATAAAATCATGTAAACCCAACACTTTGTTGTATCGTGCCCCTAAACTGAGCAGATTCTCACCAGCAGCACTGAGTAGAAGCCAGGCTGGGTCTCCCATTGGCGAAGCTGCTCCTCTGCAGGCTTGAGCACAGCTGTGTCCTGACTGGTGGCCTGGGTCAAAACCTGCAGCACCACCGAGCTGCCGCTCTGGATGTCCATTAGGTAAAGCTGCAAACACAAACAGAGCACACGAGATATGGCTCATTTATCATCTTATTAGACTGGATTCTTGAAAAATATAAGTTAACAATGCTACCCAGCAGAGTCCCTTGCTTATATGAAATACTTTGAATAATTACTCGCTTCCACACATTAATATTTATACACACAGTGCTGCTTGAAAGTTTATGAACCCCTTGCAGAATCTGTAAAAATGTGAATATTTTTAACAAAATAAGAGGGATCATACAAAATGCATGTTATTTTTTGTTTAATACTGTCCTGAATAAGATATTTTACATAAAAGATGTTTACATATGGTCCACAAGACAAAAAAAATAGCTGCATTTATAAAAAAATGTCCCGTTCAAAAGTTAATGTAAGATTCTTAACACTGTGTGTCGTTATCTGAATGATCCACGACTGTTTTTTTTTTTTTGTGATGTTGTTCTTGAGTCCCTTGTTTGTCCTGAACAATTCAACTGCCCAATGTTCTTCAGAAAAGTCCTTCAGGGACTCAAATATAACTATTGAAAAAGTTCAAACATTAACTGATGCTCGAGAAGGAAACACGATGCATTAAGTGCCAGGGGGGTGAAAACTTTTTGAATTTGAAGATCAATGTAAATTCATTGTACTTAATTTGTCTTCCGGGAAACATGTAGGCTAGCCTGTGTATCTTATGTCGCTTCCAAAGGGCAGTACTAAATGAAAAGATATATATTTAAACAAAAAAAAGGATTTCAAATATGCAAAAGATTCTGGACACCTTTCTGACCATTGGGCAGTTTACCTGCTGAGGTAAGTTACAACAATGTCAACTGTTCCCAAAAGTCTTGACCTTGAGCCATTCTTACTGCTATAGTGAAATCTGCATAATGAACCCAGGCTTGTTTTATTTTATTCTAGCCAAAAAAAATTAAACAACATCAAGTTGGACAAACTTTGCTGTCCAACTCTGCCCCCTATTGTTGCAAAGCAAAAAAAAAAAACTACAATGTTTTTCATGTCCTGTCCTAAATAATGCCAAAGTACAGCAGATGGCTTTAGAGCTTTCCCATCTCATGGACAAACAGAAAGTAGCCACTCAAATGACATCCATGCTGTGATAGAAATGAGTCGCATTTTTATTTTTAATTACTGGTAAACACAGCACAGATGCTATGCATTTTCAATTATGAACTCAAAAACATTTTGGAAGTCATATAGTTCTAAGCATCAATGCTTTAAGTACAATCTCATAGTTATTAGAGCGATAAGTGCAACTACACTGCAAGCGTGTTTAAAGGTGTTTCAAGCGGAAGGTTGCCAGCTGCGATGTGTTCGTTCCAGGCAATCTTGTGTGTAAGGACTCAACTACATCTTTCTGGCAATCACATCTGATTTCAAATAAAAGAAAGAAAAAAAGTCTGTGCAAACAGCCAATTTATTAATTATATATATATATATATATAATATGTATTATATACCCATTGTTAGATCAGGTAATAAACAATGCAAACTATTACATGTAGGTTCAGATCTGGGAAGAGCACAGAAAACGATTGCTTTCTTCAAAAAAAAGGCAAATAATCTGGGTTCAGGCACTTGAGCAGAATGTCACAAGGATTCTAGGTATAGTGACATATTTCACTAGCCTTTAAGACATGACATTTAAGCTGTGATCTGAAGTAGCCTTAGCATGTCAAACATTACAAAGCTACACCACAACACAAGAGACAAATCAGCCCTTTGCTGGTGGACACCATAACAATACCCTTCTGGGAGACAAAATGTCTCTCCATTGAAGGTGTTCTGAATAAATAAAATTTGCAAGGAACATATGAAACGCAAATTTAATTATAAAAAAAACTATATGCATAATACATAGGCTAAACCTTTGAAAAAAATACTTTCATTCAGAAAGAATGCATGAAATTGATCAAAAGTGACAGTAATAATAAAATGTATAATAAAACATTTCCATTTCAAATAAATGCTGTTCTTTTGACTTTCTATTAATCAAAAAATCCTGAAAAATATGCATCACGGTTTCCTCAAAAATATTGAGCAGGAAAACTATTTCAACATTAATAATAAGATGAAGATGAAGAAGAAGAAGAAGAAGAAGAAGAAGAAGAAAGATTTCTTGAGCAGCAAATCAGCATATTAGTATGATTTCTGAAGGATCATGTGACACTAAAGACAGGAGTAATGATGCTGAAAACTCAGCTTTGCATCACAAGAATAAATTACATTTTAAAATATATTAAAATATAAAACAGTTATTTTCGATCATAAAAATATTTCACAATAATAGTCTTTTTACTGTATTTTTACTTTATTTATACATAAATGTACAATATTTTGCTAAACATAAAACACTTTAAAAAAATCAGACCCCAAATGTTTGAAAGGTAGTATTTAAATTAAAAAAGTGCTGATATTAAATGTACTTATTTAACACATTTTATGCACAATATTCAATAATACATCACAAAAGAAATTCAAACTAAATGTTTAATACCACTCAAAAGGCTATTGGTAGATTAGATTACTGATAGAAAAGGAACAACTAACATACTGTTCAATGACCAAATGGACATAGTTACCATTCTAGGCTGATAATCAAATAATTCAAATCAAATAATTTGAACTGTGGCTGATATATAATATCGATCTATAATTACTCTCGGTGAAAAGGTGAAAACACAAACAGTCAAAATCTGAATAGATTTAGAGTCAAATCCCTGATGCAATGTCAAGATTTAAATGACTGACAGATTACACGTGGACTGAATATAATTTAAACATGAAATAGACACGTCTTTGCTCACCCAAAACATATTGCATTACACACAGCGATCATCAACATTGAACCATCAAGATCAGGTCAAAAACACAATAGATCTGGAATGATGCATGTCCACGTGCATGTGGAAATTACTGCATTATGAATTCATTGTGCACCAGCATAATTATGATCGTTTTAGAGCTTCTTCTCGGCCTGTTGATGTATTAACCCCTTAAACTGTAAACATTGCCTGATCTGTGAAATAAAGAATGGTTCGAGTGTATGCATCGTTACGATAACAGGATAACAGAATAACAGCACACGATTAGGCTATATGTAAGTTAAACATGTCAATCATTCTTATAATCACACTGGCAAATCTGGCAACTGTCATTTGCTAAAATAACGCCTAAATTAAACGAATAATGATCAGTCTTTTAGAATATGATTTCATCCCAGTGATATGAAATATCAGGCTCAATGACTCGGTAAGTAAGCTAATATAACGTTACTTTACTGGAACGCATGTCGGCCTACGGACCAAAGTGAATTATTTAACATCACGCATTACTTTAGCTGGAGGAGTCATGAGACCAGAAACATCCCATCAAGCCGAGGATCTTGTTGACGTACCTTCCGCAAATATGTCAATGCCGGGTGAGATGAAAACAGTTTGCAAACGCCTCTAAACACCGCGATCACGTTGTGAGGAGGATGGCGCCATCCACAGTGGCTGATGTCGCACTAAAATGACGTCATCGCATGTCCAAACATTCATTTGAAGTGATTATTTATTTTTGTGTCTAAGCCCCTGCTATAATGTTAAGTAAGTTGATTGTAATTTGAATGCCATCTTGTACATTTTAGGTTTTCTTAGTAAAATATAAATTATCGTAAATAAATAATAGCCTAACAAAATAAAGTGATTATAAAGTTTGGTTATCTGAGGAAAAGTTTGTTTTGAACTTGTCCTTTGTACATTAAACAGAGGAACTATGACGAAGAAGGTAATATAGGTTTTTTTTTTTTTTTTTACTGGCTAAACATTTTATCCACAAATGTTGACTGTTTTAAGTCTCCCCAAATGTAAAAGCACTTTCAAAATTAAGAATTTATAGCTGGGATTTCGTTGGACTTAATATGTTTAAAATTTAACAATACAATATTTGTTATACTCCTGTGATAGTTTTGTATGGATATTGCTGTTATTTTGTGTTAAGGTTATTATTTATTCTTTTGAGCTTGTGCAGATACTTTTGTTTTTATTTGTTTATTTATTATAGCCTATATTATTCTCTCCATCCGATTTTCATTTTGTGTCTAATTGTGTCCAATTGTAATTTGAACACCATCTTTCCTATTGTTTTTAATAGGTTATAGCCTAATAAACACATGTAAATTATGTGGGAAAAGATTGCGAGAAAACTTGGGTGTGTGATATCATAGACAATGACATGTTGTATGAAAACAGCCTGTATATTATGGACAGTTATTCATTATTTTGGACAAATACCATAAATGGGCACTTTCCAAACAAATTTATCATATTTTATAAATGAGCCTATATAAAATTGTAATTAGATGTAAAACGATTTTCCCTCGCAGTATACCCATGTTATTAGCTATACTCTGAACTCTCAGTACTATACTCTCAATGTACAAATACCTATTTTATGTTTTCTTGTAGTTTTGAATACCCTAATAATAAAAACAATAATTCGTTATGGTGAATACATCTTGTGTATTTTAGAATTTTTTTAAACACATTGTGTAAACAAAGATTTAATGGCACCGTCACTTGTAACAATATAAAATTGAGAATATTAAATGAGTTGCATGTATTGTCCAGCAGATGACGCACAACTACCGCATTATAGGTCACTCTGCAATCACTTGCAGTCTATGGTAAAGGGGTGTACACCAACCAAAGGCACTGACCCAAATTCACCAATAGACACTAGCTGTACAGTTAGGTTTTCAGTTGTCTTGCATAGCCAGACTATTGACTAACACACTGTGGGTGATCTGAGGCTGTGCAGAGAAAGACCAACTGAATAATCATTATGTGTCACCAAATTATGTTTCCCAATTACCGGTATTAGAGGCCTTACCTTGAAAAGAACATCAGAATACAAATAGTGAACAGTTAAGTGAGTCATGCAAATAATGAAACAAGAGTTTTTTTTTTCTATTTTTATTTTTAACTGTGTATGAATGGGGGCATAGTTTGGCTTCATGTCAAAAACTTGAATTGCATCAATTACTTTAAATAAAATATCAATCTGAACAATTATATCCATTACCCATGAAATCAAATCAATATCAAATACAAAATTATTTGGAACACTGACTATAATCTTATAATAGTTAATTTGTCATGACAATTCTCAGGAGATTGGAAGAGATCGGCATGGTAATGGTTATGGCAATGTTAAAATATTTGGTCTTAGCGGAATAGACAATGTAATCTCACAACCAATTCGTACGAGTGAGAATGAAGTGGCTAATTCGTACGAATTTGTACGTTCTCACTCGTATGAATTCATACGATTTGTCTAAACCCTGAGTAGGTTTAGGGGCGGGGTCAGGGGTAGGTCTTTCATACAAATTCATACGAATTAGCCACCTCATAAAATACGTACGAATTGCCATGAGGTCGGGTTGGAATAGATCTGCTGCGCTGCTGCTGCTGCTGCAGAGCAAGTACCGAGACTTGCTACTGTCAATACATTCACAGAGATGCTGCTGTGTGAGCCCCATAGCAGACAGTTGGAGCTGGGGAAGAGGAAGGGTTCTGAAAGCGTGCTGCAGACTGATAACAGCAAACAATGCCAAGTATTTGAATGTTTGAGCAGCAAGCTCATTGGCTACTGAAGCAACAGCAACCAATCAGCTGTGCAAGATAATGACATGATTGCTACCAAGTTAAAGACCTATCAGCCTGCACCATATAGAGTTTCATGAAACAGCTGTGTAATTATTAAAAATATATATATATATTTAAAAATAAGAATGTTAGATGTATTATTAATAATATTATCAATAGTAGCATGTTGATATTGTTTTGGAATAATATTGTCACTACAGAGAGAGGGGGTGAAATGAAAAAATGACTAGGCCTATGTGGTAGCCCACAGCTTGTTGTTAACAGAAATGGGGAAAGTCCAACTATTTTCTGTATTTTTTGTATGAGGACGTGTGGGTACATTCCAAAATCACAGTCAGAACATCTCCTGCCTAAATCTGAGTGAATTTCTGAAAATACAAAAGGCTTTGTTCATCTTAAGCTTGATGTTACATGACTATTATTACACAGTTACATAAAGTTAATTGATTCATCAAAGATGCAGGAAAAACTCCAGATATAGATGAAAGAAAGAAAAATAGATGTCTTGGAGAAAAAAAATCAAATGTCATGTGGGGCTTAAAAACACCTACTAAGGGATTAGTAGTGTGTGTGTGTATAGCATATATTAGGCTACTCTTTTAATTGCCACTATGCAATTTATCATAGAGAAAAAGTCGAAGAAAATGTATTGCCATAAAGAGTGTGTCAAGATTCTGCTCAAAAAGAACGTTAACTGGCATGACCTGATCCTGTCTTTACTTTAGATTTTAATTTGAGACTCGGCGGTTCCTCGCGTTGCGCAGATGTGCTACACATGTGCCAGCCTGTTGTTTAATGAGCAGGTCAGAGGGGTTTTAACGGTGACCTCGCCAGTAGGTTTCCGGTCTGAGGACGGCCCATGGCAACTGGAATGTCCAAGTTCAGCAGAATTTACTAGGCTATGAGAAGGCAAATGCTGCCCAACAGACTGAGAACTGATGAGATCAAATTCAGCTCGGTAATAATCTAACTCTATTATATGTGCGCCAGCCGCTAGTGACAGGAAGAGACGCGTGTTTCTCCTAAGAAAATTCTTCCATAAACATAGCGGCTCGTAAAAAGCAAAGTCAAGCACAACACGTTTGTTGAATGTCACTGAACTCAAGTAACCCAGTTCCGAGTTTAAGGTGAGACCATCTCACTCTCAGCCAATCAGAATCAAGGCAGAATCATGCAGCTGCTGTGAACCAATCAACGCCCTACACTTATTTTTTTTTCCAGCTCACATAATCTTTGTAAATACTATTTTTATAGCTCACTTCACACCCACAGAAACGGTTAACGTACGCGAAGACGCTTTGTTAAGCCACCTCTCGTTTTTTTTTTCATTTCATTTATTGCTTCATTTTTTCTTTCATTCTTTCATTTTTATCTTCAATTCAAGTCATAGGCAATTGCTTTATTGGCATGACGCCTACGTAAGTAGACTTACATATTACCAAAGCATTGCACAAAGCAAAGCAAAAGCAAACAAACAAACAAACAAACAAAAACATATTAATAGTAGGCTATAATGCAGATGTGTTCACTCAGTAGGCCTACCTCTTAGTTTGTGGCATTTATAAATAAGATGTGCTACTAAAGAGGAAGTAGGTCCTTCACCAAATAACATTTTAAATGCATCATTTTCATGGAGTGACTGGAACGCAGAAATGATCTGCTGTATTTGACTGTATGTGAGTATATGCCACAGTTTCAGCTGCTCCTGATCTTCATTACAGATTCACTCTTCTAGGTAACCATGTCTTCTTATGTCATCCTCTTTCTATGGCCAGCTGGTGGTCACGAAGTCTGTACTTAGACATGTTTGTGTGTTATATTCCTGACTGAGACGAGGTTCTCTGTTTAGTCTCAGATAACATTGGAGATGACTTGGCTCTTTGGTTTGTTCTTTCCAATGCTGCATGTATGTCTCTTTCTCTTTATTCAGATTTTTTTTCATTCTTGCTGGTTTTTCAGGGGCAGTGATATTGAACAGTTCTGAGTTAGTCAGTTCTGACACCATTATCCAAGAAATGACTTTTCAAAGCACTCAGTTATTGTGTTTTTAGTGTTTCAAAATGAAGAGAGTTCAAGTGAATCCAGAACTTTAAAACTCTTTTTTAAAATATTTAGATTGAGGGGAAGACGCCCAACATGCGTTATTAGGAGTGTCTCTTTGGACATGAAGGATGTTTCTACAACTCTACATGTAGACCTTGTAAAGGACGTTTATGACAAACCTTATGGCTGTAGTTACTCGCTGGGCTCCAGTCTGTACGAGTGAACCTCACTCCACTCAATCTATCTATCTATCTACAATATCTACAATATATCTACACAGACAATATCTATCTATTGTCTGTGTCTATCTACTTTTATCTACTATGAAACACTTCTGCAGAACTTCAGAATGGGCCGCATTGTACACTGTTCCACAATGAAATCTCCTAAAACAATAAAACACTTGTATTAATGCATTCCAACAAGTGCAAAACGGTTCCCTTGTAACTGAGATTTCTGGGGAAGTCTGCAGTTTCCATGCCAGTTTTCAGATGAGAAAGCTTGCTGTAACCCCATAGTATTTCACTGTCCCGCCACGCTAGGGTGAGAAGGGGCAATCTCACTTTGATGTCTGTGGGAAAAGTCTACCTTCAGTGGGATTTAGGCCCTTGTGATTTACAGTAAAGAAAAGAGGAGTCATAAGACAACGATTTGACTCTCTAACATTGCTTATCTAGGAGCAGTGTTTGCTTTGAACGTGATTCATAGTGATTTACTCTGTACCATCTCATGTGGCAATTATTATCCATAATGAACTCCCACAGCTGTAGCCTAGTCATTTAATTCAGAAGATACTCTAAGTGAAGTATGACTATACTGAATCATGTTCTTTGGCTCGTTGTAAAGTGAAAGGCAATGTTTTTTTGTTTTGTTTTTTACCATGCTGATTCACATTTATAGCTAAGAGGGTATTTAATTTTTTTCTTCACAATTCATACATGCATTTCTGATTACTGAGTACACTTTTCCCAAATTCTTCACACAGTTGCTGTTTCCAACTCGCAGCTTGACACACTCTTGCATCTATATATTTAAAACCACAGAAATATTTCACACATCTTGAAATCCCCTCATTCCACTTTAATCAATTACACTCATCAAACATGCAAAATGAATCACACATTGTAAACATGTAAAGTTCTTCAAAATAATGCTAAATAGTAAAAACGACACCTTCTAAAAGTGTAAAACAAACATATCCATACAACATATTCACATGTAAACATATAAATATGAACATGGTTTAATGCAAGATACAGTATCAAACCTTTGGTGGCATCTGCAAAATGTTGCAAGACTTTTCTCTGACAAAATCTTTCAGACAAGGGGGGCCTTTCTTTTATCTCCAACTTTTTAAAAGGTCTTTCGTAGGTGGATTAACCAAAGGTGTTAATCGCATTATACCGACTACTCCTACATAATCATCAACCGTGGGCATTTGAGTCTGAAAACCAAAACTTCTTGAGAAAGATACCTATTGTTCCATAACCTAACATTTCTCTCTCTCTCTCTCTCTCTCTCTCTCTCTCTCTCTCTCTCTCTCTCTCTCTCTCTCTCTCTCTCTCTCTCTCTCTCTCTCTCTCTCTCTCTCTCTCTCTCTCTCTCTCTCTCTCTCTCTCTCTCTCTCAATGTTGAAAGAAAACTATTTTCAACATTGATAATAATAAATGTTTTTTGAGCAGCAAGCCAGCATGATTTTTGAAGGATCATATGACACTGAAGACTGGAGTAATGATGCTGAAAATGTAACTTTTTCATCACAGAAAAAAAATGTATTAAAATAGAAAATAATGCACAATATTAGCCTACTGTTTATACTGTATTTTTTGATTAAATAAATGCAGCCTTGTTGAGCTGAAGGGGGTGGATTGGAATCCACTGCTGCTTCAATGTATGAGTGATTATAATCAAGGTATTAATCACAATTTTTCCTATAATATCAAATGAGTTGAATTACTTCTCTGGAGATTTTACTTGGTTATAGAAGTTACCAGTGTGATTACTTAAATGTTCTTTTAATTTATTCTTTAATGTCTGTATTTGATATCTGAATGCAGTAACAGTGCTTGCTTATTTAGCCCGGATTCCAGAAATGAAATATGGACATGTTTTGTGTTTGAGAAAGGTCTTCAATGTGTTAAAACATATAGGGGTCATTGAAGCCGATAGTTTAAGGGACCATTTCTTTGTTAAAACCTTACTTTCCAGTTAGACTAAAGTCTAGCTATCCTTGAGAGAAAGAACGCATTATCTTGATGTTTTGAGAGGACGCTCCTGTTTATAGTTCATCATCCAATAGTTCATTATTGCCCAAATCCAACCTTGGAAAAGCTGTGTGTCGGTGTGTGTGTTAGTCTTCTTGGTTGCAGGTTAAGGAACCACTGACATTATTGGAGATTGACTGAGTTGTTGTTCTGGACATGCTGGCGCCCAGCAACCCAAATCTTATATCTATATCTATATATATCTATATATAATGATATATATTAATCTATATATATATCATTATCTTCAATAAGAAATACAATGACAAAATGATGCACGGATTCACTTGAGAAAGGTGCGTTAGCGATTGTGAATGAACTATAACTTCTGGATCCAGTGCTTGTCATCACTATGACTTCTTTTCACACATGATTCTTTCAGGCATTCCACGGATACCTGAGAAATTCCTGAAATGTTCTGTTACTGGTAGGTATGATTTTGAACGTGCATTTAAATGTACACTCCATGTGCATTTAGTACACTCAGTACACAGATCTGCCTCTGTTGTATGATTAAATGCTTTACTGAAAGTGATTGAGCAGGATTTTCTTTATCAGTAATCAGTACTTCCTTTGCCACCCCCTACCTGGAACTGAAACTTTCCTATTATCTCTAATTTAACTTTAGACATTTGATCCATGCATGTACTGTACAGTAGCCTATATTGTATCTTGTTGTCAGCAATTTCTGGAGATTTCTGAAGCAATATCTCCTTTAAAAGTTGAATGCATTAATCAGAGTTAAGTATACAGCCACATGATCTTTGTTTTACCATATTTCAACCACATTTAAGAGGTGAAATTGTTAAGGATTTTGTTTAGTTATTGTTTAGTTATTGTTTATCTAAATCATTCTAAGACATCTTCTGTTCAAAAGGCTTTCTTTTAACATTCTTTATGTCCTCCACTTGTTTCCCATGAGAAAGTCTCACAGCACAAATGGGATCAAGTTTAGTTTTATGAAGCCTGGGAGACTCCATTCGTTTGAATGAACAAAGAGATGGTTTTGAATCTGGTATTGTTCAGACTCACACATAGATCTCTGTAGGAGTCAACTGCAAGATGTTCCGCACATAAAATCTCGACAGTTTTTGCTTTCATAAGGCATGAAGACATATAGGATTTTAACTGATGCATTGCCAACATAATAATGGCCTTTACTGACTCTCGTCACAGGTGTGGTACATAAGTGATACCACAAGAGGCTGTTCATTACAGAGATTGTAACACGGTTAAGAGGTTTTGCATTGTGAACACCTTTTATAAAATGGCAACAATAGCACTACACTCTTAGAAAATAATGTTCAGGGCTCAATTTTAAAGTGCCCCTATTATGCTATTTTAAAGTTTCCTAATTTTGTTTTGGAGATCTCCTACAACAAGTTACATGCATTAAAGGTAAAAAAAAAAAAATACACTTTCATTTTATCATAATATACATTGCACATCACCACATTTTTCAATGATTCTCAAACTACTCGTCAGATGATTCAATCTCTCTAAATCCCACTTTTACACAAGCCTGCTCTGCTCTGATTGGCCAGTTGACCCAGTCTTTTACAATTGGTCTACAGCTTACAGTGTTGCCGGAAAAACAAAACTCCATAACAAAATTACCATAACTGAACTGAACTTCAGCTGAGACTTCCTAAAGCTCAGCGATTGTACACACTGTAAAGACAGTCATGCTGGCATCAATTTTACCGTACGTCCGATGATGAAACATGGGAAGAACTAGTTTTTCAACCTGAATCTCCTTAGTAAGAATAACTTGAGCAGGACATTTCACAGTGATACGCTACTTAGTTTGAGGTACATTATGAGATGTTGCACCTGTAATTCCTTACCATCAGCATTAACAAATGTATGTTCATCAACAAACCGATGTGTATATTTCTAATTTATTGCGGTGCACATGCGGGAACTGTATCAACAACAGCACATATTTTAGCCCAGCACTAACGTGAATCACTGATGTAACATTAAAGTTTGCAAAACAAATCTTGCTCAATCCTTCATTAATACTCAAAGTAGTAAGAACAACAGACAATCTGCTTTAACTGATTGGGAATATTTTTGATAAGGAGTTGGACTGAATTGTCAACTACTCTGCAGAAGGGTTTTCCCATTTATGTGCTCAAGTGAGTACATAATGAACTTGAACTTGCAATGTACTGCAGTTATGCATTTAGTGTTTTTATTTCTTGAAATAAATTTTACTTTATTAACTTATATAGCTAGATCTGTCGCCTCCTCTCTGGCTCCTCACTCAAGCATTTCCTCCTTGGGCTGCGTTTAAATCCACTTTTAGATATATGCTGTGTCCCAATTAAGAGGCTGCAACCGCTGAAGGGCGCATTCGTCGATTGCATCACCGCTGTACGATAAAGGCTGTCCCAATTCGAAGGCAACTTCAAATGCAGCCCTTCAAATATGTCCTTTGTTTCCTGAGAAATTAAGGATACAAAAGATGGATCCTACCCCAGAATTCATTGCGCGCAAAGGACGACAAGATTTTTTTGAGAGAAATTGCCATTTACACTTTTAAACGTATTAGATTTCAGCTTAACCAAATATCTAATATTACAATACAAATGTAAAAAACAAAACAAACGAAAAAACCTTTAAAGTGGTTCAAATGTTGACATATCTTACTAAAGCCCTAGCCAAGAATCTAGACGCACCCTAGCGGCAGCAAACTTTATTTTGCAGCCAGTGTCGTCTAGCAACTCTCCATTGAAGGGGTTGAATTGGAATCCACTGCTGCTTCAATGTATATGTAATGAGTGATTATCATCAAGGTATTAATCAATATTTTTCCTTCTAATATCAAATGAGTTGAATTACTTCTCTGGAGATTTTACTTGGTTATAGAAGTTACCAGTGTGATTACTTAAATGTTCTTTTAATTTATTCTTTAATGTCTGTATTTGATATCTGAATGCAGTAACAGTGCTTGCTTATTTAGCCCGGATTCCAGAAATGAAATATGGACATGTTTTGTGTTTGAGAAAGGTCTTCAACGTGTTAAAACATATAGGGGTCATTGAAGCCGATAGTTTAAGGGACCATTTCTTTGTTAAAACCTTACTTTCCAGTTAGACTAAAGTCTAGCTATCCTTGAGAGAAAGAATGCATTATCTTGATGTTTTGAGAGGACTCTCCGGTTTATAGTTAGAGCCTGACCAAATCCAACCTTGGAAAAGCTGTGTGTCGGTGTGTGTGTTAGTATTCTTGGTTGCAGGTTAAAGGAACCACTGGCATTATTGGAGCTTGACTGAGTTGTTGTTCTGGACATGTTGGTGCCCCGCAACCCAAATCTGCGACCTGGAAGGTCAAGACGTGCCTAACTTCAGGGTCTGAGTGTCAGCTGCATAATCGATGGTGATATGCTTCAGTCTATCAGTACATGTGTGGAAATTTGCTTAGATAATATGTGATCTTAGCAAATCAGAAACTGCAACCTGAAGCAAGGATGTAGCTAGACCTTGGTGAGGGGTATAATTGCTGTGATCTTTGTAACTGTAAGCGGGGCGGCCTACGAACTCCAGGGTGAGTCTTGAGGCTGACTTCTGCTGATTAAACTGCAAACTATTTCCAGTAAAACTTTTCTTCAATTTATTATAATTCTTACTCCGGGTCTTCTTTCTGGTTCTGGGTCTTTAACTCTAAATCCCCTTACAGGTGGCTTGCAAGCTGGAAAAACCAAACTCTAGTCAGGCAATTTGATGAGGGAAGTTTTTTTGGACAGACCCTCGACCCCTTAAATTTTGACAGGGGGAGCGAGTCTACTCAACATGTATACTTCTAGGCAGATCCATAGATCCCAATGCAATATGATTGTGATGTCACCGCAGATCGTGCTTAATTTACTTCCACCCTACACAAATCTAGTGTGAGATATTGGCATTATTTTGTCTCTCCATTCACTTTCTGTTTAGGACATTCTGGGAAGGGGGAGTTTTAAGGTGCATTCCACTTCGCTTAGACATACACTGCCAACTTCGCCTCAGGGGAATCCCCGCCATTTTGAAGTTTGTTCCACTTTGTCATGGTAGTTTAGATGGATAGGCCCTAGACCCCTCAATTTTGACAGAGGGAGTGAGTCTACTAGTTTTTTCCATTTGTGTAAAAAAAAAAAATCTCCAACAGATCACATTTCTATAAGATTTTAGATATTTTCTCAAACAACTTATATGCGTATGGTGCATAAAATAAATTCTTAAGTAAAAAGGGGTTTAAATAATAAATCAGCTCCATAGTGAATTCCAAGTGATCGAGGGCTTAGTGTGTTACATTTAAACCTCATGAAAGAGTTCCGCCAGTAGTGTGCACTTGTGCAACATAAGCAACACATCTGAGTCCACGAGATGAGGGAACTTAGCGAGTGAAGGGCATACAAATTTGGAGTAGACTGCAGCCATAGGTTTTCATTCTGTTTTATGGACTTTTGTATCACCTTGTTTTCATGTAATCTGTTCTTGTTGCAATGTTTCCATGTTCCCACTCATTATTTGTTACCAAAGTTACTGGTTATGTTCATCACTTGTTTAGTCTTGTGTATTTAAGCTGTGAGTTTAGTTTAGACCTTTGTTCGGTTTTGTCTTTGTAATGTGTGCAAATCTGTTGCTTTTGTTTTCTCACAGTTTTTTATTTTCTGCCTGCCTTTTTGCCTTTATTATGTTTTTTTGTAAAGCAATATAGCAGCTCGGCAAATTAATGAGCTCAGTTTATAGCTTCAAGTGCATCTCGTCCAATCAAAACTTTCCATCTTATAATTTATGCATCTTAAAAATGTTACTTTAGAATCTTAAACACTAATTTATGTTTTTTCAAAGTTGAAAGCCGGGTGAGAGAATGACTCAATCTGACCTGACAGAATCACCGAAAGGAGTGTTAACAGGATGTTAGATTTTAGATACAGGAGGCCAAAACATTATAAATGTACAAAATATCCTTATAGATAGACTTTTGAAATGTACACCATGCTGAATAATATAATCAACCTTCATCATCTGAAAGATCTAAGGCTGTGCTCAGGTAAGCAGGTCAGAGAAAATCAAATAAAAGCCCTCTGATGAGGGGGAGACGGCAGCTGTGATTCCCAGAAGTTTATAGAGGAATTAAATATTTGCTTGTTTGTACTTGACTTATTGAAAGTAGCATGATGCATGGCTGTTACACTTCTACACAGTTTCGGGAACCGCTCAGGCGGGTTCAATGAACTGAAGAAACTGTTGGAGAAACATATATCTTTGAATAAATTTCTATTTCGCAAGAAAAGTCATTGCCATACTTTCACTTTATTAAAACAATGAACTTTTTTTTCATTATTATTTATTTAGTAAATAAAAAAAATGTTTGAAACATTATATGTATAGGGGCACAAAGGATACAAGTATTTTGTGCAAGAATCCATACATAATTCTCACACCCATACTGACATTCAGGTTCTTTTTCACACACCCACATTCCAAAATCTATTTTCCTATTCTTGTGAACAATCTGTTTTACAAGTCATTGCCTTAATTTCACTCGGCCATTTTTTATTTAATAATAATAATATTAATAATAATAAGAATGAAGAGTGATAATAAAGTGACAGCCTATAAAAAATTATAAAAGAGTAAAAGTTATAAAAGTTCATCCACTTCTTACAGGAAATGAAAGATTTCTCAAAAAAAGTATTTTATTGGATTTCTTTAGTCAGTTTCAGAAAAAGAGCTCTAAAGCTCATCAATTGGTTGAATTCTTCATATTTAAAATTTCATCTATTTCATAATATTTTATTCTAGGCCGGTCTAATGATGGCTCTAGACACAATACACACATTTCAATGAATAGGTTTTGATGTAAATGGTTTTTGATTGCTGTTGTTTTTTATATGAAAATTTCCCTAAAATGAATTAGCCTATAAAATAAAATTTATTAAAAAAACATTACAAAAGTTATAGACTAACATAGGCCCTACATTATATTGTGGTATGTAATTCACATGGAGATACAAAACACTAATGTGAATGATCTGATGCTATGTATCAGTCTTATCAGAAAGGTGACACCTCTATCAGATAATAGCTATTTCCTTTCACTTATCACCACATTCACAACTTTTATGAGGTGATAAGAGCAACGTCGGGCCGCGAATTCTTTTTTTTAGTGAGTGAGTGAGTGAGTGGAAATTTATTTTTGACACTAATATCTTGAGTAACCCTTCATCTGTCTTGATTCTGCTTTCTATTGGGGGATATGTATCTGATTTATTTCAAATAAAAAAAAAAATTGCACGGTTTGACGTGATAAGCGATCGTTAGATTTAATCAGCGTGATTTACTGCAATGCTTTTTTTTTCTCTTAGTTGGTCAGAACAAAAGTGTTCCTTGTTCATATGACATTTTCCGGTGAAAATTCTTACGTTGATCATACTTCCAAAAAGTAGAATCTGTGATTCTGAATGGCATTATCCACACCAGCGCAGCGACTGACAGCCGCTCATTCTCCTCCTCAAAACATTGGATTCATCCACGCTGTGCCGTGCCGAGGCACAATGCACGTAAAGTTGATAATTCCGCGAATTACTGCAATTGCAGATTTCGAACAGAGACGGCGACAGGGAGGAAAAAACTATGGACTGCAGCTTTAAGTTTAAAAATGATTTACCGGAAATAAATAAAAACTAAATCTAACTAAAACTGAAATAAAAAATAAATAGCAATATAAAAAAAGTTCGGTTCCTGTTTTGCCTGCCTGAGTTTGAGTTAGTTTCCTTTCACCTGTTTCTGTTCACCTTGATTACGTTCCCCATGCATGTTTAAGCCCAGTTTCCTTCTGTGTCCGGTGTCGTCATTGTTTTGTGTAGATTTAATAAAGACACTTTTGTTTCCTTATTCCTTTAGTCTTGCGATTTATTACAGCCAAACGTAATATATACAGCACAAAGAATAATCATTAATCAAAAATCTCCTTCATACATCATTCTGCACCCACATACTGTGGGCTACATTGAGCAATAGGTAACGTCCCAAGTGCATTGCGTTCGAATAGTTACTTGAGTAGCAATATGACCAGTCAATCAATATATGTCATTCACCGGTTTTAAATGGCAATGAGAACACGTGTGTTTCTCGGCAGCAGGTCAGTTCTGCTTTAGGCACATGCTGCACACAGCTGGACAAGGAGGTCTCTTGTTGTGTTTGCACAACGGCCTGCTGCATGACGTCACAAAGCATTCGAGAAGGTTGAATGGAACATTCTCCTCTCTGCCATCAAAGTGTATACAGTCATGGAGCATGTTCTGCTTATAACCTAAACATAATCACACGAGCACTGCGTGTTTTGTCAACAATTACATTAGGAAGTTAAAGCTTTATCTCAAGGGTGTTGGAAATTGTCTGACCGCTAACATGGGGTGAGCGGGGCACAAACTAACGCGGGTTAGTTGTAACACACTTGTTTTAAATACTTCCACACATGCTAGCATGACGAAAGTTAGTGTATAGTTGCCGTATCAACACTATATAGAAAAAAAAAAATGAGCCAAAATTCAGAAATCTTTGGAAGACATCACTGAACATTTATTTAACCATAGCCAAAGTAATTTTCTTACTTAATGTTAATTTTTCATCTCTATTTTTGGTGTTTATTTAAAGTGAGAATAATCTGATGTTATTTTTATCTCCAATCTGTTATTTAACAGTTTAGATCATTCTTTAATGCTTCGCTAACTAGCAGAAAACACTAACCAGGTTTAAATCCAAGTTGCGCAGATGGGGAACGTTTTAGGACAATACTATTCTTTTCTATACTTTTATGAATTATATTGAGAACCCTTGAGGAGAAAGGTGAATAAATACAGAGTCAATGTTCAGAAATGATTAATTATATATTATGTTTATTATGTTTATTATGTTTATAACTAGCTGTATGGCTGTTTTGCTGTGTGTTTGTTGTCAAACTCAAACATTTATTTATTTTTACTTATTAAAAAATGGCATTATTTTATGTGAAAAAGTTAATAATTGTATTTTATTGAGAAAATATTTGAGTTTGTCTTGTATATATTTTTTATTAGATCAGATGACCTTTTAATCGGTCATATGGTCATGTTACAATGTACCCCACTCGGGGCATGTTCACTTCTATTCTTTTGGGGTAAATCAAGAAAAAAGTACACTGTATTAATGAAACAAACCCACATAATTGTACTATACATGTGTGAAATTAATGAAAGAAAAAAAAATACTCTGAACTTTAGGTTTACACAAACAAGACAGTCAAAAGCGTTAGGTTGTGCCCCGCTCTCCCCTATGTGACGTGCACTGCTCGAGCCATACAGCGCTTTTCCATCATTGGGCCAAACCATTCGAATTGCTTAACAACTTTATTTTACAGTACGTGCACTTACGTGTATAAGTACTTGGTTATATAAGGTAACTACATGGGTTAAGGTTGGGTTCAGGGTTAGACTTTCCATGTGTAACAAGAAAAGCCATTGTTTTACTCTGATGTAAATTATATGTAATTTGCTTGGAGATGCATTGAGAATGTTCTACTGTAATGTACCAGTATTCGCCACTGAAACCATTGTGTCAGATACTGACATTTCCTGTCTCTTATCACCTCATTCACAATTATTTCTTAGGTGTCTTGACGCTTTCCTTTTACGCTAACTGATAAATCGTCTGGAAAAATTTCAACATATCTTAGAAGTTTTTCACCAGAAATACTTAACTGGTTTAGCATTCCTGAAAGCAGCACACACAAACGACACTGCAAGAATATTCTAGTTCCTCTGAAGAGAAGGAAACTTCTTATAAAAGCTATAATAATAGTCTGGACTATTTCTAGTCTATGTATTCCTTCTAAAAAGAAGATTCTATTAGTATTGATGGCAGCTGATAAGGACTGGTCCCAAGGCCATAAAAAAGGAAAATTGTAATATCATTTACTAATACTCATGTTTTTCCAAACATGTACGACTTAATTTCCTATAGAAAAAAATTGGACAACCACTCTGTTTTTTTTCCATGCTGTTTCAATGAATGGGGATCTGTAGTTTTCAAGTATCAAAAAAGATGCTAAACCACAATAAAAGTATAGTAAATGCAACGTTTGTTTCATGAACAAATCATTCTTTTGAGTTGGATCTTTTCAGGACAGATCCAGTTCACAAAACCAGTCTAATACATTCTCAGGTTTAACTCACTGATGCAGGACATATACATAGAATCTGAATGTGAAACACATTCATGATGCTTTTAAATTCTCCATCCTTCAGTCCACATTCACTGTAATTACAAAGAGCAACTAGCAATCTTTATAAATTCTTCTTTGTCTTTCAAAGAATAGTCAGTCATACCGGTTTGAAATGAGTATCGAACATGAGATTATTTACAAGCTTGTATTGAAGTTGCCATGTCACGTTTCACTATCATTCCGTCACAGAAACGGTTCCTTAGGCAAGCAAATTGACAGACTTTGGATTGTAGCATATTTTATAACCTACTCAAGTTGCATAAATGCAAATCAGCTTACTGCAAGTTATACAAAACTATTATGCAAAAGCACAACTCAGCATTCAAGTATTCAAAAGGAATAGTATTAATACCACAACATCCTTTCAAAACACATTTGTTAATAGAATGCATCATATAAATAACATCTATAAATGAAAAGTGGATCCAAGGTAATTTTATTACAAATTCTTCTTACATTTTATATAAACATTATATACACAAAACAAGGCACAAAAGTGTGCAACATTTGTACGAAGACTAACAGAGCGGCTCTCTCCATTCTTCTGACCTAAATAATACTGTGAATTCACATAAAATCCTTCTTTCTATTGAAATCCACAGACACACACACACACACACACATAAAAGTGGTCACCAGATAACTTGGGAGAGAATTAATTTATGCCTTGGTACAAGGTGTGCATTAGGTTGATAAATAAGCTTGGTTTTACAGTGCTTCTTTTTCCTTCTTCATAAATTAAAAACGTACAAAAATATATATAACAAGCATTGCATTGTTAAGGAAGAGTCCGAGATCCATAAAACGGATGTTCTGAATGCAACAATAGAAAACATCCAAATAGTATCAAAAGATGAAGACCTAGAATCTCAAACCATTCAAAACAGCCCAATGGTAGAAAAAGAAAATGCCCTGAGCAAGTCCAGTAACCAGCCATCATAACCCATCTGAGCTGGCCATGAGCAGCACGAGTTGTGTTCTACCCACCGAAACCGATATGGTGCCTTATCCCACAAAATGTGTATCAAATCAAACAAAAGTGCGCAGGCCCTGTGCCACCTTGGGTCCCTGGGTAACAGTGCTTCCTCTTAGTAGTGCAATCTGCAAAAATAAATAAATATGAATATAAACATACACACATACATTATATACATACATATACACACACAATAATGCATAGTCGACATGCATACATACCGCTTCCTAGGTTTTACTTCCCACCCATCACGACATTTAACAAATGTAATCTCTTGCCCTGGCGAGATCTCAGTCTCTTCAGCACAGAAGGTGAACCTGTGAAAGAAACAATATTACAACATTAACGAACACCATTAAAAAAAAAAAAAAAACACAACTAGTACATAACTAATTACACAAATTCGTAACCAATGAGCTCCAAGACTTACTTCTTCTGCGTTTCTCCTGCTTTGACTCTTATCCTCCGAACCTCCAACACTTTTTTGTCCGGTGTACTCGACCAGGACCAGAAAGATGACTTGATGTGTTTCAATACGGACGACCAGGAATCGGAAGGACCTTCCCAGCGAAGTGAAATTTTTAGGAGGTCACCAATGTCATCTTCCGTGAAGACGAGAAAGGTGTTTGTGAGGTTCAGACCAACTCCTTCAGCACTGTGAAAAGAGAGAAGCCAGGTCAGATTTGAACCTTGCTTTTACATTCAAAAGAGCCCATATGTTTACCAGTTAATTGGAGAATATTTTTGCAATATAATCTTAATCATGTGCTGCTTACATGTCTACGTTGAGGTTATTGGTATCATTATGGGATCCGTGTAGTTTGACGTAGAAAGTGGGATCTGAATCTGCATTCTTCCTGTCGAACACATGCATCTTCATCTGGTAATGGTAACCTGTAGAGAAAATAACCAGTTTAATATTGCAACAAGCAAAGTGACTCATCATTACAGCATGTGACTTTGAAAGGACGCTATAATTACTTACCGCCAAAAGGCGTGTCTGCGCGAGTCTTCAGGTACATCTTGCTGTTTCTCCTCTTACGCATTTTCTTGGAGTTGTAACCAATGCTGTTGCAGCGGTTCTTCCTGCAGCTGAGACAAATGCCCTTCTTGAAGCGATCAGGGCCGGTACATTGAAAGGCGAAGCTCACGTGGTCCTTGTTCATGAGGGAGTCCACAAAGAGATGCACTGCCCGCTCATGCTCACACTTCATGACTTCCACAAAGTCTGTGTGGTGACAAGACAGATGTGGTAAAATGATGGTTGGAAACCATGAAAAGAGAGTTGGAAATTGCCAAAACAGCAACAAAACTGAAGTACTTACTTCCTGCAGCAGCAGTGGATAGCACATCTCCTAAAGAACAGCCTGGCTGTACATCCCCACCATTGGGATATATATCAATGTGCCCAATTGGCTCCTGGATCCCAATACTGACTCCCAAAGCTCCCCGTGTGTATGTGTGCAGGACATCGACAAAGTCTGCATCATCCGGAGAAAGGCGCTTATGGGACTCCGTCCCCTCGAACATGGGGCCAGCTGGATCTAAACCTGTTCAAAAAGGACAGAGATTTAGATATTTAGGCCTCAATGTGTGCAAAAGGACTAAGTAATTCCAAAGCTTTGTTTCAAAAAGTCAAGATGTCCTAAAAAAAATAAAAACAAACAAAAAAAAACACACACCACTCACCAGTTATACGCCCAATATTTCCATTTACAAACGTTCCAGCATATCCAGCAACATGAGCCCCAAGACTGTATCCAATCACGTGCACGTCCTCAAGCTGTAGCTTCACTTCTTCCTACCAAATATAGAGATACATTCAATAACAACAATTACTACTACTACTAGTAGTTAATATTAAATAGAATTATATTAATTATGTCTTATTTATATATTTTTATTTATTGTTATTTATTTCATGTAACTAAATTTAAAATTCTACAAATTATTAAAATGAAATCGTCTAACTAAATTCAGAAGGTGAAATGTTCTAAAAAGAAATGACTATCCAATAGGTCAACTTCTAAACAGTTTTTTTAGATCCTGCAAAACAGATAATAAATATTATTGTTCAATATAAATAATTTTTTTATTTGTTTGCTTTGTCTAACTTCTTTTAAAATGTAAAATGTGCTATAAAAGAAAAGACTTTATCTGAGGGAAAAATGTTTTAGACGCCACAAGGCTGATGAGAGCAGCTTTGAGATGTAAAAAAGTCATTATACTTTTTGCACATGATTGCTGTGCCATGCTCAGTGCCAGCTGGGACATCCGTGTGCGTGTGTTGGGGGGTTAATATGTTCAGCTGCTCATTTACACTGCTTGCATCTTTCCTGTGTAAAGTTCCTCAGAGTCTAAGGAGCCCAGCTTTGATGCATGAATATGTATTGTTCCATGAGAACACCCATCTCAAACAACAAAAAAACTAAACAGACCCATCTGGAAAAGACAAATTGTACTTCACCAGGACATCTGCTGTTCTGAGAAAAGATGAATAATACCAACAAAGAACTAATGTATAAGGCCACAAGCAGAGTTTTCACGGTTGCCAGTTCTCTCAAATGCACACAAAGAGAAACAAACACACCCAGCGGGATGTATAATATAGACGTACCTGGAGCCAGTCCAAAAGGGTAGCGACGCTCTGCCCAACCTGATGGGTATGGTTGACGGCATCAGGGTAAAGTTGGTGGGCCAGTCCCAGCCAATCGACCACCACCACATTAGCCTCAGACTCTCGCCTCTGAACAGCAGCCACCAGCTTGTGCATCCAGCTCTCAAACATCCCACTCATCTGTAAAAGATAGCACACCCTTTACCAAACCAAACCAGCAAAGATCCAGCAATCATGTGTGAAATTCCAATATTCGCTTTAACACCTGAAAAGTGCATGTATTGCAACACTAAAGAAAGTTCCTGGTAAACCTCTTCTATCATTGCTTCAAAAATAAAATATTTGGAACCTTCTGAATATGAAGGCTGTGGAGGCTTTGGTGTCAAAATCTTAAAAAGTTGAATCCAATATTAAAACCATAGGCAAATGACAATTTGGAATGTCTCACCGTCCAGCCGTGGATGATCAGAATGGTCTTGACTGTGGCATTGAAGCCACACTCCTCAATGCTTTCCTTTTTCCCAGGTTGGAGGTAACAGCCGTCGTCATCAAGATCAAAAGACTTTCGCATGTTGTACTTGATTCGGTCATGAAGTTGTACAGCCTCCATAGGGAAGTTGTCTTTTGCATCATCTAGAAGGAGGAGTGAAATGATTAATTAAGTTTATGTAAAATCTCTAAACTCTACATGTAATATTTGACAAATAATGCTTAAGGCATTTCAAAGAGCTTAATTGTTTCATAAGGTGTTGAGCTCGAGATCATTCATGGCAAGTCTTGTGACAACATCTCGTTTTAATGACTAGCTTGAACAATTGAGCTACTGTAGAGAGAGCAGAGCTTGTTTTCTATGAACCATGTTGACCACTATAAGAATGCCAAATATAGTCTTGATTTGGGATGTAAGACTTTACAAACAGTCTACGCAGTTTCAAGAGGATGAAACCATGGTCTTCCTTATCTTTCTTGGGCTGAAAAATTGCTGGAGTGTTGAAACCCCATCAGTTTAACCAATTAGAAATGAGCTACAGGGGTGATCTTTGTATTACAAGACTAATGCTTACAAACAGGGGACCTTTTGTTTTTAGAGTTATGTTTTGGTGTGTGTGTAGCTATGCATGCAAGTAACATTTTTTGTTTTGTTTTATTCATAGTAAAACCATGGTTAATTTTTGTAAGGTATGTAAATATATATATATATATATATATATATATATATATATATATATATATATATATATATATATATATATTGAAAGTCAACATTGAAGTGGATCAAAACCTTTCATCAAGTTATACATGAATCTTGAACAATACCTGTCCTTGTCTTAGGACAACTTGTGTGTACACGTCAACATTTGGAGAATCAAAAAAAGTGAATCAAAGTTGTCCTAGGACAGGTATTGTTCAAAATTCATATATATATCAACATTGTCAACATTGAAGTGGATCAAAACAGTGCATGAATAAAAAATACAGAAATTAACCATGTTTTACTACAAATAAAACCAAAATACATGTTATTGTAGTTAAACCATGGGAACCACAAATTAACCATGTTTTGGCTACACTAACCATAGCCTATTTGCAGTAAAACTGGCTATAGCCTCCAAATGGTCATTGATAAAATGTGGTAATTCTACATAAAATCGAGCAAGAACATGGACTAACACTTAAATTCTGTCTGGTATTCCAAACGTTCATTGTTCACAAACGTTAAAGTAATGTTTGCTTTATTTATTTATTTTTAAATCCACCGCTCATGCAGGTAAGTCGTTTAAAAGTCATATAGTTTCCGGCCCAAAGTCACTGCGGTCGACAACGCGGCAGACCGTTGATAAAACGTGGACTTATCTGGGCGTTTGTTTAAAGGGCACATCCGAAAGAAAGTGGATTGTCCGGGTTTTGCTTTTGTGAGTCGACGACACGTCAAAGAAAGCGGACAATTAAACTTTCATGTCATTCTTCTTTTTTCTTTTTTTTCACTGACAGGTTCATTCACAAAGTTAGTCATTTTTAAAAATGTGAGAAAAACGCGTTTCTCAACAGTTTGAATGAAATCGGGACTGTTGGCCATTGTCCGCGAAGATAATGATTGTAAACAGAAAAGCTTAAAAATATAAATCAATGAGGACTTTTTGCACAATAAAATAAAAGCGTAGTATTAAAAATCCGTTAATAGCAATTATTTAGTAAACTAAAGACTTAAAAAGAGCTATCTTACCTCTCGGGTGAGCGTTCTCGCCGGGCGCAGCAGCTATGGCACTGAATGAATGGCACAGGATAAAACACAAGCAAATTGCAATTCTTATTGATTTTTCTACCATAATGTTCAGAGCTGTAAAATACTTTCGTTATTCTTTTGACAAACTTTAGTAACTAAGGAAGTTTTACGAATTAATGCTTCACTGAGGGGTGCCAGGAAAGTGTATGAACCTGTATCAGGTTGCTCATTAGAGTTTTAAATAGTTTTTTTCAGTCATCTGACCATCGGCAGATATCTACGACAAAATCCTTTCTCTCTAATTGGTCAAGCCCCTGCGTCTACGCCGAGGGCGTGGCATACACGTTTGAATGAATTGTAAGTTTGTCAAAGACTGGCACACATTCTTTCTCACGCTGCTGTTAACCCTATGCCTCCCGGGTCTCGTGCTGACTGACGCACGCAAGGAGCATACCAACGGTTAACGAGCCGTCAGCACTGCCCTGACTGTGCTTGTTTACAAAAATAGACAAACATGCGATGTTTATGTTTCAAAGTTCAGATTGTACAATGTAGGGGAGGCGGGGCTATTTCTAGGATGAATGTTTGTTGGGTGTTATTTAAAAATGTTGTTCAAAACTGTCCTGGATTTCGTCAAGCCAAACTAAAATTGCAATATGATCGTATATTTTTATTAAAAAAATATTTGTAAACTTTTTTTAATCTAAATTGTAAATGACTGAATTTATGGCAGTGGTGTTTTATTGAGTTTTTACCACAGAAATTAGGCCATTAATTGAATTTCGCTTTTGAGAATAATTTGTTTTATAGGAGAGAAGATTAAATATTATCATAGGCTATTAAAAAACTCTTCCACATTAACAACACTTCTTAACTTGATTATTATTTATCTTCTCAATAATAATAAACAGTAGGAATATTCTCTTTGAGATGAGTATTCAATGAAATCTCTTTATTTCTTAGGCAGTAATGTTGGAAATATTCATAAGGTTTAGGCCTATATGTAATGTCAACACTTCTAAGAACTTTCAAAAACAAACCTTTTCTGAGAAATATTCACTCCACTGTAAAATAAGTCGATTTTACTTGTCAAAGTGAGGAAACCGATTGCCTTAAAATTTCCAAGTAAAAATAATTAGTTGTGTTAACTTCTCATAGGCCTATCCACATTACTATAGTCAAATATCAGGAAACCGAGTGCTTTAAAAAAAAAAAAGCAAGTAAAGTGAAACAGGAATAGTATGTGTTACGGACAAATGCTTAGTTCACTTTCACAAGATTTATAGTAACTAAAAAATATTTCATTGTTATCATTGTTGTGTTTTGCATGCATGTCAATTAATCAATTACAAGGTTGTCACAAATATAGAGGGATTTTATCAACCCAATTAAAAGTTTCACAAGGTGTTTAGGACATAAGTAGTAGCAACAAAATTATAAAAGATCATTAACTGACATGAAATATAGTTACGTTATGATTAATTAATTAATACACACAAATCAACATCAATTTATGAAGTCAACTTAAGTGATGTTCTCTCAAATTTTTTAGTGGTAGTGACAATTCAACATTCAAGATGACTTTGGGTAATGAGTGAATGCAAACAGACAAAAATAACTAGAAGTGGAGGAAATGAGTGAACAGTCCATTAAGAATTTCCCCGCCTCAAAAACCAAACTCAAACCAATCAATTAATCTTAACTTGGGTTTTCTGAGTAAACGAAGCATAATAGTATGCATATTACTAGATTTTGTACAATTAAGTTAAGACATTAAGTAAAGTTAACTAAAAAGTTTTAGTTAGAATCACTGTTGGATTTTACAGTGAGTCACAGAGATATGTTTGAAATTTCCCAACATTCACAAGTAGTTTAGGCTAAAAGACTTATGCGATGAAACATTACAGGGCAACTATATTGGCCAGAAGTGTCAAGATGACAAACCTTGTCTTAGATGATTTTGGCAAACATAAAATTAGAACATAGCTATGTTGTTGAAATCCAAGTGTCATAAAAAGCTTGGCCCCCTCCCTCCATTTAGTGGATTCTCTTTTAGAAAACGCCCTGATGAAGCCTGTGCATAAGACAAGGGCTGCATACTAAAGAGCTATAAAGCTTAACAAAAACACATTATTCACTGGACACTTTCTGTCTGTGGCGAAGTTGGGCATTTGGACATGTTGACATCAAAAACACTGACCTAGTAACTTAGTTAGTGTTTCATCAAATGAAAGAAAAAAGATTAATGCAAAAGTTTTTAGCATTTCCTGCAACAGTATAATGCTTTAGGCTTAATTGTGTCTCATGCAAGCTTATAGAATGTGACAGATATGAATTTGTGCACCAGGTTAATTATAGTTAACTAAAACTAAAACCATAACATTTATATATAATAAAATAAACATGAACTGAAATAAAACTTTACTTTTTTTATTTTAGCTAGTTGCCAAGAGAACATTTATCATTTTAATTTAATTTAACTTGATGTAAGCTACTTAAATAACAAAAAAAGAAAAGAATTAAAATACAGACATAAAAAACAATTAAAAATGACACACAACAAAACAAAACAAAAACACAACCAAATTACTAAAACTTTAACTAAAATTAAAATAAAATGAAAAATATCAACAAAAACTGATTGAAAATATTAATAAAAAAATATAATAAACTCAATGATAATTTATATTATAAAGAATATATGCAATTCTAAAATAACATTGCACAACATGCTTGTTTCAAGGGGATAATTGCAATTTGCCCTGTTATGAAACAATACATTTGGGTTTGTGTTACAGGTCAAACACATTTACAAAACTGAATCATTCTATTTTCCCCATTTTCTTTGAAACTCTTGAGTATTTAGCATTCACATTTTATTTTATTTTATAGCAACAAACAGAGTTTAAAGTTAGTTTACTAATCCTTGTTTCATGCAAGGTTTTACTCTTTGGTAAATGGCCTGGAAAGTGAACACTGAAGACCTATTGAGTTTCAACACATAATACAATCCAGACTTGCATTTCCTGAAGGAAAGGTGCAAGACAGCAAAAGGAAAGAGTTAAAGAGTAGGTAAAATTATAGTTTCCCACAGTCATGTAAATATGGGAGAATTTAAAAATTGTGAACTCCATGTCACACATAGATGTATAGGCTAATATAGTATAGCCTAGCCTATTTAAATGAAGTTCTAATATAAATTTAAATTAATAGGCTATATAATGTAATTTAAGTCCGAAATGATCTACACAACAAAACTTGACTAAAAACTTTATCACTTCGGGTTAGAATATATAATCAGAATATAGTCTAATCTTTAAAAATAACAATATTTAATACACGATCTTTATAACACATGCCTGGCTTTCTGTGTGCTCTGAGTGTGTAAAGATCTGTGCTGGCTTTTAGATCCGATTTTACGAAATTTCCTGGTAGGTTTATAGACGTACATTCATTAAATTATTATTTTGATGTTGGAGTTTTATATCACATAGTGATACATGCATAAATTGTGTTTTGCGGATGTTTTAAGTGTTTAACACAGAACCGGAAATCGTTTTGTTGTTAGTGTGTGACGCGTCGATAAGCGCGAGCTGTGAGGAGGAGCAGGTGATCAGTTACTATGGCAGCTCCCACTGCATTAACAGTAAATTATATTAGAATACAGACTTTAACATCATATTTTCAGCATTGTCGGCGATCAAAACGATGGATTAACCTGAAAACAGTCAACCGGGGAAGCCCTTTTTGTCAGTCACTGAAAAGGTTAGGACTGTATTTCCCCCTGGTTCAGATTTAAACAAAGGTTGCATGCGTTTATAAACAAAGCACGCGTGTTTTCTTACCGAGATTTCCTCTTACCTATTTCTTTTTAGCCTGTATCCATATAAACAGGACACACATGGCATTTAGTCATTGTTTCAGAAGGTCATTCATTCGGCAAATACATTTCGTACGTTTGAATATTCCGCCACTATGTGGGTGTCATAGACACTGTCTACTGATACACTAGCAGGTTTTTAAATACATTGTAGATCATGCATTATAACGGGGTTAATTTAGTGGATACCACTTCTATATGTATTGTATTGTAATACATTGTAGTGTATTGTTACATAATGTTATGTTTGTCACATAGATATGTTGCCACTGTGGTCTCAGGGACAGAACTTGCTCGGCATATCCATAAAGAAATCCAGTGTGATATAGCAAAACTAGTGGCCCAAGGCAACAGGAGACCCCATCTGAGTGTTATCCTGGTGGGAAATGATCACGCCAGCCACACTTATGTGAGAAACAAAACCCGGACGGCTTCACTGCTTGGTGAGCAAAACACAAAGTCAGTTTTAAAGCATTTTAAATTTACATTTTAAAATTTACATTTTAAAGCAGTGGTTCTTAACCACAACTTGTTTTAACGTAACATTGCAACATTTATCACAACTGATTTATCCGTGCTCAACTGCACATCATTATTTGTTTACATTTTTTCATGTGCCCTCATCATTAAAATAACCTCCCCTCCCTCCCTCTTGCGGCCACATTTTAAAACTGACAAAAAAATATTGAGTCAAAAAGTTTGAGAACCACTGATAAGCCTAAAGAATTTGAGTGGTTTTCAAAAGTATATAACTTTATATACATTTATGCTTATGTTAATTTTTGATGTTTGAAAATAGAATGTTAGGCTACATGAAGTCACTGTGATTTTACATTACAATATGAAGCAAATTTTCACTAATGTCTTTTTCAAATGTGGAAGAAAATTAATGCCAAAGTTGTTTGAAACAAAAAAGCTTTTTGCACTTATTGATAAAAATAGGCATTGCATTTTTATGGGCTGAAATTCAACAGGGTCGTATATTACATTTATTTTCAATTCAAAATATTGAATTCATTATTTCATTTGCATTAATTTTCCATTTCCATTTTTTTTTTCACTTTTACAAATTCACTTCCAGAAATTCAGTGGTTCAAATTCGACAAATTCAGCATTGCACATCCGAACAGCAGGAATAGCAGTAGAGTACAGATGCATGATCTCCATCTGCTGTTAGTCTTCCTCACCAGCAGGTGGCGCACATGTTGATGAAGACCAAAGCAACAGTTAGAGAGAGTCATTCATTCACAAAAAGGATTTACAGATATGACTCAAACATTAAGTATATGTGATGATTATCACAGTTTATGATTAGACAGTTTATTTGATTAAATATCAAGATTCTAAAAGTTGTGCATCATGCCTGACACCTATAGGTATATACACTAGATGTCGTCAATACAGCCGCCATCATGGAACAGGGGAGTCCCTCCTTTTTAATGCATCAGCGTCAATATAGGCAGAGGTCTAACAGAAATAAAATCACCATAAATCGTCATGAATGCGATTTTCTAGTTTTTTTAGTTCGTCCTAACGGTCAGACATGTATTTATCCAGAGAAAATGTAAAATTAAAAAAAAAAAAAAACATTCTTCCTAGTTCAGATTTTGTGTGTGTGAATATCCATAGGCAGCACAAAAGTCCGGCATCATCCATGAATTTGAAGTACAGGTGGAGATAGCAGCATTACCTAGCTACTTCCTATGACAAGACCCCTGTTCCAAGATGGCGGCGGTTTTGACTCATGCTTAGAACCCCAAGGCGACATCTAGTGTATATATCTATGCATGAACACTTTACACTTTACAATTGGTTTTATTACTGTAAATCATTCTCTTCAAATGTGTACGTATGTATGTAGCCTAACTTTAGAGACAGTCCATCCAGAGACTTCTGATAATCATCACATATACACTGCTTGCTCCATTTCTCTAAATCCGTTTTTATGAATGAATGGCCCTTTCCCAAATGGCACACTTCATATGCACTTTCAGTCTTACAGTGGCTTCCTGCTGCCATTGCGTGCGCAGCAGTAGCCTATCATTTAGTTGCATTTAGTAATTTTAGGTTTTAAAAGGGTGCTCAGCGGTCGATATACGCCCTTGATGCACACTTTTGTCAAGCCCGCACTGTTGTGAGCTCCGCAGCAGACTTCTTCCCGACAGTCAAAGCGGCATTGTGTCACGAAAGTGCGGAAGACCGAGAGTGTTTAAGGTGCATTCATATTAGGGTGCATTCAAATGCAAGCTCGGTTAATGCAATGCATTTTTTTATTTATTAGTGCAATTCAACAAGCTTTTTTGTTTCAAACACATTTGGCATTCATTTTCTTCCATACTAATGGTACTTGTTTAAAAGGCATGTCAAGCAGTACAATCTCCAGGCCATCATCAGTATCTCAGGATGAGATGTTGGAATTGATTGACAAATTCAACAGAGAAAAAAGCATCAGTGGTTTGCTGGTTCAACTCCCTCTTCCAGGTATTATGTGAAACTGCTAATGGTAAATCATTGTTCAGTAATTATAAACAAGCAAAACCTAATGGTGAAAGTGCTACAGTTATTGTCATGGACTAGGACTCTTATTTTGATGTATTTTGTTTGTTCCTATTTCTCTGCTCCGTTCTGTTTTGGTTACTGATTATCTCCTCATTTGTTTCTATGTTACGTATGATCATTCCCTGTCAGTCATTTAGTTCGTCTTGTATTTAAACTCCCTGTTTTGTTTAGTCCCTTGTTGGTTATTATCTTATGTAAAGTGTTGTGTTATTAAAGTCTGTTTAGAGAATTTCTATCCGTGTGTGTTGCTTTTCCAAAAATGTTACAGTTATTTCCTTTGGTATAATAAAAACAGCATGCTGAATTTATCTGGTTCAGATTTGCAATTGTGGTAAATTTCTTGAATGTATCTCTGTCAGAGCACATCAACGAGAGAGCCATATGCAATGCTGTTGCCCCAGAAAAAGATGTTGATGGATTCCACATAGTAAACATTGGAAAACTCTGCTTGGGCCAGAGGTGCATGGTGCCAGCCACAGCAGCGGCAGTGTGGGAAATTATCAGAAGAACGGGTCAGCTTTCACAGAATTGAGATTCAAATTTTCTTCAAGATGTAAATACAGTCAGTTTCTCAGTCCTCTCATATTGCATCTCTAGCAGAGATGGTATTGGGCTGTATATGATTACATTAGTTAGCAGCAGGTGTAAAAACAGTACCCGATGTCCGATTATATTACTTACACTTTTGAAAATATTGTTTTGCTATTGTATCTGTAATTTTAGGGTTTTACGTGACATGGGCTTTTGTTAAAAGTAAGTTAATAATGTTTACTCAAATTCTATGTATCTTTTTTGTTCAGGCATTGAAACAGTTGGAAGAAATGTGCTTGTTGTTGGACGCTCCAAGAATGTAGGAATGCCTATTGCACTGCTTCTGCATTCGGATAGAAACCATGAACGGCCGGGAGGTGAGATTAGTTTCATTTCCATATTTTTATTTTGTAATTGCCTGCAGATAAACAGGTATTTTAACAGGTATATAAATACATGTGCCGTGGACACACACTCTTGAATTGTACTTGCAGTTTTGAAGCGGCAAGTAGCATCCCACATTCCATTTTCCATTATACTTAAAGTCACCATGAAATCAATTTATACATTTTTTAATGGAATATTGCAGTAGTTATTATAAATGATTTATCTGTGCACATTTTTATTATTATTTTTAAATTCATGTGTCCTCATAATCTTTAATCAAAATAACTTCCCCTCCCTCTTGCAACAACATCTCTTCTCTTTTCTGATGACATGTTTACTGGTATGAAGCCGGGACAACCTGTCACTCACATGAGATCACAGCAATAGCAAAGCGCAATAATCCAAGGATCCAATCAATCAAGTCCTGCCCTACGTTTTTTTTTGTTCAAGAAGCCATTGCACTTGGATGACACAATAGGCAAGAAAGACTATGGGTGCGTCTCAATCAACTCCCTAGTTCAGTAGTAAGGGCACTGGTCTGGAATTCAGTTACTTTAAGGACAGAATCGTTCACTTCCTAAAAAGTCCCACAATGCACCGTGAAAACCAGGGAGTATCGATGCTCACTATGTTCCCTTAACGCAAGTTCTGAAGTGTAAAACACGTGAGCCAACTCACCACACATAATGACAAGCAATAGACGTTTTTTAAAAAAAAAATACAAACCAGCATAAACATACGTCGATAGACAGGTAATGAACATAATCTAGCTAACATTTATCATTTATTTACGGCTGAAATGTTGCACGTATATGCAACAAGCAAAGCATTTATCAGTGCTTTAAATAACATAAAAAACATAATGTCAGAAAGACATCAGTTCATTCATAGATATGTTCATAATGCCAGTACTAGTGATAATGTACAATAAGGACGTTGTCACGTCACTGGAAATAGAGTCATCAGTGTCCCAGTGTGTAGAGAGCCAGGGTCCTTACTGTCCTTCCCAGTGCCCAAATTCATTAACCACCTAGGGAAGATAGTGAACTGATTGAAACGTACTCTGCGTCAACTTACATTTCATGCCGGCTTTAATGGTAACCTGATAAACAATAATTTTCCTTGTTACAAGATTCATGAACTTTTAAGTGAAATATATTACATCAATAATTACATTTCCCAAATATAAGGTTGCAAGAGAAAGCCCTAGATGCCCCAGTTGCAATGAGATTTTCTTTTTCAAAGCTAGATTTTATGACTAGACTGTAGCATTGTTATTTATCAACCATGTTCGGTTTGAAAGTACAAGTAGTTACCGCAAACACTGATCATTCTGCGAAAAGCGAAATGGTCTGTTTTTTATTTAGCTGTTTTGTCATTGTGACGATTTCAAAAGGTACATTTTCAGAATTTCGATCAATAAACCAACAACCCAGTCACCTTGCTTGTTGAAGGGGAGTGAGATCCTTGCAAATGACAAATTCACAGAATGAACCCTGGATGTAGCTGCTGGTGATGCAAGCAGTCACATCATTATTATCAAAAATAAATGTTGACATTTTACCAGTAACCTGTAATAACCTTCTCATGCATTAATGGAAAACTAACCGGCTTTCGTGCTTAACCACCTAGTTATATAATATATTATATCAACTAGATTTACACTAAGATTTCATTTGTTAACATTAGTATCTATTAACAATTGTGTCTGTTAATAGTTAATGAACCATGAACTTACATGAACAAACACAGAAGAATTGTATTTTTATTAACTAACATTAACAAACGTTAATAAATGCTGTAAAAATATATTTCTAGTCCGTTATGTAATGCTCAAAATAATTTATTGGTTTGAGTAGGGGTAAACTTTAAACAAATTACTTCAAGCAAAATAACTTTTATGATTATTTAGAACTTTCTTTTTCTTTTGAGTTCATAAAACGGACACATTTTAAGTCATCTGAATTGTTTCACTGTTTTGAGTTTTATGAACTTGTCTTTTTTAATGCAGGCAAACTTAAAACTGAAAACTTAACTGAAACTGGGCTGGGATTTCTATTTCCCAGCATGCTTTGCCATGACACTCGAAGGGAGAGTAAATGCTTCAATTAAGTGTTATATAATTTTTTCTATAATTTAGTTGTGTTTATGTTTAGCTATGCTAATTTAGAAGAGTTTCTGTTATGGTGGGTATTTTGGGGGGTTACCATCATGGTGAAGAGTGTAGCATGTGCTTGGTTTCAGAACAGGTATTTGTTAAATGTTTGATATTGCCGCACTTAATCAGCAATTGCTCTGCTATGCTAATGCTATCAAATCTTATATTACCAATTAGCAAGGTAGTATTTACTGAATTAGCTATTTAAAGTTAGCCAAATTTCCACTACTAATAATATCTAAGTTGAGATTTCATGATAATTAATCATGAAGTGAAATGAATGAATTAGCTTACTCAAATATTTCAAGTTAAGAGTAATTAAAATGTATCAGTACAAAATAATAATCTGCCAGTGCTGCGTACTTAAAGTGTACATTTATTAACTTACATTTTTTTATATAACTTATTACCTCAATTTGTGAGTTTTGCCAGCTTATTCATGTTTACAGTGCATGTTAACTAATGCATTAACTAATGTTAACAAATTATACATTTATTGTAAAGTGTTACCAAATATATAATAGGTTTTAAGACCCTTATACTTAATGTGAAAAATAGAATAGAAAAAAAAGTTTTCATCACTAGCATCAGCATATCTCCAATAACATGGTCAGTTCAGGTTTGAACTCCATTGATGTTTAAAGTTTTAACATTTTTAAAATAATGCTTCCTGGAATAAAGGAAAAGGAGGGACCGGATGCTTTTTTTTCCCCAGAACTGTATAATTGCTAGAAGAGAATAATTTATTTAGATATCAAAGATTAAGGTTATGTTTGTGCAAGATGATTCCAACAGGTGAAATGCAAGGTATGCTCCAATTGAGTTGTGAAATAAATCATTTTGATAGTAGGTTTGTGCTCTAACATGTAAGAAATTCTTTACACAATGAGAGAAGCAGCCCTGAATAAGTTTTGCCTCCTTTTTATGTGTGACTCATAGCCTTACAAGTAAAAAGTTAAATTGTGTTTACCTAAAGAACTTTTTTTTGAGCAGATATGTCTAATGCATCTAATGGTCCTGTGACAGTGATGATCTTTGCATTATAATTAAGATTGTAGTTATACAGTAATACAGTATAAGCTTATTTGCAAACAGCAGTAGTCAATTCCACAGAATGAAACCTGTAATTAGCCAAATTTCAATGCTTTTGGTTTATGTGGTAATATACAGTTACGCATTCTGGGAATGTCTGCTCAGGAATTTCATAATCTTGCTGGTGGGCAGAAACCACCCACCTTTTACTTTTTTTTTAAGTGAATATGTGTCATGACATTTGAACTGGTATGAATTTCCTGGTGCTTGCACATAATTAAATGTTAATGAAATTTAAAACATTGATTTTTGATATAGATGGAATGATGTGCATGAGAGTCAGATTTTAGATCAGAACTACAGTAACTAGTGAAAGTAGTATTTACTAGTGAAATCTGATTTTTAAAACAGGGGTTACTGAAATAAAGTGATTAGTATTGTCCTAGTCACGCCATGATCAACTCCATTTAAAATAAAACAGCTTTTATTAGAAACATTTTTAGATACACTCTTAAAAATAAAGGTTCCAAAATAGGGGTCATAGAAGAACCCTTTTGGTTCCCAAAAAAACTTTTAGTGAATCGTTCTAAAAATAACCATTTTTTTAGATAATTTGGCCGCTTAGTGTCAGTTCAAAAATCCAAAATAATTTTTTTTATTAACTTTGAGAAAGGTTTGTGTAAGATAAATAATCATTCTGTTAAATTTAATGTAATGGTTCTTCAGCTGCATCATTGACTCCATAAAGAACCATTTTGTTCCACAAAAGTTTATTTATAGTGGAAAAAGGTTCTTTAGATTATTAATATGTTCAAAAAATTGTTATTTTTAGAACAATTCACTAAAAGGTTTTTTGGGAACCAAAAGGGTTCTTCTATGACCCCTATTTTGGAACCTTTATTTAAAGTGCATTAAAGTGTATTAAAGTGCCCCTATTATTATTTTTTTTTTTTCAAATATTAGGCCTAGCTTTCATGCTGTGTGTAATATAGCTGTTTGTGAATGTAAAAGGTCTGCAAAGTTTTAAAGATCAAAGTGCATGAACACTAAAGTTATTGTCTCCTAAAAAGAATAATCTATTCTGAACTCCCGAGTCATTAGCAATTCCAGTCTCACTTCCTGTTACATACCTATAACAATGGAACAGATTTGCATAGTGGCAGCCTCTGGTCTACACTGGCTAAAGGACTGGGCCATATGACCAATCAGAGAAGTGTAGGCCCGTGGAAAGGAGGGGTTTAAAGAGACTGAATCTTCGAACAAACCGCTTTCAGACTCTTTGAGAAATAAGATGATGTACAAGGTATGTTATGAGAAAAGTAGTTTTTTTTTTGTTGTTGTTTTTTTTTTTTTTTACCTTTGATGCATATAAATCTATTGTTGGAGACGCGTATAAAACAAAATTAGGAACCTTTAAAATAGGATAAAAGGGCCACTTTAATGTGGAAAAAAATTATAATTATTTGCTTAATACATTTACACGAATGATGTACAGGAAACAAAGCCTACATTCACAATTATGATGTTATAGTATGTGCTGTTCACATTAAGGCCTACTACAGTGCATTGATGAAATATTTCTGATGTGTATATATCTCCCAGGTGATGCCACAGTTATCATGGCTCACAGATGCACTCCTCTACCACGACTGAAGGAACTTGCCAGTCTGGCTGACATTGTGATTGCGGCTGCAGGTCAGGTTTTTTGTAATATTATTGCAAGGCCATCTAGAAGACTTGATTCTTATTGGTCAATAGCTGCATTCTGCGGTCAGATATTGTTTGTGTAATTACTACTAAACTTCTTAATTTTTTAGTTTGTTACGTTCATGTATCATTTTATTTGGTAAGTTGTCGTGTAATAAGTGGGATAATGTACATTAAGCTGGTCATTATCTCAAAATAAACGCCTTCAGGATAAGATAAGAACTGCACTTTGTTGTCGTTCATTTTGTAATAATGACTATCTGACTATCCCTTGCTTAGACTTTGGTTATGTTACATATTAAGTCAGATGAGTGATTTTTAGTGAAATACAAAACTAATGAGGTTGAAATGAGTTTGAACATGATCTGTATATTATTATTAACAGGTGTTCCTCACTTAATAACGGCAGATATGGTAAAAGAAGGAGCTGCGGTTATTGATGTCGGCATCAACCGCTTACAGGACCCTGTCACTGGTAAACTTCGTCTTGTTGGGGATGTGGATTTTGAAGGTATATGACACAAGTGGTTTAGAGTTTCGTTCCTTTTTTTTAAACATTTATTTAAATACTATTATAGCATTAATATTTTTGTCATTTTGTTATGTGCTTTTGTCATTTTAATTTAATATTTCTATTTATCTTTAATTGATTCTTATTTTAGTTTAAGTCATTTTAGTATTTCAACTTATTTCAGTTACAGTGGATTTAAAAAGTCTACACACCCCTGTTAAAGCAGCTGTTTTTTTTTGTGATGTAAAAAATGAACTTGATAAATCATATCAGAACTTTTGCAACTTTAAAGGGGTCATGAATTGTGGAATCAAATTGTCCTTGATCTTTTGACAAATAAGAGGTCATTGTACAATAAAAAAAATATTATGTAGCCTAAGTTTCAGAGCTCAAAACTTCCTCATTAGTCCAAAAACAAAGCTCAGAAAACGGCTCGTTTCGGATTTTGTCACATTATTACGTCATAGTTGTGGAAAAACAGTCTTTGCATTGCCGTCCTTGTGATCGTAACATTAAGAAAGCATAGAAGAAATATATTTTTATTGAAGTTCCTGTCAGATTGCATCAATAAGACACTATTGAGACACTATCGTTTGCTCGCTTCATTTTACTGCGGATTCGTTTTTAAATAAAGACAGTTGGATGCAGGCTTTTCATAAGATGATGTAGCGACGAGTGGACGACTACATTGAATCCGACAGTAATGTCGAAACTGTTTATTTTCAACCATGTGTCACTATTGCTTTGTCTGTTGCAGATCGATTCTGTACTGAGTATTTATACTGTAGCGCCACAGTTAAACAGAATAGTTGTGATTTGCTGTTCTTTCCTTTTCCGCTGCATTTATTGGGTTAATGCATTGGATTATCGGATACGGAAGAAAGCACATAGAGAACAAAGGCACATGCCTTTTTTTTGGATCGAAGCCGTTCGCTGCAATCCTGAATAAAACAGAGAGCGACATATTCTGTTTTGTCATCACTAAGACATTACAACATGTTTCATTACACGAGACTGGAAATGGCGATGTATACGTTTTTCACTTTATCGAAAAGGATGAACTATGAATAGCCTATAAGAATGACAGTGCGAAAAATATCGGTACATTCATTCATAATTCCGTTTATACAAAACACTGTAAGTTATCATTTGTCAACTATAACTGTAGTAACTCTAAGTAGGCTATACTTAAACTTTTTAAACTTATAAAGCACATGTCATATGCATAATATGTACTACAAATAAATGTTTCACATTTTTTCAACATCGTAAGTTTTCAAAACAATTCCACACTTGTAATGGCGGGGACGTTGAAAATTCGGCACACCCATCAAAACAGAGTGTTTGAAAGACGGTCAAAAACAGGATAGAATAGCTATTTAACAGGATAGCTATTTTTAAATAGCTATATTTACTATTACTAAATTATGATGTGATATGATATGAAAATATGATAACATCATAAGTGGACCTTAGAGGACATTATAAAATACAAAATAAAAAACATGCAGTTCATGACCCCTTTAATGTAAAAATGACAATATATGCAATGCCACTGAAAACCAAAGTGACACATTTCAGGGAAAAAAAGATCAAAATAAAACTTAAAATCACCTAACTGCCTAGGCGAGCACACCCTTTTATTGTGTATGTGGCTTCATGTGAAATAGTACATGCCAGTCTTCACCTGAAGTGAAGGAAATAGGTGATTTGAACCATTCAAATTTTGTGAACCATGAGTCAGCTGATTTATTGAAAAGATCTGATTTAAAAGGATTTGTCCATAAATTGGACTTATGGTGGATGTCAAGGTTTGCTGTCAATAACAATTTATAATTCAAAGCTTTCTTCAAAAGGAAGTGAGCAAGTCAAATGGGGTTGAAAATGGAATGACAGAATTTCAATAATTTTTTGAGTGATTTATTCCTTTAAAATGAAGAAGAATTCTGTAAGAACCTCATTCAATGTATCTAATATAATTTCTCAATCCCTCTAGGCTCTGTTTCAAGTTAATTGTGTGTTCGTTGGCTACAGTATCCACTTAGCAACACGATTTATAGTTTATTCTCTCTTAGAAATATAAAAGAAATACTTGGCTTAGGCAGAGTTGTCAGTGTTATTTAAGATGTGGTTTGTTTTTTGTCTCTCTAATCAGCTGTGAAGGAGAAAGCTGCATTCATCACTCCTGTGCCTGGAGGAGTCGGCCCAATGACCATAGCCATGGTGATGAAAAACACAGTCACAGCTGCCAAAAATGCCCCAACATACTGAGCACACACAAAACCTGTCATTAAAGGTGGACAAGATGCAAGCACTTCACCTTCTAGATACTTTAATTGGCACTATTTGTCCATATCTTGATTATAAACACAAGCCCCTGCAAGCTTCCCCTACAACTTCCTTCCCTGCCCATCCGCAAGCTGTAACAGGCTCTTCTAGCTGGCTCGGCAGCCGTGCATGTCTATGACAGGAACTACACCCTAATTCTTTTCTTACCTCTGGAAAGATTAGAGAGATGCCTCCTCGCCGTTGCCCTTATTATTACAGTGTTATATTTTTGCTGAGAAAAAGGGGTTTTATCGTGCTAGTGTAATATTACCTCCCTGACAATGCATCAGTGGAGACGGAAGTCTTTTAGAGTTTCGGTAGCACTCAACAGGTGGCCTCATGGCAGGTAATAGATGCTTCTCAGATATCCCACAGATGAATCTGTCCACACTGGGGGAGACGTGGGGTATTAAAGGATATTAACATGTTTTCTCAGGAAATTATTTTAACAATGTCGTTTGAATTCAGAACAACAAAATGGCAAAAAATAACATAAGGCTGCTGCTGTATTTAATATGCATTTATTCATCTACCTATTTAAGGTATTATTTATACATATTGTTTATTATGCAGAAATGGGTGTTTTTGTATGTATAGCTCGTATTTATAATTTGTATCGCCATCAAATATTTAATATTATTTTATTTCTTTATTTATGGCATGTTCTTGTCATCCAACGGTTTCTTTATTTATTTATTTATTTGTAAATTTTGGATCCTTTACATCCAAACAATAAAACAAAATAAAACATTGAATTAAATATATCTGATGTTTCTCTATAACATTTTATAAGGTGGACATATTTTGCCCTATAAAAAGACTGTGAAACATAAAAATGCATTTAAAGCAATGTCTTTTCAACTATACATGTCAACTAACTCTCATTAGAGTATTAGTAGACTGTTAGGTTTGAGTTAGTAGAATAAGATGACAAGTAGTCATTCAAACAAAGTGTTACTGAAACTGTTCTTGTAGCTTGGAAAGGTTTAGGCATAGTTCACCTCAAAATGACATTTTTGTCATTTCGTCACGCTTAAGTTGTTTCAAACCTGTAAGACTCGTATCTGTATCTGTAGAACTTGTATCTGTAGAACATAAAGGCCCAGTTTCTCGGACAAATCTTAGATTAAGCCAAGATTAGGCCTTAGTTCAGTTAGGGGATTTAGATAGCTTTTTTAAACGTGCCTTAGAAAAAAAAACTACTGATGTGCATCTTGAGACAAAACAATGGCACTGATATATTTCAAGATATGCAGTGCAAGTTGCTTTCAGTTAAAACAAGTCAAACATGCATTTTAGTCTGGGACTATAGAGACTATTCTCTGTGAAACTGGCCAAAAATAAGATATTGGGGTTTTTTTGTCCACAAAATGGAAGCCAATAACAAAAAAATGGTTTGGTTACAAACATTCTTCAAATATATTTTGTGTTCTGCAGAAGAAAGGTTTTGTTGGACATAAGGGTGAGTAAATGATGATATCATTTTCACTTTTTGGGTGAACTTTCCCTTTAAAGTGTAACCTGGAAGATGAACAATAGGGTGACAACTTTTTTTTGAGTGAAAACATTGCGATGGATAATGTACAAAACATATCAAATCCTCATCTGATAATAGTTTTTTATTTTATTTTATTAGAAGTTAGAAAAACATTTGTGTGTTCAAAGAACATGTGTGTGTTCAACAGCTAAATAAGATGTCTAATTACCAGTAACAGTCAAATATAATGTAGACTGCAGTGTTTAGAAAGATACAAATTAATTAATTACTAATTAATAATAATAAAAGAGTTAACACTCAGAAAAAGAAGAAAAACGTAAAAATGGGATGCTAGTTTTGGAATACCCCTGGAATACCCGTTATGGTTCAGGAGGGTAATGGAACATGACACTTAAAATAATACTTTGTATCTGTTATTAGACTTTTCTTTCATATCTCTTGTGCCAGTAAGTAGCTAAGAGTCTGTTTTTTGCAGTTGCTGGCAAATACTTTGGTCACTGAAAAAAAAAAAAAAAAAACATGTCTGTGCAGGCTGCTTGCCTGTGGACAAGGAAGTGATGCAGAGCAATACAGGCATGCCTAATAGAGTCTGCATTCTCTGCACTTCCTGTAACCTGTTCAAATGATTGGCTACCATTAGTGACGAACAAAAGGATAAGGATGATATAAATTGTGAGGAAAAACCTTTCATCCAGAGAGCAGCAGAAGTTTGACGAAAGCCGAGAAGACCCAGAATCTCCAGTCAAATTGAATCAGTACTTGGGCCACAGCATGACACAAGTGGATAAAAGGGGTTCGCACTGTCAGGGTGAGTCCGAATCAACTTTTTTAGGATCTTACAACTAATGTATTGTTTTCTACTAAAGACAATAAAGGTGACATTTATAGTTAATTGTATTGTTAAAACTCCATCAGTACTTGGATTGATGGTGTTAGTCTTCTTCTCTGGACTTGGAGACACTAAGGAGATTTCAGATGATGTGCTCCAATACAACACAACACATGGTGGTAAGTACTCCTAAAAAAGATTTTATAGATCAATGTGGTAACACTTTTTAAGGTTCATTAGTTAATATATTAACTAACATGAACTAACAATGAGCAATAAATTTGTTACAGTGTTTATTAATCTTTGTGTTTAAAAATACAGCTATTCATAGTTTGCTTGTGTAATATTAACTAAGATTTATACATGCTTAAGAAGTACTGTTCATTCTTAGTTTATGTTAACTAATGAACCATATTGTAAAGTGTTACCAGTAATGTTTTTGAAAGTTATTAAAATACCTTTTATTTATTCATTCCTGTGTAGTCATTCTTAATATTTCAGGTGCTAAATTGTTCAAAAGAATGTTATTTAATCTCATATCAGAACGTTAGTGTATGGAATATGCAAACATGTCATTTAAATGTGCATTGTGCTAAGAATGCAGGTTCTTTGGCATGTGGACACAAGTCTAAATACCTATCTGTTAAACTCACAATCCTTTCCCGTGTATCCAGTAAAACTGTCTGGGTGTGTGTCTATCAGTAGGTAGTGAAGAGGAACCACGGGTTTTGGCTATTAAAACGCCCTGCGGTCCAAAACATGAGGGATTCTGTATCAATGGTGTGTGTTCCTACTCCACCGAACTGGAAACCCCCAGATGCCGGTGAGACCAGCCACCAAAATCAGTTCATCTATAATCATACATTAAAGACCACATCAATTTGAGCCTGATGAACCCTTGATTTTCTAGTTCATGTTTGTTTAATTAGCAAACTAGCAAGTTGCAAAGCTTGGGTTGTGGCTGTGATATAAATACAGCCTTGTAGATATCCAACAAAATGGGATGTTCCTTGGATATGTCCCACCTAAATTTTCTTTTATACTAAGAATCAACTGTTAAAAAAATACTGTTAAATGTTATTTGTTTTCGAAGATATAAATAAAGCATATTATTGGTGTATGTTTGCAAGAAAATACTATTTCAGTGTTACTTGCTATTTGTTTTTAACTGTTTGTGAAATTTACCAGCAAATTCTGAGTAAAAATAGCTTTTTTTAGTGTAAGGAAAATTCTAAGCCCTTTTTATACTGTTGAAAATGATTCCTACATCCTGAGACCTTCCTGACAAACATGATTTCCACTGTCTGTAGGTGCAAGGATAAGTACAGTGGTGAGCGCTGTGAACATTTACTTTTGGACAGCCACACGTTTTCAAGTCCTGAAGAACTCATTGGAATTAGCTGTGGTGTAATTTTATTACTGGGAGCCATCATTGGACTGGTGTACTTTTGCTTACGGAAAAGGTAAAATCTGGAATACAGCATTTAGTCTTTTATCATACAAATAACAAATCCTTTGTTTATTTACAATATTATTACGTATAGCGAATTCACTGTATGAATGATTATTATTGATATTTATATATTTATAAATTAAATATTATTGTATTGTACCTCACAGGTGTCGGAAGTCATCACCACCCTACAAGAACTATGGCTCTGAGAGCTCTGTTTAATGTATTAAGCTAGATATGATTAATGCTCCTAAATGTAGGACCAAGACCGGAAGAAACAGACTGACATAGAGGGACAGCTCCCTCTAGAGGACAGAGCGACACGTTACGTGTGACACGTTACGTTTTACATGATCCGCAAATGACTTATTAATGTAATAAATTACAATAACAATCACAGTTAGAAAATGGAGGTTGTTCAACAAAGTAATTTTATATTAATTACATGCGTCGAGTGCTACTCGATGCTTGTAATTAACACTATAATATGGGCACTGTAACATTGTTTATCATTTACTTTTATTTAAAATGGTTACAAGAAACTGCATAGAACTAACAATCATATGAATTTCTGTTTATCCATAAGAAAATGTCATACGCTGCCTCAGTAATGAATGTATTCTGTAAGCACACATAGGTAGGCTATTTATTTCACAACCTTAAGCATATTATACTGATAAATAGAATATCTAAACCATAATGTATTTGTATAAGATGTTTATTTATTTACAGATTTGTATAAAATTTGCTTCTAAAATAAAAAAAAAATGAAAGCAAATGTATTTTGTTTGAAATTACTGTTCTATTAATTTAGAGATGAACTTTCTAAACTCAGCTTAAGCATTGTTCACATTAAACTCACACATTGTGGGTAACACTTTATAATAATGGCATGCTATGAATCATTAGTTAAGCATTAGTAAATAGTTTGTTCATAATTTATAAAGCATGTCTATAATGCGTTTAATAATTGTATTTTCATACTTTATTAATGATCAATTTATCATTTCTAAATTAATTATTACATTATGTACAAACCAGTTATTTAGGAGTTGTCCGTGGTTCATAAAATAATTTAGAAAGTGTAAGTAAATGATTAATAAACTATTTAAAGGCACATTTATACATCTTATTATTTAGGCATATAATAGTTAGTTAGTGTGTTAATAAATGCTTTATTAACATTGATTTGTACTGTAATTCATGATTAATTCAGGTAGTTTAAAGCATTTAGTAGTTGTCAGTCAACTATGTTTGTGAGCTCATCTAAAGTAAGGACTATTTATGCCTCGTAAAGCTTTTACAGAGATTTAAAGGCTCAGATATCTTCTAAACAGAAAAAGAAAACCAACACAACACAGAGTGATACAGAGCATAGAAGTATTTATTTGAAGATGCAAAAAATTAAACTGTACAACTGGTACCTGACACCTCCAGAAAGCATAACTGTAAAATGAAACAGCCTCTGCAATCTATATAAAAATACATTTCTGTAAAATGTAAACATTGCTGAATATAAATTTACCAGTGCCAACACCAACACTTGCCAACACAGTGCCAAAATACAAAAAATATATATTTATAAATAAAACAATAAATATATTTCACAGTGTCAAAACCACCTCACTAACTTTAAAACAATAGAGAACAGCAGTGCAAAATATATCTGAGCCTGTAAATCTCTGTAAAAGCTTTACGAGGCATAAATAGTCCTCACTTTAGATGAGCTCACAAAAAAGTGAACTGACAACTGCTAAATCGTTTTACTACCTGAATTAATCATGAATTACAGTAGGAATACGTCTTAATAAAGCATTTATTAACACACTGAGTAACTATATTTCTAAATGATAAGATGTATAAATGTACATTTAAATAGTTTACTTCTTAAATCATTTACTTGCACGTTCTAATGATTTCTTTGAACCACTGTCAACTCCTAAATAACAGCTTTGTAAATAATGTAATAATTTAAAAATTATAAATTGATAATAAAGTATGAAAATACAATTGTTAAAAACATTATGCTTATAAATCAAGAATAAAGCATTTATAGCTGTTTTCATAAACTGCTTATACATTTCTATTAATGCTTTATAAATTATGAATAAACTATTTACCAATGCTTAACTAATGATTCATAGCATGCAGTTATTATAAAGTATTAACAAATTGGGATTATAGAGAAGTTTCATGCCATGAGTTCCTTGAGGAATTTTTAAAAAAAATCAGATTTCCCCCAAAATAATCAGGATGCGGCAGACACCCCTAATTATGACATTTAAGACAAGTGTTCTTCATTGATGGATTTAATAGAGAGGAAGGATAAAGTGTGGATACACTAAACAGTGTTCGAACAGAAACCAGAATTTAATTTCCATTTTTATAAAACAGTGTGTACAGATCAAAAATAGATGTTTTTAATCTAACTTGGCCAATCTGGTTGACCAATAGAAAACAGGAAAGTACTGAAAATTCAAGTTGTAGCATTCAGGAAGGGATTGTATACTTGAAATCAAACGCTCTCAGTAAGAAGTTGTGCCTGAGGCATTGCGATTGAGAAGCACTCAAACAGGAAATGAAGCCGTCTGTCCGGCTAAGCGTTCAGAAACCTTTGGGAGCTGTGTGAGGAGTTGATGTTTGCCCCAGCATCTGTAAAACATAAGATCATTACAATAAAAGTTCAGGCAATATGCACCAGAAATCAACATAGACATTCAACTCACTCCTCGCAAAGACTCACCGTTATCTCTGATGGTAACACTCTTGACTGTGGTTTGAGACGATCTGATGAAAACTTATAACGACTGCTTTCCTGTACGATTTCTCCTTGAAATTTCCAGTCTACATTTCCAAGGGGGTTGGTGGCAGGGCAGAAGAGACTTATATCTTGTTCAGGAAAAACAGTATCTCATAGTCAGGTTTTTGTTATCTGGAACATACAAGGACAGATATGGACATGTTAGAGCTCCAAGAAGCATGTATTACAAACTGTGTTTACATGTTTACAAAATATTACATTGAAATATACCGGTTATTGAAACATGTCTTTTGTCTCTTGCATATCTGACATCATTTTGCATATTTGTTCCAGAGAAAAGTGCAGCATAATCTTTTACCAGTTTCAGCGACTGAAGTTGGATCAACTTTGAAATTGTCCGTTTTCATGTTGGTGTAAATTGCTTGGTTTATCTCCCCAGTAATCTGTATCACCTCAGCTGACGTAATAAAGACGTCTACGATCACACTTCAAGGACTGATCAAACACAAAAGATACGAGAAAATGTCTATTATGCATTTGAAATAACAAAAGTACAATGACCAAGTCAAAGCAAAAAATCTTAGGGAGAAAAAACATCATACCTAAAACCGGTGACAGTAGCTGAAATGAAACCTTTTATACCCTTGTGGCTGCTATCGATCTACATGAGACAAGGCCGTGTCAGAATTGTAAAAAATTATATTATATGTTATTTCAATGATGTTCTTATAGTTTTTGTTTATAAATGCTACAATTTCAAGCACTTTTCTCTTTACATTCATCTAATTACAGTCTCTTGACAAATAACACTGGAGTAAAACACATGAGAATTTTACTATATGGCTGAATTAATACCCTAACACAAGAACATTGATTATATTTCATTCAAATTGCATTTGGTACAAGATGTTTTTATTTATCACTTACTGCTTTCTCGATATCTGATTTGTATGTCTTGAATTCGCCACTGTTCTGATTATTCAGGCTTGCATCAAAAATCTCGTCCAGTGACATCGATATGTTACGTTTTACTGGAGTAAAAGAAAAAGCAATAACAAACTGTTGATACAAGCAGATTTTATAAGCATGAAAAGACCATAACCCCATTAGGCCATACGTTATAACTGGGATTTGCAATCAGGTATTATTAAATGTAATATTAAACTTTACCATATTGATCTCATAGATATAGCTGTTGAAACTGATTGAACAATAGCAGACATTTTTGTCCAATATATTGTCCTTATACTCACTCAGGATTATATGGTCAAAGATGTTGCATACAAAATTTCATTCCAGTCGTTAAAGTAATTTTCAGGTTTTTTACACTTAAGTTTCTGCTAGAGAAAATGATGCTTCTGTATGTTGCTCAATGACAAATCTTTAACATTTAGTCAAAAGTGACAAAATGTGTCGTCTTAGATTATGATATTTCCTGTGACTGCCAGATTTACCTCAACTATGTTAAGATTCATACTCAGACAACTGAGTGTGAAAATTGATATAAAATGAATCAATATTCAGTTAAAAATCTCTGCACCAACACACCACAAGCACCCAATTTCAATTTCAGAAATCTTTTTAATTTCAGGCATTATATGTTTTCATAACATTCATATTGGAGTAAACTTCTTTGTCTTTAGATTTCCTTTTGTGTATTCAGTACTTCCCAAACGTTGGTGGTATTGTTGTTACCGGTGTTGCTGTTGGTGGCTTTGTTGTTATTGGTTTTGTTGTTGGTGGCGGAGCTGTTGATGGATTTATTGTTAGTAGAGCTGTTGTTGGTGGTTTTGTTGTGGTAGATTGACCTAAGAATAGAGGGTTTATTTTTCCATTCAAATAAGTACATTCCATATATTAAATATGGAATTACAAACTTAATGTAAAATTTTGTCCCCCAGAAATTAAAATTGAAGTTTTCTGACTGTTAGTATGAATATGTTTGTGCTCCAAAACAAAGACAAAATCTGCATTTAGAGGATTATGCATTTAAAATGTACAGTCTCTCTCTATCACTAATAAGGATCAACAATATTACTTGTTTGAACTGTTGGAGAAGATGCTGGAGCGCTTGATATTGTTGTACAGTCAGATAAGGGTTGAACGGCTTGTAATATCTACAAAATCAAAAAGAGGTAATGAATATCTTCTGGCAACTACTGATTAAAAATGAAACATGGTACTGTTGGTGCTAAATATCTCTGAAGATTTATATGATCACTTACTTGTTTGTACTGTTGGAGTAGATGCTGGAGCGCTTGCTATTGTTATACTCTCAGCTGTGTTTGGGATCAGGGTTGAAAGGCTTGTAACATCTACAAAATCAAAAAGAATAAATGAATATCTTGCAATATCTTGTAAGATCAAAAATCTAATTCAAACAGACATGAGAAGTAATTAATATTGTCAGGCAACTACTAAACAATAAGTAAACATGGTATTTGCTAAACATCTGAAGGCTTTAGTTGTTGGTGATGATGCCATTTAAATAAAATCATATGATTACTTGTGGTTTGTACTGTTGGAGTAGATGCTGGAGCACTAGTTATTGTTATACTGTCAGTTGTGTTTGTGATCAGGGTTGAAAGGCTTGTGACGTCTACAAAATCAAAAATCTAATTTAAACTGAGATAAGAATACACCACTGACATTAAAATCAATGCTTCAGAAGAAGCCATGATAGAGCGCTCGAGGGCGTTGATTCGTGGACAGAAATCCCCCATGTGTGTCAAGAAAGGCATGAAAATCTGCAGTGCAAACATCACTACAGGTAAGAGAAGTATAAGTGCCATTCCACATACATCTGCTGAGTTATTCCTACATTTGAGCTCCAAAATCTTAATCTTTTGTTTAAATTTCAGTGTCTCTCAAAATTGACCAAAACTAAAGAAAGTATGGTAACACTTTAGTTTATGTCCAATTCTCACAATTGACTAGTTGCTTATTAACATGCATATTACTAGGATATTGGCTTTTTATCAGTACTTATAGAGCACATATTAATGCCTTATTCTGCATGACCATATTCTACATCCCTTAATCACCCAATACTTAAACTTAAAAACTACCTTACTAGCTATTAATAAAGCAGTAATTGTAATCAAATAAAACATTTAATAAAAATTTCTTTACTCAGAACCTGGGCGTCAAATTGAAATACTTTTTTGTGGTAATTAACATGCCAAATATGCTGGTAAAATTAACATTAAAGCTAAAATAAAAGTTAAAATGTTAATATTTCTTTAAAAAAGTTACTATAGTTCATTTACTAATTTCATAGTAAAAATCTATTTACAGTATCTGTATATTGGATACTACATTATGTCTCTCTCCCTTTGTCCCTCTATTTAGGTTTACAATATGTCTAAATCTCTTTTTACTTTCTTTAAGACAAAAATGAATCAAAATGAAATACAAATCTAGTTAAAAATGTTATCTAATTTGGGGGGTGAAACACTCAGTTTCAGTCAATCTCATGTTAATCTTGAGTACCTATAGAGTAATATTGCATCCATCATATCTCCAAAAAGTCTTTAGTTTTATTATATTTATAAAAGAAAGGTAGGCTGTACCGAGTCTTTCCGGGAAAAGCCGAGCGGGTGGAGGCGTCGTGTGGGCGGAGCTAAATAATCACGAGCGCGCGAAGCTTTTACGTTGAGAGCGTCTGTGTGTGTACTCGTGGTTTATGAAGACATGATTTGGTTTTACAATAAACAAACAGACACCTACAGTAGCCACCTAAACAAATGTATTTAAACAAACACACACCATACATCACATGCTCCATAGATACATTAACTATACGTGATCATGTTGTTTAGCCTACTTGCTGTGCTTAAGTGTGCTTAAGTTACACGCCGATAGACACACACAGATATTTGAAGCAGTTCTACTCACCAACGCAAGACCGTTAACCTTTAGTGTTGGGACTGCTCCATCCTTGAGAACTAAACGATTAGCAAATCCGGCTTCGAACTGGGCCTTGTTTATAAAAAAAAATCATCCTCGAAATGCATGGAACAAACAAGAACACTTGCACAACTGTGTTGATGTTCTGGAAAAACAATAGAATGAGAAATACTCAATCAAACGTACAACTTAATTTTTGAAACTTTGTCCATGTTTAGCATGGGAATCCAACTCTTTAACAGTGTAAAAAAACTCAGAATGCATGAAATGGCATTTCAAATGAGTGTCTCTTATCTGATTGGTTCAATAAACACACCAGTCTCCAGAACACATTTTTATCTTCATTTGGCTCAGCATCATTCTCCTGGCCGACATTGTAGCCTACGTTTAATGCAAACATACATGTTAAATAAATACATAAATCAGGATTGCTTAATAAGCTGTGCACCATTAGGCAGATTATATGAGTTAATACTGAATTTAGAGCCAGTGTGTTAAGAAAGAAAAGTTCTGTATATTCAGTGCATGCGGCCAAAATGGTAGCAATTTCAAGCCTTGATACATTGTGTACGTTTAAGATTAATTTTTTAACAGAACTCTCATTCATTGTTTGTTTTTATATATTATATTTTTTATTTTGTTATCGTTTTGCAGAGAGAAGCATGAGGTATACCAAGATGGACAGTGCTGTGGTAGTTTGTAAGAAGGTCATCAGTGCATTCTCGCACAGCTGGAAAAAGCAGCTAGCACTCAAAGATGCTCAAGTAGAACTTAGCTTTCCTCCACACAAACTCGTGACGAATCACCAACACGATGGGGGATCAAGGCCGAAGATGATTCAGCGGCAGCTTGAGCAAGAGAAGGTCATCACCCAAGTCCTGGCTGCAGTGCTGACATGGCAGGATATTGATATCCTGGACTTCTTGATTTCACAGATGCCCTCTTTTCTAAAAACTATGTCACAGTGTCATGCTTGAAGCCAATTCTTCACTTATTCAACAGTGAGCTATTGCAGGGGAAGATGAAGACACAGATCTTACCAAGACAACTAAAAGTTCAATACTGGACTGCATGAACACCAAATACAGTGACCCAGAGTTTCGGGAACTGATCAGCATAGCAACAATTCTTGACCCACACTTCCGCACAGTATGAGTCAAGAAGAGATCCTGGTCATCAAAGCCAGAGTTCTCAGATCAGAACTGGTTCGGAACTGGTGCTGGTTCAAAGTTGGTTCGGAGTTGGTTCAACTTGCGAACCTTCTCAGAACCTGTTTGTTTTTCCACTGACTAGAGCGCCCAGCGAACGACGTCGTTACGTCACTGTGTACGTTGCCATACGTCTTAGCTAGAAACGCTTGCAACTTGCAAGTACAACATTACTTTGGGATTATCTCAAACTCGTGTACCAAGAAGGCTTTAAAAACAATTGAAATATGTAAGTCTTTTAATCTTTTCCTTTGATATGTAATCTTTTCTGATTAGTTATGTACCCCTGCCTTGTCTTTTTTTGTTTTGTTTATTTGTTCTATATTGTGACGGTTTTCTTCTTTGCTTAGCCTACCTAATGTTTTCAATAAAAAAAATCGAAATGCTTGCGCCAACTTCAAGCATAACAATTACGATGGCGTTTCATTGCAAGTGTTTCTCCTGGCTTAGCGATCCTAAATTGGGGTCAGAAAAGATGTTTAGAACACATCTAAATCCGCCCCCAGCCCCCGACGTAAGCATGACGTGGTAAAAGAACGGTTCTAGTCCAGCAAAGAGTTGGTGCCGCTTTGGAACCAGTTTTTCTGGCCGAGAACCGGTTCTTTGGCTGTCGAAACACAAAGACCTGGTTCGTGAGTAGGCACCGGCACCTCTCAAAATGCTTTGGTGGAAAAGGGGTAAGAGAGGTGAAATCTCTTCCTGGAATCTGGCTCTGCTGCCCCTGAAATATCAGCTTGTGCATCAAAGATGGTTGAATTATCCACTGGCAGATGGGATGAGAAGCAATCCCCTCACATGGTGGAAGGTACACCAGGTGAATTACCCTAACATCAGTTGTTTAGAAAAGTACTTGTGCATCCCTGCCACAACTACACCCGCAGAGAGAGTATTCAGTGCTTGTGGAAATGCATGGATTGTTACTTTAGCTGTTTGCACTATTCTTGCCACTGTTTGCACCCATGTTTACATTTCAAACGTCGAAATTATTTGAAATATCGTGCCTTTTTTTCAGCACAGTTGCACTATTTAAACATTATCTTCACTTTTACAGAAGAAAAGTAGGCTATATCTGCAACTTTCTGCAAGGGCTGGTGTTTGGATTTTAGCTGTTATTTATTCTTTTATGTAATTGGTATATTTTAGGAGCCTGTTTGATGATTGGTAAGTTTTACCTTTAGATCCATGTTAGTGTTTCTGAGGCTGCATGTAGCTATCACTTGTAGACAAAAACAGTGGTGAATGGTACTGCGTTTACAGTATAGTCATTGTTAATAATGTCACAATACATACCAGAAAATATTGTGATGTAGTTTTAAGTCTATATTGTCCATCCCTAGTAAATACACATTGTACTTAGGGGGGCATCTTCCCCCATTCTACCAAATTGTGTATGATATGTCCCCATTTAGAGGCCATTGACAAGACACCATTTTCTACATGCGTATTACATGTTCAGTCTATAGGCGCATAGTGTTTCTTTACAAAGTGACATCACCAACTACTGTCCTGGCAGCATACAGCGTTTTTAGTCGTTTCCGCTGATCCATGTGAACGGGTATCGTTTTGACAATGGTGTCATATGTACATGAAACATCCGAAGAAAAATGTTTATAGCTCCAGACAGCAACATAATGTCGGCCCAGTACCCATAATGTGGGTCAGATCTGGGCCGACATTATGTTGCTGTCTGGAGCTATAAACGTTTTTACCAGATGTGGGTCGGATCTGGGCCGAACTATGAGTCTGGCTCTACAGATGGCGCAGGCTGATAGGTCCTTAACTCATTTGATAGCATCACATCATTAGGCCTATATCTACAGCGCTGCTTTATTGCCATATGCATTACCATGCCAATCTCTCTTGAGAGTTGTCATGACAGAACTGTTCTTAGTACATCCACCATTGTCGTGTAAACGTGCCACGTCACACAATATGGGTCTGTTGTACATTTAGTTTTCTCTTTAAAAAATATTTTTAAACGTATAATAAGTGCATTTGTTATAAAGAATACTTTACCCTATTATGATTCATTTTAGGCCTAATTAATTATACAATAGGCTTTATTAAATGATAATTTTAAATATGTCTATGCATATTTTCTCAGTATATAACCACAAACAAAAATTTGCTAGCAATACAACACAATAGAGACGCTGATAAAATAAATATTGGAAAATTGGAATGAAATGGGATTGGTTTGTTTCTTTATGCACGTGTTTGACCAGCAGATGTCCTCAGCGTTCGTAGAATACCTGAAGAATACAGAAACCTGTGCGCCTCTAAACCAAACACTTAAAGAGATAGTTCACCAAAAAATGAAAATTAGCCCATGATCTACTCACACTGAAGCCATCCAAGGTGTATATGACATTCTTCTTTCAGACGAATACAATCGAAGTTATATAAAAAAAATGTCCTGCTCTTCCAGTGATGTGTTCGTGTAAGAAAAATACGACTGGCCGTACGCATCGATTTACGCCAAAAGAGTAACGTTAACCCTTGAACTTGATGCACAACTAATGACGTCTCTCGCGGTTCAAACAAACAGGGCTGTGCAACTGTTCGTCATTACGTTGCATTCCCGCTGGAAAAAAAAATGTTGCCTATGAATACGATTGTTGCGCGCCTTCTTATCAAATTCACATGATCAACCTCTCTATTTAGCTTGGGAACTAATGTGGTCGGACCCAAAGTTTACTTGACTGCGTTCTCTGGAATCCTCTCAAGCAGAGGACTTCTACATTCCTATTGGTTGCCGCCGCCGAACCGCTTCATAGCTCATTACCATAAAGTTGACCTATATTGCTTCACTTAATTATATCAAGATTTTGCATCCTATACAGATTCAATAGGTGCATGACCTATTTAATCTGTATTTTCAAACTAAATGCATAAAACAATTTGTGGGGGAGACAAAACGTTTTTCAAACTCCCTTTATTTGTCATTTGGAGAAAGGCACATGTGAATGGTTGAGGGGGGACAGGAGATGTGGTGATGGTGGTATAGTATGAAATTGTGCTCTATTGAATGAAACAAATACAACTAGAATTCATTCTCCATTACAAAATTATCCAAGTACAAACATAGAAATTTGCAACACCCCTTCATTTAACTTTACTGAGTATGCAATGTATAACACCTGCAAATCTACTGTACATGCATATGGAAACTGAAGAATATTAGAAGCTTGGAAAAACTCCACCAGCGAAGAACAGCCACACAACCTTGTCATATTTTAGATGACGATCGGCACATTAAGGCACTTTGCAATGTTTCATGATGTTTCAGCCAACTGTAAAACAAAGACAACAGATGTTTTATTGTTCCTTGGCTCATGAACCTTATTTAATTTGTCCATGTTTAAGTTGATTCAAATTATTTAAGAGCTTCTCATCCTCACCATAGGCATTTTAACCTTCAATTGCAAATTCAGTAGCTCCCAGACATCCATTGATTGCATCCACAGTTAGGCTACCAGTCACTGCCAAGTCCTATGTGAATAAAAACAACATGAACTAAAACAAATACTATTTATTGGTGTAGTGGTGGTAACATTGTGTTTTAAACAACAAAAAGATAATAAAAAATTTTTTAAATACTGAGTGAAGAATACCTTTATGGTTTCAGTTTCTACTTGTGCCATAAATTCATCTTGAGCCTGAAATGTGTATATATATATATATATATATATATATATATATATATATATATATATATATATATATATATATACAGTATATATTGAATTTTATAGTCAGAAAACACTCAAATACAAAAAGTTTCAAATTATGTTTTTCAGCAATTTAGAGTGATTGCATTCAAGAATGTCCTTTGAGGAACTGGAGCTCATTTGGAAAATTCTCTCCCCATTCAGGTCTTTTTTTTCTTCAACTTGTTTTTAAATATCATCCTCAAAATATGCTCCGTACTCTACCATTCAAATGTTTGGGGCCAGTAAAAAATATATATATATTTTAAAGAAATTAATAGTTGCATTCAGCAAGGACACATTAAATTGATCAAAAATGACAGTAAAAAAGATTATAATGTTACAGAAGATTTCTATTTCATATGAATGCTGTTCTTTTGAACTTTATATTAATTAAAGAATCCTGAAACTAAAATTATCAGGGGTTCCCCAAAATTATTAAGCAGCACTACCACTTTCAACATACCAGTAGCTATTAACTAAAAACAAGAAATGATCACCAAATCAGCATATTAGAATGATTTCTGAAGGATCGTGTGACTGAAGACTGGAGTAATGATGCTGAATAAATAATAATTTAAAATATATTCAAATAGAATTTATTTTAATAATATTTCACAATATTTTTGTTTTTACTTTTTTTAAAAAATCTTACAGATCCCAAATTTTATATATATATATATATATATATATATATATATATATATATATATATATATATATATATATATATATATATATACATATACATATATATTTATATATATTTATATATATATATAATTTATGTATGTTTGTGTGTGTGCAGTCATTAACCATTTTAAAAGTTAAAACTCACTTGTATAATCTCCTTTGCTACAGGCACAGGCAGAGGCTCAGGGGCAGGAATCGTTTCTGTCAGAGTCTCTGAAGGAACCTTAGGGGCATCTGTTGTTGTTTCAGGAATCTTTGGGAAAAGGACATATTTTCTATTTAGATCCATCCAAGTAGTTAATAGAATTTAACGCCTGATGTGCACATTGTAGGTGTGTCCAACTGCTCACCTGTTCCTCTACAGCAGTTGTGGCAACAGCTACGACTGTCTCGTTCACAACAAATTCTTCAGCGATGGAGTCACTAGTGGACTCGACCGAAGGCTTCAACATGTGAAAACCCGAGGGCAAAAGACCATGTCTAAAATTAAACTTCAATCTAAAAGGATTCTGAGCAGAAATGCTTGAGATGATCCCACAAAAGGAGTTAATAAAAAGTAGTTATATACCGTAGGTTCCTCCAATGGGACTGTGTCCTGCTGCTGCTCAGGCTCTGGTTCCACTAAAGCTTCTGTAGTTACTGCAGCTTCCTAATGAAATTAATGCAAGTTATTTTTTATGCCCCTTGGCATGCATTACAAATGTTATTGAAGTGCAATATTCTTGAAGTGAATTCTTCACCGCTACAAAGGAACGTTTTACTTTATGGATAGTTCACACACACACAAAACAATCTGGCATTTTTAATCATCATCATGTTACTTGTTCCAAAGCTGTATGACTGACTTTCTTCTGCAGAACAGAAAATAAGACATTTTGAAAAATGTTTCAGAAGAATGTTCTGAGGAATACTTTTTGTCCATACAGTAAAAGTCAATGTGGTCCAAAACAACATAGGCCCCTTTGACTTTCACTCTATAGACAAAAACAATGAGACACATCTGCTTTTATGTTCCACAGAAGAAAGAAAGTTATACAGGTATGATTTTCTTGTTTCAAATGAAGATATTTTGAAGAATGTTTTAGCTGTTTTTTGTCCCTACTGTGAAAGTCGTTTGGGGCCAAAACAACATTGAGCCCCTCTGACTTTTATAATGCAGACAAAAACACTGAGATACATCTGTGTTTAATGTTCCATAGAAGAAAGAAAGTCCTACACTGCAAAAAAATAAATAAATAAATAAAAAAATCACTTAGACTTTTTGACTGATTTTCCAGTATAAATATCAATGTCAGTATAAACCTGAAATAAACTTAATTCAGAGGTTAAACGATTATTTTTCTGACCCCATTGGCAGATATTTTTTCTTGTTTTAAGCAAAAACTCACTTAATTTTGATACATTTGATAAAGAAAATAACATTTGGTGTCATTTTGCTTCTTAAGTAAACGCATCTTGACTTAAGAATGTTTAAGGCCCATTCACACCAAAAACAATTATACAACCATAATGATAACTTTATTAGAGTCCAAATCAACAAATTATAATTCTCGTTTTCTTCCAAGCACGCGCTGCAGGTTTGACGTCTGCCGCTTTAAATGCCAAAGTTCTCTTAAGTGGAATGGATTCTGATTGGCTTTCGATGTTGTTATCATTCATCGGCTGAAAAAAAATCAATCTGAAAGTGATTCCAACGATATCTTTTCTCTGTGCCGTTATCGTTATAGTTGTGGTGTGGACTCTGCTAATCTTTTATATTTTGAATTTTTTTTTAGAACTATATCTTTATTATTATAGTTATCGTCCTTGGTGTGAACGGGCCTTTAGATATTTGTACTGGAAAACAAAACAAAAATACTGAGTATTAGTCTAGTGTACAGTAGGGCTGCAAGATTAATCGCAATGAAACCGCATGTGATTTGGCAAAGGCTGCGATTATTTGATGCGCAGCTCGTCAGTGCAGCATGGCTGATCGGTAGTAAATGCTGATCCATCTGAACGCCAGAGGGCGCTCTCACACAGACACACCAAATAAGTCCCGCCGCAGAAGACAATAACACTTGTAATTCCAGGAAATCCCTATCGGCATCATACTATTGCTGTAGCTGAATAAACAGAAGATTGAAACGCTTTGATTGATTAAACATGACTAATAAACACACGACTGCCTTATTCTGTGTAAGAAGCCACATCATCTCACAGAGTGATGCTCAACTGTCGTTATGATGTGAGTTTGGAGTAAAAGCATGTTATTAAATGTTGTCTTTAGTTGGACGAGGTTCATAAATGCTTTTTATGTTTGGAAAGATGTTTGACGCGTGTTGCTTTTTCAAAATTCAAATGCATGTTATAAGTGACTCAAACTCGCTGTGCTTTCAGATGGAGCAGCGTTTACAGGGCCTTACATCAATGACAAGCTGCGCATAATTTTTTTTTTTTTTGCAGTTTCATAATCGCGATAAGCCAAATCGGTTTAAGTGCGATTTCATGTAAATTGCGATTTCATGTAAATTGCGATTAATCATGCAGCCCTAGTGTACAGTGTAGTGTACAGATTTAGAACGACATGAGGGGCCATTCAGCCGGCCACCAGAGGGAGCCCTCTCACGAATACTGACCATGTACCAATTATTCTATGCCTCCTGTTTGTCATTAAATGCCCACTGAAGTGCCTTGGAGGTGCCTTTGTATGATGTGTTGACGTAATTTCCATTGAAACAGGAAGTTAAGGCGGGATATATTTAATGGCCCAAAAGCGTTTAGTTTTAAGTCGTACTTGACAGCACCATGGAAGCGAATCCGAGCGCTGAAGATACGCTGGATTCAATAGTACAGGTGTGAATAAATTCTAGTCATTTCATTCTTAACCAACGTACAGTTTATAAACGTAATAAAACTCAAGCGTTTGAGCAACAGAAGACACATCTCCAACCCATTTTTCCCCGTGACGTGTCAGCCGTCGCTTTGGCCAGGTGGTATTTATAGCATAGGGGACGGGACGCCTTAGATTCTAGAGAACATTTGATTGGACAGAAGATGTGATGAGAAGCTGAAGTCCGCAGTGATGTCATAAAAATCTGTGATCCATTCTAGCGGAAATGAGAGACTGTAAATATTGAACGCTTATATCTCCTAAATGCAAATTTTGTCATTGTTTTGGAACACACCAGCTTATTCATAACCTTAAGGCTAATATATTCATACTAAATCAATTAACTTACCACTGGAATCTCTTCAGGCTCTACATGTACATCCTGTAGGAAAGGAGGAGAAATCATATTTAAAAATTGATATTTGCTCACTTGTTAGTTTAGTGTGCCTGAAAAACATGGACTGAACTGTCCAAGGGTATTAAAAAAGAATGGGAAGAGTGAGGCTCATGTCATACCCAATTATCCAAACAAGTGCACAGAACTGACAAGACAAAGTCACCTGTTGTGCATGCAAATTAACTCATGCAAAGAGTCCATTGCAATGTGCCATGAAGATGTATTGTGTCAGGCACCTCCGTGACTTCAGCGAGTCTGTGGACTTCAACTGTCTCAGTTTCAACAGTTTTGGTTTCAGCTTCGATGGAAGGCTCTCCCACGACCCCGGCAACATGCCCGTCGACTTCCACTGCGACGTCGGCAACAGGCTCAACTTCGGTTACAACTGTTTCTGTCACAGTTTCAACTGCAGCAACAGTTTCAGCTGTAGTCACCGTCTCCTCTGGCACTGGCACCTCTACCACAGGACCCTTGGCTGGCACTGGCACCTCTACCACAGGACCCTTGGCTGGCACTGGCACCTCTACCACAGGACCCTTGGCTGGCACTGGCACCTCTACCACAGGACCCTTGGCTGGCACTGGCACCTCTACCACAGGATCCTTGGCTGGCACTGGCACCTCTACCACAGGACCCTTGGCTGGCACTGGCACCTCTACCACAGGACCCTTGGCTGGCACTGGCACCTCTACCACAGGACCCTTGGCTGGCACTGGCACCTCTACCACAGGACCCTTGGCTGGCACTGGCACCTCTACCACAGGACCCTTGGCTGGCACTGGCACTGGTACCTCTACCACAGGATCCTTGGCTGGCACTGACACTGGCACCTCTACCACAGGATCCTTGGCTACTGGCACCTCTACCACAGGATCCTTGGCTGGCACTGACACTGGCACCTCTACCACAGGATCCTTAGCAGGAGGCTCAGCTTCAACTTTACGCTCGGTGTCAACCGTCTCGACAAGTTGAGCTAAAACATGCATCTGTACCAGAACATCATAAAAAGACAAGAAAACATGAAATACATAATGTACAAACAAGCACAATGGCCACATGTTTACAATTCATGTACTTTAAATATTACAATACATGGTTTTACACTAGCATTAAAAAGTAGTTTTTAAAAGAAGTCTCTTATGTTCAATAAGGCCGCATTTATTAGATACCCCCCCCCCCCTTGTAAAAACAGTAATTTTGTGAAATATTAAGATTTAAACTGACTGTTTTTATAGGCCTATTTTTTAACATGCCATTTATTCCTGTGATCCTTCAGAAATCATTTGCTAATTTGGTGCTTAAGAAACATTTCTTCTTATTGCTTATTTTATTTGAAATAGATTTTTTTGGTAACAATCTAAAAGTCTTTACTGTCTCTTTGATCAATTTAACACATTCTTGCTGAATAAAAGTATTAATTTATTAAAATAAAAATCTTACTGAACCCAAACTTTTCAAAGGTAGTGTAAGATAATTTACTGAACACAACAGAAATGTATTTTGCATAGAACTTACAATCTTTGAAACATTTCTATTGATTTAATAATATTTTGTTAATAAAGGAACATTTTAATTTTGCAATGTGGTAGTCAAAAAATGAAAGTATGAAACCAACAAAGAATGATATTATCACATATATATATATATATATATATATATATATATATATATATATATATATATATATATATATATATATATATATATATATATATATATATACCTCTGTGGCTACAGGTGTAGTGTCCTCAAACTGGATCTGTGAATAGCGTGTTTTGAAAAGGTCATAGTTAAAAAAGAAAGAAAGAACAGATTCTTTTAGTAAATTACTTTAATACTTAATTCAAACACTTCATTTAAATGTCTAACCCAATACAAAGCCTCATTTATATATGCATTCTATATGCATGGATATTTGTGTAAAACTAGTGTCTTTATTAGTAAAAAAAGAAAAAAAGATGTGGTTAATAAGTTCTCTTTACACCTCATAAAGCAAAGTTATGAGAAAAAGCACATAATGGCACCCTGAAATGTAAGGTGTGGCGCTGGAGGCCTAGTAATAGGAAAAACACCTTTACCGGCCCATTAGTGTGAATGGCCAAAGGCAAAGGTGTTAATAGATATTCAGTGGTTGAATTGCTGAGGACTGATGGGATATAGCATATTACCATACCTCAGTTTCAGCAGGGATGGACACTGGCTCATCTATAGATGATATGGTCTGAAAAAGACAGTAATCACAAAATGTAAAGCTCCACATCACACTAAAGATTAATTGTGTTACAATTGTCTGCAATAAAGTATCTTTAACTATATAATAATACTTAATAATGATGATAATAATACTTGCGATGTCTGTTCCACCACGCCAACAAGACTCTCTAACCAAAAATTAGTTTAAGACAAAGTGACACTACCATATGGTGAGAAACGGGGATAATTTACAATGCTAATGTTAATTATGCATGTTTATAGCAGAGCAAAGTGTAACATGTGAGTACAACATATGCCGTGTTGTTGAAATATTGAGTAAGGTTTAATATCGATGCGCTCTACATACACAGTGCCTATGTGCTCCAAACGCCCCCTGTGGTAGCAGAACAAAATCTTCCAGGGCAAATTTAAGACACAAAGTGTGCCAGACTGTTCTGAGTTCTCCCACTGCTTTGATTTGAAATGTATGCAACTGTACACTGCATGTTTCTATGGAAGTCATGTTTGGGAAATCATAATTCTGAATTAAAAGGCATTTTTATGACATTACATTTTAAATCATTGTGAGTTTTAATTATATTTAATTAAAACAGAGTAGTCATATTTATGAAATTAACCCTTAAACACATATCTTGGGTCTAGTGACTCCGGACATCCTTCACTACTCTCCTCCTCATTCATTTTTTTAAAGTTAGACATCAACCTTCTTAGTATTCCTCAATCAATTCATTATAAACAATGTAACAAAAAAAATACAATTATAAAAGAATGCCTGTTTTCCTATTCATTTTTTTTTTTATTAAACATTGTATAAGGTCGCTAAAGACCCAAGGTGTGTAAGTATATTTTTTCTGCACAACTATAATTCCTTCGGGGGGTTGGGCGGAACAGACAGATCGGCGGTTTCTTTCAGTTTTTTCCCCTCCATTTTGGCATAAAACACTGTGTTCATAGTCATCCAGTTTAAAATGTTGACTAGTGGCTAAAATTGAAGGACTATGAGAAAAAATGGATGAAAATGAATGCGGTTGTGCAAATCTTTCAATGCCATCGCAAACATTTAATTCACAAAAAGTGTTTATATACTTTCATCTATTACTTACACACATATTATATTATTTCATATAAACAATTTTTGATACAGAGAAATAGAGCACATTGTATTAACTAAATAAAACTTGTTAACCGAAATTGAAATAAAAGCAACTAAATGCAAGTGAGTAATGTATTTTGTTTAGTTTCATGCCTATAATATGCAAAAAAATAAGCGTGAACATGCCACTAGACAGCAATAACACTAGACTCAGCTGAGAATGTGTTACGGCATTAAACATTTTCAAAATATACAAGTTACCATATTAAATGGCAGCCCTAAAATTACTAGAAGACTATGTAAAAAATAAAACCAACAGTGTCAGAGAGAAAATTAAAACTAAATTAGATCAAACTGAATTAACCTCAAAACTTTAATCACCACGGTAAAGCATTACAAAATTCTGTTTAATGGATGCTCACATCATAGATTCTTCATCTGCAGAATGACATTTAACTTAAAAGTATTGTGTAAACCACACAAAGACTTACACAGTAACACATACAACTGTTGTCACAAAGATTGTTGTTAAAAAAGACAAAGGAGATTCTGTTGGCCACCACGCCTCCTCAGAGCTGACCATGTGTGCACGTGGTTATAAATGAGCCCTCAGTCAGATATCGGTTTCTTCAATCTTCAACAGATTAAATAACAATAAAACAACAATGGCAATTATAAATAACTCAAAATATTGCTTTTACAGTTCTAATTTTACTAATCAATCCCTACACTCAAATGTATCAACAAAAACATCAAACGTGCCACAACCCCTTAATAGCATGCATGAATGGGCCATGTACCCAACCTAAGCACATTCCTGGTCTCCACCCACCTATGTGCATTCAGAAAAACTCACATAAAATATTTAAGCTATATTTGGGGGGGGGGGGGGGGGGGGGGGGGGTTGAGTTGACACAGAAAGTACAAAATGTTCTTTCTTCATCAGCTAAACCCCTTCAACAAGCCTCCATCCATTGAGGTGGGAGCTCACCTGCGTTTCCACAGAGACATCCAGCAAGTCAAAGGGCTCCCGAGGGCCTCGAAGCCAACTGAGAATGAGCCCCATGGCGACACAGACCTGACACTCCAGTAAAATAAAACTCAGACCTTAACCTGACACTCACTGCAAGGGTATGTGTCTTTCTCACTCGCCCTGCCCTTGTGCCACTCTGGATGTCCAACCCAAGCACTTGTGATGTCTGTGAAGGGAGAGGGGAGGCTGAAGCAGAGCTCACAGGAAAAGAAGGGGGGGCTTTAAGGGCTTGGCTTCTCTTCAAAAAACAGGGGGGAGGGTGAGGCGCAGGAGGTTGAGGAGTGACTATATATTAAGGTATTGTTTGGGGAGAGTGTCAGCTTGCATATTTGTACATGTATGTATGCACAATAATGTCAGAAAACAGACATCTGCTGATGTCACTTCACACATGAGCCATCAGAGACGCAACACAGAAAGCAGAGACATGTTAACCAGAACTTGCTTAACAGAAGTAAACATGTTGAAAATGCATTTTAAAAGAATTGATTTCATATATAAAATATATTAATATAATGCATTTAATTTATAAAAAAATATACAGCTACGTTTATAGCTACATTTGCAGTTTGTTTTCGGTTAGATTAAACTTCTATTTGAAAATAAATTTGGTTCCACTCAAATTGGTTCCATTTCATTAGCAGCAAGTTTGTAATAATTCTCAGTGGCACTATCCCAATAACCATTTTTTAATTTATAGCCATTCTCAAAGAAAAGATGCAATGTAGCAATGCTAAAATCTCTTTATTTACGAGGTGCAGCTCTGTTTATGCAGCAGAAAATCTGTCAGTATAAAAGTGAAAGCCTGATAGCAGTTGCAGTCACTTCAGTAAATATTGTCCATTGTCTGTTGACAATAGTGTAGCAATGTATGCTGCACAACTTAAACAGAAGTCACATTTTTAAACCAAGCAGTTTTCTGTTGGTCAAAGAGGAAAAATTAATGTGACCAACTTGATACTGTTGCAAAATCTGCATGGGGAACATTTTTTCCCCCACGTGAAATTCCTGATTGAGTGGATTCCTAAGGAAATTAATGGATTTTAGTCACGAAAATTCAAAGAACAATGGTAAACGTGACCTTTAGGTAATTTTTGGGCTTGGTACAAAAACTTCATCATCATTCTACTCAGCACAATTACTTTCCGGGGTTTCATTGGTTGAATCGTGTTCCCTTGTCCCCTTCAGTTGAAACTAAAATCGCTTTATCTGCTCCCCCTCAAGCCTGGGCACAGGACAAAAGGTCTAGTTGTCCCCCCTTATCGGCAGCCCTGCTCACATACAGCAGAGTCTCTACAGACACAGTATGTGTGGATATCTAATCTCAAATATTCAACACAGACCACCAGTTAAACCCTACTGAGCCAACTGGTGTTCAATGACAACAAGTTTAAATACTGTTCCTAAAAAGGAAGCAGGATTCAGAAAAGCTTACGATCTCGTTTTCAATAAAACAGCAGTTTGGAACAGTCTGCTGTGGCTCCAGGCATGCTGTACACAATGTTCACTTACTAAAATATTCCCCTCCTATTGCATACGTGACCACACCCCCATCTCCCATCCAGGCTGTAAGAAGCCATTACTGTCAGGCCAATACTTTAATAACAGTCACAACAGTAACAGCTGCATGATGAATTATAGACTCCTTGAGTCCACTGTAATAATTGCTAATTCCCACGAATTTCTCTGTGCACTTAATAATGATCAAATATAATAACCTCAAAAAAGGCGATTCACATTACCTCTGATATGGGAACGGTGATACTTTCATCTTCCTCAATAACAGCTGGCTCTTCTGCAGGGGGTTCCACTAGGCTTTGTCCTAGGTCCTCTGCAGCTTTTACCACTTCGTCTTTAACAGCATCCGTTACTGGGACCTCTAACACAAGTGGTTCTGCAGGAGGAACTTCAGCGGGAACATCAACTGGAGCGATCACCGCCAGGGGAATTGGAACTGAAACAGGACTCTCTGGAGTTTTAACAACTGGAACCCTTGCAGGAACTAGGGCAGAGACAGCACACACTCCTGGGGTTCCTTTTCCAGAGGAGGTGTACTGTTCCTCCAGGGCCCTTCTCTGGGCCTGCTGCTCAAAAAAAAAACAAAGTAATGAGAAATAGTTGAGATTTGAAATCAGAACCTATTTATTTTTATCTTTAGTTCAGTTGAGCACATAATGGTATTGGACTTCCCTGAGAGCTTACATAAGTTAACAAAAGTTGGCTGTGTAATGGCAAAAAATGGCTGAATCCAATTGATTCTGACATGTCTAGTCAAGCGAGTTGGAAGAGTCAGCACCCCTCGGAGCTCTGGATGGGGCTAAACAGAACATACAAAAATGCTAATCACATCATAATGGAACCATAATCGCATTATAATCACACTCACAGCTTCATTATCCAAAAGCAGGGGCTGGCCAGTGCGGTTTACATAGGCCTCAAAAGAATTTAAGCACCCATTGTGCACGTATGGGGTGTACAGTTGCCAGCACAGTTAAGGCCAAATTATGCAACCATGTGTGAAGATCAGCATCAGCACTGACAAAGCCAAATCAGGCAAAACTTGGGCCCAAGTTCATGAAACAGGCCAGCATAACAGAATAAACAGTCTGGAACAGAGGAGGTGTTTAGGAAAAAAGCACATTTTGCTTCAAGGTTGTTCATTCTAACGCAAACAAAAAAATCTGAAAGATGCATTTGAATGAGCCTACAGCTGCAAAAATTGAGTTAATTGGCTCTGGCAGCTGACTTTTAAAAGACGTTTCTTCTGTTTTGAAGTGCTGGTAAGCAACAAACAGAGTGTTGGAATGCGCTCGCCCCCTAGTACTCACCATTTCTTATATGACTGCATGATTAGAGACGGTGAAATGTGCCCTGTTTAGGACCAGCTGTATCTTGGGGGTGGGGGGGGGGGGGGGGGGGGGCTTAACAGCTAGAGAGATAATAGATACCCCTCTATTTCTGTACTTGTGTGAAAGGCAGTTCTGTTGATATGACTGCATGCCAGGGTTTTGGGACAGCAACTGAACATTAATCGGTTACATGTTCAGCTAAGCAGAATGAAAAGGGTGAGATTTTAATGATATGCCCTTAAAAAAACTGCTGTAAAATTCAAACAAAGAGTTCAGTGTTCAGATGCACAAACTGTGTGTATTTCATTATGTCACTGGTCACAGAGGACAAATATGTCTTAGAGTGGTGAGGCATGGTCAATATTGTGCAACATTCCTTTGCAATGTCAGAATGTAAACTAAATCACCTTTCAAAAATAGACTTATTAAAAATCAATGGATTCATAACGAGACAGATAAAAACAAAACCAATCGGTGCAAAAAAACAATTCTGGTGGTCTCTGGAAAGTGCATTCAACCATGTTTAGAATCAGACTGGCCCAAGGGATATGCCAAAATCAACAAAGTCCTTATAAGTTTTTGGGGGTGGGGTCAAAAGGCATGATTTGGTTTGTTGCACAGAACAAAGAAAAAAGGGTCACAAAACAAACCAATAACACTCTATATGTGAAACAGATATTAATTATGATTCTGGTATTATTATTATCAGGCAAAGTGTAGAAGGGGCAATAAAATCAGTAAATTCTAATTCTGATACACAATCCAAGCAACATTTTTTCAGGACAATATTGTGGCGAACAGGACGGCTGAGGGACGTGAGAGAACGGCGCGAGGCCGGTGGTGCGATTGCTAATGAGCAACACCTGTGAAGCACACCGGTCTCGCATCTCTCACGGAGGAGCGGAAGCTTAAAGGAGGAGCGACGACGTTGATGATCGAGAGAGGAACAGGCCTGCATTTTAGTTGTGTTTTGTTTTTGTATCTGTATTTTACTTTAGCCAGCAGTCGTCCGCGAGGGGCTGCTGGCAGTTATATTTATTTTCGGTAGCCAGCAGTCGTCCGCGAGGGGCTGCTGGCGGTATTTTCGTTTGTTTGTTTTATTTTAAATAAACTATATTTTGATTTTTCGCCGGTTCCCGCCTCCTTCTTCCCTGAACATTGCTACAAATATGTTTATTAATACGTACACCTGTTAGTGCAGTTATCCCTAAAGTAGACAAAAAAAACACTTAAAATATTTGCACATCTATCTATCTATCTATCTATCTATCTATCTATCTATCTATCTATCTATCTATCTATCTATCTATCTATCTATCTGTTATTAGAGATAGTAAAGTGGGATGTGAGCAATTTGGCTGCATCTCTACTGGTTCCTTTATGGGACACACCCCCTACTATAAAATACCCCTGCTCGATGTGTTGCATTTATCGATAGTTCAAATATAATCAACTAAAAGTAAATTAATGTCAGAAATGGACATGAACCAATGGTCTGAGAACAGAAAATTATAAACCTATGGCGTCATCTCACTAAATGTAACTGCTCTAGTAAGCAACGATAGTAGCCTAACAATATTGCTTAATAAACAACATAATTGGAGAAACTCATAAATGCGAAATGCATAATGCTATCGTTTATTAAAATTTAAAGTCCAAGTAAAGCTGGCAGATCAAACTAGAAAACTAGGTAGGGATCAGTTTGGACACTGTAAAAATAACATCATATTGCTTGCAGGACTTTGAATAAAAACAAGTGTGAAAGTAAATGTACTCACCACTCTTCTCATTCGGCGTTTGTTCTTCTTCCTCTTGCTAGGCATGTTTATAAAATGTATAAAAGTTATAAAGTGTATTTGTTCGGTGAGGCGACGAGCGGATCCGTCGCCACTGTTGCAGTCAGATAACAGCAGTCAGACTCAGAATGACAATATGGTTCTATTTAAAGGCGCGTTGTTTTTTCTCATCTCCGTCTGCCTATAGGGGGACGTCCACGCACCTACACATCAGTCTTCATCATCATCATGGCATGAAGTGGGCAGACCCCACAGCTCTTTGCAAGGTTGCATAACATTTTGCAACTCCGATTCGACAGCTTAAAGTCACTTTGAACGTTTCTCGGTTACACTTTATTTTTAGGTGTCCTTGTTACAGTGTAATTATGCATGTTTTTAAGTACATAGACAACATACATTAGACATGATTTTGATGTTGAATTCTCTATTGTTTTATATAGAATTGTTCTATAGTCTATATAGTATTTAATGCAATTACATCAGAAGAAATGTAATTAAATGACAGAAAGAGTAATTCCTAACTTTACAATGAAAAAGTAGTCTAATTACAGTAATTAATTACTCAGTAATACATTACACCCAACACTATGCATGTAGGCTAATTAACATATGCATAATTTATTATTATTATAGTAGTGTAATGTGTAAAAAGGACAATGTAAAATAGCGTTACCCGCTATTCCACTAAGATTGAAAACGGTTTAAAAATATAGAAAAATACATTATTTAGGTACAATTCGTTTTTTAATTGGGCCTATAAATACAAATAAATGTGTACTATAACCCATAAGTTTAGCAAACAAATGTGATTTAAATCCTGGTTTATCTACACATGAACTTCTTTGATGGAGCCAATACACACAGTTTCCAGTCTGGAATATACACACATTCCTGCTCTTTCTTCCAGCCACCACACACTCGCATTCATACAAATACCCCTTGCAGAGAAAGCATGTGCCTGAAGAACTAGAGCTGAGCTGTGATAGGTTGAGTTACATAACTGGCAGACCTGGTAAAAGGAAAACAGAACACCCATACATACTAACTGTATATGACAGATTTGGAAATCATACACATTTCATTTTATACACTGTGTTGTAGATACTCAACTGTAAAGCGATTTTATGCCAATGTAACCAAATTTTTCTGACATGAATGACTGAAAAGAAATGGTTGAAGTGATCTATCCTCTCAGTCATTTAAAGGGATAGTTCACCCAAAAATGAAAATTCCCCAATGATTTACGCACCCTCAAATCATAGGTGTATAAGACATTCTTCTTTCAGACGAATACAATCGGAGTTATATTGAAAAATGTCCTGGCTCTTCCAAGCTTTATAATGGCAGTTAATGGCTGTTTCTGTTTTGTCCATCAAAGTGCATCCATCCATTATAAAAGTGCTCCACACTGCTCTGCGGGGGTTAATAAAGGCCTTCCGAAGTAAAGCGATGCATTCGTGTAAGAAAAAAATCCATATTTAAAACTTTATCGTCTAAAATAACTAGCTTCTGGCAGACGGCCGTACGCATCGATTTACGGTGAAAGAGTAATATCACTTGACCTGACGCATGATGTATTGACGCACGTGGAAGCGCAGAGGATAGAGCAAAATAAAACACCAGTCATAAACTAGAAGTCTAAAACGACAATTTTTAAAGAGAAATGTCGGAGGAGCTTGAGTTTGTTGCCCAGCCCTGTTTGTTTGAACCGCGAGAGGCGTCAAAGATTACGCTACTCCCACATCATATATCTTCACTTCAGAAGGCCTTTATTTATCCCTCCAGAGCCATGTGGATTACTTTTATCATGGATGGATGCACTTTTATGGACTTCGAAACAGAAACGTCCATTCAGTGCCATTGTAAAGCTTGGGAAAAAGCATTTTTTTTAATATAACTCTGATTGTATTCGTCTGAAAGAAGAATGTCATATACACAGTGGTGTAGTGCAGGGTATACGGCGTATACCCACTTCTTTTTCAGTCGGCATTGCGTATACACACTTCTAAATCCCCTCTGATGCGCATCATTTAGTAGCTAATCCAATGTCATGGGAATAAAAAACACCCAGTCAGGGTCGTTTTTTTGAGTGTAGCCAATATAATGAAAGTTGTGAAATAATTCCCTAATATTAACTCTAATTTGGTGCTGCAATGATTCGCCCATCGCGACGCTGACTTTCTCATTTGAGCTTTGAGTTGCTTCAGCATCAGGACTCAAACACCCGCTCGTCAATGTCAAAATCTTTGAGACGAATCAAAGCCAGCAGGATTTTTGTTCACAGAGGCGCGAGCCGAGCGCGAATCCCTACGCGACGCTTCACTTCAGTTAACGATCATACAGTGCGGGATAAGATGCAAGTAGCTAAAATAAACAGCTGTTTTTCGATAGAAGTTTTAAATGACCGAAAGAAATAATCAGTTTGATCAAAGAAAGTGGCAATTATAAGATCAATTTAACAACTGCAGCATCCTATTAAATATATTGCCATTATTATTGTATAAATATATTTGTATAACGTTACCTCGAAGGTGTTGTTTGTATCACTCCGCTTGTCTGTGTTTGCGCAACTTGCATCATTAAGCCAGAAGGTGGCGACAAGTGACTATCTTTATGAGTAAGTGAACCATTGATTAAATGAACAGATTAGTCCAAAAAACATTGATTAATTTTGGAAAGAAAAAGTAGCTGAAACTGATCTTTGATGCTCATATAATTGCTCATATATGCCTCTGGACACAGAAGGATTGCATTGGCGTTTGTTTGAAATGTAACATCTATGCAAAATAATCCTTGAATCATTTCTCATTCAAGGCCATTCCCGTTTTGAATATGTGATTGTGCATTGTCAACAATAAGCATAAACATTCTGCATTTCCATTAGTGGATCATTCATTGCGACATTGAAACTGATTCTCATGTTTAAGAATCTGATCAAATACTTCATGCTACTGCCCACCGACATGCTTTTAAAGCTAGTTACAGGCCTTCAAAACACCTTAAAATGCTCATGTCGAGATCAGGAAAATCAAAAGTTTCTAATTTAAGGTAATTCTTATAATTCATGCAAGAATTCTAGTTATTCTATGTTATATTCTATTAATTCATTCTATATTATATAGTCTTGCATATTCAATACTAATATCCAAGACTAGTCTTACATGTCACTGTTTATAACACAGAGTGTTCATCCTTTGCTGGGATGCTTAAAAAAATATTGGGGACATAAATTAAGAGTATACCCCCTTCTCCAGGCACCACTACATCACTGCATATACACCTCGGATGAATTGAGGGCGAGTAAATCATGGGGTAATTTTCATTTTTGGGTTAACTATCCCTTTAAACTGTGTAGATGACCAACATGTTCATTTGAAAATAAAGACAGCCTGGTTTAATGAGTGAAAATGGAAATTTTATCTTGAAACAATGGAATCAGCAGATTGTTTTCATAAGTACAGCTGGGAACTGAATGCCATTACTTGGGGCTTTATAGATCAAGACAGATATGGATTCAGTCAAAGGTTAAAAAAGACTTTACGTACTTTACATTTGGGCCATGATACATTTTTTTTGTTATATCAGTTTTATTTGAACATTGAAACAGGATTTTAAAGCAAGATGGTTTATTTAAACAAGACTTTTTTTCTTCTCTCTAAACACCCATTTTTAAAAAAAAATGCAATATCAAATCTAAAAAAAGGAAATAGCAAAGAATGGAAACAAAATAACTTCTAAACTATTAACAAATACTAGAATTTTGCTTTCAAAATCATCACTTAGGTTAATGAAAGAACAATTTTATTTCTCAACAATGAACTCAAACGCTCATCAAAAGATATTTAGAGCTGTATTTAGGGCATAAGTTCTCATTTTAAGGAATGACGTATACCATTCAAAATCATATACATTTTTTTCAAAATCTTTAAAATCTGTACCACTTACAGTATAGCCTTGCATGGTCATTTAGACATTTTTAAACAGGTAATTTGTAATGGAAACCTGGTCTTCACAGCAAGCTTCTGCATGAGTGGCAGGAGTATATGAAAAGGTTACAGTCATCCTTGAAGCCTTCGACCCCTGAAGAGAGAAGCCTAAATTGCAGCGGTGTCATTTTACATGCATTACCCCCTGAGGATTGAAAAAAAGTTTGTTTAAACTTGCAGTCTTTGGGTTAAACAAAAAAGTATGCATTTATTTTAAGGTGTGTTTAAGTTGCTAGCATTACTCTTACTTTCCAGGATGTTCTTAAACCATGAACAAATTAAAAAATACTGAGTTCTGAGCTGTATTTATTTTAAATTTACAGTTATGCACTGTAAATGATTTCTGTTGTTTTCACAGGATTATACTGTTTTTCTCAACAGTTTCTTACTGTATAATCTATGTACAGTAAGTTACAGTAGATTTAGTTGTTTTCACAGTATTACTTTGTATTTTCAACAGTTATGTACTGTGCACACAGTTGACAGTATGTTACTGTAGAATTTCAATGCATTCTGGAAACTGTTAATCTAAATACAGCAGTGCAAATTGACCACGAAAAACACCACACCCAGTTCCACAGGTAAAATTGCTAGCCTACTAATGTTATTCTTACATTTAAAAAAATGTAGGACTGGGTGACCATTAACAGTCTTAATTTATGTCAGTGGGGTGTGCATGAGAGCGCATTTGAATTTTGAAAGAGTTTCTGTCGTGTCAGTGGTGCCGTTGTCTTTTCTGCCGACCTGGAACTTCTTCATCTGGTAAGTAATTCTTATTATGTGATGCATACGGATTCTAGCTAATAACTTTAAAGTTATTTAGAATAGCTGACCACGATTTCGATATTCAATTTAATCTATTCTAGACATTTTACTATAAGAAGTGTACAATATGATACTCTTCAATGTAGCCTAGTTTGGGACATGTTACTGTAAATTTAAATACATTAGTACGAAATGACCGCGAAAAATAGCCACAACAAGCTGCCATTTTATGAAGAACTCTTCAGTTCCCTTCCCTCTGTGAGAGCGCGCAGGCCTTGCATTGCGTCGCTGTCGGCAACGTTTTCGCCATACATATCTGGTTAGTAACAGTTAATTCATCTTTATATTTTTATGCAAACCATATCAGTCACTTACGTTAACAGATTAACGTTAGAAAGAACTCCCCGCGGCATGCTCTATAACGTCTGTATAAGTCAGTTCATTATTTTATAACTTATAGGGTTGGGAATTGAAAATAGATAAATGTATCCTGAAATCGGATATCCAAGGTTAGGATTCGGATTATTGTTATAGAATTAAAGTTTCGATTCGTCTTATTGATTTTTTGACGCTTATTTTCGTGTAAATCCTGACCTGGCGATCTGCCATTTAACGTTAACGTTAACATTACCTCAGTGACAGTCTCTGGACCGCGTGAAGCGCCCAAAAGGTGCATTTTTGTCCAAATACAAAGCTATGTGTGACATTTACAGTATTGTCTGCTATAATATCGTACTTGTTTTTTTTTAAACTATGTGTAAATGACATGTACTCATTTGAAGGGAAAAAAGACGCCTTGTCAAGCTTTTTTTTGTCATAAGATGTAACTTAGTATCACACAAGCAAGATTGACGTTTTCACTTGATCGTAAATGAATTGATTTTAAACAACAGTCCAACAAACAAGATGTTAGTATTAAGTGAATTACACTTTAGACATCATTTTGTCTGTTTTTGCTGTTTTTACTGTATTTTAACTGTCTTGTCTGTTCTCCTTTTCCACAGGTGTGAGCTGTGCATATTAAGAAGACCCCTATCCATCTTGACGATCGATGAATTGTAAATCTAATCTAATTTAATTATTCTATTTATCGAACTACTACTATACCTTGGTCCAATACTGACCCACTGAGAACATTTTAAACAGATTATTATCCATCTGCGAATTTTGAACAGATAGGCTAATTGTCTATTTGCAAGTTGTTAAGAATTGTTGTGAATATAGATAGCATTGTAGATGGCATTTAAATTTAGGTAATAGATCAATTGAACTTGGGAATCTCCATATTTAGAAATGGGTTTCTCTTGCAAACGGTGTTGTTTCTCTGCAGAGACTATTAACGTATTCATCAGACATGTCAAAGAACACAGGAATCTTGCCAACTTTAGATTTTCTTGTGGGCTTGTCACATGCCCTTGTAGTTTTAGGACTGCCACTGCCCTTCAGGTTCACATGTATCGCAACCACTCCAAGCTAAAACCAGATGTCAACAGATCTCACAGATGTATTGATATGACCTGCCATGTTGAGGGATGTGATTTCACTTCCACAAACTTTTCGGATTTATGTGAACATTTAAAATGGCACATTAGAGATGGCAAGAAAATTCAATGCCCTTTTGAAAATTGCAAAAAGAATTTCAGAGTGAGGCCTTCATCCTCACCTGTTCTGCTAAGTTTCTATTTTACCTGTTCAAGATAAATTTTGCATGAATTGAAATAAATGAATTGCTCACTGATTTTAATTATTAATTAGAAATTGTTCATTAGACTTGTTTTAAAACAGATTTTTGTTTTATTATATTACATTATTATTACTAATGCATTGTTTAAAAATACACAATAAACGTTGTTGTACAGTTTAAGGTTCAATTGCATAAAAGCTTGGATAGAAAACTTCCTATTGCAAATGTTAGAACAATAAGTCTGCATATAAATTATTATTAATACTGTAATGCAAGTTTTTCATGGCACATGTGCATGATGAGGTTGTTTTGTGTTTAGTTTTTTTTTAAAGGACACTGGATAATAACTTGTCATTTTGTAATACTCATCTGGATTGGTGGTTTACTCGTCAAAGCTAGTTTATACATGTCTCCCAGCCCTGCAAATCTGGTCCTCTAGATAGCAAGCAGCCAAAAACTCTTTAAAATCAGCAACAGACCAGTCTGACCAGTTAGACAGTTCATCTCAAACCAGTAGACCATCTTAGACTAGTTTAAGCTGTTTTCCCCCAGCAGGGAGTGGGTGGTTGAGTTATGGATGAACTATCTTTCTAATAGATTGATCAGATAGCGCCCCTTTAATCTTTTATATTTGTTCATAATCATTTTTGCATGAATTGAAATGCATGATTGTTCACTGGTTTTATTTATTAATTATAAATTGTTAATTAGTCTTGTTTTAAAAAAAGATTTTTATTGTATTATAATACATTATTATTATTAATGTATTTAATTGTATTAATGTATTTAAATGTACATATGTAAATTTACTAATGTGTTTAAAAATACACAATAAACCTTGTGCAGTTAAAGCTTCAATTGTTCTTTTTTTCTTTCCCATTAACATTTAAAATAATATTTCTACGGATTTTCTACATATTCTACAGGTTACACAGTAGCACTATAAAATAAATAAAATAACATTTCATAACTGTATAATACTATACAGTTATATTAAAAATTAACAGTGTATAACTGTACTTTAATATGGTAAGAAATTACAGTAAAATAATGTTATTTAATTTTACAGTATGCTTGACAGTACTGTAGTTAGTGTTACGGTAATTTTACTGTTGAATGAAATACAGCAAGTACTGGATAATTGTTGCCAGTAAGTTACTGTTAATTTGACAAGAAATTTTTTATAGTGTGAGCAACCGTATATCTACTTTTCATGAACATTACTCGTAAAATAATTGTTCTTTATTGGCATCTATGGTTCCAAGAATAACTTTCAACATCAATGTAACCTTTCCATTAAAAAAAAAAGCTTCTTTAGATTATTAAAAAGTTCTTCACACATACCAGCGAAAAGCCCCCTTTGGAAACTTTTTTAGGTGCCTGTTCCACTGTCTTTTTCTGTCTGTGCACCTATCACCAAACCAAAAGAAAATCTGAGGAATAAAAGCCAGGAATTCCCAAGATTGCATACAAGTGATCTGATTAGGGCTGGGTATCGATTCAGAGGTTCCAATTCTATTTGATTTCGATTAGCAAGCTCTCAATTCGATTCGATTCGATTTCGATTCTAAATTCGATTTCGATTCCCGATTCGACTCAATGAATATAGATTTAATACAAATCCTATATTTATAAAAAAGAACAGTGAACATAAGTTTACCAGTGGTTAATTCGTTCAAAGAGCCATAAACCCGTATATTAAACACGTTTTATTTTAGGTACACTTGGGTACATTAAAACAGAACCCAATTCTATATTTCAAATGCATACAATGAATAGACAGGCTTTTCACATACCTTGATCAAACAGGATCAGGTTATTTTAGGTTTAAGATAAAACACAAATAAAATCTCACAGCATTAGCTGTAACACGAGGCTGCAAGCCTATGATCAGTGTAGGAAAGCTAATACTGGCTTTTGGGTGATAGATAAATGAATATGGAAAAAATCGATTAGTGGCCTTTGAGAATCGATTTTGAATCGACCACATTTTAAAAAGCGATTAATCGAAAAATAGATTTTTTTTTGCCCAGCCCAAGATCTGATAGTGATTTAATGACAATAATTAAAATTACATCATTTAAGCATTTATGAAAATTTTATCAAAACATAAATAAAAAAAAACAGTCCATTATGTAAGAACACTTAAAAAGTACTTGGAAAGCACCAGAGTACATTGGAAAAACTCCCAGACCAGTTTTAAAAAGGACTTTAAAATCAGAGACTGAATCTGACACCCCTGCTGGAAAAAAAACAGAACTGTTATCTGTGTTCTGGGACACGGTAACTAGTTTATAGTTGGTAGTAGACTAACAAGATGGTCAAGCTGGTGACTGAAACATGCTGACTGCTGTCAATTTGAGCTAATGAACAGCATAGACCAGCTTAAAACAACTTGACTAGATTTTCCAGCAGTGATAGATGAAAACAGCCTCATCAGAATACATTCAAAGCCTTCTGCTGATCAGAGCAGACACTCACCCATCTCAGGTCTCTTCCTGTGAGGTCAATTCGTTTTCTTCAGCCCTTCTTTCAAGATAGCGTCTCTATATTTCTCAGTTTGATAGTAATCAGAGTCAATGGCCCCTGGAGAGTCGTTTAAGGTGAGGAACAAGTCTCCATTAGACTCTGTCACTGTGTGGATTCTTTGTTTAATGCCTTTAGAGCACCAAGTGGGTTTCAGAGGCTTCACAGAAGGGTCCACTGCCTGATAGAGACCCTCACCCTCATCTAATGTAATTTTATACTTATGCCATGGGCACACTATGCATGGCCGTCCATCAAAGTCCTTCAGTGGCAAAAGAACAATTTTAAAGTTGAAGCAGATTTGTGGCATACAGATCTAAATAAGAAGATAAATTGCCTAATGAAATAAGGCTTCACAACAACCCACCTCTATATCTCCTTCCTGAAGTGGACCTCCAGAGTCTGCAACAAAATAAAAGCATAATGGAAAGCATAAAAGCAGTGTAATGTAAACATATGTCTGATAATGTCAAATATTAGTGAGGGCGGAAGGATGTGCATGGCCTTCAATGTGTGTAAATTTCGAGTAAATAAAAGAATTAAACATCCCAGTAAACACGTAATCAAAGAAGAGATGTCATAGCAAGAAGGAGGGGACGTTATTCTGATTAAACTTTACAAGAACACATTTAAAAAAAATTGTATGCCCTCCACCGATAAAAAAAATAAATAATAATAATTGTAAAATTTCATGGTAGCATGCAGAAGCTTACGATAGCAACGAGCATCAATAGCATAGAAGTCCCCCTGGTGGTACATCACTAGAACATCTCTTCCACCAACTGATTTCACCACTCGTCTGGTTTGAATGATGTTTTCTTTCTTCCCTATAACATAAGGTCTGGATGCAGCCGCGACCTCTTCATCAGAGCTCATTTTCCCAACACACACTTTTTCTGCACTCTTCGACACCTCGTCACAACTGTACAATAATAATACAATAAGACAAATAAATAACAAACACACGATAGTGCTATGCGATGAACAATCTTAAATTACGATCTCTATAAATGAGTAAATAATGTCAAAACTGTCATTTTGGGGAACTAGTACCAAAAAGTACCGAGAATGGCCGTGTCAAGATTCTTTCAAAACATTATGGGGCTATGCAAAGCCACAACTCATCATACATCAGGATGGAAAAAATGTTTATCTATTCTTTATTCATTGGTTCGTGCATTGATACGTGACTTTGGAGATGCCCAGCTGTTTAAAAGTTGTAATTACGACTTCTAAGAGAGGACGTACAAGTTAAAATCACGGTACTTACGAAATGGTGCGAATGACGTTTACTCTCTCCAGCGGTCCGATTATTTAAATTTGATGAGATCCTGTGATAGTTTTAATATCAGTAAACTCTCCTTAACTTTGTCAAATGTGAAAATACGTCATATGCAGATAGCCAGATAGATCACACACATATTGTGGGTAACTGTTTAATCCAGAGACTCCAAACGTGTTTTTAAAATGTAATCTCAACATGTGCTAATCTACTTTGACATATGTCTCTTTTTGTTGCTTGTATAATTTTTAAAATAAGCGATTTAGTAACTATTTACGACTTATATGTAAAAGCGAAATCCACGAAACGAAACAGTGTGGATCATTTCCGGTAATATCCAGCTTTAGCGTTTCAAAATAAGAGTTTAGACTGCATATACGAGTTTTTTATTTATTTATTTATTTTACTGAAACGTAGAACTTATATAGTCATTTAAATTATTTATGTAGAAATTATCAGCGACATAATAGATGGTGCTGTAATTTTAATTTTAAAACGCTTATAGCAGTAGCTGACATAATATTTTTGTTTTGATCATAATGCTTTCAACAGAATATACGATTTTTAGGGGAAAGGGTCTATCTTCCGCTCCATTTCTTTATATATATTAAACATTTTGCCTTCACCAGTCATTTTCAAAGTACAAACTGGCCTTAGGCTATAGGCTAGTCTCCATTAATATGAGGTCATAAATGCTGCATATAAAGTTAGGCATTTGCCATTTTAAATTGAGTAGCCTATAGTAGGCTGTCACTCCACAGGACATGTCATCTATCCCTGGTATTTCATGTCAACTGCCCATATGTATAAATAAACAAGTAAAAGCCCAAAACACCGAACAATAGGCCTATTAGTGTAAGACCCTTAGGTGGTGCTGTTGATACGCATTAAAATGCAGTTGGAGTGACTATCTGTTATGTCCTGTGAAGTTCAACGACTTCAATTAATATTGAAGTTGACAAAGCTTCTTTCTGTCCAATTATAGTGTTTTATGTTTTCTGAGAAATCCATTTTTATTTATTTTAACAGGCCGACTGTAAGAATAAAATTTGAATTCTAAGGCAACTGGCTTTAGATGGCACATAAAATAAACAATAAATAAAACAGTAATAAATGCAACACATGCAGGCTCGAAATATAGCATATAACGGATATGCAAAGGCCTAGCACATAGGGAGGGAATGAATGGAATAGATAGTTTGAGTAAAATTTGAACTTGGAAACCTAATAGATTTTAGTCAGATAAAAGCTTAGACTAATGTTAAAAAAAAAAAAATGAAAGACTTACTCAGAGTGACTTTTCCTATGAATCTCCAACACAGGCCAAAACAGATGTTTACTTAGTTGGTAATGAATGAACAGTTGCAGCCAGCACTCAAGCTTTCGGAAATGATAAATGTACAAGGGTTTAATAAAATGGTAATTTATTGAGAGTAAGTTACGGTGGCAATATCCTCTGCTGTGCATGTTTTCCCAGTCATGGGATACATCTGCTCTAATCATTCAAAAAACAGTCTTCTTCAAATAGCAGATAGCATAATTTTAAAATGCATTTCATCATTTGACCTGATGCGTTTGGGTATAAACATTTAAAATTGCTTTTGATGTCCCTCCTCCACCCTTCCATTGCCTGACTGAGAATGCATTAACCCAGATTCTTCCAAAGCCCAAATGTTGCTTTTAACAGCTACTTAGCATCATGGGAATGAAGAGCAGGCAGTTTTTATTTACATCAGAGAGCAGCAAAAGTAGTGAATAAGTTTGCACCCATTCCCTGAAACTGATTATCTATAAAAATAGTAAAAAAAAAAAAAAAAGTACAGGTACAAACAATATTCCATTGTAGACCTCATATTCTTTTCCATTGAACTGTATTGCTCCACATAACCATTATATAGTACAGTAATTTAGAATATGTGTATAATTAGAATCTGTGGAATACTTAATGGCACAGGCAAACTTGAATAGCAATTAAAAACATAAATGAGGGTGCATTTGTAAATATAACTGCGCAGCTAATGAATGCTTTTGGTTCATGTGAAACTGTGAGCTTGATATAGCCCATAATAAATGGCAAAGGGGCCGGAATCAACACACACAGTACACATGGCTTGGCAGTTGTAACTTCACAGGCTGATGTGCAGCCCCTCAGTGATACTAAATGGCTTTCCTATTAAAAGGGAGCCAAAACGTACATTCATTCTCAAGATGCTACAGTAGGAGGTGTTATGAAATAGCTTTAGCTCATCCATGTTCGGGCATCTGCTGCTACTTTAAAATCATGTAATTAGTATGTTGCTTTGAATTTAAGCCATAATAAATAGCATTTCCCACTAATCTGGAAGTGCTTACACTGGCGACGTACCTGAGAGAAATCAGATTTTACAGCAAGTGATCTAACTTTTCCCCCACTCAACCCTCGCTTTTGTGAAGAATAGACTATTCGTTTTAGTCATATTGAAAAAAAAAGTTTCAAATGAAAAAAATAATAATACTATGAATAATAAAAGGTACTTAAAGTCAATCAGTTTAATTAAGTATGCATTCATTTTGCTTTACATGTTACACACTATAACAGGGAACAGTGATGTAATTTATACTTATTTTGACACATTAATTCACAACACTTGCTTATGCAAGACTGTATGATAATTAAACACATGGTACAATAGGTGACAGTCCTCTCATTATCTGAATATTTTGAAGCCTAATAAGTGAGGCACAGGATGAGACATTTTTGTTCTGTATTAATTAGCAGCTTAACCTGATTTCCTGATGTGGCTATGTAGGTCTCTCTCTCTTTTCTTCTTTTTTTTATCCAGGTTACACAGACAGACAGATGGTTCTCAGCCAGAGGTGAGCAGCTATTGCTGGGCCACAGCCCACAGGGCAATAATAATAATAATAATAAAAAAATAATAATAATAATAAAAAAATATTTATAATTGTTATTATTAACACACACGCACACTGCATATTATTATGGCATTTAAAAGTCCCCAATGAAAAAATTGAAAGTTCTCCACATCAAGAGAAGCACAGGGGTTAACCGTTAATACAGAACGGTGAGTTTAGTTTGTCCAGCCTCGGGAGAGTCTGCGAAAAAAGTCCCGTCTGACTAAAGGTTACAAATACTCAGAGAGAACAGGAGGAAAGCCAAACACACCTGAAGAAGAAACGGCTCGGTAAGTGTCATATGACGTTGACTTTCATTCAAAAAAAACATTGCGTTTCAACAGATAGACACTGGAGAAGGACGACACGTTGCTTGGATGGCAAGATGCCCTTATTCACCGTGCTGGTAGAGTTCGTAAGGATACAAGTCATCTATCAAGTTTCACAGCTAAAACGTTCAAGCTTTCAGTGAAAGAAAATAAGAGGTAACGTTGGCGGTTTATTCAGTCTAACGTTAGTTATGTTTAAAAGATAACGTTTGTTCAGTTTGCTGTGATAGCGGTAGCTGAAACACCTGTCAAAACTTAAGACTATTATCGTTTTAGTGACTGTAAGTGTAAACATACATCGTTAATAAACCTCGGGTTGTTGTTCATTCAAATCCCAGATTTCAGCGTGAGTCAGAGCACCCCTTCCTCCAACAACATTATCATGGTCGTACGTTCACACCGCGCCATACTAGAGCGGCAAAATTCGCTCTCGCCGCCCTGCCAGCGACGCCGTGTAAAGATTCGTGGACGCTCTGACGTAGATCGAATGTTTGGTCTTTTTAAAAACTAAAAAAAAAAAAAAAAAAAACTCCTCTATTTTGCTCGCGAACTAATGTGGTCGCAATCAAAGTAACTTGACTGAGCTCGCTGGATGGAATCCTCTTAAACGGAGCACTTCTACAATCCGATTGGTTGGCGCCGGTTGCCGCTGAACCGCGTCATAACTCAAGTCATTACCATAAAGTTGACCGATTTCAACTTCTCCTCGCCGCTCTCACCGTACAAGCCGCGCCGCACCACGCCGCCCCTCCCACGCCGGCGGCGGTGTGAACGCAGAGGTCGATAGTAACGTTAGCCTATTCCACAAAAATAGGCTACCTTATTTAGGCTACTATATAGCCTAACTATAAATCACAATTTAGTATGTCTTTCAGACAGTAGAATACAGTTTTGTCTTTTATTTATTTAGATGTCATTAGAATTGCTGATATTGTGCAAATATGTCATAGTATAAGATTGAAGTAAAATTGTAACGTCACCATGATTGCTTTACTATAAAAACAATATTATAATTATATTATTTTTTTGTTATTAAAAACCTGGTGTGTTTGATATTCAGGCATATTGGCCATGAACACGGAGATACACCTCTTACCTGGCACGTTGCACATTTTCTTGGCACCTTGCTCATTTTCTTTTACAAGAGTAAGAAAGTAAGAGGAGAAAGGGAGAGCTTGTCACACACGTGTGACTTGTCACACATAATTCACAGCTGGTGCAAAAGTGCATTCCCAAAGCGCTTCAGCGCAGCACTTTTGAAAGGGAACGAGTATAGACTTGCTAAACCTTTTACAATGATATTTCCATTTTTGTATTGCATACATTTGTGTAAACCCCATTTATTATTGTATTGTGTATGCTATATCGATGTAAGCCATTGCCTTGTATAGATATTGGTATCACTAAATGCCCATTGAAAACCAATATTGCTTGACCTTCAAACAAATAAAACTAAAAAAGACAGCAAGTCATTTCAGCCCTGTTGTTTCTTTAGTTTCATTATTTCTCCCCGATGTCACAGAAATTAAAGATGCACAATATTTACATGCTTTCATAAAGAAATATAGCTATTTATTAATTCTTTTTCTCAGTTAATAAGGTGAAGATACATCTCTTCACCCGGCTACAAGATTGTTCCAGCATTTTATGGATTGTGCTGGCAGTTATCTTAAACTGTAAAGAGTTGAAAGTGATTGTAGCAGATGTAAGGAGGTTATTAGCTTTGGTGCTCAGTGTTGCATAGAGACCATAATGTAATATTTGGAGGAACAGTGCATTGTGCTATCCTTACACAGGCTGAGGGATAAAATCATTCTCATGAAAGTCAAGTGTGAGAGTTATTTGCATGTCGAGTGTGTGGTCAGCGATTTCCCCCTCATCTCTCTCAGTGGGTCTATCAAGATTGCTGGTCTCATGACACTGTTGTTATCCTCCAATGCAGTCTGACCTTGTTGCTGTTTGTTCCTGCAGTGTTTGGAGGTTTCTCTGGACAACTAGACCTTTGCGAACAAAAGTTGCTGCTTTGAACGACAGAAGGTGTGAGGAAGAACAGGCCTGGAGCTAATCAAACAGCGGTTACTAGGAGAAGGTGAATGTCTTTTGTCAGAGTGCCATCAGCTGACTGAGACACTGAAAAATTGGTTATCTCCGGCTTCCACGTATTGTCTGATGCGGTCAGTGACGGAGCCCTGTTCACCATATGATTTCGATCTAGCCTTTTTGCCATCTTTACAATATTTGCACTCAATAATCACAGCCAGGGTTTAGTTTTAGTGTAGATCCTGTCGGCTTCTACCAGAACGACATCAAAGGGTGAAATGCTAAAAATCAAGCAGGAATAAGTTTGTGCTTCTCTTTTAATTTTACTAAACCCCTCATCTCAGCTGCCAAGACAATTAGAGCAAGGGATCTCCTTTAAGAGTCTCTCAGAGCTAACAAGACTAGTAGGGAGGGAGTAAAAAGAAAAAGAGGAGAGGGAGGGTGGGTGGAGAGCCAGAGAGAACTGGCGCTCAAGTGTGAGTGAGAGAGCAGGCAGAACGCAGCGAGCGAGGGTCTCCTGTAACCATTGGCACTTTGATACATTTCAAAAGCCTTACTTTCTCCATTGAAGAATCAGACCTAATGCGGTTAGCTTCTGAGACTCGTACTCATGACGGCAGCCAAATGAATGGGCTTATTTTTGAGAATTGATACTTGCCAGAGGCGGCTGTAATTGAGGATGGATTTTTGAGAGACCTGCTGGGTAAGAGGGATCCTAACAGTGACTTAAGAACAGCCCACAAAGTCAAAAAAGGAGAGGAACATTCACAATAGATGGATTTCCTTGGATTTGTTGGCAGTGCTGATCTGTTTTCACTCTGTTGATGTATTTGGGTTTCTAAGATTCTGCCTTAAGTGGTAAGGAGTTCAGGTATACCTCAGCTCCACGCTGGACCACACAAACTATCTGGAGGAGGTCTGGAGAGAATGGGGAAATCAAACAGCAAGCTCAAACCAGAGGTGGTGGAGGACCTGACCAGGAAGACATACTGTAAGTACTTTCTGATTAAACTCTTTAAAAAAAAGGCTCCAAAAGTGTTTTCTTCCTCGCTATAGTGATGCCTTTAAAGAATCAATTTGGGTTCCCCAAATAACCTTTCTTAGAACTTTTTTTTTTAGTGTGAAGAAATTTTAATAATCTGAATAACCTTGTTCCACTATAAAGAACCTTTTGTGTAATGGAAAAGTTCCGTGGATGTGTAAAGGTGCCCTGGGTGATTCTCTGCAGATTTTTTGTTTTGTTTAGCTGGTTGAAAGTCTCCTCATATCCTGATAGCAATCACTCTATCAGGTCTAAATGTATTTTTATAAATATATGTCATCTGTGGAAGGCGTAGGACCATATAATGTTCGTTCAATCGTATCGTTCAGTCCGAACGGTCCTGTAGCATGTGTTCCCTGTCGGTCAATGTGTGTTTGCATACCACTACGCAGGCTGTTCACACAGACATAATAAGTCAACAGCGCGTTCACGTACGCTGTGCAGACAGAGCGAGAATGGCAGGCAAGCAGCAATCACATCCAGACTCTTATCGTGGAACCCCTGGCATGCAAGAAATATTAATATACACTGATAAGTTTTGCTAGCTAAACAAACCGAAAACTTGCTGCATTAATTCAGTTTTTAAGAAGTTGTTTACATTTGGTATTGTAGTACTGTTACTCACTGTACTGCAGTAATATCTCCAGTCTTCTGGGCTGTGCTCGTTCATCTTTAAGGTTCTTCATAGACGCCAATAAAAACCTCTATTTAAAAAAATAAAAAAAGGGAATGTAAAACAAAAAAGCTGTTTCATACCTATTTGCATGTTGTTTATTAGTGTTATTTTTTTCTTCATTGTTACTGTGATCTTTATTTTTTCAGCTTTTGAGTGAAAAGGCCATGTAGGCTATATTAAAAGTGATTTGTATTTATCTGTTATCCACTTGGGTACAGCACATGCATTAATTAATAGTGGTGAAAAATGAGCAAAGTTGTTTGAAAACAACATTGTTAAACTGCAATCAAGATCCTAAGGCTGATACCACATACGTTTTGAAGAAACGCACAATTCAGAAATCACAATTCTCGTGACATTACAAATTGTGATTAGCAGGTGCCTGGAAGTGGGCCAAATCAGCATGTTTTAAAAGCCCCCCAATTGGGACTCAAGCTTTATGAATATGCAAATTGGTCGGTCTTGAGATATGCAATCAGGCTGGTGGTTTCCCAGAGAGATATCCGAAAGCTTGCTCTCTGCCAGTGAAGGAAATTGTGTTTCCATGGATGCATAGGCTATATATGTAAACACATTGAGCTAGGTCTTGATTCTATAACTAGCGCCATGAAATGACAACAGTATGGACTAATACTAAGGACACAATTCACTGTAGGCCTTGTATGCATTTGTTTAACTGAGATTCTTCATTAGTTTGCTGTCTTTTTTTGTGGAAATCAATTGTTATTCATCACATTTCCACAGTGGCCGAGAGAGCTCAACACTGCAACTACAGGAAACGCATGCAAATAGAAAAAAAACACACCAGCAAATTAAGACAACATCTTCTTTAGTTTTTGACAAGACATGCGCTCCATGTACTCACAATGCAACTAAAAACAGAAACCCGTTGCAAATAGCACAAAGCTTAACGTGCTGCAACTGAAGAAAATGCATGCAACCACCAGCAAATTAAGAAAACATCTTCATTAGTTTGACATCATTGCGCTGCAAATACTCACAACACATCAGGATGTTCAAATAATGAAGATTATTTTAAAATTTATTTATTATTTACAAACGGATGATGTTTTATGAACGTGCTGGTGTTTTTACTATGTGCATACGTTTTCTTCAGTTGCAGCGCGTTGAGCTCTCTCGATCACAGTGCATTTCTCTTAATTGCTGTGTGCTGGCATAAAAAACATATCAACCAAATCATACCTTAGCAACTGTTGCCATCCAGAATATTATGAAATAAGTTTTTCTATTTGCTAATCTATGGAAGCTCTCTTTTGCTCTTTGCAAGTCTATGGAAGTCCTGCGTGTTTAGATTAGTTTTACATGCATTTTTTTTTATAGTGACTCATTGTTTTCTTCAGTTGATTGTTAGAAGTTTTTGCCTCAGTTTACCCTAATCAAACACACCTGAACAAGCTAATCAAGGTCTTCAGGATTACTAGAAAGTTACAGGCAGGTGAGTTTGATCAAGGATACATGACAGAAGCCTACTAAAAACTGAAAATATTTGTATTTGAGCTTTTCGCAAACAGTCGACAACGTTTGCATAAAAATGCTGTGTTATGCTGCCAGGGCAGTAGTTGGCGATGTCACTTTGTAAAGAAAAGCTACACTGAACATGTAATCCGCATGTGCATGACGTCACCGTATTCACAAGTTTGCGTTTTTGTAGTTTACACAGGGATGGTCTTTTCGAATGTTATCGTTTTTTAAAAAACTCGCATTTTGAAACCTGTTTTCAGCCCCCTAAAACGCTGTTGTCATCTAATTGAACAGTCAAAACGTATAAAACATTTTCTGTTTTTAGTTGAAAACGCTGTTGTGTAACAGCCCCTAAATTATAAGGGTTAATTTGTCGTATTATAGCACCTCTCCCTCAGCTATGTAAGGAAAGCTGCGACAGTTGAGTGCACGAAGTGTTTAACATTCCATACTTGGTTATTTTCAGTCAATTTCTTCTAGTTATTTGAAGTGCACTATTTCTTTTTGGAATTTTCGTTGTGAACACATTACTCCCACTATTTTTACTACAAAAAGAGTAGTGCAAAAGTATGCAAATTTGGACATACCAGTGTAACAGGTGCACACCGGTGTAAGCTTCAATAGAAATTTACATAGATTTACCGCAAAATTAATCTATAACATTCTAAAACTATTTATCTGTAAAAACTCCTGGGCTGTTTCAACCCATGATTGTGTCAAATATGGACAAAACCAACAGTTGGGTTTATCCCCGTTTGACCCAAACATGGGTTGAAACAAACCATAATTTGTTAGTGTGTAAGAACATATAGCAAATACCTCACCTGACCATTCATTTATTAAAGGTGATTTAGGAAGCCTGATAAACAGATCTATGTTCATCAAACTGTTAGTAAATACTGTCTGTATTAATAAGCCTTAATGCGGTAAAGTAGGCAGTGTTGGTTTGAAGTCATGCAGATAAAGAATGGGAAGTAACAGCCAATGACTTCCTGATGGTGTGTTCCGTGCATTGGGCTCAGTGGTGGGCGCTACATGGAAAGGCGCTGGGCAGGAAATTGCAGCATGCAGGGAAATGTGCCTCCGTGCTGGGATGAACTTCATGCCCCTCGTTTTCTTTCTTTCTTTCTTTCTTTCTTCCTTTCTTTCTTTCTTTCTTTCTTTCTTTCTTTCTTTCTTTCTTTCTTTCTTTCTTTCTTTCTATCTTTCTTTTTTTTTCTTGTCATGCTCTGTCCCATTTAATTGCCTCTCTGTGAGCATGGAATGGAACACTGTAATTAAGGCCTTATCAGCTCAGCTTTGCAATGAAGGACATTGGATTTCTCTTTCTATCCATGTATACCGCTTAACTACCCCTCTCTCTCTCCTTAGCAGTCCCTTATCTTTTGCCTCTTTTTTTCTTCCCATCCCCATTTTTAACCATTATCTTTTTCTTCTCCTTCCTCAACGTCTTTCAAGTTTCTATGTGCTCAGCTTGAAATTACGTTTTCTTAGTAATTTCTTAGTTTTCTTTTCTTATTGCCTTAACTCTATTGTCTGTGACTACTGTAAGAGGGTGAAGTAAAGCTTGAGAATGGAACATTCAGGCTTAAAATACACTTGTTTTTGCAGTAAGGCAAGGCAAGTTTATTTATATAGCACATTTCATACACAATGGTAATTCAAACTGCTTTACATAGAAGAAATTAAAATAATCAAAAGAAATAAGAATAATTAAAACAGTTTAGAATAAAAAATAAAATAAAATACAGTAAAAACAGTCGGACAAACAGTGGCACAGTGCTCATTCAGTAAATGCATAGGTAAACAGATGCATTTTGAGTCTGGATTTGAGTGTGACTAGGAGCACATCTGATCTCTTCTTTTGTGTTCGCTGTTGTCGTTCTTTGAATTTTCCTGCTGTTTTGCCACAGAGAAATTGTTAGGAAGATACACATTTTCCTTTTTAAATGGCAACTTCAAGGCATAATGATTGTTCTGAAGCCTGGCAGAACTCTCTGCAATCTCCAAAAACCTAATATCCTCTCTTGACAATCCTTGCACTTCTGCAGCTCGCGCATTGAAATTCTGGTTGTATTGTTGAAACAACATCTCCTCCAATCTACTCACATAAAGCCTGTTAACCACTGCAGAACAGACTTCAGCCTCAAAGCTGCCTGCATGCAAGGGACCATTGATGACCCAACCTAATGCCGTTCTCATAGCATAAGGGCCATCCCCATGGCTGTTTATGACTTCCCAAGGCTCCAACATCTTAGGAGCGTTGTTTCCAATCAACAAGTCAACGTTAGCCATTATGCAGGGAACTTTAACCTTTGCCAGGTAAGGCGACTTAGACAAATCTCCTTTAGAGACAATGTTGTCAGAGCCTACAGGCATTTGTTTCTGTGTGAGCGTTTGTGGAAGCTGATAGAAGATGTCACCATCAATAGCAGACACTTCCAAACCTGAGAGTGCGTATGCTGATACAACTCTTTCCTGTCCCATAGTTTGTAGCAGAAACGGAATTCCTCTACCAGAATGATTAAGCCGCTGCATAAGGCTTTCAGTACAAAAAGGATTGCAGAACTGCCTTGATCCAGGAATGCATACGTCTGGATTATCTGATCTCCTTCACTGGCCTTGACTTGAACTGGTAAAATAGAAAGCAGACAGCGATCGTTTCCGGCCCCTGTATGACCACATTTCGGCAGATCCTAAGAACTTGTATACCTCCGCCTTCTCTGAATTGGCCGTATATCTGTCAACATGAAGAACAGTGGGATGGCGCTGACTACAAATCCTACAAGTCAACCTCTTGCCACAATTACGACTCATGTGCCCAGCACTTAAGTAACCAAAGCAAATCTCTTTCTCCTTTAGAAAGTCCAACTTTTCCCTTTGCTTCTTCCTTTTGAATTGTTGACAGTAGTCCAATACATGATGCATAGCACACCACACACATAATGGAATCACTTTAGAATTGTTTGGTGGCAATTCTGTCCTCATATTCTTAGAGTTTTCCCCAGATTCCACTGGGGCATTGTTAGTGGTGAAGATGTTTCCTTTAACTCTGCCTTCTGGACATAGCCTTGGTCGATTAACTGGTCTCGTGATAGTTGGCAAATTGCTAATATCACCAAACAAGGGATCCATGAAGATGCCAACCTGTCTTTCAATAAAATCCACAAGATCTTTGAACAGAGCTCTACATTGAGTAGGTTCCAGAATGTTATGTGCACCTCCACCGCCTAATATTTTACAAAATATTATTTATTCCTGTGATTGCAAAGTTGAATTAGCAGCCATACCAGACTTCAGTGTCACATGATCCTTCAGAAATTATTCTAATATGCTAATTTGGTGCTCAAGAAACATTGCTTATTACTATAAATGTTAAAATCAGTTGTGCTGCTTAATATTTTTTCTGGAAAGTGTGATACTTTTTTCAGGATTCTTAGATGGATAGAAAGTTCAATGAATGGCATTTATTTGTATTTATTACATTTATTTATTAAATTTTTTAAAGAATTTTTAAAAATTCTTTGTAACTGTTCTTTTGTAACATAAATGTCTTCACTGTCAAATGAAAGTATTAATTTTTCTCTTTTTTTAATCATACCACAAATGTTTGAATGGTATCATTGTTAATGTTTCCACAAAAATTGTAATCAGCAAAAACTGTTTTTAACATTGATAATAATAATAAATGTTTTTCGAGTAGCAAATCAGCATATTAAAATGATTTCTGAAGGATCATGTGACTTTGCCGTCACATGAATAAATTACATTTTTGTATATTTTGTAAAATAGACATTTTTAAATAAATGTAACCTTGGTGAGGATAAGAGCTTTATTTTTTCACAAAGGCAAAAATAAAGTATGCTCTGAATATTGGAACACTAAACATAAATTGGTTTATCTCTATTTAACTTGGGGAGTCTTTAGTCTTTGTAGTCGCAGTTTAGTCTGAATGTCATTTTAACTAAGAAACCACTAAGCTGGTTTATATTGATTCACCATGATTTATCCATGTAAATCTGTTCTGAATAATAAGCAAATGTTGTATGTAAAACATGTTTAAGAAACTGAAATCATCAGTTCCATATACTTTGTCTTTTTTTTTTTTTTTTTTACACAAATTTAACAGCTGGCCTCGGTCTCTCTCTCTCTTCATTGCCATCCCAGATGTAACCGACTGATTAAATCTACAGTTTCAGCCGTTTTACGTCTGTATTTTGCAAATGTTTATGGCAATTAAACAGCTTAATATGGCAACAGCTTAACTTGTTTTACAGCTGTGGAGGCTTGCTGCTGCAAGTGTTTATTTCTCATGAGTGGGCTACATGATTGAGTTTTTTTCTTTTTTGCGTGGCGAAGAGCAAAGGGAAGCGTGCATGAATACAGACTAGATTTTAATGTAGGCAGAAGAATTTTCATTCTGCCAGGAAGAACTTGATCAATCAGCACACTGGCTCGCCTATTCTGTGTTGTAAAACAGATTTTCCATGGAATTTAACTACAAATATGAGGCATATCTCTTCTGTCGGGTTATGTAACATTGGTTTATGGCATTTTCATAGCAATCATTAGATTATTTAATGGAAGACATATCTCTTGGCATTGATCGAATGTAAGCTATTGTATAGCAGCTCTATGGAGAATTCAAGCTTCAAAGAACTTGGCCATTAGAGACCTGAATGATTTAATGTAGCAAATTTAAACTAAGGCCTAGGCTATATCACAGCCAGTTCGTTGCCAGCTCACATCTCGCTGAAGTATTAGTCTCCAGTAGCGCTTTCTTTGGAGAGATCCTTAAGCGCTTAGAGCAGTAGCGCAATAGCCCCATTAAAGTTTTGCCCTTTCAGTTAGGAGATTTGCATACAATTGACATTTTAGGTTCCCTTCAGAGTTTTAGTGGCTATATAGTTCAAATGAAAAATGAGTGTGTGAACTCTTAAAGGACTAATTTACCAGAATGAACCAAATGAACATTCTTTCATCATTTACTCACTCTCATGCCCTCATATGACCTCATAGTCCTTCTTCTGTTGAACTCAATACATTTGGAATCATACACGGGTCACTCTTTTCTGTGCAGTAACAATGAAAAAGGACTGGAGTTCTCAAGCTTAAAAAAAACAAAACAAAACACAAAATAACCTTAAATCTACCCTAAAAGTATAGATTAGTTGTTTCCTATATTCTATGGGGTGTGTTCATACTTGGTTTGGTTTGATTAAAACAAACTCTGGTTCAATTGCATTTAAGTAGGCTATGTGTTATCGCTTCTATCTGAATCCTAGTGTGCACCAAACAAGCAGACCAAGACCCATATTTTCAGGGGTTCTCAGTCCTTTTTCAAATGTTCTCTGGTGCAGTTTAACTGAAATATGAACACAGCATGGACCAAAAAAATCTAAATGACAAAAACAGGATGTGATGTCACAAGATGCAGCCCTAAAAAAGACAGAATGCTCAAGGATCTTCTCATCATTAAAGCAATGTTGCCCAATGCAGTTCGGTTCAACAATGATTTCCTGTGATTTTGCAAGGAGGCACATCACAATATCTGAAAATATCTTGCCACTGTGTGGTTTCCAAGCGATTAGTGATCTTATCACCAAGAGAGTTTGGCTGCTGAAACAGAAAAAGTCATTCATAAAATGCAGTGGCGGGCCGTGCATTTCACACCTAGGCCTTCAGTGGTGTCCTACCTGAATTAATAACTTTTAATAGCGTATAGCAGCACTCAGAGTCTCTGTAATTGTTGTGAAATTGCTGTTTTTATTTTGCACCGGCAGTTATTGGGTTAATGCGGTGAGTTCAGAAAAGGCCAGATAGAGAGAATCGAGCGAGTGAGTTCGGCTTGTGTATGGTTCTTGCGTTTCGATTATAAGTTCAGAAACGGAGCCTCCCTTGACTTGTCGTTCAAGAGTTACAATAGTACCTTTTCAGACTTTACAACAGTATGAATGTTTGAAAAAAAAAGAAGTTTCAATCATAAATTTAAAAGGAAAATTAAGAAGAAAATCATATTCACCACGGAAAAAAACAGGTAAAAAAGCATTATACTAACCAAACCTACTGATTTTTTTTTTTTTTTTACACAAAATCCGTTATTTCTCTCCTCAAGAGGAGTTCAACTCTGTTGTTCAGGTTATCTGTGCGTTTCAGTTCCAACAATAAGTCTTTTCTATCGAGGCTAATGCTGAAAGTCGAGTCTTCTGGCATAAGTTTTAATTCGCTTTTGGGCTGAGAATGTCCGCTCGACAGAAGCAGTGGACATACAGGGACAGTCACCGCAAAACATGAAGATATCGATATGTACAGCTGACCCATTCTCTCATACCGATTTTTGAAGGAAATCATTGAGATCAACGGGACTTTTACCTTCAAAACCGTTCATGGCATGGCATGGTCAGGTCTGTTTTTACCCGGACATATCGAATAGAGTTCCGTGACTGCAAGGCTGAAAAAGGATTTTTTTCCCGGTAGGTTTGAACGAGGAGTCAAACGTAGGTTTGTCGAGGAGGGAAAGAAACATTAATTTATGGGTTGAAAAACTATTAAATCTACGTGAATATATTTTAGTTTATGCAGTTCGCTACAGATGCGGTTAGCTAGCTCTGACTACCAGTAATAGACTAGTACGCGCTCTGAACATCCAATCAAAGGACGTGTAAATGCCGATGTTATTGTACGCCTGCTAGCTGGCCCCGGTGCAGTCAAATCGAAATCTGTTTGGCTAATTAAATCTGACTGATTATCTGATTGCTTAAAGCAACAGATTCATTGCCATTCATTTTAAGCTACAGGCGCCCGCACTATCGATTCTGAAGGCCTCAAGGCAGATTTCTTTGACCCTGGCAACACATGACTGCTGAAATATGATTGGATAAAAGCTCTAACATAAACATACACTACTAGAAGCAGCGCAACCAGAAAAGCTATGAAATTAAGAGAATGGACAATTGGGAATATTTAATACACCTTAAGGGAAAAAAATATATTACAGTGCAAGTCAGTAATTCTGATAGTGTTTAGGCCAGCAGAGAAGGCCTTGCTGGCCCTGACGGCCCACCACTGATAAAATGGAAGGACGGTTGTTTGAGTGGTTTCGGTATAAAACAAGAATCCAACATGAGTTCACACTCTCAGCAAACCATTTAAAAACTTGTAACGTTTTAGACATGTAAAAAATATTAATGTTTAATAGTGACACAGGACGGTCTGCACACACTGGCTGCGTTTGAAACCTGAAAAATGTTTACTTCTCAGGCAGAATACTGGTAAGAAGACATCAAGACAGGTTCGAGTCCAATGTTTGCATAACATCCAACTAAAATGCATCCATCTGGTCGATTTTTCTACGGGCAGCGTTAGATGCATCATTTGTTGACTACAGCAGTCCCAGCAGGATTTCGCTGAGCTTATTTCTAATCATTGCTGCCCAAAATCACAGTTGGCTGTGGCTTTTCTCAAGAATTCCAATTTGCTTGTTGTTGTTTTGCAGTGAAAACTCATGAATAATCATTATGTAATTGTGAAAATAGTGTAAGAGACATAACCTTTATAGAAAAACATGTCTGACTAGTTGGCCAGCAAGGCCTGACTATTGAGTGACGGCATAAGGTACTGGCTCCAGCCTCTATAGTTTCTTAAAGGATCGCCCACTTAGGTAGGAAGAGGCCTTCTGACTAACATGTAAAGCGACTAATAACAATCTGCATTAAAACACATACGAAATTAGTTTGAGATGTCTGTTAAGTTTGTATTCAGATTTTTGATCCCTCTAAAATGAACAAGCACAAATTGTCTCAATCGTTTACATTTCGTCAACATCTATCTCACACTCTTGGTATATGTCTGTTTGGAGCATGTCTCTCCAGTTTTTAGTTCTCATAAGCCATTCAGTTAATCCAAAAACAACACAAAATGTTCAGGCTATGATATCAGGGTGGGTACTTTCATATTTACCCACATATGTCATTTATGAATGCCCTTTTCAGTGAATCCAGCCTTTAGTTGCTCATGTGAATCACTCTTGAACACAGCTTTGTTCCCTGGCAGACTGTTAAAGACTGCCACACAATTCGCTCACACTGGTTTGTTGCTCTAATTTCTAGTTTACTTTTGGCTCATCTGTCAAATTGGAAAGGAAAGTTGAGCACATTGCATTGTGGGAGATAGTATTCATGCAGCAAGCTCTGTTCACATCTCAGTGTGCTATTTGAATAACCAAGAGAGTTCTAACTGTTTTTCCAGACAGGTGTCTCGTCTCTCTTAATCTCTTACTCGCTTTCTCTTCATCTTTTTCTAACAAACATTCCCAAAGGAGGTTTTAGAGAGATAGAATGAAGGGACACAGACATTTCCCACTCGAATCGTCAAATGCTTTTCCTGCCTCTGTGATAGACTTAAGCCCTTCACTGCATAAACAGACATATTTTTCTGTTAATGATTATCAACAAACAATTAATTCCCTAGCCAATTAAATAGCAAGTAGTCAAACATGACAGAAGTACATTTTTTGCATGCGTTTCATGCACTTGGCAAATCTAAACTAAACCCATGTTGTGCTGGATTTGACATCCTGTTTCATCCTGTTGTGTCATTGTGTTGGTTACGTTTATCGGTCATTGTTTTCAAGCTTGTAGGTTTCTGCTGTTTCCCAGCAACAACTGTGATATCCCAGCACTAGGGTTGTGTGGGTACAGTTTCATATAGCCTACTCTTTATAATGCTTGCTTACCCAGAATGACATCTGTTACATGAAGGACGGTGTATTTTTGACAAATCCCTGCTCTGTTTATGAGGTTGCCCACGTCTGTACCCAATCAGTCAAATATACTTGCCTGTTCTATAGAGGTGGGATGCCGGGAGAACAGGAGGATTATGCTAAGTGAAAACAAGAATACTTTTTAATTGGTTTAATTTGTAAGAAACTACAGTATTACGATTTAATCGATAAATAATGTAATATGGGGCTGTTAATGTAATATGTTAATTTGGTAGATTAAATGTTATTAATTTGAATTAATTTAAAATTAGATGCACCCCGACCCATACATAGGGTACAGTGGGGCAATCCATGCATGATTGCAGAAAAAATATATACAGTATGTTTGTACTGAACATTTATGGAGCAACAGATTTTGTCTGAATATAAATCATAAAAGTGGTTTATTTTATTTATAAATCGTATAACTGTATGAGGTGGCGATGCCTTTGATTAAGGCACGCAGTATTATACAAATACTTTAGCTAAAATAATGTTTTTAATGTCTAAGTTAATACTTTTTCAAAACAATCAGTTTAGCAAAGTTTGTACTATTTTCTGTTTATTTTGATAAAATAATTCATTTTTGCACAATATACTGTCTTTAAAATATGTTAATATAAAAATACAGAAAAAATTTAAAAAGTAAAGATTCTAAAAGCATTGAAGGAGATCCCATAATAATTTAATATAGATTTACATTAGTAACAATAAATTATATTATATTATATTATATGAATAATATCATATTTTAAATATGATGGTCTCATTATAAATTAAGGTGGACACCCAATTTAATATATATTTCACATCTGAATCTAACCATGTCATGTCAACAAATTGAACAGTCGGCCATCCTTTCATTATCATGTTAATTATTGTGCCTTGCGACCCAAGTACCATACTTTTACACAACACTGTTGCTTTAATTACCTTGAACAAAACTGAAAATCATTTAAGAAGACCCTTGTCTCATAATGTAATCAAAAATAGTGATTCTTGTTTGCTACTTAAATCTACGACATTTAAAAAAATATCAAATATTAGATCAAATTAGCGCAGAAATCAACTTTGCACGGCTGTCCGCGATCGCATCAAGGATCAGCCAAATTTCCATGTGCATCTTGAAAAACGGATGTTTTGGAAAGTGCTACGGCAAGTTTTTGTGCCATCTAGTGGTTTACAGGAAAATAAATAACATATTCTTTAATAATAAAATGTCTCTGCCATTAAAGCGATTCAATCTCAAAGCACCACTTTTAAATGACCTTCATTTGAGGGCTTTTCTCAATAAATATTGAAGAATTTGATTATTTGTTCTTATTTTGATTATAATGATTGTTTCCTTTGTTCAGTGTTCTGTGTCATATTTGCCTTATCTCCTGAGTTTTGTTTTCTGTTGGATTTATTAAAAGTCTGTTTACTGCTCTCAATCTTCTGTGTCATGTGCTTACTACAGCCACTTTACAGAAAACGGATCCGAGAACATAAAATGGACTTACCGGCTGTCCAGCTGCACTGTTAAGAGTAGAAACAACTCTAGGACCACAAGATACTTTTTAGTATGTCACTTTAGAAAAACTAGTTATTTATAAACATTTTTAATGTCATGTTTCATAATATTTGCATTGTTTTATTTTTGTTCTGTAAATTCTTTCCCCAAAATCTGCACAAAAAAGTAACCTAAAAAGTACCCCCCTTTTTGTTAGTAGTGTGTTGTTGTCACCTTGTCCAAGAGACACTGATGCACATGTCATGCTTGCAAAGGTGGTTCCCCTAGCAAATAAAAAACTATCAAATGAGACTGTAAAAAGTATTAATATTGCGCATTCCAGAAGGAAATCACATGCGGCAGTCACTATATTGATCATGTTTGTCTGACAAATTTGTTGTATTTTACTTTAGCCTTTAATTCAATAATTTGGTAATTGTGTTCTCTCCTATTTCCTCCTACAGTTACAGAGAAAGAGGTTCAGCAATGGTAGGTTTATCTATGTATTTTTCTATTGTCTGTCTATCTTTCTTTCTATGTGTCTGTCTGTCTGTCTGTCTGGCTATCTATCTATCGTCCATCCTTCATCCATCCTTCGTTCATCCTTTGTTCATCCTACACATATAGTTGCTCATCTCCCCTCTCCTCTCCTCTCCTCTCCTGTCCTCTCCTCTCCTCCCTCTGCTGTCTTTTTTGGCACACTTGGTACATCATGCTTTTATTTCTCCATCTGCTTTGGCCATCACAGCATCATTTTGTATTTCCTCTCATCATTTGGTAGTTGTGCTTCCCAGGGGAAAAATCTCAGTGTCTACCCTATGAAACACACATTTGACAGTAACGCTACAGTCTGTCCTTCCATTAATTTGCCCAAATGTCAGCGAGCAGGAGTGTGTAGTTTGGCACACCTCACTTGACGTCAGCCTGTCACAGAGTCCAAGTGCTGGCACCTTTGCTGGCATGCCCAAGGTCAGTCCAGCCCTGGCACTGTGTGTCCCTGGGTGTTTGCCAGGCTAAATTGTTGACTCATTTCTGCTGCTGTTGCTAGACTTAAAACCAGTGAGGAAGGACGTGGATGTGAGGTTGCATTGGGACATGAGCTTAGGTGCTTTTGAATTTCCTGACTGTAAGATCACTGCGCCTATCACAGTTCTGTACCGTTGCCTTTTCAGTACCCATCATTCCTTTAAGGATCCTTCCTGAGGATGAATTTTATTAAAGTAACACAGAGCTGAAGGTGCTTTTATTTTCATGGTTTTAGCCACAGTACTTTGATGCGCAAATGTCAGAAGTGTGTGTATATGTAGATGTAAAAACCTATATGTATCACCATGCATACTATATTATACACAAGTCTCTTATGTTCACCAAGTCTGTATTTATTTGATCAAAAATATAGTAAAACTGTAATACTGTGAAATATTATTAGTTTAAAATAAATAATTACAGTTTTCTGGATTAATCTATTTTAAAATGTAATTTATAAACTTTTATTATTATCAATGTTGCATTATCATTATGCAGTTGTGCTGCTTAATATTTTTGTAGAAACTATGATACATGTTCGTGATACAAGTCTTTGATGAACAGAAAGTTTAAAAGAAAAACATTTGTTTGAAATATTAATCTATTATAAATGTCTTTACTTTCACTTTTGATCAATTTGATGTATCCTTGCTGAATAAAAGTTTTAGTTTCTTTCAGAAAAAAAGTACTTAACCCCAAACATTTAAACAGTACATACAGTGTTGTGAAAAAGAAAGTACACCTTAGAACTCTGTGGTTTTACTTTTCACATTGTTGCTCATAGTTCATTGAGGTTTGCGGGTATTTGTTTATGCAGAGCTCTCTTAAGGTCCCGCCACAGCATTTCAATGAGGACTGGACTTTGACTGGGCCATTGCAACACCTTGAATCTTTTCTTTTTCAGCTATTCTGTTGTCGATTTGTTGGTGCGCATGGGATCATTGTCTTGTTGCTTGACCCAATTTTGTCCAAGCTTTAGCTGTTGGACAGATGGGCTCACATTTGACTCTAGAATACGTTTTGGTTGACTCAATGACTGTAATATGCCCAGGTCCTGTGGCAAAAAAAACCCAAATCATCACCCTCCACCACTGTGCTTGACAGTTGGTATAAGATGTTTGGGCTGATGGGCTGTGTTTGGTTTTCGCCAAATGTGGCACTGTACATTCTGGCCAAACATCTCCACTTTGGTCTCGACTGTCTAAAGAACATTGTTTCAGAAGTATTGTGGTTTGTTCAGATGCAACTTTGAAAACCTAAGCCGTGCTGCCATGTTCTTTTTAGTGAGAAGAGGCTTTCTCCTGGCATCCCTTCCAAACAAGACACTTGTTCAGTATTTTTCATTATACTGTCATGAACTTTGACATTTAACATGTTAATTGAGGCCTGTAAAGTCTGAGATGTATTGGGTGTTTTGCGACTTCTCTGAACAGTGTACAGTCTGAGCTTGGGGTGAATTTGCTGGGACGTCCAATCCTGGAAAGTTTTGCAACCACCGTGAATGCTTTCCACTTGTGAATAATCTTTCTCAGATTCGCAATCTTTCTCACTGCAAATTGTTTGAAAATGGATTTTAACCCTTTCCAGATTGATGGACAGCAACAATGGCTTTGCTTAGATCATTGCTGATGTCTTTCCTCCTTGGCATTGTGTTAACACACACCTGAATGCTCTAGACCAGCAAACTGCCAAATCTTCAGTTTTTATTGAGGTGATCACACTTGTTGATGATCAATTTATCAAAGGCGGTTGATTAGCAGTGTCGGACTTCTACTTACCCTCTGAATTACAATGGAATCAGTAACTTAATTTGTCACACATGGCTTCTCCATTTTGGCCTAATTTTTGTTAAATAAAAAACGACACGGTGTAATATGTCATGTGTTGTAATTCATCTGATGTTGTATTTACCTAATTTTAAGACCTAAGGGCCAGATGTTTTTTTTGTTATGTCCTGAAATGTAAAACAGTAGAATTCAGTAGTACTTTCTTTTTCCAGCACAGTCTCATCCCAAGGCGTCATTTAACTGACGCTTTTGACCATGCGTCAACATGCCGACGCACGTGGCACTCTTTACGCGTCAATATGAGAAGCTCATCCTCGGGCGTCACCTAACTGACGCTTTTGACCATGCGTATAAATCCGACGCACATGGCACCCTTTAGCGTCAGTTAGATGACGCTTCCGTTATGGGTAGGTTTAGGTCTTGGGTAGGGTTAGGGTTAGACCACTAGGAGGCGCGTCTCATATTGACGCGTAAAGGGTGCCATGTGCGTCGGCATGTTGACGCATGGTCAAACATGGTCAAAAGCGTCAGTTAGATGACGCCTTGGGATGAGACTGGTCTCCTTTTTCACATGACTGTTTTGGTTTTATATAGGTTATTCTGATCAAGAACAGTACCTGCCATCTTCTTTATCTTCAAGTAGCAGGGAATTCACTCAGAACCTTCGCAACGCTGCTGTCAATATGTTAAGCCTGCCCACCGACTCTATACACGATGTGGTTGGCCTGACTAGAGTTTGGTTTTTCCAGCTCGCAAGCCAATGGAGAGCTGCTAGACGACACTGACTGCAAAATAAAATTAGCTGGCGGTAGAGTGCGTCTAAATTTCTAGGCTAAGTTAGACCTGCACCAAACCATAAAAAAGCTCTGACCATATTGGTCTTTTCAGGAAATGGCATATAATTATTGATTTTACATCAGTGATCCAGACCGTCTGGACTGATATTGTAGGCTGACATTCAAGGCTAGTCGAAAGTGGGACTTTTACAGACAGTTCAATAACGTGTAATTAGAGGACGAGGCGACTTTTCTTAGAAATTAGAAAGTGCCTTTTAGACACTAAAATATAAGATTCCTAGAGTTCATTATCCTGTCTAAATGAAAGCCAATGTTTGGGGGCAAATTATTTTTCATTTGAAAGGGTTTTTTTTAAAACTAGATGCTGCATTTATGCACGTCATATTTGAAATGTACTGTAAGTGCTTTGCATTCCTCGCTTTCAAAAAATACCAGGCGTTGCTTTGACAACAGCGGCTCCCTCAAATTAAGCGGCAATCAAGTCGGATTTAACAAGAACGAAATGCTGTTACCCTTCTCGTTTACTCTGTGCTCACTCTGTGCATGCTTAATACTGTGTAGAGTTTGAATTCTATGTGTGTGTGTGTGTGTGTGTGTGTGTGTGTGTGTGTGGAGAGGTGGCAGGTTATTCAAGGCTCACTGACAGAGCGCTATAGTCCCCTCCCAAACCACCTACAGACCCCTTTGCCAATGAATGGATAAAGCATGAATCATTCTTACAGAGAACATTTTCTCCTTTCTGTTTTCTTGAAGCTTTAAAAATAGCCCAAATTGATTTGTGAATCATCCGACTATGCCTGACTGAGTGTTTTTTCCTGACCAGTTTGGTGTAATGGGGCAATTGCTGAGACATTACACAGTTGGCATTGCTCTGCATGTGGCGAGAGGATGGCGTCATAAAGCCACAGGAGGCTATATAGACCAATGACCCTATGCAAGATACTTGTGTGAGCATGTGTCAGAAAATATTTTTGACTGGTTTTGTGGTTGTGTACAAAATCTTTATCTGGTACACATAAAGGATGGACTTAAATGAAAAGTCTGAACTTCTCCAAAAATTTAGTCCTTAATTAAACACCATCTCAGCAAGCTTTTTTGATCTTTTTTAATAATCCCCCAAAAAAATTCTCTTGGATATATTTCACAGTACCTATTTCATCATCGTTTGAGGCTGTTTATTAGTTGTCTGGTACTGATTTTAGTACTGAGGTATCAGAGTCTGGAGCCAAAATTAGTAATAGCAATGCAAACAGACCCATATGGCCTTCCGCTTGTCCTGCTCTCATGTTAGTAGTCTTCTTTCCTACAAGAAGGAAGTTCCTGGTTGAGAGAGAGGTTGATGAGAGAGTTTGGTAACTTATGACTTATACCACACTGAATCTCCATTAGAATTTTCCCAGCGTCTCTTCACATTATAACAGCATGATTTCACATTCTATGATAAGCTAAGCTGCACTAACATTCTACTTGGATGAACTTGTCCTTAGTGGTTATAAATGTAATGCAGCGTTTGAGTGTGACAGGCAGCTGCACAGGTAAAAATTACAGCTTGGTTGGAAGGTGTGCATTTATGAGAGCTAAATAATTCAAAGTGCAGGTCTGTTGTACCCTGAAATGCAGCTCACCAGTCCTGCACAGATTATCTTAAAAAAGATATTTTTTTCCCCATTTTTTTCCCACTGCAAAATAATCATATTCTTTGTTAGTTTGTCTTGTTTTCCATTTACAATAATTATTTGAACATCCTTAAACTAAGATACATTACTCAAGCAAAACATTTTTTAATGTTTTTGAAAGAAGTCTCTTATGCCCAAGGCAGCATTTATTTGAACAAAATACAGTAAGAACAGCAATAATGTGAAATATTATTACAATTATTTAAAAAGAATAATAAAAAATGTAATATATATATATATATATATATTATTATTATTATATTTTTTTTTTCCGTGGTGGCAAAGCTGTATTTTCAGCATCATTACTCCAGTCTTCAGTGTCACATGATTCTTTAGAAATCATTCCAGTTTGCTCAAAAAAAAAAATATATATATATATATATATATATATATTTTTTTTTTATTATAAATTTTGAAGTGTTGCTGAATATTTTTTTGGAAAGTGTAATACATTTTTGTTTCAGGATTCTTTGATGAATGGATTGTTCAAAAGATTAAAGAGCATTTGAAATAGAAGTATTTTTGTAACATTATAAATGTTTTGACTGTCAGTTTTGATCAGTTTAATGCATCCTTGCTGAATTAAAATATTAGTTTCTTTCAATAAAAATAAACTAATAAAAAAACTAACTGCATAAAACTAACGGAATAATAATTTTTTTTGCTCCTTGAAGACAAGGTTCGACCAGCTGGTCATAGTAGACAGGAGACATCAGTCTTATACCTGTAGTAGTATTGTGAAAGTTCCATTCTCAAGTCACTTCGGGATTCAAGAAGCTGACAGATCTAGCCATAAATGATTTCTAACGGTCAGAAAGAGAACAGACTTCAGAGATCTCCTGAAACAGGAGGCAGATTACAAAGGCATGAGCCTATTTTGTTAGCATGCAGATCAGTCAGGTGCTGTGCTCACATACTGTTTACCAGTCTTCTCTTTCTTGCCCACTTTTCATGAGTACCTTAATACCATAACCTATAAGAAATACCAAAGACAGCTTATGAAAATATAATATTTTGTTTTTCCTCTTCCAGGTACAAGGGCTTCATAAAAGACTGCCCGAGTGGTCAGCTTGATGCTGCAGGTTTCCAGAAGATCTACAAACAGTTCTTCCCCTTTGGCGACCCCACCAAGTTCGCCTCATTTGTCTTCAATGTTTTTGACGAGAACAAGGTGAAGTGCACATCACTGTTTGGTCTTGCACAACAGATTTTTCTTTAGGGTTGGAGACATTCTTTCTATATCCCTTTTTCTTTCTCTGTCTTTTTCTTCTGTCCCGTTCACACAGACAGTGATTTTATCTTTTGGTGAATACATGTTTCTGCTGATAGATGCCCTAATGAACTACATAACTGAGCAAAGTTATTAAAAGAATCTAAACACAAATTATTGCCAACATCAACAAAAAAAATGGAATAATAATGATAAATATGTAAATAAAAGAGGAAAGTAATTTAAACAATATAAAAACATTTTCTTGCTGATAAAAAAATAACTTTCTGAATGGAAAAGCATTTGTGTTCACTTCACAGCAATAATGCACCATATTATGAACATAATGAACAATTATTTATGATGTCAGATCACTATGTTGCTGCATAAATGCCTTTTTTTCCAGACTTTCATACACGCACACATTCACAGTTCCAGCAATGATCAAAAGGCTGACATGAGTCGACCATGTGAAGAAGACAAGACAAATACAAGGGGTTTATGACTGGATGGTGCTCGTGAGAGTGAACCATCTCTCTGCTCAGATATTAGTGTCATTTTTAGGTGTGTTTCTGTATATGAGCTAGGAAAAAAGATATAACATAATATAGAATAATATTAAAATGTTTTGCTTATTTTTACGTGTATAATAAGTTTCACATCATTCCTGTTGCCTCACTATTGCAACCAGTTGCAAATCGAGTCTCCAATGCAGAGCGATATTTGCAGTCGATGTCTATGTAGAGTGTTCTACATCAGTCACTTATTAGGTTCCTTGACTGTTAGGATGCTGTCTAAGGAGGCAGCAGGCAGCGAGAGACAACAGGCTTTGCAGCAGAGCACGTATGAATATGGATGGGAGGTGAAAGGTTAATTATTCCCACTCTCTTGGGAATTGTGCTTGGTTCCCATTATAAATTATTTATAAAATTGCCTCGTTTTGCTATCTGTCTAATCTGTAATGTGATTAGAAGCCAGTTAGCCCAGCCAGATAAGAGTCGTCTGGCTGCAAAACCACTGTCAGAGATCACACACACAGTCAAACAAGTCCTAAAAGTTTATTTATACGTTTTGATAGGTACCACTGTTGTTAGTGAGACACATTAGCCCTGGCCTTTGCTCTTTTCTAGTAATCTGCACTATTCTGCAATGCATTTCACCTCAGGTTCACATTGTCAGTGTTGTGGAGATGGCATCAGTCTGAGCTTGTTAAGAGTTCCAGTAATGTCTTACACAATAGACTCAGTAGTCAAAGGTCACAATTTTCGCTTTCTGCAAATAGTGCTCCAACAGTTTGACAACAGCTTGAGTTTTGTATTTTGAGTGTGTGTTTCTGCAAGTTACCAATCTTATTCTATATTACATTTACGTTGTCCTTTTTAAAATTGTATTATGTTACAGCTGTATGATGTAAAAATGTAGAAATAGAAAATAATTCATGTCTATTTGTTTAACTTATCAGCTCGACATGATAAATACTTCTGAAGTAGCAGCTCTCTTTGTCCCAATTATTTAATTGCTTACACTATCATTCAAAAGTTTGGGTAAGAATGTCTTTTTTTAAGTTATTATTATTACTTTTATTCTACAAGGATGGATTACATTTATTGAAAGTGACTGTAAAGATGTTGATAATGTAGATTTCTCTTTCAAATTTGTATAACTTTCTATTCATCAAAGAATCCTGAAAAAATGTATCATGGTTTCCACAAAAATATTAAACAGCAAAATTGTTTTTAACATTGATAAGAATCAGGATCTGATCTACATAATCTGAGGAAAGCCAACTCCTCCCAGTCCACTTCATATCAATGAATGATAAAACACAGGGAAAAATATAAGACAATTTCACACTTTTGAGAACACTCCAAAACAAATACTGCCCTGGTCAAATATCTACTATAAGATAAATTACTATAAGTATTTGTGATGTATGCAAATTGTGTAGTTTCAGCATTTACCAGCAGGGGCTGATGGGACCACAATGAGGAGCCAAACCTCAACACCTTGCATGTTGCTGGAACAATAAACTTGACTTGATCCCAACTTTGTGCAGTTTCAAGGAAACACTAAACCATTATGACCACATAACATTTCAGGCAGATCATATAAAATGCAAGTCTGTACGGGTTTAAGTAATAATGTTTTACGTTGTGGTATACAACCCAGAGCACAATGAAAGCCATTATTTAAAGTGAGATAAAAGATGGAATAAATGGCTTTCCTCCAAAACGTAGTGCTTGGAATAGAGGAAGCACTGTAGGACATGAACTATTGTTATTCTCCCTGAAAGACTGCATGAGACAATGGAAGTAAATACAGTTCACAAATGGAAGGGGGGCAAGAAAGTTGAGTCACTTAGAGTTTGCCCGCGGCGTATAGGAAATGCAGCAATTTGGTTTAATGAGATTCTGTGGTCTGGTGAGACAAAAACTGAACTTTTGGCCCTCAAGGCTGTATTTGACTGAAACTTAACACTGCAAGTTAGATTCAGCTCTATAGCAGAGACTGGAAAACTCATAAAGTAGAAGTGAAAAATGGATTGAGGTAATACAGAGGAATTCAGTAAGCTTCATATTCCATCAGCGAGCCAGAACATTAGCCACACTATAGTGAGTTACATAACATAATGATAGCAATCTCAAAATTCATTTATACTCTATTATTATTATTATATTTGTACTTTTTTATTTATTATCTATTATTGTTTATCTTGGCATACAAAGTTTTCTTTTTAATGTTTAATTCCCAAACAGAAGCAAAGTAAGATGGAGGACGGTTGGTACATGTTATCAAGTTGAAATCTTGTTTATAACTGGTTCTTATTAGATAAGGAATAGATAAGCCCCCAATATATTTCATGCTAAATCAAAGAACAAACTGATGTGACGTCATTTCGAACAAAATCAGGCCAAATCGAACTTTGTTCTGTTGAGTCAACCCATTCCGCGAGTGAAAAGATGAACACACTGGAGAGCTGCTTTATAGTAGAAAATGAAGTTGTGCTTCTGATGAAACGAGACACTGACACGGTCTGAAATAATATATTGCAAAAATAAATAAACAACTGCAAATCAGGCAGGGTCGCCTGGGAGTGAAAGCTTTCCAGTAGAACAATGCTTTTATTTGACAGTTTTATTCATAGGAACTAAATGCTGTCTGTCATTCATTGTTAGTGCCTCTTCTGGGGTTCCTTAAGCTCACTAGCTCGATCTGAAGAGAAGATGACAGAACACACAGTGCCTAGTCGTGAATCATAAAAATTCACACAATAAAGTAAGGTTTGAAGAAGCAAGTTGAGCATTTTCACCCCTTGAGGTTTTAAGAATTATTTTGGAAGATTTTAAACCTTTATACTAAATAACATGAAACTGCATTCATTTACCTCTCTTGCACTAGACTACAGAGAGGTTCAATAGACGAATCAGAAAATGTGTCATAACATATCTGCTGGATATTTGGCAGCAGAATGCATCTTGTAATGGCCAGTAGTGCCAGCCTGTAGCCTCAAGCAAGAGCAGGGGGTGGGATAGGAATAGCAGTTCACTGGCCCATTTTAATCTGCCAATCAACAAAGGCTTCTGTTCTGGTAACACTTTATAGGTTCTATACTCTAAAATTAGCTGTGCATTAGATATCATGAACAAGCATTTGTTCTTTAATTGTTCATTTTTAGTTAATAATGTATAATCTAATGTTAGTGCACACAACATTTAGTGTTAACGTGTATGGTAACAGTTTACTGTAAGGTCCTATTAGTTAATGCATTAACTAACATTAACTAATGAGCAATACATTCGTTACAATATTTATTCATCTTTGTTAACATTTACAATAAACAGAATTTTGATTAACTAGTTCATGTTAGCTCATGGTCATTAAATAATATTAGCAGAAACTTTTGATTTGAATAATGTATTAGTAAATGTTAACTAAAATAATTCATTTAGGTTAAATGGAACCTTATTGTAAAGTGATACCAAATGTAAAGTGTTACTGGGTTTTGGGCACCATGATGACAGGGCAATGACATATCTTTCTTTTTTTCCCACAGGATGGACGGATTGAGTTCTCAGAGTTCATTCAGGCCCTATCTGTGACCTCGCGTGGGACCTTGGATGAAAAGCTCCGCTGTAAGCAAGTATTTGATTAATAAAAGCCCATTCAAGAGATAATCAGTCAACGACAGAAGCAGTGAAATACCTTTGTGAGATGTGTCATAAGACAGGAAGCAGTCCTAAAATGCTAAATCCCTTTAATGAATTTAATACATTAATTTATCTCTCTAGATAACATACAGTGGCCCCAAAACATATTTGGACACTTAAGTTCCACTTAAAAAATCCATGCACTTCATTTCATTAAATTAAATATTAAGTCCCTTAGTCTCTGCTTCGATGCGGTTCGATACGCTCCTTCAGCTGCTCCTCAGCCCTCCACCCCTTCGGCTCCACCAGGGTTCCTCCTGCCCTCCGGTTCCTGTTTGGTCCTCACGCTCTCCAGTGCCACCCCATTCTGCCAGGTCCTCGCCTCATTCCCTCAAGCCAGCGGCATTGCCTAGAACTTCTGGGCCTACAATGAAGTCGCCTTCAAGGCTTTGCAAGGGTTTCTAAGGTCGTTAGCTCCACCTCTGTTGATCTGCTCCAAAGCTCCTCCCAAGAGGTCCGTCTCTCACAGACAACTGCTGCACACATATAAAAGTCCAGGCCCAGGACAGAATGAGGCGAGAGAAAAGAAGACGGAAGTATGAGGAGCAACAGAGTTGAGAGAGGGGAGAAAAAAACAATCTTGGTCTGGTTCCCGGACACACTAGCGCTCGGTCCTCAACCAGTTAAGAGACTCATTCGCAGTGCCATGCGATGGTACTGGACGTTCCTCGGTGGACGGCTTGACACTCCTCCGGCTCCTGGTGGCCGGTGATGGCTCCTCAGCTACAGAGGCCCGGCCCCGTTCCCTCGATCTGCTTGCTCCTCCCCATCATGGCAGACGGCAGCAGGCCTGACCTCCGGAGAACGGCGGCAACTTCTCCATCCCCTCACGGACGGCAGCCACCCCACCTCAACCCAGGAGCTCGGCAGCGAGCTCTCCATCGCACCTGTTCTTCAATCACTCCAGCACCACCGCCTCGGGCAGCCACTGACCTCCCCAGCACCATGATCCCCCTCAGCAGCAAGGGCTCTCTCCGACAGCGCCATCGCTCCTCCTTTTATGGTCCGTGAGACACGGCTCTCGGCTCTCACGGCTCTCGTCTTGTTTGCCACACTAAGTTCTCCCAGTTTTTTGTCTTAACAATATATCTATATAATGCAAGCAATTAGTTACACTATGATCCCCTGGTCATGCGGCACAGGACAAACAGAAGAGAGAAAGTCAAATATTACAAAGGAAATATATCTCACCAAATCACAAATACATTATCATAAATAACAATATATCTATTGTTTGGGAATAAAGCTCATTCTGATTTTTTAATAAATTCACAGCTAACAAACTTTCTATTGTGAAATGTTTAGCTTGAACAGTGTTTTTTTTTTTTTTCGAATAAATGTCACTTGATTTGATGTTTTATTTCAAATACAGATACATTAATACATTTTTGAGTGTGGTTTAAGTGTCTGAATACCTTTGTGGCCACACTTTTACACACTGGTTGGGTACTGCCCTCTTTCTCTGTTGACTCTTCACCCCAGGCATTGACCTGTGTTTGCACTCTGCATGAGTCGTAGGATTGTCTCTTTGCGGGACTCTTTGTTGTAGATGAGTGGAATGAAAAAGTGCTGTATGGGTGGGTCGTCCCAGAGTCCTTGTGAAGAGAAAGCCACAGATGACGAGATGAAAGAGTCTCTCCTCACTGCTGTAATTGTGTGCAATGATTTGGCTCATACAAAGCATGCCTTCATCACTCAATCCTGCATCCATTATTCACTGCAGTGCTGATAAGCTTACAGGTCTGCACTCTGATAACATTGCTCTTCAATTCATAATCAAAACTCAAAAAGTCCAACAAGATGCCTTTGGTGCTTTTTCAGGGTTTTCTATGTTGAACGAAATGTATTATGGCAAATTTAAACTTGACCACTCTTAGTACAGTACAAGTTATGGTCTTTAATTAATTAATTTATTTTAATTTATTTACACACTTTAGGGGCCTTCAAGCTCTATGATCTTGATAACGATGGCTTTATCACGCATGATGAAATGCTCAATATCGTGGACGCCATCTATCAGATGGTGGTAAGTCACCATTTATTTCAGCTTATATCGGATCATATGATATTCGTTTAGTGATAAAAACATCTCTCAGATGTCTTATATATGAATTATATTTGTTTTAGGGAAACACAGTGGACCTTCCAGAAGAAGAAAACACGCCAGAAAAGAGGGTGGATCGCATTTTTGCCATGATGGATAAGGTAAGGATATGTTCATTTTTGTTTTGACCGCAATCACACTGATCCAGTTAATAATCTAAACCAAAAATTTATATTATTATGCAGGGACTGTTTATTATATTTAATTCATGGATTTGTTTAAATAAATTACTTAAGCAGACTAACTGCTTAAAGGGATTGTCCAACCAAAAATCAAGATCAAATATACAGTTGGGAATAAGAGCTAATTTCTGTGGTAAAGCTAGCGTCACTAACGCTGCCCTCGGGTCTATAAACGCCAGTGTGGCATGCGCTACCGCTATCATTGGAGCCTAGCTTAAATGCCAGCTCAAGCCCACTTCAAGCCCTGAAAGATGACATCAGGATTTGCTAGGGAATGTTCACAGAGATTGTATATGCTCTCACTATAGTAATCTCAGATCAGAATACTACGGTTACTCTCCGCAGTTAGATAATAAGGTGAAAAAAGCGTTTCCATTGCCTACTCTGCTATGAACGTTTCCTCAATAGATCAGCCTGTTGGCACTTGCCTCCTGCTGGGCATGGGAAGCAACTTAAAAGTGTGAGAGTTTTTTCCTCATGCATAATTGAAAATCCTCATGGCTGTTTTTTTTATCCTCTAGTTTGTAAACAGATGCAACCTTCAAGTCTATTTCACATTCTTTTAAAACATCCATGCATCTGCATAAAACCACAAACAGCCTTAAAATAACACATCTAGTTGTTTGTACTCAACATTTGGGACAGTTGTGATTCTAAACAATGTTTGTTTGTTTACCCAGAATGCTGATGGGAAGCTGACCCTACAGGAGTTCCAAGAGGGATCAAAGGCAGATCCCTCGATTGTACAAGCTCTGTCACTCTATGATGGCCTGGTATAGTAGCAGCTTGCTTTAAGGATACTGGTATGTTTTGCTGAATATAAATGTATTCTACATTCAGGCTATCTGTTGGTTTTATTAAATCCTGACTATACATCCCAGTTTCGCGTTACAACTGATTTTAGTGTACTTTCGTTCATAATCATTGGCATTTACTGATGACAATGTAAAGATAAGACTCACACATTCAAAATACAGGGCATTTGTCCAAATTTGATGCACCTTTCACTCTTAAATTATTTATTTAGGAGCATCTGCCACTGAGTGCCTAGAAAAGCATTTAGAAAGATTTTTAGATTTAGGATCTCTGTTGTATCTAGAGCTTTATAGCCTTTGCTAAATGACAGATGACTTCAGTTAAGCCAGTAATTGGTTGAATGACACTATCGTTGTTATTTGTGTTTCTGGCATCAAGGTCAGCTGTGCGTCCATTTAATGGCCTTATCTTACCTCATGGAATTTATATTACCACCTTTTTTATAATTATACTATATACATTTAGACTTATAATATTGGTTCATTGAATACATAATTTAATTTTGTTATTATTTTATAATTATTAGGATTAAATGGACCTGTTTAATGGTTAGATTCTAAATTAAAATGGTGTGTATTTTGTGGTGCTTTATGCTAAAATTTTAAATGTTTTTAAACTATTAAAATTTTAGAGAGAAGAGATATTAAGAAGAATATGCAGTATGTGTTATGAGTTGAGAAAAAAATTAGTCTATATGACAGGGAATAAGATAGAAATAAATCATCAATGATGTAATTATTCTTTATTATTTGTGTTGGACTTATGAAATTTCTGTATTGTGGTTCGTTTTTTAGAATTGCAATAAAGTAAATTCCTCTTCCTTTTAAATTCCATTTTGAACATCCTGTTGTTCAATGGGACCAATTCAATTCAAATACCAGCTCATAAACAGAAACTGAGCCATTTCTTGAATAAAATTACCCAACCTGCTGTGAGCATTTTTTCATGGTTGTTGTACAGGTACTGCAAAGGAGCCAGTGTGGTGCCATCCCACAATGCCATGCAAGAAGATGAGTCTTCTTCATTTGAACTCTCATTCTGGACACTAAGGACTGAGAAGTACAGGAGAGAAGAGTTCATCCTCATCATCTCACAACAACAAACCACATTTCGGCATACAACAATGACAGAAAAGAAGAAACTGTCATTCTGAAACGTGTGTGTGTGAAAGCTATACTGTAGATTTCCATGACATTTCATCCTGAAACGTGTGAGCGTGTGTGTGTGTGTGTGTGTGCGAGCGTGCGTGCGTGAATGCTATACTGTAGGTTTCCATGGGATTTTTCACAATGCTTGTTTTCTGCTGAACAAACACACTGGAGACTATATGGATGGCACTGATTGTTGTAGAAAAGCATGCTGATGAACCTGAATTATAGATGTAAATATGTGTAAACATTTCAGATTTTTTAATCATACTTTGCTGAGATATTGTGGATGTGGCTCTTCATGTATAATTTAAGAAACTGCTGATATTTTATTTATTTCTTGTTTACCTTGAAGGTGATTGCAGCTGTTACAAGCCTCAACATTTTTAAAAGCCTTTAGACCTGAAAGTCTTTAATCCTTTTTGATTTTTCTTTGGAACTATGAATGTGAAAAGGATTCATTTGTTATATTCGCATTATGCAGCTCTCATTGTGAAGAGTGTGCTGCTCATCCGTTGCTGGCAAAACATGCGAAGTCTTCAAGCTACTTCCTAAGCAAGGCACTGTAACTAAGCAACATGCTACACTGTTATTCCTGTACAGTTGCACCTCAGAACTGATGTAAGTACCTCTGAAATGGAGAAGCAAACAGTGCAGCATCTGCTAGTTTAAACTACACCTCTGTCTTTGTCTTTTCCTGTGTTGTTTCCCTGTCAAACAAAGCCATAACTTAAACCATGACATTCTCCTCTCAAAGCAAGTAATTCGGTATAGGCTGGGCGGGTTTGAGTGGGACACATCCTTTTATCAGTTGCTCTTTGGCTGATGAATAAATTTGAGTCACTGCATAATTGCCTCTAATTTTATTTGCTGTGGGTAAGTAAGATGGAGCTTTTAGTATCTGATGTTTCCCTTTTGATATTTTAATAATGGCTGCTTCCATTTTCATCATTGTATTGAATGTGTAGAATTGTTGTGCTCACAATCGGACAGTATTCCAAAGGTGCATAGATTGTATTCCATCAGCACAATGGATTCGCTGGCACTCTTTCAAAAGAATTTGCTGTGGTCAATCAATCCCTGATGTAATTAAGTCTGTCACCCAAAAGTGAAGCATAAATCAAATTCACCATACAAAACACATAAAATAGAGCATCAGTCTCTGCATATACCAGTCTTAGAGAATCGAATCACAAAAGCATTGCACTTGCTCAATTACATCTATACTGGTACAGTTATATTGCATTTAATACACTGGTAACACTTTAGAATACGGTTCCTTCGTTAATGAATAACTACACAGGTACAAATGAGTAACACAATATTAAGAATCTAGTACTATTAACTAACAAGAAACTCTGATTAACAAATTAGTAAGTAATAGCACACACATGAAAGTGGTAGTTCACTATTAACTAATCAATAACTACTGTTTTTTTTATGCTTCCCAGATAACTACTGAAAAAGTTTCATAATTCATGCAAAACTAATCAATAACTAATGCAGGACAAATGACTAGACATATGACTCAAATGTTACATACTTCTAAAGGAATTCAATTCAATTTTACAGGGTACCCCCAGGATCCTCCAACTTAAATTCAAGGCTTTTTAAGACCTTTTTAATACCATTTCAAATGAAATTCAATGCCAACTTCGTACCCATTCCGACAGAAGTATGAGGGGAAAATGTCAAATCTGTATACATTTTAAACACTAGAAAATAATTATGTACAAGGAGGTTACTTGAATTAAATATATATTGAATTATATATCAGTCATATTTAATACATTCGCAACAGCATTGTAGCGCGCACGTGTGTGTAGGCCAGTGTTAATTTTGGCAGCCATTTTTGATTTAGTCTTAGTCTTCAGACGAAAATGCTTATTGGTCTTAATCACATTTGAGTCATCCTGTTTTTTATAGTTGTAGTTGACGAAAAGTCTTTGCATTTTTTGTCAACTTTTAGTCAAACTGCAGTTACTTTACTTTTGGCAAAAACTAAATAAGACCTTTGTAAAGAAATCCAAGACTTTGTATACTAAATTCAAGGCTTTTAAGGCCTTAATTTGAGATGATCAAATTCAAGACTTTTTCAAGGCTTTTAAGACCCGCGGGTACCCTGTTTTATTTGTATAGCGCTTTTCACAATACACATTGTCTCAAAGCAGCTTTACAGAAAGTGCATTTCTGAAATGTACATGTAGCGCCCCTTAGCTTGTCTCAGCTATTTTATTGAAGTGCGCTCCCCGAATTCCTTCTTGGCGAAAGATCTCTCTTTCTGTTATCAATTAATGCACCAACATGTAAATTACTAACGTCTTATCATATGTTCACTTTTATTCCTAATATTACTTTACTTAATTTATAATAACCACACAATGTCTGTATAGCTAAAATAAAGTAAAATATTAACTATATGTCTCTATCTCATATGCTAAATAAAATGAACACTCACTTTAATAACGGTTTTAATATTACACCTACTAAATTACTATATACTACCCTAAGTATAATATTATTTTGACTGGAAAGGAATTATTATGTTACTTTAACGCAAATAATTAAACTAAATGATATTATTTACTTTAAATATATCACTCGTACAAATATATAAAACCAAAATATAAAGACAATCTTCACAAGAAATAATTATGAACAATTTACTTAAAGAAAATATAAAATATTCACAAATATACAATTAGATTTAAATAAGCAAAATTCAAATAATCACAATTCTCAATCACATTAAGTTCCCCAAATTAAACCAATTGAAAATCTAAATCTAATGCCGGCAAATGACTAAATGGCCATCAAAATGAATAAACAAAATGAATACCCTGATAGTCAAATGAACACGTGGCAGGCCTGTTGTATAGCTTGAGATCGTTGAGACCTAAAACACAATGGTCGCTTCACGCCTCGGCGCAACAAACAAACAAAACTCACGCAATCAAACTGATGAGTCACTGGTCCGTTCTTCACCGCTCACGATCCGTCCAATGCTCGACACACTGGAAGAATCCCTTCGAACTTTCAGTCTCCTCCTCGACGATCAGCTCTTCAGGCGATGCACTCCACACAGGAACTGAGCAGGCTACTCGCTGGCAAAGTCCTTTCAGCTCGCTCGTGGTAATTAGCCGTCCACACTTTCTCCTCGTGGTGCTAACTATAACTGCAAAGTTCACGACACGAAATATCACACTGTAACGCAGATAAGTGTTTGTAACTCACTCTTCGCGCAGTATACAATGTCACTTATCACAACGAACACTAAACTTGGTGTTTTACCAAACTTTTAACTCGTATCTCTCGCAGCACAATCTTCACATTTCTCTCCTTCTCATTTTCTCTTTTCGTTTTTCTCCTCGCGTTCCTCTCGCGCTTCCTCTCGACCTCTCACCCCGACTCCTGATTGGATCTCTCACAGGTAAGTGCATTTTCAAACAAACTTAATATATTAACACATATAAACATAATATAAACACTTTTATCAAAGATCGAATATATATATATTACAATGAAAATAACCCCAAATAAAATATTGGCTTATGGAAATACTTTCATGGGGCTACATACATTGAAAAATACAGTCAGTTAATCATGTATTAATTTAGGGCATAACATATCGCCGGCGTTGAGTCGTCTCTTCACAGGCGTTGAGTCGTCTCATCGCAGGTGTTGGGGCATCTTAAGTCTCCGTGAGAGGCTGGATACAAACTGGAGCTGACGAACGCTATTTACCTCGGGACTAGCGTCCCGAGATAACAGCAGAAAGGCAGATGGGAAATAATTAGCATAGCTGATGTTCATAATATTAATGCATTCGAACTGATTCAGCAGTAGTATAAGAGGTAAGCTTTAAGTGAATGCTTGGTTAAAGAGATGCGTCTTTAATCTAGTTTTAAACTGGGACAGCGAGTCTGAGTCTCGAAAATATCAGGAAGGCTATTCCAGAGTTTAGGAGCTAAATGTGAGAAGGCCCTCCCTCCTTAAGTGGACTTAGATATCCTCGGTATGACCAGAAGCCTCAAATTTAGTGATCTTAAAGAACGCGATGGATTGTAGGGCGATAGAAGGTCCAGTAAATACACCGGAGCTATACCATTTAGGGCTTTATAGGTCAGCAGTAATACTTTGTAATTGATACGGAACTTAATAGGTAACCAGTGTAGAGATGATAAAATGGGTGTTATATGATCATATTTTCTTGATCTAGTAAGAACACTAGCGGCTGCATTTTGCACTAACTGTAGCTTGTTTATTGAGGATGCAGGACAACCAGCTAATAAAGCATTACAGTAATCTAGTCTCGAGGTCATGAATGCATGAACTAACTTTTCTGCATCAGAAACAGATATCATGTTACGTAGCTTAGCAATGTTTCTAAGGTGGAAAAAGGCTGTTCTTGTAACATATGAAATATGATTTTCAAAAGTCAAGTTGCGGTCTAGTATAACACCCTGGTCTTTTACTGTAGTGGATAAAGTAACAGGACATCCTTCTAAATTAAAGTTGTATTGTAAGGGATTTTGTGGGTAGTTTTTTGGACCAATAAGTAATACCTCTGTTTTATCTGAATTTAATAGCAGGAAATTACACGTCATCCAGCATTTTATATCATTTAGACACTCGGTCAAGTTAGATAAGTTAGTGTTTTCATCTGGTCGTGATGAGATATATAATTGTGTCATCAGCATAACAGTGGAAATTAATTCCATGTTTTCTTATAATATTACCCAGTGGCAGCATGCATATTGAGAATAGCAGAGGGCCTAGCACAGATCCTTGCGGCACTCCATAGTCCACTTGACGTTCTCTTCGATTTTTCCCCATTTAAACAGACAAAATGGTAACGGTCTTATAAGTACGATCTAAACCAGCTTAATGCCTGTCCCTGAACACCAGTGTAGTTTTGTAGTCGATCCAGGAGTATTTTATGATCTATAGTGTCGAACGCAGCGCTAAGATCGTGGTAGAACTAGTATTGAGATACAGCTTTGGTCTGAAGCTAAAAGTAAATCATTTGTAATTTTAACTAGCGCAGTTTCTGTGCTATGATGCAATCTGAATCCCGACTGAAATTTTTCATAGATATCATTTTCTTGCAAGAAAGTGTCACGGTAGACACGTTCTCTGTTCCTTCTCGTCTCGTGTTTATGTTGTGGTATGAATGCACGTGTGTAGTGGGCGTGAGTGTATGACATCACCTGATCCACTTCAGCTGATCCTCATCCACTTCACCAGCTGCAATCAATCTCACCACTCTATTTATACTCACCGCTGTTCTATCATCTTTGTCAGATCGTTGTTTGATGTCGTTCGTGTTGGTGTCCCAGTGTTCAGTCCTGCCTCGTCTTCCTGTTCCTGTTCCTCGTCATTGTCACTGGGTTCGTCTGCCGTCTCACCATCACCGCACCTCTTCACGTCATCGGATTCTGACCACCGAAGTCCCTGCGTTGCCAGTCACATCTGCCTGTACTGCCCATCATCATACTCATTAAACCATCTTTCACTTGCATTTGTTTCCCATCTTTTATCAGCGTCATGACAGAACGATCTGACCAGGAAAGGGAAGCAGCATCACAGAGGTCGATGGAGGAGTTTATTCATCATAGCATAAGGAGAATGGATTCACAGCAGAGAGAGATCGGCGACAAGGGGCGCGCAGTACAGGCTTTGGTGACGCAGGTGTCCGAGCTCACCCAGCAGATCCAACGCCTACAGGGTCCCACTGCGCCGCCCACACCGGCCGTTCCCCCCACACCACCAGAGAGATCCTCCCAGTCAGAACCCCGTCTTCCGGTTCCGGAGTCCTATTCTGGTGAGCCCGCCTTCTGTAGAGCGTTTCTGACCCGCTGTACCATGCATTTTGCTCTGCAGCCCCTCACGTTCAACACAGAACAGGCTAAGGTGGCGTTCGTCCTCACCCTGCTGACTGGGAAGGCTGCGCTTTGGGGGACAGCAGTGTGGGAGAATCAACACCCATGCTGCGCCTCGTTCCAGACCCTCGCCGCCGAGATGAGAAAGGTTTTCGACAGGGCTGTCTCTGGAAGAGAGGCAGCCAGAAGACTGGCAGAGCTGCAGCAAGGAGAGAGATCAGTTTCCGACTATTCTATAGAGTTTCGGACCCTGGCGGCGGAATGCGGCTGGAACGAGGAGGCGCAGTGGGATATGTTCCTGCATGGGTTGGCTGATCGCGTCCAGAGGGAGATCTACGCCCTGGATCTACCCACCACTCTCAACGGGTTGGTCGACTTGGCTCTGCGGGTGGATGCTCGGCTGTCTAGGGTCGAGCGCCGAATCTCGTCCACCCGCACCTTCGCATGGACCGACCCTCCACGATCCAGCGGCAGGGACGTGGTCAACCCCGTCTACGATCCCGAGCCCATGCAGGTGGGTCGAGCTCGGCTTTCCCGGGAGGAGAGGGAGAGGCGGAGATCCCAGGGCCTGTGCCTATATTGTGGAGGAACTGGACATTACGCACACCATTGTCCGGTAAAAGGGCCAAGCCCGATAGTAAAATGGAGGCTACTATCGGGTGGGATCTCCGCTAGGAAGACCTCATCATCGATTACATCTACCTCCACACTCCTTCTGGTAAGACTTAGGTGGTCAGTCCAACAGCACGACTGCCATGCACTTCTGGACTCTGGGGCTGAGGGTAATTTTATGGACTACACTTTTGCACAGAAGATTCAGATTCCTCTCAGACCCCTCACTCACAGAATTGCTGTTCACGCACTTAACGGACAAGAACTTCCTACTATTTCCCTTTGCACTGAAGACATTACCCTCATCACCTCCGGCAACCACTCTGAGACTATTTCATTCTACATCATGGACTCACCCCTTGCACCCGTCGTCCTCGGACATCCTTGGCTCATCCGTCACAACCCCCGCATGGACTGGCGCCATAGATCAGTACTGGAGTGGAGCAAGGAATGTCATAAGTCTTGTCTCGTGTCTGCCTGTTCGTCTGTTCCTGTGTCTGTGTTTCAGGAGGAAGCAGGGGATTTGTCTAACGTGCCCGTGGAGTACGTGGACCTGAAGGAGGTGTTCAGTAAGTCTCGTGCTGCTTCTCTCCCTCCGCATCGTCCCTATGACTGTGCTATAGATTTACTGCCAGGTAAGTCTCCGCCTAGGGGCAAGTTATATTCACTTTCTATTCCAGAAAGAGAGGCTATGGAGAAATATATTTCTGATTCTCTAGCAACCAAGTTCATACGCCCTTCCTCTTCTCCAGCGGGGGCGGGATTCTTTTTGTGGGGAAGAAAGACTGTTCTCTGCGACCTTGTATTGATTACCGAGGGCTGAATAACATCACGGTAAAGAATACTTATCCTTTGCCGTTGATGTCTTCAGCCTTCGAGAGGTTGCAGGGAGCGTCCATCTTCACAAAATTGGATTTACGTAACGCTTATCATTTGGTTCGCATTAGGGAGGGGGATGAATGGAAAACTGCGTTTAACACCCCCAGGGGCACTTTGAATACTTGGTCATGCCTTTCGGGCTGTCCAACTCCCCGGCAGTTTTCCAGGCACTGGTCAATGACGTGTTGCGAGATATGATCGATCAGTTCATATATGTCTACCTGGATGACATATTGATTTTTTTCTTCTTCTCTCCAGGAACATGTGCAGGACGTCAGACGAGTGCTTCAGAGGTTGCTAGAGAATGGGCTTTTTGTCAAGGCGGAGAAATGCGATTTTCATGCACAGTCGGTCCCGTTTCTAGGATACATCGTCTCGTCTGAGGGAGTGCGGATGGACCCTGAGAAGATCAAGGCTGTGGTGGATTGGCCAAGTCCAGATTCCCGCAAGGCCCTGCAGAGGTTTCTGGGATTCGCCAATTTCTACCGGCGTTTTATTCGCAATTTCAGCCAACTAGTCGCACCTCTGACTGCCTTGACCTCCCCCAGAACGACGTTCAGGTGGTCAGACACAGCCGAGGCTGTGTTCTCCAAACTGAAAGGCCGCTTTGTTTCAGCCCCCATCCTGGTCGCCCCTGATCCTTCACGTCAGTTCGTGGTGGAGGTCGACGCATCAGAGGTGGGAGTAGGCGCAGTGTTGTCCCGCCGCTCTTCCGCAGACGACAGGATGCATCCCTGCGCGTTTTTGTCTCATCGTTTATCTCCAGCCGAACGCAATTACGACATTGGTAACAGAGAGTTGTTGGCAGTTAAGTTAGCGTTGGAGGAATGGCGCCACTGGTTAGAAGGGTCGGGGGTACCTTTTATTGTCTGGACTGATCATAAGAACCTAGAATACATCAGAACCGCCAAAAGATTGAACTCCAGGCAGGCTCGGTGGGCATTGTTTTTCGGTCGTTTCGATTTTTCTCTTTCATACCGTCCGGGTTCCAAGAACATCAAACCCAATTCTTTATCCCGCATATTTGATTTTTCCGAACGCCCGTCTACTCCCGAGTACATTTTGCCCGAGACTCTAGTTGTTTCCACACTCACATGGGAGGTCGAATCGAGGGTCAAGAAGGCCTTAGAAGGGGGAACGCTTCCGCCCGGTTGCCCACCGAATCATTTGTTTGTGCCGGAGGGATCACGGTCCGACGTTATCCAGTGGGGTCATAACTCCAATGTGGGTTGCCATCCAGGGGTTAATCGCACTAGCTTTTTAGTCAAGCAACGATTCTGGTGGCCATTTATGGCTTTTATTACCGCCCTCCCACCCTCTCAGGGTAACACAGTCGTTTTGACTGTAGTGGACCGATTCTCGAAGGCAGCCCATTTTGTTCCCTTACCCAAATTACCCTCAGCTAAGGAGACAGCGGTTACGGTCGTAGATCACGTTTTTCGGTTACATGGCCTCCCGATTGACGTGGTTTCCGACAGGGGACACCAGTTTGTGTCCAAATTTTGGCGAGAGTTTTGTAGATTACTGGGGGCGACTGTTAGTTTGTCCTCAGGGTTTCATCCCCAGAGCAATGGTCAGACCGAGAGAGCCAACCAGGATCTGGAGAGAGTGTTGCGATGTTTGGTTTCCAAGAATCCTTCCTCTTGGAGTCAACAACTCTCTATGGTGGAGTAAGCCCACAACACGTTGCCAGTGTCGGCTACGGGCCTATCTCCTTTTGAGTGTAGTGTAGGTTACCAGCCACCAATTTTTCACAGTCTGGAATCCGAGGTCGCGGTCCCCTCCGCTCACGCCTTTGTTCAGAGGTGTCACCGCACCTGGACTAGAGCCCGTGAGACTCTACTCCAGGTGGGGGTGTGCACTAAGGCCAAGGCCGATCGCCACAGGTCAAAGCCTCCCGTATACGTTGTTGGTCAAAAGGTGTGGCTTTCAACCAAGAACATTCCTCTTCGCTCCGTATCTAATAAACTTGCTCCTAAATTTATTGGCCCGTTTACTGTCACCAAGATCATTAGTCCGGTGGCAGTCCGCCTCAAATTACCTCCTGCGCACAGGAGGATCCATTCCGCCTTCCATGTATCTAAGATTAAACCCGTGTTTCATTCTCATATTAATCCGCCTGTCCCGGTTCCTCCCCCACCACGACTCGTAGATGGGGAGACCACGTATTCGGTCAATCGTATACTGAACTCTAGGTGGAGGGGACGCGGATTTCAGTACTTGGTGGACTGGGAAGGGTACGGTCCGGAGGAGAGAAGTTGGGTGCCTGCCAGAGACATACTGGATCACTCCCTCATCGATGATAACAATCGACAGGGTAAGGAGTCTGGGAACGCCAGGAGGCGTTCTTAGGAGGAGGGGTACTGTCACGGTAGACATGTTCTCTGTTCCTTCTCGTCTCGTGTTTATGTTGTGGTATGAATGCACGTGTGTAGTGGGCGTGAGTGTATGACATCACCTGATCCACTTCAGCTGATCCTCATCCACTTCACCTGCTGCAATCAATCTCACCACTCTATTTATACTCACCGCTGTTCTATCATCTTTGTCAGATCGTTGTTTGATGTCGTTCGTGTTGGTGTCCCGGTGTTCAGTCCTGCCTCGTCTTCCTGTTCCTGTTCCTCGTCATTGTCACTGGGTTCGTCTGCCGTCTCACCATCACCGCACCTCTTCATGTCATCGGATCCTGACCACTGAAGTCCCTGCGTTGCCAGTCACATCTGCCTGTACTGCCCATCATCATACTCATTAAACCATCTTTCACTTGCATTTGTTTCACGTCTTTTATCAGCGTCATGACAGAAAGAGCACAGTTGAGCGGACACAACTTTTTCTAGTATTTTAGACATAAATGGAAGATTTGAGATGGGTCTGTAATTTGCTAGGTTATTTGGATCTAATTGTGGTTTCTTAATGAGAGGTTTTATAACTGCCAGCTTGAATATTTTCGGAACATGACCTAAAAATAAAGACGAGTTAATAATATTAAGAAGAGGCTCTTCCACGACAGGTAACACTTCTTTCAGTAGTTTAGTGGGTATTGGATCTAATAAACATGTTGTTGGTTTAGATGCAATGATAAGTTTATTTAGCTCTTCCTGTCCTATAGTTGTAAAGCGGTGTAGTTGTTCTTGAGAGGCGATAATTGAGGCTGAATCATAAGACACCATAGAGGATTGTACATTTACAATTGTGTTTCGGATGCTTTCTATTTTCTCATCGAAGTAATTCATAAAATCATTACTACTATATTGTAACGGAATATTTTGCTCTGGTGATGTCTGTTTATTTATTAGTCTAGCCACGGTGTTAAATAAAAACCTTGGATTATTTTGGTTATTTTCTATTAGTTTGCGGAGATGATCAGCCCTGGCTGCTTTTAGAGCCTTTTTATAACATGACATACTGTCTGTCCACGCGATTCTAAAGACCTCTAAATTAGTTTGTTTCCATTTACGCTCTAAGTTACGAGTTTGTCTCTTGATAGCATGCGTAGCACTGTTGTACCATGGTGCTTTAGTTTTCTCTCTAACCTTTTTTAATCTAATTGGTGCAACAATATCTAGTGTACTAGAGAAAATGGTGCTCAAACTGCTAGTCATTTCCTCTAGTTCATCTGTTTGTTTGGGTTCACTGAGCAGCTGAGATAGATCAGGTAAGCTATTTGAGAATCTATCTATAGTGGATGGAAGGATTGTTCTGCCTGGTCGATAACGTGGCGCAACATGACAAATTTCATCAGTACGTATTATGCAAGTTACCATGTAATGATCAGTGAGATAGTCACTCTGCGGTATAATATTTATATCAGTTGGATTGGTTCCATATGATATAATTAAATCTAGTGTATGATTTAGACGATGAGTGGGACCACTGACGTTTTGCGTAACCCCAAAGGAGTTTAATAAATCTGTAAACGCAGCCCCTAACGCATCATTTATGTTATCTACGTGTATGTTAAAGTCTCCAACAATTATTGCTTTATCGACATTGACCAATAGATCTGAGAGAAAGTCTGCAAACTGTTTAAGGAAATCAACATATGGCTCTGGAGGTCTATATACAGTAGCCAAGGCTAGAGATAATAGGGATTTGTTTCTTACATCTGAGAGCGTAACATTTAGTACAAGTACTTCAAACGAATTAAACCTGTGACCTGTTTTCTGAGTAACATTAAGGATATCTCTATAGATTGTTGCAACACCGCCGCCACGACCGATCAGACGGGGCTCATGCTTATAACAGTATCCTGACGGAGTAGACTCATTTAGACCGAAATAATCATTTGGTTTAAGCCAGGTTTCAGTAAGGCAAAGTACATCGAAACTATTATCCGTGACTGTTTCATTTACAATAACCGCCTTAGGTGAGCGCGATCTAATGTTTAGAAGACCTAGCTTTAGAAATTGTTTTTGTTCACTGATATTTAGATTTTCTGGTTTAATAAAAATTCCTACACTAAGATTCCTACCAAAAGATCCTACACTAGATTTATTGTTTGGCCTCACTAAACGAGGAATAGACACAGTTTCTATATAATGTTCTACACTGCTTATATCACTTAAGTTGGGACAGCAAAGACTGTGATTTGGACTTTGACTTAGTCATATGGTGTGTAACGTCTTGGAGATGTTGTCCGACAGAACAGCCGCTCCGCTTCTGCTGGGGTGCAGGCCATCAGCACTGTAGAGCCTAGGTCGCTCCCAGAACAGATTCCAATTATTTACAAAGAGCAGTTTCTGTTCATTACACCATGACATTAACCATTAATTTAGAGCAAATAATCTACTGAACCTTTCTTGTCCTAGTCGGTACGTGGGAAGCGGTCCAGACACGATGATCGTTGCTTCAGGCGATGTGCTGCGAACCGTCTCGATCAGGCTCCTGTAGTCCTTCTTCAGAACCTGGAAAACTCCTTCCAAACTTCTTCCATTAGTTATCGAGGCTACATGCTTCTGTGAACTTTCAATGCAGAAGAATTTTTTTTTGTAGTCTTCCCCAGATCTGTGTCTTGTCACAATCTTGTCTCTGAACTCTACAGGCAGTTCGTTTGACCTCATGGCTTGGTTTTTGCTCTGATATGCATTTTCAGCTGTTAGACCTTTGAGGTGTGTGCCTGTTGTGAGTCACCAGTCTGAGATAGATCCATTTGAAGCGAAGGTTTATTGATAAACAATCAGAAAACAGACAGAGGCAAACCAGAGCAAACACAGTGGAACAGGCAGGGCTAAATCGTAGTCCAAAACCAGGCAGAGGATCAGGGCAGGCTGTTAACAGGCAAGGTCGGAACTCCAGGCAGAGGGTCGGGGCTGGCAGATAACAGGCAGAAGACAGAGGCAAAACAGGTCAGTAATCAGTCAGGCTATCCGGGGTTTATAATGCTCAGAAGTGTTCACCAACTTAAAACAAAACTTCGCACTGAGAGCTGTTCGAGGTGCGGTTAAATAGTCTGAGTGACAGACTGCAGCTAGGTGAGGTGATGAGAGTCATTAGGGGTTGCAGCTGAGTAAAATGAGTGGGATTAGAGGGCTTCTGGGGAATGTAGTGCAACGGAGAAAATCAGAACTCGGGTGAAAGCGGTCTTGGTTTGCTAGCAAGGGAGGTTGCAGAATCTGGGATCGTAACAATGCCTTTCCAAATCATGTCCATTTAATTAACTTAAATTAATTAAAACATCTTAAAGATGTAAAGCATACTTATGCAATGTAATTTTTTCCCTTTTTTTAAATTAAATTTGCCAATTTACCACAATTTTTTTTTTTAGCTTTGTAATTATGGTGTATCGAGTAAAGATTGATGTGAAAAAAAGTTATTGAAAGCAGTTTAGCATAAGGCAGCAACATAACAAATACTTTTGCAAGGTGCTATATATTAAAATCGCTATATTAAAAATGCTATATAAAAAACATGTTTAATCACTAGAGCAATTACTTTTTTTTATTCTATTGACAACCAAAAACTTTTACAGAAAGGAAAAAAAAACTACATTACGATTTGTAGAAAAATTATCCATCACATGTCACACTCACAGAAGGGAACAGACAGATGGTAATGTGAAAACAGTGTTTATTGAGCGGAGTGATGTGACAATCATGCGCGTGATCTAGTCCTTGATCGGCCAACCATCTTGAAAAGCGGATGAGAAGAAAGTTGACAGGGTTTACAAGGGTGAGGAGGATGTCCATCCTGTGCTTCTTTGTGGTCTGGTCTTCTGTCACACTCACAGAAAGGAACAGACAGATGGTAAGGTGAAAACTGTTTATTGAGCAGAGTGATGGGACAACAGCGGGAACCAGACGATGGTGAGAGGATGTTGACTTGGCAAATATTGATGGAGACTTAGCTGGTGATGACTGAAGTGGATTTTCTGTGCAGGATGAACGCGATGACTGGAGATCAGGGATGACGTACAGGAGACGACAGAAGACAGGAGACTTGACGATCTCAGGTGAGTGTTCAGGTAAGAAGTCTGACTGTTTACATAGCAGTTAGGTTCGTAGTTGATGAGACCAGACCCTGATGTGATGCAGGTTGATATAGGCTGTGTTGATGAGGGAGTGAAGGTGAAGGGAAGACAGGGTGGAGACGGAAATGGGGGACATGGGAAAGCCGATGGCTCTGGCAACTGAGGTGAAGGCTGGGACTCAGAAGGGCACGGTGGAGACAGAGTGACAGAGGACCAAGGAGGAGCTGAAGGGAGTGAGGAGTGCCAGAGGAGTGCAGTCCAGAGGTGAGGGCACGTCTATGAACGACCCATAGCAGATCCGGGGGGACGAGGGAGCCTGGTGGAGGTGGAGCACTGATGGGCCACGGTGGAGACGAGGGAGGAAAGAGCCAAGTCAATGGGCCGATGGGCCGATGTACAATCCTGGCCTCAGGGGGTGTGGTGGAAACCCAGGGATCCCCTGACCACGATGGCGCGGAAAGCTGGTAGTCGCACAGCGAGCCCACATCTCCAAAGGTTTTTTTGAGGGTGAGATGCGGGACTAACAGTGGGCAGTGAAGATGATGAGGGCTGGAATCAAGAGGAGGTGGGAGAGGGAGGTTGGGCGGGAGTTTAGGGTTCTGTAGTCGCTTCCGAACTCAGGAGTAGTTTCCGTACATGGGGCTAAGGCTAGGGACTGAGGCGTGGTCGGCCACCTTGACTGAGTACTCAGGAGGCGTGGTGGCGGCCATCTTGGAATGAGGCTCTGGAACGGCGGCGGCCATCCTGGGACCAGACTCTGGAAAATATGAAATACGGATGTTTCGTCACATTACATTAATAAAAAATCATTTAGTAGCCTATCCTTGCCTTGTTTTTAATAAATCAATCAAATAGTGTAAAATACATTTCAGAGAACGTTTTTCTCAATCTTTCCACTGGCCAAATAGTATTTTTAATTGATTTATATTTTTAATGGAAACAGATAGACCTTGTTGTGCATTATTTGCACGAAACTATTTTCTCAGACAATCTGCTATTATCATGATTTGCAATTATCTCTAGTCAAAACATTCAAACACAGCATGCTGGAGGAAAAGTGTCCAAAAGCATTGCATCCACAACAAATATTTCTATTTATTGAATATAATTTTTTTTGTAACTTCTCAGTAATGATTTCATGTAGTTTAAGTGTTTAACTCCATTAATGAGAATGGTATATTTAATTAAATGTTTACATCAGAAGTAAAACATAGTTTAAATAATTATTTTATTTATTTAAACTGTTATTATGAACATGCACTGTATTTATGATTAGGACTCCTAATGAAGATTTACGGTTTGACTTCATCTGCCGTTAGATGTCAGTATGCCGATATGCGTCAGTTTCACTAAACGGCCCAATGTGCTTGCTGGCGTGGACATTTAAGAAGGGATGGATATTTGCTTCAAGTGATAGGCTTGGTGAGTGAAATTATATTTGTATTATCTTTCTGTATAATTTTCTTTAGATTGTCTGTCAAGTGACCAAAAAGACATTTAACTCCAGCTCACCATCGGTGTCTCCAAAACGTTTGTACGCATGGGTCAGAGTTTGGGTGCAAGTGCACCAATTTTCCCGTCAATTTTGTTTTTATAAATCACAACTTATGCGTCGGAAGTGGCGTACGCCTCTTCTAGGTCCTGTTTTGTGTGTACGCAACGGTTATAAATGAGGCACCTGGTGACTGTGACATCACACAGTATAATGGGTTGTATAACATATACAGCTGTTTTTTGGGGGTCCTTGTCATCAAAAAGTTTAAAAAACTTTAATATAAAGCACCATTTTAATCATGACTGGAGTTTCTTTCTTTTTTGGGATGCATGGCACCACTGTCTTGAAACAATTCATAAAGCCACACAAATCAGCAAAGTCTTGTGATGGCTTGTTTTTGCCTCTTGAAAGTTTATGTCTAGCTCTGTTGTAATTGAGCTCTCATTGTGCATCTTTGGCACGTCTTCCATTTCATTACGAGGAACTCAAGGCCGGTGGCCCAGTACACGCGACATCTGGGGCTTCTAAATCAGCAATAAGAAGGGTTCTCGCTGACTAAAGTAAGACAGACCTCGCGTTCAGCTCCCAGGCTTAGTTTCCAGATACAGCACTAAAACAAAACAGACTTCACACCCTAGTCACACGGGAAAGCTAGAGAATAACAGAGAGTAGAGGAGGACAGAAATGTATGTTTTGCACAGGCACAAATTGTTACATGAAGGGTCATAAACATGTTTTTTGCAGTGAGGTCTGGATTATTTATCCCACATTGTTAAGTGCAACGGGATGATGAACCAGCTGTTTGGAAAAATGAGAAGACTTGGACGGATGCAGGCAAACAAGTGTGTTATTTCATTTTAACAGACACAATGTTTTTCTAATGGTAAAGTGGAAATATGATGACTTTTTTTGTCTATCGATTTTTGCCCTATAACTAGAAATAAAATAGTTTAACTGCTGTGAAGTAAAAGAGATACTTCACCCAAAATGTATAATTTACTCACCCTTATGTCATTACAGACCTGACTTTCTTTCTTTCTTTCTGGAAAAGAAAAGAAGATATTTTGAAGGATGTTTCAACTTTGTTGATAGTATGAAAGTTGGACCCCATTGGCTTTCCTTGTATTGACAAAATCCAAAAAGGCATTTTTATTAAATATCTTCTTTTGTTTTCCACAGAAGAAATAAAGTCATATAGGTTTGGAATAAGATGAATGTGAGTAAATGGTAACAGAATTTTATTTTTTTGTGAGAAGTAAAGTATCCCTTCAGAAATTAGGTAAAGAATTCTTCAATGGCCAAACTTTTTTAAACGACATGTCCATCCTAAAGATTAAATAATTTCCTAAGTTAAGTGTCTTTGAATGGCAGTGTCATTTGGCAAGGATTTGGGTGAGTCTTGATCATTTGACCAACCATTTGCTGACCTGAAAGCAAATGGCTTGTTGGTTTTAGATCGAATTATCACAAAAACAACATCTGTATACTGTCATAAACCCTATGCTATTAGTTTTTGGTGTGATTCCAGAAAAATATAATGGCTACCATGTAAATAGAACTAACTGCAACATTTTTGAGGTTACAGGATCATAGACATCCCCTTTTCCTTCCTTTTTTGTAATGTTCTGTTATCAACTTGACAGCATTTGCTGCCCCGATATCAAGTTAAAGCAACAATAAATGCTTGATGACCAAATATTGCATGAGGTTTGATTGATGTATCTGAGAATTACTGATAGCAACATAATTTATCCGGATATACAAAGGGGTGAAGGCGTATCCGAAGTCTTTCCTTTCAAAAAGCATCTGGGATGCCTCTACTTGAGCCTTGTCATTTATGCTGCACATTAAACCGAGTCCAGAGAATTGCATGTATATTATTAGATGTGTGGCAGCTGAGTATAAACTCACTCTATTAATAAACCTAAAATTATTTCAACCCTATCCATGCACTAAATATTACTCCCGAGAAGAATGTCAGGGAAGTTGGGGCTAGTTGTCACAAAAGCTTTTAGTAATGTTTTAAGCCAAAGATCTTGTTGTTTAGAAATGTACGTTTTCTTTATTAGCCTATTGTTTATTTTAGTTTAAAAAACTCTTAAATTATAATAACTTTGGTGCATTCTGTCCACTAAACCCCACTGTTTAACAAGTGAACACAATAAAAACACACTGGCATACATTCTGACATAAGTCCATTATTTTGTAGGACATTTTTCATAAATGTCAGCTCAGGGTAAGTTGTTTTAAATCATGTAGGCCTAAATATAATCAATTTATTAAAATATGTATTTATTTATAAGTTATTCATTGAATTAATTATTTTTGATTCATAATTGTTTTACTGTTTAAATTTAGTTTACAAGCCTATAATAAACGGTTTAATGGCAGGTTAATATGTGACAACATGCCCCGCTATTGTTTCATTATGTTGAATGAACCTTGAATGAACAAAATTCAGAGGGAAATAAAAGTGGGACCAAAATCAAACCTCATAGCCTACATATTTAGTTAAATATGTGTGACAACTTGTGTGACAATTAAATCGTGTGACAACTTGCCCCGTTTTCACTATGCAATGTAAATAATCCCTCCAGACATTGTTATTGTAATGTTAGGCTACAATAGTTCCATCTCTGTCTCATGGCAGTTGGCAAGAGTTTCTTGAGTGGCTCCCTGGTAAACTGGAGCAGGCCATATGGGCTGGGGTTGGGAATCACAGTCGGGTCAAGTTACACACAAAAAAATCAGGTTGTAAGGACTCCTCACACCCCTCCCCAACACTGCAGTGTTCAGCTCCAGAGGGTCCACGCGCTTCTTACAAGTTTTCCCCCAAACTCAACCAAGGATGGGACAAGACATATGGAATTTACTCCAAGTAGCGTTTATCCAGTGCGATTAGGATTATTTACACCCGACCTTTTTATAAGAACTCAAACGACTGGATTGAACATTTCAGGGACAATATTTTTTTCTTCTTCTTCAGGAATTAACTGATTTTCCTTCTTTTCCCCCCTTACATTTTTTATCATTAATGTTACGGTGAATTTCATATTTGTTGGACACGTTTTAAATACTGGTCTAATGAATTTCAAGCAAGAATGAATACGTTTCTTGCAAATTTCCTCATCTTGGCGCTGACTATCAGCGCGCGCTCCTCATCCGTTCCCCCCGCGAAGAGTCACTCCGGCGCGGATGACAGCGCTTCAACACTGGCCTTTGTCTTCGATGTTACCGGCTCTATGTATGACGATCTCAAACAGGTGATAGATGGTGCGTCTCGGATCCTGGAGAGAACTCTGAGCCGCAGAACAAGACCAATCAGGAACTTCGTGCTGGTTCCTTTCCATGATCCAGGTATGACAAAATCCTATGTTTCAATCTTATGATTTATGTAAATTATTATTTATTCTTGTCAGTTACGTTGCCTTTTAAAGTGATTCCAAAGAACGAATAACTGCTGATCGAATTGCAGTGCCTAAAGTTCCACATGGAGAAACGCTTGATAAAGTTTTGAGAAGTTTGTTTGGTCAAGCGCTAGAATATGTCAATGAACTAATTTGAACAAAGGTGTTTGGGCTGCTAGGAACATTTTCACCACCAGGGACCGCTGAAAGGTTGTGATCCATAGATTCTTGGAGAGGTGCGCTGTCAATTTTTTGCCAAGTAGGCTACAAAATTAAGGTAGGCTACTTTAGAGAATGTAGAGATGTTTTATTCTTCATGTCGCGGGTAACACCCTCATGGTGTCGCAATCAACATCACATGATCAGCCAGGCCTGAGTTAGGCCTACTTACCATGACAATAATAATAATACTAATATTATAATTATTTTATGTAATTTACTAATCGAAAAGGTATGAAAGGAATAGTAAAAAAAAAAAAAAAAAAGTCACATCACATATTTTGTCACATAAGCTAATTTATGTGGTTTAGACAACGTAAGAGTTTAAGAGTTTCTGTTGATTAAACCAATCTCCTTCATTGTATTACCGGTAACTCATTTGTATTTATTTTTTAATTTCAGTGAATTTAAAAATTTCAACCAGGTTCTTACATTTTTAAGTTAAACCAACAATATATTTTTACAGTGATAGGTGTCAAGTCATCTGGCTATATTAAAACCAACCTAGCACCTTTAAACAACAAAACTGTACTTTACATTTGCAATTTATATTTTGATCTGTGAACTTTGAACTGGTTAATCTGCAGTTTTTCAGTTTCTATCACTGTATGTTTTCCATGCTCATTAAATCTGTTTAAATCCCACATCTGCTCACAGACTGCAGCGAGAGCACTGTGTTCTCAGGTACACTTACACAATCTAGCCTGGTTCAAACCAAGTATCTGTTAGCCTTAGGGGGGTAGGGTGCCCATGGAGCTGATGAGAAGCACATGTTGTCTGGTAGTATGTAATTAACACAATCACCCCCAGTCCTCCATCCAATTCTCCGGAAGAGTCAACCCAGCCCCCCAGTCAGAGGAGAGACGTCAGTGCTAGACTGGTAGGGGGATGGTGCCAGTCACCTTTTAATGTAACGTTCCCTTGAGGATCTTGTAAACCGCTGAGATCACAAAGACAGCCGGTGACAGACAGAAAGGCGTGACAGCAACACAACTTAATGGCCCCTCACAGCTGAGAGAGGGATGGAGAAAGTGCAGAAGATGAACTTGAATAAGGAACCTAAACCAGCCTTAGTTGGTTTGCTGGTCTTGGCTGGTTTAAGCTATTGATGCTCTCCTAAGATGACTTACAGATGGTTTAACTGGTTTTTCAAATGCCCCAAACATCTTTTTTACAGCAGAGAATACTTTAAAATTTTGATATAATGTTGATAAAATACAACTATTCATATTTTAATATATAATCATATAATATTTAATATATTATAATAATTTAAATTTAATATTATTATTTATTTTATATACAAGCTAAAAAACGAAAAAAACTAAAACTAAACTAAACCAGTCTTAGGTGATCAACCCCAAACAAGCAAACAGACCAGCCTGACCATGCTGTGCTTTTCAGCAGAGATTGTTTATAAAATATTTATATTAATGTTATTAAAATATCATAAATACAAGTTATATTAATAGGGAGTAATATTATTATTAATAATAATAATAAGATGATGAAAAACCTTAGTTGGTTTACTGGTCTTAGCTGGTTTAAGCTAGTTCAAGCTGATTTAGAGATGGGTTTAACCGGTTTTATGTTTAAGAATGTCCAAAACAACCTTAAAAGGTCAAAACAGACCAGCCTGACCATGCTGGGAGACCAGGGAATCATGCCGTTTTTTTTTTTTTTTTTTTTTTAGCAAAGAATGTTTCTAAAATATTAATATTATTGTTGACAAAATATGATTAATATAATGTAATTTTATTATTTATAATATACTCTAATATAATAGGATTCAATATAAAGTTGGTTGGCGTTCAGTACTGAAGATCATAACTTAAAAGTTTTTATTTTTATTATTATGTAATGGTGTATTGATCTGTCCTATTTGCTTTCAGAAGACAGACATCCCCTCAGACATCGTCCAAATTTTTCTCTTCTTTCCATTCTCCCGAAGCACTGTCAAAATTGTAATCCTCCTCTCTGTCTTCTATTTTTTAATAACCTTTAAAAAGTAAGTCAGAGTAATAAATAATGTAGGGATATCAGACTCGTACTCTGACCATAAACAATGTATTTTCTGTATGCTGGTTCATCCATGTGCTGTATATTCAGCTCTCTAATCAATCAGATTCTGAGTGAGTCCAAATAAGTGCCAAATTCAGGGAGGACACAATTCATCCTGAGACAAAAGAAAGGGAGAGAGATAAATTAGAGAAAGGGGAAGAGGTCAGAGATTATCTAGGTGGATGATGGCAGTCCTAAAAAAATAATGAATGAGGTTATGAACCCAGTTTGGTATCACATGAGGACTGCTGGAATTTTGCATGCTCTGTCATTTATTTTCTCAGCTGTCAAACGTTTCAGGACAGTCATTTGTAACCGCAGATGTTGATGATGTAGAATCTGGGACAAATGTGTTTCGTGATTGGGAGTTGACTGCGTCTGTATCTAGTCTGATCTAGAAAGAGACTCGAGACACTCGTTAGCAGGGTCGTATCTGAGGAAGGGTTTACTGTTTAAAATTCATTAATGTTAATCTTTTCAAAACTCCTACTCCCCAGGGATTTATTTTTTGAAGTGTTGTGATAGACTTGCCAAGCACTCAGTGAAGGGCTCCAAAAGGACGGTAACCTGAACCTTCAGATTGTGCACACAGTTAATATGTAAAATAGATGCTTCTTGATTTCTTTGTTTTTCCTCACCAGACATCGGTCCTGTTTCCATCACTACTGACCCTAAGAAGTTTCAGAAGGATCTTCAAGAGCTGTTTGTTCAGGTGGGCAACAGACTATAAAAGAGCAACTTTTCAGAGGAAAAATAACTCTATTGTAATAATTTGATAGGGATTCACCTATATTAGTTGGTTTGCTTGTCTTAGCTTGTCTAGCTATTCTCCTAAGCTGATTTTCAAATGGTTTAACTGGTTTTAAGTTTACAAGCCCAAAATCCCCTTAAAACAGACCAGCAGAGAATTTTTATCAAATATAATTAATATTTATAACACCCATTTATACGTATTAATAATTTATAACAGCTTATTTGTTTAATAGAGAGTAATCATTTTTATTTGATAAGGATTTAGCAGCCCTAAGAATAATTATATTATTTGATAGTAATTAACTGATATTTAAATTCAGGCTAGTATCAATAAACCAATAATTTTTTTAATGGCTGATAACTGATGAATGGCCGATGAAATTGGCTGAAGATTACATTTAACAGTGTTATTCATTTTTTAGTTAAAGTTTTATAAGTTATGAGTTAAATTATTAATAACTTTGAGTGTTACATGATGGTAAACACTGCTAAATAAAATATAGAAATTATATAAATAATACTCTAAATAACTGAGATACAGTAGATTGATACAATGTCAAGTTTACATATTCAAATAATGCAAATAATTTGTGCTCCAGTTAGCACAATTTCTTAATTTCACAAACTGCATTAACTTGCTGAAATGATGGCCTGGCTTAAGTTATTGGTTAGATTACTGCAACTCAAACACTGCTCTGCCTGCATCCGCTTCCTCTATCCAAAATGCTGCCGCCCGCTCATCTTCAACCTCCAGACCCCCCTAGTTACCTTTACTCAGGTGTTTACACTTGTATTCTTTATCAGCATGAGACACAGCAGCCATTGGCCTCTTCCTTCATAAATCATCATCAAATCATATGCTGTACACTGTGTTCTTATTTGCTCTCTGTGGCTTCTGCTGAGTATCTTGGCTCATCTCAGCACTTGATCTGTCTTCAGCACTCCAATTTTATTAGCACTCTGTTCTTATTGTCCCTTTGGGCTCTAAAGTAAGTACTAGAATTTTTACCCTGGGCCAATACAATATGTGCTTTTTTGTGCTCTGGTCAGTGCATAAATGTCGGTCAATGATGTTGTTGTTGTTCCCTCTCAGGGTGGCGGGGATTGTCCAGAGATGAGCATTGGGGCCATCAAGAAGGCTCTGGAGGTCTCGCTACCTGGATCCTTCATCTATGTTTTCACAGATGCTAGAGCCAAAGATTATCGCCTGAAAAGAGATGTTCTTCAGTTAGTACAGCTGCGACAGTCTCAGGTACCGATGGCAGTTTGAAAACTTGTTTGAGCCTTTTTATAATTCCTTTTATGCAGAAATTACAAAAGAACTTTCAGGTTGTGACAAATTATAAGTCATAAATCAAAATATCTAACAGCCCATTTTAAAAACCCATCTGCTCTTCATGGAATATACCCCAGTGTTGACATTTAATCCCAACACCCAACCCCCTAACCAAACACTCACACTCATAAACATCCCCTCTGAATCCAGGTTGTGTTTGTGTTGACGGGGGACTGCGGGGATCGCTCACAGCCGGGATACAGAGCCTACGAGGAGATTGCTGCCACCAGCTCTGGTCAAATTTTTCACCTGGACAAACAGCAAGTCAATGAGGTGAGACGCATGAACTCATATGACATTCATATGTATGTAAATTGCAGACACATAGGGAAGTATAGTGGTGTGATGTGTAAGTTTAGTATGGCACCATTATTTTTTTGTCTTTATTGTGCACCAAAAATAAAATAAAAAATGAAATTTTTATTTTTTAATCAATAAATTTTTTTTTTGGTGCTGTCAAACCGATGAATCGAATCTAACATAAACGTTTTTGTTTATATAATATATTTGTGTATATATATATATATATATATATATATATATATGTATACACACACACACACACACACACACACACACACACACACACACACACACACACACACACACACACACACAGACATGCACACATACACACACATATATAATATATTGTATATATAAATATATAAGAAAAAACGTTTAGATGCGATTAATCGGGATTAATCGATTAGGCAGCACTAATATTTTTTTATATTCACCAGCAACTGTTGTTTATCCATTGGGTTTAAACTTTTTGATTCACAAAAAAGAAAAAAAGAAGAAAAAAAGTCCCAAAAAATGTTTCTCAAGCTAAATGTTTTTAAACTCAATAGCAGAAAGAAAGAAAAACAAAATCTGGTAAAAAGATATTGGTTGGTTTGCTTGCAATTTTTTGGGCCGCACAATAAAGAAAAAAATAACTCCATTGTCTTGAGGTACAGTGCTCATTCAGTGTGTAATGCTGCTTGATTTCAATGATTGATGAAAGCTGCCACTCGAATGGACTGACCAGATGTTAAGGACATGTGAGGGAATTATATCTGCCACAACATTAACTGTACAGCAGTGTTTTGAATGCAAAATTTACTTGACTCAATAATCTGAAGGTACACATATTTCAGTCTGTGTTTCATGGTATGCAGACTAAAATAAAGCATGTTCGTGAGCATGTCACAGTGAGACATGAAAGAAAGCAGACCTTCCTCTTTGTGAGACAGTGGTATCATGCATGTCAACACAGGACATGGCAGAGCTGGAGTCTTCCAGCATCAACTATGGAAAAAGTAATCCATAGGACAACAAGGCAAAAAGGTCTGAAAAGTAAAGAAAAGCATGTTTGCGGATGTGTATTTGTAATTGGATATGTGTGTGTAATTGATTTATGGTCCTGTGGAGGTGGGCAGCTTATGGTAGTTGTGTTTGAGAACTTTACCACCTGTACCTGTTAGTGAGAGTGTCTGCGCTCAGGATGACTGGGAAACCTCGAGCTGTTAACACTCTCCAACACCTCTGCTTCTCTGTGAGAATTAGCTCAAGGTCAGTGTCACACAGTTGCTCTTAGAGCTCTGACAGTTTACTTTCATCCCGCAGACATTCACCAAGAAGTCTAAAGGCCCAGGTATTACTTCATTGTCCACATTCCGCTCTGGAAACAGCCTTTCAAAGTATTCTACTTTGGCCATGAACTAATCCTTTAAGCTCTGTACATTCTCCTTATATGTTGCTTAAATAACTTCTTGTGTAATGTATAAAAAACATTTTTTCATATGGTTCGGTTACACAGTGCCCCATACAGGTTCTTTCCAGTGCTCTTCATCCCTAGTTAATACATGTTCCCAAATTCTCCGACATTTTATGTCCAAGTATGAAAACACACTCCCATGTCAGGTGCATTTTTTACTTTTGATTAGTCTATGGGTGGGATTTTGAAAAATGAATGAAGGCAAATCCGTAAATCTGCAGAAACCTCAAGATTGCTCTCCACATCTACCCTGAATGGTTCTTCTCTGATAGGAGTTAAATAACCAAGAGCCAAATCAAATACACACAGCGCTTTGTCATTTTTTTGGGAGGGGAAGGGGGCAAAGAGAGAGAGCAGGGCTTCTTTTACTTAGTAATCCCGGATATGATCTATCATGCCTGCTCTATCCAGCACAGCTGCCTGTCCAGCGTCCAGGTTGGACGTCTCCAACAGACAGCTCTTTGTGGAGCTGAAGGAGGAGGCACTACTTAAACAAAGGACGGTGCTCAGCTTAATCATTGGAGGGATTTGCAGATAAAGCTTTATGAAAGTGTGTTGGTGCTTTAAAGAGTCTAATGGTTTGGCTGAAACCCCAGGCCGGCCAAGCTCAAGGTGAAGGTGGAGATTTCGGTATCTTATTGACAGTAGACTTTATTGGCAGAATACTTTAGGGTAACACTTTTTTTTTTTTACGGTGTCCTTGTTACATGTAACATATTAAATAGTAATTGCTATTTGTACATAATTACATGCAACTAACCCCAAACCACACCCTTATCCTAACCCTAGCCCTATAGTAAGTACATGTAGTTAATTATCATCATAATTATCATTATCATTACATAAATGTATATTTCACTGTAACACGGACACCTTAAAATAAAGTGTAACCAACTTTAACATTGATGGAATATCTTGTTGTTTATAACACAACTAAATCAGGAATTTTCTTCAGTTGGTGGATAAAGAGATGGAGCGAGGACACCCTGTTATATATTTAGTGTTGCATTTGAAGGCTGGCCTATATTTTGATCTGTTTAGTATCATATTTAACTATTTAAATATTGTAAAGATGCTAACTGTAATTGCAAAGCCATTAAAAATCATTGGCATCATGTAATTGTACTTTACATTTACATTTTTTCTTTATACTTGTTTTAGTTGAATTGATGGAGACAGTTTTGCTGAACTTCAGCTTTTTAATAGATTTGATTGACGTTGACCCCTTGGGGTCACAGACCTGTATGAAGACCCCTGAATTTAACAATAGTGATTCTTACTGATCCACCAATTGTTCAGAAATTTGACGTAGTCACAGAAATATGCATTAATTGTTTTAGCTGAACAAAAGAAAATGTCATGTGATCAATAAAGAGAATGGAGGGATGGGATTTTAAAGCAATACGCCCCTTGAAACCATGTTTTACAGAGAATTTAGAGCAGCTAATGGGTGTTGCTAGGCACGATGCGGAGCGGAACTCAACCAGTCAGAATCAAGGACCTGATTTATCCGTTTTATTATTATTAATACAGTATCTTTAACTTTGCAACAGCTTGTATGTAAAACTTCCATCAAATTGAACACATTCACATTCAAAGTGGTTCAACACCACTTAAACTAGCACATGGACATTGCCCACAGGTGTTTTCAATCGGACAGACCCAACAGCAAGAGTGTCTGAGCAAGTGTAACTAGATCCAGTCTAGTCTGGATCTCCTGCTCTGTTTTTGTCATAGGTGACCAAAGTCTTCTCTGTAATATGGAGAACCTTTGTGGGCCACCTCTGAGAGAGGAAGACACATTTATTAACCCCTTGCTTTGGTGTCACAGGAAAAGACAAGCAAGTTTTAGACATTCTCTAGTGAATAGATTAAATAAAAACCATCTGAACTAAGTTCAAGACTTAATTGTCTTGGTCCCTACATTAACGCATTTGGCAGATACTTTTATCTAAAACTTTAGCTACAGCGCATCCAACGCACACTTTTTGGTTGTATGTGTTTCCAGGGTCCCTATACTACAGTGTCTTTCCAGTAGAGCATTTGGGGCATTCGACCCAAAAACTAAAATTCTGTCATCATTTACTCAACCTCATTATAAACCTGTAAGACTTTTTTTCTTCTGTAGAGGACAAAAGAAGAAATGTTGATGAATGTCCTGATTCCTGAATGATATTTTTATTGTGCTTTTTTGCCATTTCAGAGTCCCTAAACTCTTAAAAAAAATTCTGGTTTATTTCGCAACCCAGAGCTGGGTAAATATTATATTGACTTATTGGCTTCATTCACCCATTTGCTGGGTTGTTTTCTGACAGTGCTTTTTAAGGTTTTTAATTTTAAATAATACAAATGGAATAGGACAGGAGCAGTTCATATTCAATATTTTTTACTTAGCGTCTATTTACACTAAGTGGAAATAGCCTGCCCTTTTGGCAGAAGCTATTTACACTAACTCGGTCTACTCACATCTGGTTGGGCCAAACAAAATTACGGAAGATGCTACACTGACAATAGAAGTAAAAGTGTAGGGGTAAGGCGTGAGGCAGAACGTCTCTGAAGCAAATTGACCGAGTTCAAATCTCACTTTTCCCATCACATATCACATTGGAAAGGTATTTATTTTCAATAAAAAGGTAAAAAAATAATTTTTTTTGAAAAGTGTAAAAAACATGTATTTATCTGTAATGATGCAGCAAGGACGAAGCAGAGAGAGAATCCAAATGCAGCTAATTTAATAAAATAACAGGTGAAACAAAGGAACACGGAACTCAGGACAGGAACACTGAAGCAACAACATCAACGACCGACAAACACCAACTGAAGAACATGGGTATAAATACACAGGCAAACAAGCTAAACAAGATAACAAGGGGGCGTGGCTAATCAGAAACACATGGGGAGACTAATCAACAAAATCAACAAGAAACATGAAAGGACAGGGGAACACATGACAGACAAGAACAAGATACACAAGCACAAAACCCACACCGTGACATTATCGATTAGGTTTAGAGGGTAGGGAGGGCTTTATTGTCCCAATAAGGTAGAATCCATTTAATCATTTTAATAAATATAATCATTTACATTATATTTGTTATTATTGCATACCGTTTAATGTACAACATCACTGAGGTGCAAATAGTATCTGCCACTATTTATACGCATCTGACTACTATTTACATGTATTGTAAAAAAAATACTGCTATTTTCACTTAGTGTAAATCGAATCTATTGCTATTGGGCGCCGATGCTTTGTTCGCTTTGAATGTAGATCTGGTGTATGCTGCGTTTGTAGAAGGCTAGTTCCAAGCAGGAGTTAGCTGCGACGTGTAAACAAAAAAGCTAAACTGTGATACTACAGACGTTTTCCTATTTGTACAGTAATAATTTGATAGAAATACAATTTCAACAAATTTCCCCTCAAGAAGTTTTCTCTCAGATCAGAACACAAAATGACCGTTGACAATGTTTCCAGTTTTAACTGGATGCACAGACTACATAACATTGGGTTCCCTTTCGTAGTCACTCCGAGTTACGTCGGATGACGACGAATGGGGTTTCGCTTAGAAAGCCTATCAACTTCGAGTATTACAAAACGAGCCAATGGCAAAGAAATGCCATGGGTCTGCGGAATTTGCATGACGTAACTCCGCCCAACCTCGTGGGTATAAAAGGAGGACGCCGGCAACATGCAGTTATGTTTTCACTTCGGAGCCAAGCTTATTCTTCTCTCCACAAGCCATCTCTGAATTGTCAGCTTCACGAACGAGTTCCTCTGGTGTTGGTGTGACGGCGATCTCCAGCGAGCGCGCGCTTCCAGCTTATCTGTGCAGGGGTTTGCCAGAGAGTGCGTGTCTCCCCGGGCGCTTCAACACTCAGAGTGTTTCTCTCATAAAAGAGCTTGCACGCGGCACGTCTTTTTAAAGATGCCTCGCCCGTGTACTTCTGGTTGCGGCAGATTGGTATCGCACTCTGATGGGCATGAGCGCTGTCTAGTATGTTTGGGCATGGATCATGCTAGAGCAGCGCTCGTGGATGACTCATGTTCTCTTTGTGGGAACATGACCATCGCGTCATTAAGGTCTAGACTCAATGAACTCGCAAGAGTGAGGGTCCCCTCATCCACAACCCGATCTAGTGCTCCCTCGCGGGGTGCTACTTCGGCTGGTGGCCAGGGTGACCTGAGGGTGACGGTCTGGAACAAGGCGCCAACTATGTGTCCGCGACCCCAGCCCCCCTCCTCAACGACGGTGCCCGCTAGTGAACTGCCGATTCCCGCGGGTCTACCTTCGGGTGGCCCGCATCTTTCGGTTGAAGCTACAGAGGATGATGCTATGTCTGTAGCAGCATCACAAGGTGGGTTTGAGTCTTCTGGAAGTGAGGGCTCAGCACAGCTGCCACCTTCCAGTGTGCATACGGCTGTGCCTGAGTCTGATCCGGAGATGACGGCCATGCTTTCCCGGGCAGCCGCGAGCATCGGACTAGAGTGGAGGCCTCCACCCTGTCCTGAGCGCTCGCGGCTGGATGTTTGGTTTTTGGGATGGCAAAAACCATCTTTCTTCCCGGATGTGCATGATGAGATCTCGAAGTCCTGGAAGACCCCCCTGTCTTCTCGGGACCGCTCGCTGGTCTCATCCGCCTTTCCTCCCCTCGATGAGGCAGCTGTCCGTGGGTACACTGGGCTTCCCCCGGTGGAACGCTCTGTTGCTATGCAACTGTGTCCTCAGAGTGCTTCTTCTTGTGGTGAGCCTAAGCACCCATCCAAAGCCTGTAGATTTTCGTCTACACTGGTGGCGAAGTCTTACAGAGCGGCGGGACAGGCAGCTGCTTCTCTGCATGCTGTGGCCACTCTGCAGGTCTACCAGGCCCAGATGCTCAGAGCCATGCACGAGGGCAGGACAGACCCAGGGCTCTTCGATGAGCTGCGCGCCGCAACCGACCTTGCCCTCCGGGCGAAGATGGTGGCCGCGCGCTCCCTGGGTTTGGTGATGTCCACTTCGGTGGTCCAGGAGAGACATCTGTGGCTGAACCTGGCCGACATGCGGGATACCGAGCGGAATCGTCTGCTTGATGCTCCCCTGTACCAGAGCGGCCTCTTCGGCGGAGGAGTCGACGACTTTGCCCAACAGTTCTCGACTGCGCAGAAACAGACTGAGGCCATCAAGCACATTCTGCCCTGCCTCCACGTCAGTCGGGCAGACGCCTCAGCCTGTTAACCGCCTAGGCTACCCTCCTACGGCTCCTGCCCCTCCCGCTCGGCCGAAGCAGCAGCCTCCACCCAGGCCCAGTCGTGGAGGAAGCCGTAAGAAGCCGCCACAGCCCTCTCCAGCCCCGTCCCCCGCCAAGCGCCAGGCCAAGCGGCGCTCCTGAGACGGGCTGCTCAGGGATGATGGTCGTTTGTCAGGAGATGGTAGCAGGACCACTCCTTCCCCTGGTGGAGGGCCGGGGGAGAATCTTTTGTTCTCCGCACCCCGCTGCTCACCCACGGGTGGGCAGCACCCTAAAGTGGTGAAAGAAAGAAACAATCCTCTCTTCCCTGAGCTCACAGAGTTCTCGGGCGACACAGAGGGCCGCTCCTAAGCCGTGCTCTCCTCCTCCCCCTCTGTTCTAGAGTCGGTTGACACGGCGTGCCGTCCACGGACCGCTTCGCCCTTGTCCCCCTCTGTCGCCAGACCCCTGGCAGAGCAGGCCCCCGCAGGACAACCTTCCTGGTCCTCCTCTGGCCCCCTCTGCCAGGGCGGGGTTGTTAACTTTGCCCCCACACCGGACCGCTATGCCGTCCACGTCTGGGCCAGTTTCTCCGCTTCGCTGCCACTCGGCGGGGACGCCTGTGGTTCGCATGACCCTGCTGGTTCAGTTCCTGGGAGCCTGGCTAGAGCTTCCCCGTCTGTCCCGCTGGGTCGCCTGAACAATCAGGCTCGGCTATGCGATTCAGTTCGCACAGTCTCCTCCCTGTTACAGGGGAGTCCGCTCCACTTTTGTCGGTGGCAATGCCCCCATCATGAGAGCAGAGATTGTCACCCTGCTGGCGAAGGGTGCAATCGAGACTGTCCCTCCAGCCAAGATGAGGTCCGGCTTCTACAGCCCCTACTTCATTGTCCCCAAGAAAACCGGTGGGTTAAGACCGATCCTGGACTTGCACGTGCTGAACCGCTCCCTTCACAGGATGCCGTTCAAGATGCTCACCGCCAAACGCATTTTCGAATGTGTACGCCCCCAGGATTGGTTTGCAGCGATCGACCTGAAGGACGCCTACTTTCATGTCTCCATTCTTCCTCGACACAGACCGTTCCTCCGGTTTGCTTTCGAGGGGCAGGCATACCAGTACGCCTTTCTCCCTTTCGGGCTAGCCCTGTCTCCTCGCGTCTTCACGAAGGTCGTGAAGCCCCCTGCCCCCTGCCCCCATGCAGAGGATCTCTTTTCTCGGTATGGACATCGACTCGGTCGCCATGTCCGTGCAGCTTACGAGCGAGCGCGCACAGTCACTGCTGACTTGTCTGAGACAATTCCAGGGCAAGAGTGCGGTTCCACTGAAATATTTTCAGAGGCTTCTGGGGCATATGGCATCTGCAGCCGCGGTAACGCCGCTCGGATTGCTTCATATGAGACCCCTTCAGCTTTGGAATCGGAACCGAATCCCGAGGTGGGCATGGCAACAAGGCACGCTCCGAGTACCAGTTACTCCGACCTGCCGTCAGACCTCCACCCCGTGGTCGAACCTCAGTTTTCTCAGGGAGGGTGTCCCCCTGGAACGAGTTTCCCGGCATGTTGTTCTCTCAACAGATGCCTCCACCACGGGCTGGGGCGCCATGTGCAAAGGACATGCTGCCACAGGCTCCTGGACAGAACCCCAGCGCCTATGGCATGTCAATTGCCTCGAGTTGCTGGCAGTACGCCTTGCCCTGCACCGCTTTCGGGCGTTGCTCAGGGGTCAACACGTACTAGTCCGATCAGACAATACCGCCACTGTAGCGTACATCAACCATCAAGGTGGTCTACGCTCCCGCCGTATGTCGCAACTCGCCCACCACCGCCTCTTATGGAGTCAGAAGCATCTGAGGTCGCTTCGAGCCATTTATATTCCCGGAGTCCTGAACTGTGCAGCCGACTAGCTCTCCCGGCTTCAGCCCCTCCCTGGAGAATGGCGACTCCATCTCCAGTCGGTTCAGCTGATTTGGGACCAGTTCGGGGATGTACAGATAGATCTTATTGCCTCTCACGACTCGACCCACTGCGACCTGTATTTTTCCCTGACCGAGGTTACGCTCGGCACGGATGCACTGGCGCACAGCTGGCCGCCGGGCTGCAAGTATGCATTTCCCCCAGTGAGCCTTCTAGCGCAGGTCTTGCGCAAGGTCAAGGAGGACGAGGAGCAGGTCCTTCTGGTTGCGCCGTACCGGCCCACCCGGACCTGGTTCTCCGAACTGGTGCTCCTCGCGACAACACCTCCTTGGCCAATTCCTCTGAGGAAGGACCTCCTTTCTCAGGGACGGGGCACCCTGTGGCACCCTCGTCCCGATCTTTGGAACCTCCACGTATGGCTCCTGGACGGGACGAGGCAGGTTTAAGTACCCTACCACCAGCGGTGGTGGCTACCATCACTTCCGCTAGAGCGTCGTCCACGAGACAGGCCTATGCGTTGAAGTGGAACCTCTTCGTCAGCTGGTGCTCTTCTCGCCGAGAAGACCCCCGGAGGTGTTCGGTCAGTGTCGTGCTTTCCTTCCTTCAAGATGGATTGGAGCGAAGGCTGTCCCCTCCACCCTCAAAGTTTATGTTGCCGCTATCGCCGCACACCATGACTTGGTAGAAGGTAAGTCCTTAGGGAATCATAACTGATCGTCAGGTTCTTGAGGGGAGCGAGGAGACTGAATCCTCCTCGCTCTCCTCTCGTTCCCTCTTGGGACCTCGCGGTGGTTCTAACTGCCCTGCAGAGTGCTCCCTTTGAGCCTTTGCAATCAGTGGAGCTTAAGCTCCTGTCAATGAAGACAGCGCTCCTGGTTGCACTGGCCTCTGTCAAGAGGGTAGGGGACCTGCAAGCATTTTCTGTTGATGAAGCGTGCCTGGAATTCGGGCCGGCTTACTCTCACGTGATCCTGAAACCCCGGCCTGGATATGTGCCCAAGGTTCCCACCACTCCCTTCCGGGACCAGGTGGTGAACCTGCAAGCGCTGCCCCTGCAGGAGGCAGACCCAGCCTTGGCACTGCTCTGTCCAGTACGCGCTCTCCGCGCCTATGTAGACAGAACGCAGTGTTTCAGGACCTCAGACCAGCTCTTTGTCTGTTATTGTGGGAAGCTGAAGGGAAAGGCTCTCTCCAAGCAGAGGTTGTCCCACTGGATAGTGGACACCATTGCTTTGGCATACCAGCAGCAAGGTCGACCATGCCCCCTTGGTGTGACTGCCCACTCCACCCGGAGTGTGGCATCCTCTTGGGCTCTAGCGCGTGGCGCCTCGCTAACAGACATCTGCAGAGCTGCAGGCTGGGCGACACCTAACACATTCGCCAGATTCTACAATCTCCGAGTGTAGCCAGTGTCCTCTCATGTACTTGCTTCAACCAGCTAGTATTGGACCCGCTCAGGTGTCTTCGCTTGCTCGCCATTCCACTCCACGGACTGGATACGTGCGATATTTCCTCAGGTGAGCTTCTCCGCAAGTCCTGAGTTCCTCCAGCACTCCTGACGCTGGCGTCAGTGTCTATTGCCTGTGCGTCGGCTAGGTGCCTCCCGTGTGCATGGTCCCTCTCCGGAGCTACCCCCACATGTGTATTTCCACTGTAATTCTCTTTGAGCATGTGTCTTTCCCTTGGCAAGCCACCTTGCCACCTCTGGGGTTGAAATATTCCACCTGCGGCTGGACACCCCAGTGCTCTCCATATGCATCCTTCGGGTCATATGTGTCTTTTCTAATGCCCCCCCCCCCCCCCGGGTTGGTGTAAATTGCATATTTCCTCTAAACTATGGGATATGCTTCCCAGTGTACCTTGGTATTCCTGTGTTACATAGGAGTCCTTTGTCCGTGCTAGTCTCACGACAGGGATTTCAGATTTACGCAGGGCACTGGAGGACAGTTGTGAAGGTGGCGTGATTAGACTGGTAACCCCAAGTTCCCTGAGAAGGGAGCGGAGACGTTACGTCTTCCTGCCACTTCCGCTGTACCGCGGGGATCGCCTGAGCTCAGTCTTGGCTCCTCAGCGAGGAAACATAACTGCATGTTGCCAGCGTCCTCCTTTTATACCCACAAGGTGGGGCGGAGTTACGTCACGCAAATTCCGCAGACCCATGGCATTTCTTTGCCATTGGCTCGTTTTGTAATACCCGAAGTTGATAGGCTTTCTAAGCGAAAACCCCATTCGTCGTCATCCGACGTAACGTCTCCGTTCCCTACTAAGGGAACGAGGGTTACATACGTAACCGAGACGTTACATTGAGCCAGTGCTGGGTAGGTGAGGTGGTTCATCATTTGTATTGACATTAAAAATGACCCAGCAGCTGCGTTACAGAAACCCATCACCTGTGTAAAAATATTACAAATAACCCAATAAAATGACCCAACAGGCTGAACCCAGCATTTGGTTTAAAAACATAACCCAGCATTTGTTAGAATGCATTCTCTTTCATTATATAGATATGAGCTGTTTCTCCTCTTGTGTTCCACGGTCATGGAACCACATGAATGTGAGTAATTGATGACTTTTGGGTCATTTATTATTATTTTAGGTGAACTGTCCCTTTAAACCATCAGTTATACAAACAGTGTGGGTGCTAAGTTGGAATTCGGCTGATCCTCAGCTGACCTCCACATCCTTTTCACGTATGCTTCCCGACCAACACTCCTCCACAACTAATCTTTGAAACATGACAGTTCAACTTCCAGAGGAAGCCAGTCTGTTGCCTCCCATTAAGGTTCGTCACACTGGATATGATGTTCTCTTTTGAGGGGTAGCTTTCAAACCTTTCAGGGACACACACAGGCCGTTATCTGAACATATATAACCTTATATTCCTCCGCTGCTTATTATCTATTACTAGTTTTAACTTCCCGGCTCCCATGAGGCATCCATTGAAACAGACACTGGTTTGAGGCAGATGTAGGTCATTGGTGAGCTTTTTGCTGCTCTGTGGGGGATTGCTGCACATGTGGCACTCATTACAGCTGTTTCCAGTTGTAAACTCCGAAAGGAACCAGCTGCTGTCTGCAGCCAAAGAGAGTGAGAGAGATCTAGAGAGAAAGAAATAGGGGAGAATCTGAGTAATGAAATTATCAAAGGCTACACTCGCTCCAAATTTCTCTCTCATTCCTAAATATATAAAGATGTGTTAAATAAGCGTCATTCTAGCGGGCTTACTGAAGTGATGTTTTCGTTCAGTGGTATGGACACAGAGCAGCCATTATGTCTGTAGTCAATACAAAAAGTTCAGAACAAATACACACAGCTGTCTCTAAAGAAGTTAATGGCTGAAATCTAAAAATACTAACTGAGGAAACAGTTTATTTAAGCTGTTTATCTAAGGGATATAAAGTTGGTGTTAAGTCTAAATGACTTCTCACAGATCAATGTAGTGCATTCAGACAGTTGTTTAGTCAGATAATGGACCTAAATTCACATTACCGGCTAAAGAAGTCTCATCATCTCCTGGTGCACATTCTGCTTTTTTTTTTTCATGTGCACCTTGCAGTATTCAAAATGAATGTGGTTAAAGGGATAGTTATCTAAAAAAATGAACATTCTGCCATCATTTAATCACCTGCATGTTGTTATAAACCTGTGTGACTTTCTTTCTCTTTTGTAACAATAAATTAAAAGATGCAATGCACCATAAAAGTATCAAAAAAGTGGTGCATCCAATGACTGAGAAGGCTGAAGGCATCAGCTGGCTGAGAAGAGTTAGTGAATAAAAACTTAATTTGAATTAGTTCTTCACACAAAGCAATCACTTGACTTCAGAAGCATATTGACCATTTCCATGATACTTTGTGATCCATGAAAAAGTCATACAGGGTTGGAAAGGCATGAGCGTGAGTAAATGATGAAATAACTGGAATGGTTTCAGAATGACTTATGCATTACCTGTACTTTTTTCCATGTATTCTAAATATATATATCCACTGTGATCTCTGTGATCGTCTAGGGTGAAAAGCAATCCTTTACTGTTTGTGCTGGTCTTTGAGATTTTATAGCTTTTCAGCCCAGGAATAGTTTGCATTCTCTCTCTGATAGATGATCTGATCTCATTTCCTCACTGTTTAATAAGGATCTGCTTGTGACATACCTCTGTGAGACAGTCTGCATGAACAGAGATGATGTCACTGGGATCCTACCTTGCCTGCATTTAACATCTTTGAATGGATTCATGTCAGAGCTTTTGGTCATAGACATGACTTTCTTTCTTACGCAGAACACAAAAGAAGATATTTAGGGGAATGTTTAAGCTACTCTTTCCATACAGTGGAAGTGAATGGAGATCCTAGCTGTCCTTTGTGCTTTTCCAGAAATACGTTTTATAATGTCAAATAATGTTATTTTCTTTTCATTTTTTACACAATGAAACCTCTTCTCTACTTTTCAATTCAACAATTTGACAATTCATTGGTTTTGTTTAGGTTCTTAAATGGGTTGAGGAAACTGTCCAGGCCATGAAGGTCCACCTTCTTTCCTCTGACCATGAAACTGCCCAGGAGACCCAGTGGGAGGTGCCCTTTGACCCTAGTTTAAAAGAAGTCACTGTGTCATTGAGTGGTCCAGCACCTCAAATTGAGCTCAGAGACCCTCTTGGTAAGGAACATGCTATTGTTTTGTATTGAATGGCTGGTCATGCCATTTCACTAAAAGGAGTATAAGTTATTGTACTTTGCAAAGGACCCCTATTACTAAACCTTTTAAAATTGTTATTTGAATAATTATAGGGCGTATAGTTGGAGAGAGGCAGGGTCTAACAGAACTGCTCAACATCCCAAACTCAGCACGGGTGGTCAACCTAAAGAACCCTCGACCTGGACCATGGACATTAAAGGTTACACATAAAAGCTTTGAACAGTGATGCCAGATCATATTTAAAATTATATACGTAACAGATCCTTCTGAAAAATGTCAGGGATTAAAACCTGCTTTTTCTCTTGTCTAGGTGGGATGCAGTGGGAGACACACACTCAGAGTAACAGGTGTGAGCAACCTGGACTTCAGGGCAGGTTTCTCTAGTATACCTGTCACAGAGTTCAGCAGGACCAGAGAGAGACCTATTAAAGGTATTACTACAGCACCATTTTGTTTGTAGCCCTTTTCCACTATTGGATGCTGGAGTGATGGTAAAAAAAAAAATAAATAAAAAAAAATAAATAAATATATATATATATGTGTGTGTGTGTGTGTGTGTGTGTGTGTGTGTGTATATATAATATTTATATCATGAATCATTTTTTATGTTAAAAAAAATCATTTAATAATTGCTCCAGCCACATTTTGATGGAAAATTGGTATTACTCAGTTTGTGCCAGAACTTGCCTTAACTGTATTAGGAATTATAGATTAAATGTATCCCATTTTCCTCCAGGTGTCCCAGCTCATGTGATTTTGAAGTGTTCAGGTCTGAAGCCTCCAGGTCTGGTTACCAATATGGAGTTAGTATCTTTAGGGGGCCGCTCGTTGCGTACCATTCCTGTGCCTTTGCCTGGCGATAGAGGCTCAGGAGGTATTTGGAGCATCCCGCAGTTTCGAACACCCTCTCAAAGTTTCTTCCTCAAAGTGTCTGGAAATGATGGAGAAGGCTACAACTTTCAGAGACTGTCTAGTGTTTCATATACCAACATCATCCCAGGTGAGTCTCTTTCAACATCCCAGATCCCAGATTTTCTGGGTGTTTTGTTTTGTTTTGTTTGTATTTAAGTTGCATTCCAAATCCATTGGACTCACTTTGAACAGTTTAAACTGTTTAAATACTTTTTTATTTTTGTGTTTGTTTTGTTTTGTTTTATTTTGTTTGCAATCAGGTTGCATTCAAAATCCTCTGGACTCTGAACTTTGAACAGTTTGAACTGTTTAAATACTTTTTGATTTTTGTTTTGTTTGAATTCAAGTTGCATTCAAAATCCACTGGACTCAGTTTGAACTTTGAACAGTTTAAACTGTTTAAATACTTTTTGTTTTTTGTTTTTTTTTGTTTCTTAAGATGGCATTGTTTATGTTGTTGTTAATCCAGCTGTGATGATCCAGTTTAACCTTTGGCCCCCTCTCACCTTACAGAGCCTCCACTGGTGAGTATGCCCACTGTGATAAGAGGGTTCTACATGCAGCCTGCTACGATTGACTGCTCTGTGGAGAGTGACCTGCCCTATAAACTGAGATTCACCAAAGGCGGAAGAACAATAGGAGAGGAAAGAACCTATGAGTGAGGCTCTTCTCAAATATTATCTTTTTTCTGTTCCCTTTCTCTATTCCATCTGTTTCAGTTTATTTTGTACTTTCCCTTTTTCTTCTTTTTAGAGTATTTTTAGATATTGGTGATAATCAAAATATTAACCTAGCATGAAACATAGCTATTTTTAAATGTCTGCATTCCTCCTTAAAGTGGTATTTTAAGGGGGCCTGGCCAACCTCAGAGGATCTTCCTGAGCTAACAATTAAAATCATACAACTATTCCATAATTTTGTCAGAATCTGTTGAATTGATATCTCTGATATTTTCTAAAGGCTAAGCACCTCTTTTCAGGCCACTCGCCTTTCTCTGTCTCGCATATCTATTCTCTCTCATTTCAAACATGTACAAATCCTTCAGGCATTCTCGCCTGTGATATGGCCTTAAATAAACATAATGGAGGAGATGCTGGAACATTTGCTGGACAATTTTTTGCTCTGTTTGATACGATGTGCTGACAAGGGCATTCATTTACATTTATTCATTAACCTAACCCAAGAAGGATTTGTGAGATTTCACTGACATATCAATCTTGGAATGAATTTGAACAGCAGGGGTTGTGTGTATTGCACAAAAGAAAGTCATCATGAAAAATGATTTCCCTATAAAGGGCACTCTGTTTTGAATTACCGTTTGAACATGAAATAATGCTGACTTATAGTGAAAGGTATTCTGTGCTAGCTAGTTGTTAGTGACATCAGAGATTTCATCAGAGAAAAAAGTATTTTTTCTTCCTTCCTTTTACCTGCTGCCATCTGTGTGTGCTTGAATGTGTTCATATCATTTGTAATCTGTAACTCTAGATTTTCAGTCTAATTCTTTCCGTTCTTTACCTCACTCTTGTGCGTAAAGTGAATTTCTGCGTAGGCTAAATGCATGTTTGTGATCAAAGGCTGCACTTTTGGACTCATCAATTTAAACCTGCAATTTTTTTTGTAATTGAAGGTCTTCAGTTAAAGCATCATGGGAAATTCCACATGCCTCAGGCAATGATGAGGGAGCATATGAATGTGTGGCCCAGAGCACTGCAGGCATGGGACGAGCTCTCACGCAATTCACTGTTAGAGGTATTGCATGGACACACACATTCTACATACTTTTTTCTGCACTATACACAGTCTTGTATTCACACCCACACCCTCAAACCAAGTTTATACTTCACACGTCCGCACAAGCACGAGGGTGCATGTGGCAAAAGTGCCATCAATGCAATTTCGGACCATCATGCATATATATTTACATTTAAAATGTATGCATTTTGCAGACGCTTTTATTCAAAGCGACTTACATTGCATTTCAAGGTACACATTTACATGCATATACATACATATATATTACACACACATATATATATATATATATATATATATATATATATATATATATATGTATATATATATTGGCAAATTGATTTTTATTGGTTAAGGGGGAAAAAGATTTACATTTGTTCACCTCCATTATGTACAACAAATAAAAGTGACTAAACATATTATTTTAAAGGTTTGATTATTATTATTATTTTAAATTGGGGTTAGAGCTAAATGCAGCTGTTTTAGTATTTTTAAAAACTAAAATTATTATAATAAAATAAACAAATACATTTATGTGAAATATTTAATATGTGAAATATTAAATATAAATATATTAATTATTAATTATTTTTTACAATTAAATTATATTAAGTTATTAATATAAAATAAATACATGTATGTAAAATGTTAAATATGTTAAATATTAAATACAAAATTTTTATTATAAAATATGTTAAATGTATTTGTGTAAAATGTAATAAAAATAATAAAATAATTGTAAATGTAAGAATTTAGAACTAGAGACACAGTCAGAGTATTTTGTTGGTTTGTCCACTTTTTGTATATGACCAAAGAAAAGTAATTTACATTTATTTATTTTCAGTTTTTTTTTTTTTTTTTTTTTTTTCCTTGCTTGGTTAAAGTTCACTGGGAACATGAAGTTTTCTTTTCTTCTGGCTAGGTTAATGTAAAATAAATACTATTTTTAACAGCTGTTTCTGGCTGGTTAAAGGAGAACTCCGGTCAATTTTAACATTGAGCTAATTTTTTTTGTACATTTGGAGTGCTGTCAGAACAGACAAAAACGACAAAAATCGGTGTTGCTTACACCGTGTTATCCTCTTTTTAAAATTCGCACCCTGTTGACTTCAATGGGGCAAGTTCTAAACCTGCTTTTAGCCCCTTAACATCCTTGATTTGTCATTACAAGTGCACAGCCATGTGAGTGGTGTTATTAAGAGTGACCACGGTCAATCTGACTGCAGTAGATGTGAAAGATAATGATGTTAATTCAGCCAGCTCACATACCTGTATTTACTTTCTGTGTTTTCGGTCGAAGTCCACAGTAGTCGATTGTCGAGTTCGCACGCGCTATCATTGGTAACTAAGCAACAGTGGAGACTGAGACTGTCAGCTGTCAGCCGATGACGGTGCTGTGTGGTGTTCTGATATTATGATATTCTATGACATTATGATATGATGTTGCTTAGTTACCAATGATCGCGTGCGCGAACTCGAAAATCGACTACTGTGGACTTCGACCGAAAACAGGAAGTAAATACAGGTATGTGAGCTGGCTGAATTAACATCATTTTTATTAATATCTTTCACATCTACTGCAGTCAGATTGACCGTGGTCACTCTTAATAACACCTCTCATATGGCTGTGCACTTGTAATGACAAATCAAGGATGTTAAGAGGCTAAAAGCAGGTTTAGAACTTGCCCCATTGAAGTCAACAGGGTGCGAATTTTAAAAAGAGAATAACACGGTGTAGGCAACACCGATTTTTGTCGTTTTTGTCTGTACTGACAGCACTCCAAATGTACAAAAAAAATGAGCTCAATGTTAAAATTGACCGGAGTTCTCCTTTAAGCAAATATTTTCGGCACAATACCTTCTGTCGTTGCGGAAAATAGTTCATTGTGGAACGTGTCAAGTATAAATGCCTCTTGAGTATGGTGAACTAAGTGCACAGTCTGCAGAGAGTCATGTGAAAGTATAAACAAGGCTTCAGCTGACTAAGGAGGGTGTAAATTAGGGTCTTGTATTTGACTTCTAACAACATTTAACTGAGAGATTTGTTGCCTCACATACATTGTATTTTAATATCTCTTTAAAAACATGTCATCATCATTTCTTTTAATGTAGAGCCCCCTCCTGTTCTGCATCCTCCGATGAATGTGACTTCATCCCCGGGGACAGTGGCAGTGCTGTCCTGCCAGGTTCAAGGCTCTGTGCGGCATAATCTGACCTGGTATCTGGCTGGTAGTGCTTTATCATCCCACTCAGGAAGGGTGAAAGTACTGGCCAATTCCTCTCTGGAGATCAACTGGGTTCGCAGCCAGGATGCTGGACCATATCAGTGCAGAGCCACAAACGCCCATGGAGAGAGTCAGGCTGTCGTATGGCTGGTGGTCCTAGGTATTCTACTGCACCTGGTCAAACACTCAGCTCCTGCAGCCTCATGAGTCCTACCGTCATGTGTTTTCCATTACAACCCTCCAAACCACAGCTCAAGTTCTACACAGCCAGCAAGATTGAGCCCTGCATGTTTTGAATAAGCAAGATTAATGTGACATCAGATTGGCGGTTCCTTTTGGAGACAAATAACCGAACAAATCGATGAAGTGTATCTCGCTGTGAGCCACTTTCAACATGTGCAGTCAGACTTGCACCATTATTATACCATTATATAGCGTGTGGAGTTTTCATTATCTATTTGGCCATGTCTGGCGTCTGAAATGCTTTTTGCCAAGTAATGTGTAGGAATAGAAATGATTTACTTATTACCTCATGCCATTCCAAACCTTAGATCTATCTATCTATCTATCTATCTATCTATCTATCTATCTATCTATCTATCTATCTATCTATCTATCTATCTATCTATCTATCTATCTATCTATCTATCTATCTATCCATCTATCCATCCATCCATCCATCCATCCATCCATCCATCCATCCATCCATCCATCCATCCATCCATCCATCCATCCATCCATCCATCCATCCATCCATCCATCCATCCATCCATCCATCCATCCATCCATCCATCCATCCATCCATCCATCCATCCATCCATCCATCCATCCATCCATCCATCCATCCATCCATCCATCCATCCATCCATCCATCCATCCATCCATCCATCCATCCATCTGTAAAGTCTATAAACTTATTGTTTCTATTTCTAGTTAATAATTACCATTATATGAATTGGAATTGTGAAGGCATCTCAATTAAATTCAGAAAAATAAACTGTTACAGAAAGGAATGTAAAGTTTATTTTCTTCTTTTATGTTCCGTTTTGATTTGGAATGACATGAGGGTGGGTGAATAATGACAGAATGTTCATTTTTGGACAAACTATCCCTTTGAATACAATGATTCACAGTTTATTTCTGTTTCCTTTACAGAGGCCCCATCTGTGGCTGTCTCCCCTCAGACACAAAGCTTCTCTCTGGGTGCAGAAGTTCGCATCTCCTGTTCGGCATCTGGATCCCCTCCTCCAAAGGTTTTCTGGAGCCATGGCAACATCTTTCTATCCAACCACCATCGGTAGTCAACCAGCTCCCCCTCCCTCATCTCACTATACATCTACACACACTGTTTGAGATGGTTATTTTTATCCACTTTCCTAAAATGGATCATTTATATTTAATTTCTGTTTGAATAAACTGACCGCAAATCATTAACAGTCTGAGGTTTGGTCAAGATATCAGAATAAATCTGGCTTCGATGATGTGATCAGTGATGGAAAGAAAATACTGATCAGTTTGAAAATGCTGTTTGAAAAGTGTTAAACAATGGTCTCTGTAATATAATCATTACATCAGCAGTCTTTGGTTAATATAACACTGGCTGTGCTTTCAGATTGAGCATCTCTGAGTCTGGCATGCTGAAAATCAGAGGAGCTGTCCCTGAGGATGCTGGGAACTATACGTGTCTGGCCACCAATGAGGCTGGCACTGCCTCTCAGTCTGTTACCGTCAGTTATGCAGGTGCTGGAGTCAGTGGCTCTGTTGATGAAATGAGTGCACATAGTACATAATTCTTATATATTATTGAGTTAGAGATGGAATATTTAACTGACTGACAATAACTTTTATAGAAACAGGACAGCATACATTAAAATGAAATGAGATGTGGTGTTGGCAGGCATATCAAATGCAATATACCAAAAAGTTATATAGCTGCTTCTGTTAAACTGTTTGACACTCAATTCTTTCCATGGAATTTTTTAAAGCCACAGAATGTCATACTTAAATCAAATGGGATACTCAACTATATACAGTATATATTCAGTAGTCAACATTTGAAGTGGATCAGAACTTTTCATCAAAAAGTTACATGAATTTTGAACAATACCTGTCCTTGTCTTAGGACAACTTTGATGAACTTTTTTGATCCACTTCAAATGCTGACTACTGTATTTAAGTTAGTATATATAGTTCATTCATTGATTGATTCATTGATTGATTCATTGATTGATTTATTGATTGATTGATTGATTGATTCATTCATTGATTCATTGATTCGTTTGTTCGTTTGTTCATTCGTTCGTGATTCATTCATTCATTCATTCATTCATTCATTCATTCATTCATTCATTCATTCATTCATTCATTCATTCATGTGTTGGCAAAGCTTACTTTTCAGCAGCCATTACTCTAGTCTTCACTGTCTCATGATTCTTCAGAAATCAGATTGGTGCTCCAGAAACTCTTCTTAGTATTATCAATGTTGGAAATGTGAAGCTTAATGTTTTTGTGTAAACTGTGATGACATTTTTTCCAGGAATTTAAGATGAATATAAAGTTGTTTTTAAAAGCATCAACTAAAAAAACATCTTTTGCAACATTATAACGTATTCATTTTTTTTTAAAAGGAAGAAAGAAAAGTTTAATAGATGAACCAGAAGTAATGTCAGTTTTGAGTCTTCTTCTTGACTCATTATTTGGTTAGACTGTCTAATTTTTGGACATTTTTCCTTTTCGTGTTTCATTTTTTATCATTAGATTAAAAATACAAAATGTTTTTGATGGGGTAGATGTAATGTGGTCATGTGACAAAAATGTAACATATTCAGCAGTTAGCTAGTATTCAATTCTGAACATAACCAGAGACAGATATTCAAAATAAATCTGTCAGGAAGTAGAAACAATTTATATGTGGTAATAAAAAAATAAAAAATATATACATAAAGTACAGCATACAATGTTTGGTTTAATTCCTTTCTCTCTTGTTGTTGTCTCAGAGCCTCCGAGCATCTCAGTGGTACAGCAGGTGGTGATGGTCGTTGCTGGTGAAGATGCCATTCTAGAATGTCGGGCATCTGGTACTCCTCCTCCATTAGTAAAATGGCAAAAAGGTAAACACTGCCCCTAAAGCCGGGTGCACACTGTGCGATTTTGGCCACGATTTTGCCGTCTGAGACAAATTTTGCAAATCTTAAAAGATTCCTCTGATCCTAGGCTAAAATCTGAAATCTTTGATCGTTAGATTGACATGTTCACCGACAGCCAATTAATGACCGTTGCGATCACATTTTTACCTCTGATGAAAGATGTCCAGTGTCAGAAGATTTTACTCACAGTCCTGCAGTGTGACTTCACCTATGACAACCGTCAAATTGTCTTCGTTTTTCAAGACAAGCCATGACCAAAATCAACATTAGAGATTTATTTGTAGCCATAATTTTAATCACGAGTATAATGCAGCTCACTGTCACCGAACGTGTTATTGATTGATGATGTAAAACTCCAGACAGGTTTTCTTGCGTGCCTCCATTTTTAGTGCGTCTTGACTGTCGTACAGTCTGACATTAATGACAACTGAGATCTTACAGCGTGACATGGCTTATAGCGATTATCATGTTCGTACAGTCTGACAAGAAACAATCGTAAAGGACTATTATAAATCGCACAGTGTGCACCCTGCTTAAGGATAATACCTGGACCCTCAAGATCTCTCACATCTTTTTAAATTCTTGTTGTTGTTTTTTTGCTGAAAATTATAATTTTTGCCATATTTATTCATTTTTTTTTTAAGTATTTTCTAACTAAACTGTCATAAATATGTAGCTGGCAAATAAAATTTAATAACAACAATGTGTCAAAATTTAACCAAATGAAATGTATAAAAGATTCATCAGCATAAAGAAAATGCAACATTTGATATTATTTCTTCATGGTTAGGAGAATGTTATTAATTTTTTGAGTTTTAGAGTCTGTTTAGGATATTGCATTATGTGTAGTGGGTTGTTACAGCAACGGCGTATATTTTCTTTGATTCTTGCACCATCCGTCTTCAGGGGATCTGGATCTGGGAACAGTTCCATTTGCAGAGCAGGATGTCCATCGTGGAACGCTGCGGATCCGTGGGGTTCAGGAACTGGATTCTGGAGAGTATTCCTGTGTGGCCTCAAACATTGCCGGGTCCACCTCTGCTGTGGCCACTCTACAGGTGGGAGGTGAGAACAAGACCTCAGCTGCATTACATGCTTATACTATATAAATATTACTGTACAGTTTATACGGAACAGTTTCATTTTATGTCGGCTTTTATTTATTGAGCCCAGTGTCGCAGTATTTCTATTGCTTTTCCAAATCTTTGAAGCACATGTAGTTCATAGCATGAATCAAAAACCTTGGACAGAACTATCTGATTTTAAGCAGAACACACCCATAAGCCCATGGGCTTCCTAACCGCAAGAGGAAATGTTCCCCCTCTCTGTTGTAGCGTGTGAAATTTGGAGAGCGAAATTTGGTTTCAACTTGATATTTGGGAATGTGTTTTTAACAGGACTTTTAACAGATCCTGACAGCATTCTCAGACTCTCAGTAGCTCATGGCCAGTTTATGAGCTTGCTTGAATGATCCAGAATAGGGACCATAACTTTGTATAGAACTTGCCTTAAAAGTAAAATGTGTAATTTATGTGCCACTAGCATCATTAAGTGTAACTGAACAAATAATTATAGAAATTTTGGTTGAATAATGACGCAATTCCCAGAACACTTCCTCAGACTTCCATTGGTCAGTCTCGCTCCCAAACTCACACCATTGGCAAATAAACAGAGCAATGTATTTGAAACTTTTTAGGAGAATCAACCTACAGATGTTATAGTTAAAGTTGTTTCTGCATATTAAACTGGAATGGAAGAAAATGACATCATAAAAATGACACACTTCAGCTTTAAGTCATAATTACTATCCTACATATAATGTGTGTGGAAAAAAGAAAAATATGTTGGAAATACATTTTTTTTCAGTGGAATGTTGGTTGTAAAGCTTATTTTTTCATCTGCATATTTTCACTTTGTTATATAGTTCAGGAGTTTTCACACTTTCTAATGCTAAGGCACCCGAAATATGATTATATTTCCCTTACTAAAAAAAGAGAGACAGTTATACATTTATACAACCCATTTATACTGTGCATACAAAACATGAAATTACTGTTGGCTTAAAGCCAAAACAAATTATTTAAATATTATTTAAATATAATTTGTAATAAAGTCAAAACATATTATTTAAATTGAAAATATTTTCTTTGTTAAATTTAAAGCATATTTTTTACTACCTAATATTACACTAAAAGACGAAAATTTCCAATTAATTTATTATGTATATCATCTTTCATAATAAATATAACTTTGAAGCAGCTTTACAAAAAATAGTGGCAGAGGTAAAGAAACACTCTCTAGAAAAACACTATAAAAAGCTATTCTTGAACATATATACATTGCAAAGAAGGAGAGCTGAACATTATTTATTGAATGTTACAATACATTTTGTCCTCTTTTAGCAAACAAAATGTTACAATACATTTTTTTTTTTGATGGCTTGCTTTTTTATTTTTTTATTTTTGCAGCTGCTCCTATGTTCTCCGAGTCTCCCGTGGACATAACGGCTGGCGTGGGTGATAACATTACTCTACCTTGCATCGTCCACGGTTTTCCCACACCTTCTCTGACATGGAGACGCCAGGACGGACGCAACATTTTTGGCAAATCATCTGGCCACGTTGGCGCCTCTCAACTGCCTTCTGGTGCCCTTCAGATCCAGAGTGAGTTTCTATGTCTATCTTTGAATAGATGTTTAGGGAGGTCTTCTGCTTGCACAATCCCTCCCAGATACCAAACGCGAGGATCACGGACATGGTCCACCCACAGGAGAATAATGAAGATGTTATTTCAGGTGTTGACACGTAGGGGAGGTGGGTCTGAAACCAACTGCTGCGATAGAAGAAATAGAAACAGTACAGCTGAGAGCTTCCTCTCTTAGAGAGTGGGCTGAGAGAGGGTTGGGTGGGGTAAAAAGTCAAACCGCAGGCCTCTTGAGCCTGAGCCGGAGCTTCTGGCAGGACGGGGAGCTGCATATGGACAAAGTAGCTCTAAATGTTTATTGTCTATAATGTTTTTATTGGAAGGGTGCAATAGTATTAGCATTGATCAGTTTGTTTGTTTTTAGCTAACCAGGTTACTAAAAGCATTCTGAGTAAATTAAAAAATATGTTCTAAACGTTTTTGCCAACGCTGTCATAAGTCCTGAAAATGTTTTTTTAAAGTTCTCTGAATGTAAAAAAAATGTAACAAACTTTTTCTCTTGGATATGCGTATGTTAAGGGAATATTATGGGAACGTTAATTTTGAATGTGCTCTGAACATTTTAACATGAGTAGAAAGGTTAAAAATAACAACTAAAACGTTTCAGAAAAAAACTTTAACAAACAATGTATAAATAATGTTTTTATATTTACATTTTAAGAACATTATTAAAGACAAGATAATGTCTTGGTTACTGTTGTAACCTCTGTAGACTGACACTAGGGTTCCCTCTTGAGAGTCCCAAACACCTCTGACTTATTCAGAAAAGGCCAATGAGAATTAGCAAATAGAATTCGCCTGCCAGCCACACCCCCGGACATACAGGTATAAAAGGAACAATACACACAGTACTGTGCAGTCATCGAAAAAAAGTGCGGAAAGAGCGATACAAAATCAACAAGCTTGAAACAGGATCAGCAAAACATTACAAATTGACGGCGAGTTTGATGAACGTTTTTCTTTTGTTGTTTCTTCTTAACTTTGTTTGCAGTGGTAGAATGATTTCCAATGGTTTGTTTGCAATACTTCCAATGGTGGGATTATTTTCTTCTCCTATCTTGCCGAGCGAATGTCCTTTTGTCCTGCCCTCCCATGTCTGGTAGAGTATAAAAAAAAAACAATATTACTGCGCATGTGTCGAACTCGGCCATCCGCGCTCATCCACGGTTGAGTATACTTTGAAAGCTGTGCATCCGGATGCAGAAATTAAAGAATACCCGGGACTTAAGGGTTCCTATATTAAACTCAACAAGCAGCTGGTTTTGGCGGTGCAGATGCAGGCAGACTCTTGCTTGCTAAGTAACAAGTGCACTCACGCTATCTTGCAACCTTCCAATGCTCAGGGTAAGTGACCCAGAGTCCATCAAGCCCGATGCTCATGGCCACCCGGCTAATCATGGCTGCCAACTCGGCATCAGCCTCAGACTGGGTTATCACACCTGAGGGTGGAAGCCCAGGCGAGTCATTCAACTCGGAAGGCATAATTCCCCCTTCCGATGCTGCGATTGACTGCTCATCTTCCTCTCGAGCCCAAAATGAGATATTAAGTTCAGCCTCATGGTGGAACCGCCTAACTCATCCAGAAACTCGACCGGGGGACATGAACATGCTGAGGAACGAGGCCCATGGGATTCTCCTGGCGGAAACTCTCCCATTGTAACCAACATATCGCCCTCAATGCTCGCCACCACGGCCTCGTACCTAGAGGTAGAAGGACCAGTGAGAGCATGAACAAATGCTGTCTCAACGTGAGCCAACCCAGATACTGAAAACACTGCAATCGTGGCTGTCCGAGGGAGAGAGAAATAGCTCCCAGAAGGACACGGATGGAACGACATCTTTACAGCGTAGCTCTTTTAGAGGAAGTTGCTCTTTTTGCAAGGAAATTGCCTCTTTTAGACCACCACTGAAGCACCCAGGGGAGCACCTTGCACTTATATGTGCACCCGAGAGAGAGACTGAAATGTGCTCTTTGATCCAGCAGCGTCTGGAGACGAATGGCTTGAGAGATGCGATGCTTCAGCTCCAAAGAACAAATCTGAATCAGTGGAGCACGTCAGCCTCTTTTTATACCCGGATGTCCGGGAAGTGGCTGGCATGAAAGTTCCACTTGCTTCATTGGCCTTTTTAAATACTTTAGAGGTGTTTGGGGCTCCCAAGAGTGACCCCTAATGTCAGTCTCGGCACAACAGCAAAGTGACTGACAGATAGGTAACTTTGAACAAGCATTCAATTAATGTTACTGGAAGAAGGTTTGTTCATAACTTTAAAAGAACCTTGCCAGAACATTTGCCAAAGTTCTGAGAGTGTTCCCTGTTAGCTGGGCTGTTCCTTTGAGAGTGTGTGCGTTTATACAAGCCTGAAAACTTGAGACTATTATATACACATAACACATACATACTTGCAAACAAATGTATTCGCACATGCAACATTGATTTATACTATTTAAAACTATTTCAACAGCTACCACTGTGTGCAAATGACTATTGTGTAAATTTCACACATGCAAAGTGTTGCACAATATTAATTACAACAGTTTTGTTGTTCCAAATAAGCTGTATATAAAGTGTGTATGTAATGGTCTCAAACAACAGTGAAAAACAGATGAAGTCAGAATTGTCATTACAAAGCTGGGTTGTAAATAGAAGCAAATCAGCAATGCCATAAATTCTGTCTAGTCCAAAATTCACAACAGTGGCAATAGTTGAACGAGTTTAAAAACTCAAATGGTTAATATCTCTAACAAGCATGCAAATGTGTGTCATCAACAAGCATTAATCATAATAGATGGCTACCACTTTTAAATTCAAGACATCATCTGTAACATACATTTTTATCTAACCATAAGGTAGAAAACTGTTGCGAAAAAAATTAGGAATGCGCCAATTTCAAAATGTTATCCAAAACAAAAATGTCATAATTATTTTCATGTTATGGCAGATGATATTCAGATGACTGAATTTTTAACCATAGTTCCCTAAATACATTTATTTTGTAAAAATACATTAAAAATACATCACTAAAAACTAAAATCAGTTGATACTAATTTTGAGACTTGCAAAATATTACATTTAACAGTTATTGCATTTAATAATAATTTAATAACACTGATACATGTAATATTTGTTGAGTTTGTTGTGTTTTTAATGTATTTATACAAAATAAGAATGCAGTTTATCAGTCATATGCCATAACATGAAATTAATTAATTAAATTAATTATTAAATTATTAATTAAATGTAATAATAATGTTTTTAAAATTATACATTATAAAATGTAAGACATTATTCTAAAGAAATTCATGTACTAATAATTTTATTGTTGTTGTTTATTGGTAATAATGTTAATTTGTGTTAATAATTATATTTAAGTGAATGTTAGATTTTGACAAAGGTTACCTCAATGTAAAAATACTATTAATTAAATGTAATAATAATGTTATTAATATTATAAATTATAAAATAAATAAAATTAAATGTAATCAAAACATTTTTATAAGATTATAAAAAGATTAAATAATAAATAATTATAATGATTTTTATTGTTTGTTGTTAATTATGTTACTTTGTGTGTGTGCATATATATATATATATATATATATATATATATATATATATATATATATATATATATATATATATATATATATATATGCACATATATATATATATATATATATATATATATGTGCATATATATATATATATATATATATATATATATATATATATATATATATATATATATATTAAAGTGAGTGTTAAATGATTAATGGTTAAAAATTGGGAAAATGAGCATCCATAATTTAAATATCAATTTTTGTATTGGTGACTACATATCCTTTGATGAATCTCTAATTTCAGAAGGCAACTGATATGGTTACTGTATATATTGTGCATCTCTCTTACAAATGAGCGGCTTTATCTGTATTGCTATAATATATCAAATATCATATTATGATTTCAAAATGAGTTGTCATGAGTGAGTAAAATCTTATAGGTTGTGGCTTATTATTTGTGTGTTTTGTAACTAGTAACATTGTTGACTGATTGTTCTGTGTTGTTTTTATTCTTTGATACTATCTTTCACATAATTAAGCCGTAATTAAGCCTAATGGTTTGATAATGACTAAAGTATGAAATTAGATGTTTATGAGATCCATTACAGAAGAGTCTTTTATGTTCTAATCAGCATGGCTCTGATCCCTCCAGGTGTTTGGGTTGATGATGAAGGTGTTTATGTTTGCGAGGCCAAAAACCAGTTTGGATCCATCAAGGCCCTAGCTAGAGTCACTGTTACTGGCTTAGGTATGGAAATGTTCTCCTAATCAATACCACAAATATTGTGACCATAAATTCTCACTGTAATTATCTGTCCTGTTTACAGAACCACCGTTATTAGTTCAAGGTGCACCAGCTGTCACAGCGATGACCGGTCAGCCTTTGAACCTTCCCTGTATGTTATTAGATGGAATTCCTCTTCCTGAGAGAGTCTGGACGCACAATGGAAAACAAGTGAGTAACGAGAGAGACGCTTAGCTGCGAAATTGCAATTACTGGAAAATGCATGTGTTGTGTTCATGCTTATGTTTTTATTGTATGATCATCCTTTCTCTAGGTGCGTGTTGGTGGAAGAGTCTTTCTAAGGAGTGACGGCAGTCTACATGTGGACAGAACTGTACCTGATGATGCGGGGACTTACGTGTGCACCGCTATCAATGTAGCAGGATCAGCCAATATTACCGTCACAGTGGAAGTTCAATGTTAGTGAGCAGGACATTTTTACAATTGAGTATAATTGATTTTCATTTTTTTTCACTGTCCAGAGTTAGTGAATAGCGTGGTGATAACAAGGCAGTAATGAAATAACAGAGGAAGAACGATGCACAGCTTTATGCAGTAATGTGCTTTTTTTCAGAGATTAAAAGAAACAATACATCAGTTTCAAATAATCCCAAGTAATTTGTAGTTTAACTACAAAAACATAACTGTTGATAATTGGACAAATGGTTGTCTTATTACATGAGTTGCCAATCTGTAATTCTCAAGAACACTGAAGGTGCAAAGGCATACTTGAGAAATACACAATTGAAAACTTAGTTAATAATTCATATTATTGAAATAGTAATCATAAATATTTAAATCAGACAGATGCTGATTAAAGGGAATTGATTAAAACATATGAAAGAAAGAAAGAAAGAAAGACAAATGAGGGCTTACCAAACGTATGCTAAAATCAGTTTTATCAGCAGTTTTGTCTGATTACTGGTAAATATATATATATATATATATATATATATATATATATATATATATATATATATATATATATATATATATATATATATATATATATATATATATATATATATATATATATATATATATATATATATATTTAAATTTACTTGAATGTGTAACATAATAAACTTGTTTTTAGAGAATAATTAGGTTTTTTTTATTATTATTTTTATTATTATTTTCTTTTCCCACTGGCAGGTTTTAAGTATAAACGTAAAAACCTTATTGAGGTTTATACATAATACAATTAAGAATGTATTCTCTGAAGACAAATTATTTCAAATATTTTTATCGAAAAACATACAAAAATACTGATTAATAAAATTAATTTTATTTTAAAATTAATTAAAAAAAATTTGTTGCAGATTTTCTATTTATGCATGGCTAAACAAGTCCCATCTTAAGCGTGTTTTTATTTTTACTGGAAAACAAAAATACATTAAGATTTTTTTTTTTTTTGCATTACAGTAACTCATGTGGTCCCTGATGAAGCTGAAATAGGTGCTAATATTAGAGTTTCATATTTAGAAGCGATAAGCTGGATTCCTTGTGAAGTATCTTTGGCGAAGTTCTAATTGTGAACCGCTGGTTGTTAAGGCCTTGTGAACAGTTGCTATTCTGACCTACTTTTCCAGCCCCTCCTGATATCAAGGCTGGTCCCCTGCAATACACAGCCAACGAGGGCACACCCATTTCCCTGTCCTGTGAACCAAGTGGGATCCCCAAACCCACCATCGTCTGGTCCAAGGTACATCACCCTGATCACTTTACTGTGGTCCCTTTTTTCAGTAATACTGCTTCTGGCTGTGTCATCATCCCAGCAGTGACAGATAGTAACTGATTGCATTGTGTGAAACAGTTAGCTGGAATAATTTAGCTTAATGGAAGCGGGAGAAGTGCTGATGCTGCCCATTCATCCTTGATGCATTGTTTTCCCAATTGCCTTTCAAACGGATGTAAGCTCACATCCGCCTGCCCCTGTCATGGGAAGTTAAGTTTTCCACCGCTGTTTCACAACACGATAGATTGGGAGTGTATTGTCCGCAGTATCCACTGTAGGCATGTAAATTGCTATTCTGGTCACATGAAAGAAGGTCTGCTAAAGCCATCTTGTTTCAGAGCAAAAAGGGGATGGGGGATATGCATGAGGAATGCCTGATTCCTGGTAACCTGATGAACCGCTTCAAAGGTTTTGGACAGGATGTGCATTCCAATCTTCCCTTCAGACCACTTGTTTCCCTTGTTTCGAGGTGTTCAGGTTATCTGCCATATCCTTCTCTTCCCAGGGTCGAGATCCCTCAAACAGGCCTATATCAGCACCTCTTGAGGCAGCTGATGGGAGTCTGTACATCCCCAGTCCCAGGGCAGAAGATGCAGGAGTCTATATCTGCACCGCGACCAGTGCAGTGGGCTACACCAGCAGAGAGATGCATCTGAGTGTTAACAGTGAGGAATCTCATGAATATAAGTCGTTTTTGATGATTTATTCAAAAACAAATTGCGAATGTTCTAACTGAGTCTCTCATTTCGATAGGCAAACCACGAATTGTTGGTGTTGATGGGTCACAGGCAACGGTTAAAATGGCAGCTGAGGTTGGATCAGAAGTCATGCTTCCATGTGAAGTTCATGGAAGTCCTACACCTCTAGTGACTTGGAGCAGAAATGGGCAGCCTATACCTCCTGTCACGGCCTGGTAAGATCATAATAACCAATCCTGTCACACACCATATCCATTACATTAATTGACTAAGGTAATTATAACATACACTATCATACAAAAATACGTCTTGAGCACCATATCAGCATACTGAAGGATCATGTGACACTGAAGACTGGAGTAATGGCTGCTGAAAATTCATCCTAGCATAAGAATAGAAGAGACCTGTTTAAAAACATTTCATAATTTTATAGACCCCAAACTTTTGAACTGTAGTGTATTTATTCCACATTTTCACATCACTTGTCACTTGTCATATTTGACCCATATTAAAAATAGTTAAAAGGTTTCATTGATGTGTCTAAATATTCACCCTAAATAGTTAATCAAAACAATTTAATTCTGACTTATGATTTATTCACCCTCCTTTTAAACCTGTATGACTTTCTTATTGCTTTGTTTTTTGGCCATACAATGAAAGTATTTAAGGAATAGTTCACCCAAAAATTATAATTCTGTCATCATTTACTCAAATTATTACCCAAAGTGTGTAATAATAAAACAAAAATGTAGGTACATAATTGTGAAAGGAAATGTTAAACAATTCTGACACAGTTCGGATACAAAGCTGCCTGCTTTTCTGTTTGTTTTAATATTTTATTTAAAGATTTGGAAAAAAAAAAACTAGATAACATGCTTAAAGGCTAAAGGCCAAATGTGATGGAAGTGCTCCTTAATTGTGTTTCTTTACCCTTGACAATGTCACAAAACCTGGTTCACAAAGCCAAAAATGATGTGGTATTTTTAACCAAAATCATTTGCACGGTATTTGCTTTTAGAGCAGTGCTGTTATACTACATAATAAATGGCAAAAAGGTGTCCTGATGAGTGATGAAGTTTTCTTGCTGAGAAAAAATGGGCCTGATGAGGTGATGTAGCCATCTATAAAAGGCTTCAGCTGTGTCAAAATTCACCCCAGCTGACTTCTCTTACCTCATTCTAACTCCCTGGACAAGAACAAGAGCCACTGTTGCTCTGTTACAAAGGAGACACATTAGATTTCATCCTGATCGACTGATGCTTTGCATTTATTTGGCTTAAGTGTAAACCAATTCATCTGCAGGCATCTTGTCTCAGCATTTCATGTTTGAGAGTGTCGGAGTGTTTTTAATTGTACACAGAAGTACGAATTAGGAAACATAGTAAAGTCATTTGAGAGAACACTCTCTTATAATAGCTACAGTTGACATTTTGCCTGCTTTTAAAGGAATATATCGGGTTCAATACAAGTTTAGTTTAATCAACAGCATTTGGGTCACAATAATCTGGGTTATATGAGGCACTTACAACTTACAAACACTAAAGTACTCACTGTTTCAATAGTATAGACATAAGACATAAACAATATGCATGTAAACATAATTTTAGTGAGAAAAAACACATACTAACCTTTTCTGTGTAAAGTTATATCTGTCACGGTTATCTGGACTCACTTATCTTTACTTTCACTTTCATGGACTTCCAGTTTTTTGTCATCAGTCACATGTTTCTTAGTCTTTGTTTTGTGCCATTTATCTGTACCCATGGACACTAATCTTCCACCACAGCTGCACATCATTTAGATCAATACATCTGTGTATTTAGTTCCTCTGTGTTCAGTCTTTAATTGTCGGTTGTTGTTAGTGTGTGCGTTACACACGCTATTATGTTTGCTACCTTCTAGTATCTAGTTTAATAAAAACTTGTTTGTTTTATAACCCTGTTGACCATCTTCATCCTCATCATCCTTGTGACAATATCCGATTTTACAACTTTGTTGCCTTGATTACATATATGTAAACCTTAAAACAATAATTTAAAATGACACGTCAGAGATTAATATTTTGTAAATAAAGTGGATTAAGACATAAAACTGAGGTTAAACTACTGGAGTCACATGGATTACTTCAATTATGTCTTTACTTTTACTTTCTGGGGCTTAAAAGTGCTTGTTGTGTAGGCTGTCAATGGAAGGACAGAAAGCTTTCAAATTTCATTAAAAAGACATACAAAAGAATAAAACATTTTGGGTTAACTTAACCCATAAACAGCGTTACAGTTCAAACAATACATGAGTGAGTAAATCTTTATTGTCCTTTCACAGGGCAATTTTGCAGAATCACATATGATTCAATTTACAAACATAAAAGACACAAATAGACAACCCTCTGCAATGTGAGTAAATCACTCGCATATGGGACCAAATTTCACGAGAGGGGACTAAAAAAGTATTTAATTAACCAATGGCTAGTAAATTGTATGATTGCAATCACCTGTAATTGAGTTAAATAAGTTTATCACAGAAATAATTGCATTGCCTGCTGATCTTTACATGGATGTGTGATGTGTACATTATCAGTATAGGATCTGTGCATTATGTCTTAAATTGACAGCAGCCTATTATTCTACCCAATTTGCTGCTGTCTGTGATTTTAATGTTAATCAAACAACAGACTCACTGCAAAAAATCACTTAATGCTCTTGACTGAACTTTTGTAACTTAAATAATGTCACATTTACCATTGCTCAGTGAAATTTCGCTGGCTAAATATAGTCATTCTAGCTGCAATCTGGACTTTTGCATGAGGGCTAAAAGTTCCCCATGCAGATTTCACAACAGTTTCAAGTTATTCTCATGATTTTTTCCTCTTTGATCAACAGAAAGCATCTTGGTTAGAAAGTAACTTATTTGTGAGCTACATCTCTGTTAACAATGGAACATTTTTCATGCAAAATTTTGCTGACATTTACTTATGTGATCACACCTTAACTATTGTGCCCAGATTATTCCTTAATGGTTTCAGCTTTGTCAAATTAAGATCTGACCAAAAACCTGTAAGAGCATGTGTTGGAGAAAAGTTTATTTGAAGGTCCTGTGTGGACAATACATCTACCAATCGTTAGAGGTGCAAGGTTTAAAATCACTTGGGGTTCAATGGAAAACAGATGTAAAGTTCATTACGTCGAAGTTGATGTATTTGTTAATCGGTAAACTGATGATGACAGTGGGGCAAGAGGTATAGGGATCAGAATTAGAGCATGCTGTTTTTTTTTTAGATGGAGCTGAAGAATGTTGATGGCATTAGTCAGAGGGATGCAGTAGACAGGTATTGCAAGGATGTATGTATGACAGCTTTAGGATTTGGTAATAGGGTCTGTCTGTAAAAGTTGTGAAGTACTGGAACGTTAAGGTACTTTATTTCTGGTAAGACAAGGTATCAGACATGTGAATGTGTGTGTTTTGAGTGATAGTCACATAGGAAGAAGTGTAGCCTGCATAATGTTTGAGTCTCCAGGAGCTTCCTGTCTCATAAAACAGCATGTCAACGTCTCAGTCTGCCTGACGAGAATAACACGCCACTCCAGAGACATCTGCCACACAGGAAAGAAGATTATGTGTGGAAAGTATGTTTAATGTAGAATCGGGTGGCTGTGGGAATGTCAGGGGGCACCAGTGCTTGCTTTAACCTTAAAGTTTGGAGCTTTGTGTGAACTGCAAAAAAAAAACTTCTTCTTTCTCTTTTTTCTTTTTTCTTTCTCTCCTGATTCCGAAACCGGAACTCCTGATTACCCTAATTACCCACAGTCCAAATCTTCCAACATGTGTTTCTACAGGCTGGTTCAAACTGCCTCAACACTGATCCATCCAGAATCTGCTCTTTGTTGAAATTTGCTGGGGGAGTTTGAACTAATCTAAAAAATAAAATGTTGTTTATTGTCGTGTAACCACATATATGTAAGAAGGTAAATCTCTATTTCTTTGGCATACATGTTTTAGGTGTCAGTTGTATAGCTAAGAAATGCACAAATTGCAAATGCAATGCATTTCATACTACATTTTCAAGTTGCCAATCATGGTTTGTTAAAAAAAAAGAATGAAAGAAACAGTCACTCCAAAACTGTTGCTGTTTTAGAAATATTCACTGTCAATTTTCAAGATGGCAGCCATAATGCTTTGTAAAAATAAAACAGAAGAAATAATAATAACATTAATAATAAACTTTATTTTATATAGCTCCTTTAAATGTTACTTCTCAAAGCGCTTTACACAGAAAATGATACAATGTAAAGGTAAAAAGTAAATGCATAAATAACGAGAGATAAAAACATCAAAACAATAAATTTAACATACTGCATACATACAATATTCAAAATACAATATACAAGATATACAACATACTAGTACACTACAAAATCACATATATGCAGATCTAGAAAAGGGAGTTTTAAGCAAGGATTTAAAAGCACTAAAAGATTCATCATGTCTAATCTCATATGTAAGAGAGTTCCAGAGTTTTGGGGCAAGGGAAGAAAAAGCCCTGTCCCATAGAGTGCAAGCGAGTTGAGGGTATAGGCAGAAGACCAGAGAGTCAGAGAAGAGAAGATCACGAGTGTAAACAGTTAAGAGCTCAAATAAAGAAACAGTCACTCCAAAACTGATGCTATTTCAGAAATATTAATTATATTCAAGTTGGCAGACATAATGCCTTGTAAAGAAAGAATGAAAGAGAAAGTCAAAAATCTACCCTAGACTAATGCCTAGTGTAGCTAGCATAGAATCAGAAAATCAGATTTTTTTTTGTAACCATAAATGCTTCATTATAATAACTGCGTTTTCCACATTATAATGTGTAGTCGGTATAAAGCCAATCTTGGGTACGGATCTTGACTGTGATCCACTATTTAGTGACCTCATTAGTCCACATGTGCAAGACTAGGGAAAATTTGATAGGTGGAGTTGTTTGTCCCAAATGGGGTGTGTTGAATATAGTAGCTTGTAGCTTTCTTTCAGATTTATTAGTTGTATTTGTATTTAGGTTGCCATAATAAAGTTGTGAAGCAAATGTTCAAAAGACTGCAGCTGATTTTCTCAATTGGTTTCAATAATGCAAGTTAGAAAGCTGTGTGCATATACACAAGTCCACACATTCATATACAGCACACTTACACTGAGTCCCAATGTGCATAGTATCCATCCTTAACAGTATTTGAGATTAGAATAAGTGTGTTCCAAATAATAGTATGTTGAAAAGAGTATGCCAAAAGTCCAAGTTAGTCCAAGTCCATATTGCCCACAAGCCATTGCGCTTGAGAGGTGGATTAAGTTCAAAACTACTAACATGGGGGATATGTGCAACTGGCGTTTGAGTAGAGAAGTAGATAAAAGGGTTTGAGTGACTAATAATCATCATTTAACCTGGTAAAATATATTTAATCATATCCATGTTGTGTTTCATCTGCAACAACAATGTGAACTTGTATAAAGATCCATTTGGCCATTAACTTTTAAATGTGTCATTATGCAAAAATATGAGGAGAGTCTCCGCAAGAAAGACCCACGACTGTTAGATCAACAGCTGCTTCTATTTCAATTATGGTAGGAAATTAAATTAAATTAAATGAAATGTGGAGGGTGTTTACAGTGACAAGATGATTGACAGGCCGGTTTATGGTGACAGGATGCACATAACTATGTAATTAGCAATTTTATGATGTGACAGTGTCCCAAAGCTTATAGTATCTACTCTTCTGCTACACACTCAAAAGTATGCACTTTTTCTTCCCAAAAAGAGTACATATTTTTGGGGCGTAGTATAAGTAGTCAAATTGGGAATTGGGATGCAACATTATTCTTTAACAGATATGCTCACTCTAAAACATAACTCCTATGACTTCAGAGTTTGACCTTTGATCTCTTCTTACACAGGTTCACCGTTCTGCCGTCTGGTTCTCTGAAGATTAGTGATGTCAGGCTGATAGACAGTAAATTCTACACCTGTTCTGCTGCTAACCCAGCTGGCAACATCTCTCTCACCTACAATTTGCTAGTACAAGGTACAATCAAATAATCTCAAGATTTATCTGTGGAAAAAACCTTCAAAATAAATGAAACGGATAAAGAAATCACATAAAAAAGTATCACCAGAAAAATATTAAACAGCTGCACTGATAATAATAGTAATAATTATTATTATTATAATAAACGTGTTTTTGAACACCAAATCGAATTCGATTCAATTCGAATCATGTGACACTGAAGATTGGAGTAATAATGCAAAAAAATTAAGTTTTGCCATCATAGGTATAAATTACATATACATGTATTTTATAATATAATATAAAATAACACTTATTTAAATTTGTAATAATATTTCACAATATTTCTGTTTGACTGCACTTTTGATTAAATAAATGCAACTTTGGTGAGCATACAGAGACTTCTTTAAGAAACATTAAAAAATTGTAATGAACTCAAACTTCTGGACGGTACTGTATAAAAACACCATGGTACCTTTTGTATAGTGTGGCCTGTGTAGAAATGTATTAATTCCCCGAGATAAACAAACTACCAAGCAATGAAGAAACTTTTTTTATCCTTACAGCTAAACCTAGGATTCAGCCAGCACCTGCATCTCTTAAAGCTCTGATTGGCCAGACAGTGGTGTTGCCATGTGTGGTCCAAGGAGAGCCGAGCCCTCAGATCAGCTGGTTTCACAACAGACTTCTTGTGGGCAGTGACAGGATGCTGAAGATCCAGGCGGTCCAGCGTTCGGACAGCGGGACGTACAGCTGTGTAGCCAAGAATAGTGCTGGAGAAGATACCATTGAGATCGTCCTGGAAGTGTTAGGTACGTCTGTTGTGCATAACTATGAATATGTGTCATTGTACAAATAACTCTTTGCACATCAAAACATTTTAGGAAGGAATTAAATCATTATCCCAAGGCTAGCCAATATAAATTATGACTAAACATGACTTATATGCATTTGTAAGAATCACTAGTGGATATGGAAACAAATCCCTGTGTTCCTGTGCTCTCATCTTTGACCCTTAAATTGACCTTTGGCTTTGGGTCTTTTATCTTAACCTTGTTAACTGTGTATGCGGTTACAGAGGGCCCCTATTTTGAGACAAATGGAGAGACCATCATCGAGAGTGTGGCTTACAGCAGAGTGGTCATCCCTTGCCCTGCACAAGGTAGGTCATGGAGAGACCAGCATAACATAAACTAGATCATCACCTGCATATGATTTCGGTTTTCGGATATGTTTCCGTACATGTTGTGTATTTTCTTCTCTGCCCCCGTGGGTTAATCTTTGGTTTATTATCATTTGAAAGTCAAAAGAGTATTCTAAAACACTAAATGCAATTTAAACATGAGATGTTGGTGGTCTAAACTTGTTTAACAAGCGAAACATCTTTTGTCAACCAGCTTTACTAGATTTTTTTTTATTTTTCTGCTGAACAGCGTGACTGCGCTCGTTCACCAGAAAGACCAGTACCAAACCACCATAAACCACCTCAACCAGCAGTGAACATAGATTTATGTAAAGGAATTAGCTTTTTTTCCATTACTTTTGACTCAGCTGCAGAATGTATCATATATTAGATACAAAATAGATCTGAAATTGAGGTGAGTTTATAGACAAATATGCTATATGCATGCTATGGAAACATTCTGCAAATTCAAATAATTTACAGGTATACATACATTCCATATAGATAGATAAGCTGTAAAGGCACGGCTCTATTCTGGATAGGGGCGGAGAGCAGCAGCTTATTTGCATTTAAAGATACATGCACAAACATTTTTTTGCTTCAACTCATACATTTGTGCTGAAACTTCACAGACACATTCTGGGGACACCTGAGACTTATATTCCATCTTGTATAAAGGGGCATAATTGGTCCCCTTAAATTTATTTGAAAAAAAAAAAAAAAAAACGCAATGACCCCAAACTTTTGAACAGTAGTGTATATAAATATTTTTTGCAATTGATGAAGTAACAATAATTCAAGCAAGAAAATAAAAGAATACTTGTATTTAAAAAAAAAAAGCAGTCTGTAGTACTTATAATTAGCTTTATATAAAAGCGATTATGGTATGACTCCATTTAGATATCTAAGTAAACACATGTGTGTGTGTGTGAGAGGGAGTTATGTGATCAAAGATGTACTGAAAGCTGTCTTGGTTTCTTAGGGAGTCTTGTTTTTTTTCTGCTGTCTCTTACCGTGTCTCTTTTCTCAGCGCAGCCTCATTTTGGCTGCTGGTGACATCCTCGTTCGATAACACTTTCGGTAACTCAATTCACATAAACAGACCTGGAGAGGAAGTCAAATGCCTTCACGTGCTTGGAGTGAGAGGAGTTTGGTGTGAATGTGTGTCTGTTTATGAAATGCACTACTGTGATATACACCCAGCTCGTCCTATACACACTGTAAGCTAATAGGTGTTGTTTTGATGGAAACCTGCCATGGCAACCCTGCGCGTCGCGGATATGACAGGATGTGTGTGTGTAGCTACTCTTCTCTGTCTCTGTGGGCAACATCTGCTTTCCTGTATGAGATGGCCCACTGGGAGAGGAATCCTAATTAGGGACTGTTGCAGGAGGTGAGGACGAGGGCTAAGAACGATAGTACAGGGTTTGATGGGTCGTTTTTACAGCTAGAAAAGAGGCGGTTATCAGTCTGTCTTGAATCAGAACAAAGATTGCCAAGTCATCCTTACTATTAATTGGAATTTGTGCCGAATTGCTGTTTGTTTTCCTGCATTTGTGCTGTATGTCTAATGTTGTTATGGTGACTGAGAATTTCAGACATCTGTGTTGCTCTTAATGGGAGCTCTTACAGATATGACAGGAAATAAGTGCAAATGGCTGTGCTGTCTCGCATGTTTGGTGGCAGATGACGGAAAACATTATGCTTAGGAGAATGTGTCTGTCTGTGAAATAAGATGACGTGCCGAATAATCACACTTCACAGAAAAATAGCAAACCAAACACAAGCTTTACAGTCGATTTGAGCTTATTGTGTTATGATCAGGGTTATTAGTTAACTAAAAAACTTAAATCAAACCATAAAAAAAAAAAACATTTTGGTAACACTTTAGTTTAGGGTCCAATTCTCACTATTAACTAGCTAGTTACTATTCTAATTAGCTAGTTAACTAGATTATTAGCATGTATATTACTAGGATATTGGCTGTTTATTTGTACTTATAAAACACTAATGCCTTATCCATTTAGTTTAACTAAAACAAAATAGAAATGAATAAAAACTATACATAAATATTTTATAAAAATAGTTCAGAAATCAGTTAAAAAGGACAACATTTATTGAAACGGAAATCTTTTGTAAAATTATTTTTCATTGTCACTTTTGATCAATGTAATGCATCTACGTTGAATACAATTATTGCTTGAAAAAAGTCGTACACAAGACAGCTTTTTAGCATTTTAATTAAGGTTATGTTACCAAATTTAAATCATTTTAAGAAGTTTGCCAAGGCCCCATAGTGGGCATCTGGTTAAGAACCACTGCTCTAGCATCATGATTTTTATATGTTTGGAAATGCATTTTGCAGCCTTTTGATGCTTTTAGTGGCCCTTCAAATTTTTTAGACATCTATATACAAAACATGCATACTGGTTTGTTGTAATATAATGTCTCAATCCTGCAGGTGTGTTAGATAAGAAAGACATTTAAAATGTGCCAAAAGGAGTAGGTGTTAGGAAGTCTGTCCTTTTCAGACCAATCCATTTCATCTGGCTCGCACTGAAAGACATGACCCCACCCAAGGAACGCACATAAGCCTCTATTTATAACGCGCATCATTTGAAGTATTGTTCGAGAGATTTCTGACAAATAAACTGCTCCTAATGTTATCCTGTAATGTAAACGGGACCAGCTGCACATCATTCTTTAAGTCACAAAAACAATCAATCCAAATATTATGACTATAAACATCTGCTCTGGGAGTTCTCTTCCCTCCACTTCTGATTGGCTTGTTGTTCAGAAAAAAAACTGACTTATTGTATACAGTGTCCCCTAAAAGCATTTGGACAATTAAGATACACTTAAAATGTATGAATATCTTTGAATTACGTAATAAAATATTACACCAAGTGACATTTATACGATCGCACAAACACACTTTTGAAGTAAAACACTTCACCAAAAAAAAGATTGTAAGAATGTGAAGACAAAAAGTATTTATACTCTTTGTAGTTGTCAAACAATTATCAAGTTCATAGTTAATGTGACAAGTTATTTCAAACAAAGTTGGTTCTGAGAAAAGCTCCAGCATCATTTATTTGCAAACCCTGCTATTTTGAATCAACTAATTTTAGTATATTTTAGTTGTTTTAGCAAAGCATTACTTTAAGGGCCCTATCTTGCACCCAGCGCAATTGACTTTGTACACCGACGCATGTATCATTCCTATTTTGCACCCGACGTTGACTCACAGCGGAATTTCATAAAAGAAATTTCTTCATGAATGCAACTCTACACCCTTGCCTCATTTAGTATATGCGGATTAATGAATATGCTAATTAACCCCGCCTCCACTCACGCCAGCTCACAGATTCACTCGGCCAACTTACTGAGGTAAACTCTGCAAAATGGTATCGCTCTTTACAACGTCGGACACATAACGATAATTAATATGATTAGCCTTTTGCTTGACTATGTTATCAAACAGCTAATAATGTGTTGCTAATGTTACACAAACAATGTTCCCGTTCGCATCTCAGAGTCAGGCAGATGCCTTTTAACTATGATCAGAAATGCTTTGAACAACTCAGAAAGTCAATGGAGGAAGGTATAGTTCATCCTAACATCGTAATATACATCATACACCCGCTGAATCTACCTGATTTTTCATATCAACAGAAAAACACACCGGGATAACCTGGAATCTCTCAAGACTCCCCTGCTAGTTTGCTGTTAAGGATATGCTAAAGCCCGCCGGCACATTGACGTGATTGGTTACAAGGTGGTTTGTGATGTCAGAAACAATAGCGATTTCAAACCACGTTTTTGAGACTGTCTTTGGTTCACCAGAGTTTTACAGAGAAAATACTCTCCTACTTCTTCTTTAAAGAGAACACTCTCCTAGTGCATCATTGCACTTGCAATTAAGAGGCCTTGTGTACTAGTAAACATGTTTCATTATAAAAGAGATCAAAGACTTGTAGAATTAGGCTCAAATGGCATGGTTGCTTCAGCAAATACATTTTTATCTCACGTTTTCTTTTCTTTTTTAAACTCTCTGTTAGGTTTATTGTAGGTGGTACATACATTTCAAACACGATAGAGATTTAATCTTTTAGTGTCACTTACTGGACATTTCATTTGTGAATTGCTGCGATTCGCACGGCAACCAACGTTGTCAGATTCAAGTTCATCAGATAAATCCTGAATGCTCTTTTGGAGCCATTCACTGGACATTTCACTTTGAAGGTGTTGTAAAACGTGCAAGAAGCAATGTAATGTAATTTTTCAGAAATGTTGTCACCAGCATGGTTTTCCAATTAGCTTGCATTGTCCAACAATGAAAGTCAACAGGGTCCAAAACTACACTGACTGGACCACACTGACTTTCATTGTATAAACAGGTAAATTCTGATACATTCTTCAATGTATATTCTTTTAAGTTTCACAGAAGAAAGTAAGTCACACTGGTTTGGAATGACACCGTTGTGGAATGAAGACTTTTTGGGTGAACTATCCCTTTAAGTCTGAAAGTCCAAACATGTCCAAATACTTTTTGGACTGCTTTTTTTCTTTCTTTATTTTTCTACTATATTCCTTCCACCATTTTATAGACTCTACATGTCACATGGAAGAGTTTATTCTAAAGCGCTCTGTGTGAAACCAAACACAAGTAACCATTTCTCAGTGTCTGTCATATCTGCTTAAATGGCTTTTGAGGAGGTTTAAGACATGACTGTAAAAGAAGTACAAGGTTAAGAGCCTCTGCCCCCTGCCCCGTCACTTAAAGCTAAACCTAGTAAAGTTCATAACACATCTGTTAAAGGGGTATTGGGGGCTGATATAGGTCCTCATTGGTGTGTTTAAACTACTCCCCTTACTGTTGTCCTGAAGTCTCTAGACTTTTGTCTTTGAGCAATAAATCTAGTGTTCTTACGCTGGATCAGTTCTCTTCTGATATACAGTGTCTGGCATCTTCACTCAGGGTCTTTCACCTTGAAGTACTGTATGACAGGACACTGAAATGTACTGGCATCCTCTTTGTTTCTTTTCTTTGTTGTCTTGCTGTCAGATGGATTGATATCTGGTCTTTTTTTTAAAGCTCTGACGAGCCGTGTGTTCAGTGTGTGTGGGGAATTCTGATTCTGATCGATGTCTTCTCTTTCACACACAGTTTCTCTTTGTTTCTCTCAATTGTTCTTTTTCTGTTGTCATCCCCTGGCTAGGATCTCCGGCTCCTTGGGTGCGATGGTTCAAAAATGGCCTGGAGATCCATATGGAGCAATCGGAGGACGGTGTGTCTCTGGGTGATGATGGCTCTTTGGTGATTGGCTTAGCTTCAGCCAGTCACAGTGGAGACTTCAAGTGTGTGGCCACTAATGAAGCAGGATCAGTGGAGAGGAAGACCAGGCTGAAGGTCAATGGTGAGATACTTGCATTATTTCCAGTGGCCAATCGCTTTATAATAAGTTTTGAAATTAGACTAGTATTTAGTCTTATTTAGATTGTTGATTCCCAAAAAGAGCTACATGAAGCATTAATGTCACAGGACAAAAATAATCTACTGCAAATTATAAATATAAAATCCACATTTACAAACAATATAATATAGGCCTATATATAAATATATTATTTATATTATAAAATGTTATTTATAAAATTATAAATAATAATTTTATATTAATTAATAATTAGATTAACAAATTATATTGATTAGATTTTATACATAATTTAATATATTGAGATTTTTTTTAAACTTTGAATAATTAAAAATTATGTTTTTTAGAGTAAAAAAAAAAGTGTGTAATGCAATTTGTTTTACAAATTTGTCTGTATGACTCTCTTTTTCTCTTTAAAAGGATAGTTAACCCACGGATGAAAATGATCACATGATTTACTCACCCTCAAGCCATCCTTGGAGTAGATGACTTTCTTCTTTCAGATGAACACAATCTGAAAGAATGCCTGAAGCTAGTTATTTTAGCTTATAAAGTTTTTTAAAATGGATATTTGTCTTACACAAACGCATCGCTTCACTTCAGAAGGACTTTATTAACCCCTCGGAGCCGTGTGGATATCTTTTATGATGGATGGATGCATTTTTTCGGGCTACAAAATTTCATCCTCTATTCACTGCCATTATAATGCTTGGAAGAGCCAGGACATTATTTAATATATCTCCGATTGTATTCGTCTGAAAGAAGAAAGTCATATACACCTAGGATGTCTTGAGGATGAGTAAATCATGGGGTAATTTTCATTTTTGGGTGAACTATCCCTTTAATAATATTCATGATAATACTAACTATAACCGGTATAATATATGGACCTAATTAAAACATATTTCTGGTTTTAGAGAAGATACTTACAGTAGATTTATTTGAAGGTCTTTCATTGCTTGATCACATGCCTAATTACATTATTGATGGATTAAATTATGCTGAATGATTTCTGTGTCTACACAAATCTAGTTCCTCCAGAGATCCAAGACGATGGTCAGGCTTTGAATCTGACGGTCACGCTGAAGCAGCCCCTGACACTGGGATGTGATGCTTTCGGCACCCCAAACCCAACCATTATCTGGACTAAAGATAACAGACCTGTAGGTTTCCTCTTGTAGGGGGATTTTTTCATAAACATTTCATTATATAAATATGTAGTAATGTTATCTGACCACAGAATGCCACAAGTGAACAATTAAAATGAAAGGGATAGTTCACCCTAAAATTACAATTTTGTCATCATTCACTCACCCTCTTGTTGTTCCAAATAGTTGTATAGAAAATAAAGTAGGGAAAAAAATACTATGGAAATCAATGGCAACCATCAACTGTCTGCTTACCATAGTTCTTCAAAATATCTTCTTTTGTGTTCAATGGAAGAAAGAAACGTTATTTTGTTTAGTTTTGTTTTGTTTTTCAATGCAACATGAATGACTCACCTCCAGTATGCTGCTCGTAGCATAGTTCCACCTTGTGGCCATGAAATTCATCACAAGTCTTGGCCGCTACTCTTGTAAATCAATTACCCGCTCTGTGCTTCTAGGTACTGGAGACCCCAGGGGTGTATCTGCAGAATGGAAACAGGCTTTTAAAGATTTATCGTGTTCAGCATGATCACGCTGGCCACTTTTCCTGCACTGCCCAGAACTCTGCTGGGGAAGCCAGGAAGGAGTATACTATTGAAGTACAAGGTGAAATATAGATAGACAGGCATTGTAATTTAAAGTAATCTTGAGATAAACAAAACAAAGTGTTGTTAGGCAAAATAATAGACTTTGTTTTTGTCTTTAACTTGTAACATTTGACTCCCTTTAGTTTTTTTTTGTTTTTGTTGGGTTGTTCCAATGCTGTTAGAGTGACCTTAGAGTTACTCTGCCCTTTAGTTGATTTCTCATTTATTCTTATGTATATTTAGCTCCGCCAGCAATTTCAGGTTCCTCAGGAGTGCAGGAACTGACCGTCATGGCGGGGCAGGAAGTGGACATGCAGTGCAGAGTTAGCGGCCGTCCACTGCCTACAGTGGAATGGAGTCACGATGGAGAGTGAGTCAATGACACACACACTCACATGCTCCTCTTTTCCAGATTCTATGCTCATATGTGCTTGTATACACCCTCCCTCTCTCTCAGGGTTTTATCCCGTAATGGAGACCCTCATGTGGAGTTTCTGGAGAAGGGGCAGGTGTTAAGGGTGAAGTCTGTCAGGCCGAGGGATCGTGGCCTGTATCAGTGTGTGGCCAGTAACAATGCTGGGACTCAGACACGGCAGTTCATGCTGAATGTACAAGGTAAATGGTAGGGATGGGAATCATAAGGAATTGAACGGTTTCCTACAAGTTTCTATCAACAATTATTTTATTATGTAATTTATTCTTACAAGCCTTAAAGGTCCCCTGAAATCAACTTTTTTTTTTTTAGCTTTTGGTATGAATATGTTAGCCTTAAGGTTATGAATAAGCTGGCAGGTTCCAAAACAATGACAAAATTCATATTTAGGAGATATAAGCATTCAAAATCACTTCCGCTAAAATGGATCACATATTTTTATGACATCACCGCAGACTTCAGCTTCTCATCACATCTTCTGTCCAATCAAATGCTCTCTAGAATCTAACGTATCATCAGTGCTCGGATTCGCTTCCATGGTGCTGTCAAGTACGACTGGCAGTCTGTGAGGTAAACTAAACGCTATTGGTTATTTGAAAAGGGGGAGGAGCCATTCAATATAGCCATAGCTTCCTGTTTCGGTGGAAATTACGTCAACGCATCATACAAAGCTGCGCGTTCCAAGGCACTTCAGTGGGCATTTAAATATGACATACAGTCGTGCTCAGAATTAATGGTACCCCTGGTAAATATGATGAAAAATGGCTGTAAAAAATAATTCTGCATCGTTTATCCTTTTGATATTTAATTAAAAAAATTGGCAAAAATCGAACCTTTCATTGAAGTAAAATAATTGACAGTGGAGGGGAAATCACATTATGAAATAAATGTTTTTCTCCAAAACAAGTTGGCCACAATTATTGGTACCCCTAGAATTGTTTACGAGTAAAATATCTCTGAAGTATATTCCCATTCATATTTACCTTTTTTTTGCACACCAGGGTGACTAGGAACATGAAATTGTCTAGCCATGACTTCTTGTTTTACAAGAGTTTAAATATGGGGAAACACAAAGGCCAAATTCCCTTAATCATCCATTACAATGAGTAAAACCAAAGAATATAGTTCTGATGTGCATCAAAAGATTGTTGAGCATCACAAAATAGAAAGTGGCTGTAAGAAAATAGCTAAAGCATTGAAAATCCCCATTTTGACCATCAGGGCAATAATTAAGCACTTCCAATCAACTAAAGATGTTACAAATCTGCCAGGAAGTGGACGTGTGTCTATATTGTCTTAATGCATGGTGAGGATGAAAGTTTGAGTGGCCAAAGACTCTCCAAAGATCACAGATGGAGAATTGCAGAGATTAGTTGAGTCTTGGGTTCAGAAAGCCTATTAAAAAAAATTGAACAACCCCTACATCACAACATGTTGTTTGGGAGGTTTTCAAGAAAAATCCTCCTTGCTCATCCAAAAACAAACCCCAGCCAATTCAGTTGTCAGACATGACTGGACCTTCAAACAGCACAGGGTTCTGTGGTCAGATGAAACTAACAAATAGCTTTTTGGCAGCAAACATGCAAGATGGGTTTGGTGCACACAAGGATAAAAAGTACCCCATGTGTACAATTTAATATACCATCTTTAATGTTGTGGTCATATTTTTCTGCTGGAGGTCCTGGACTTCTTGTTCAGATACATGCATGGCATCGTGGATTCTATCAAATACCAACAGATAAAAAATCTAAACCTGACAGCCTCTGCTAGAAATCGTATAATGGGCCGTGGTTGGATCTTCCATCAGGACAACGATCCAAAACAAACATCAAAATCAACACAAAAATGTGTTAAGTAGCACAAAATGAAGCTTCTGCCATGACCGTCCCAGACCTGATGAGTGGAGTGAACTGAAGAGAAGAAGCACCAACATGGATCTGGGAATCTGAAGGATCTGGAGAGATTCTGTAAGAATGGTCTCTGATCTCTTGTCAGGTGTTCTCCGAACTCATCAGGCATCATAGGGTAAAACTCAGAGCTGTTATCTTGGCAAAAGGAGATTGCAAAAAGTATTTAATAAAAGGGTACCAATAATTGTGGCCAACGTGTTTTGGAGATAAACATTTATTTCATAATGTGATTTCCCCCCCACTTTCTATTCTTTTACTTCAATGAAAGTTTAGATTTTTGCCAATATTTTGAATGAAGGATCAAAAGGATAAATGATGCAGATTTATTTTTTCCAGCCATTTTTTATCATATTTACCAGGGGTACCATTAATTCTGAGCACGACTGTAACAACAAATTAGAAGCTATATATGTTTGACTCATCAAAAAGAACTGGCCCGTAAAAGTCTGTTGATTCTGATTAGAGTCATTCATTTTTTAATCAGACTGCACTGGTTGTGATGTCTGTTGATTCACTAGATGCTTGTTTCCATCAAGCGGTATGGTACAGTACTGTACGGTATGCAATTATTTCTGTTTCAATTGTCAGAAGTTGTGAATTGTACAAAAATACCAAACCATACCACTTTTTTGGGACCCTTCCGTTGGGGTACCTAGCACAGTAGTCCGGTACCTAAAGGGTGGAGCTAGATTCACTGCAGAACGTTGATTGGTTGACAGAGAATCGCCACTTGCGCGTGCTACGAGGAGAATGACAACACAAGTCCTTTTTTAATATACAGTTGAAACACAATACCGTTGCAACACAATTTTTTTTTGTCTTGTGACAAAACAGCCACATGCTGAGAAGCAAGAACATGATCCGCTGTATGTCCTCCATTGTTTACTGTGTGGGTTTCTTCTTCTTGTTCCACACCTATCAAGTTAGGGTACTGTTGGCAGTGGAAACGCAGGCCAGATCAGGGTTTACCATCCCGAATCGTACTGTAGCCTACTGTACTGTACGGTTTGGTGGAAACGATCCATGAAAAGAACTGAATCATAAGAGTCATTTATTCAAGAATCAGACTACACTGGTCTTGCTGAATGATTTTTATTTACTAAAAAGATCTGAATAAAGACCTGAGTCATTTAAGGATTAGACTACACTGGTCATGCTGTATGTTTTTGAAAAAAACTCTCATAAGAGTAATTTGTTCAATAATCAGAATACACTGGTTGGACTCTATTATTATTATTATTATTTTTATTTTTTTTCACTAAAAAGAGCCATTTCTTTATTTAGGAAATTGTTGTCCCCATTGTTCTCAAAACACCCACTTTGTCCTTATTATCTTCATTATCCTCCAATCTCTATTCTGTCTTTTCACAGCTGCTCCCATGATTCGTGACTCTGGTGATAATTCTGAGGTGACTGTAGTTCTGGGCTTCCCTGCTGTTCTTCACTGTGAAGTTGAGGGGATCCCACTTCCCACTATTACTTGGCTAAAGGACAACCAGCCCATTGTGTCCAGCCCTCAGCTCACATACACACAAGGTGGACAGTTTTTGCGTGTGGCTGCGGCCCGTGGTGACGATGCTGGCGCCTACACCTGCCGAGCAACTAACCCGGCTGGAACAGCACACAGACACCACACGCTAAGAATTATGGGTAGGAATGGGACTATGGCTGAATGTTGTTTGTTTTTGTCAGAGATTAATGCTGTGCCATTTCCTCAGTACCTCCACAGATAGAGGGGGATTCTACGACTCTCAGCTTTGGCAGAAGAGAAGAGAAAGTGAGAATTAATGGGACATTGATCTTGTCATGCCTGGCCAAAGGATTTCCAGAACCTGTCACACAATGGTTCAAAGATGGACAGGTCCGTATATCGGTTTAGTATCTCTCAGGTTCTTCCACAGCTCTTTCTAGACCACACTGCATAATAGTGAATATGATATTTCTTTTATTCAGCTGTTAATGAATAAACAAGAAGATGATATTGAGTCACTTAATTTTTTTTTTTTGCTCTCCGGTTTATATATTTAACAATTTTTTTATTGATTTTCTTTTAAACCATGTAGCATTTTCTACAGCACATGTTGGGCCAAATGTATACAAACACTCTGTGTTATACAGAGTCACTTACTTTTTAAACACAATATCGCTAGTTATTTTTCCTACTTTTGTTCCTCTAACTAAAATAGTTCCAAACTGATTTAAAGCAGAATCAACTGTTGTGCATCTCTGAACAACCAAACAGTAGTGTGTCCAAAACAAATCAGCAAATTTGAATGAATTGGTTGAATTAATAATTCAATGACTGTCTCTTAAATACTTCATTTTTTAATGAATCAGTTTGTTTGAACATATTTAAATCAGTGGTTTAATGTTTGAATGAACCGGTTTAAATTAATGATTCAGTGATTTACTCCTGAAGAATGTGTATGACATCAAAATACCACAAGAGCGATTCGAAAGCAAACAAAGCTGTTTGCTCTCTAATCGGTCTTGCGGTACTTTGATTTCACTCCAATCGGTCTGCGAAGTGCCGATTCAAGTTGTTTGGTTCCTGAATGAATCAGTGTGTATGAGCAAATCAGTTTAAATTAATGACTCAGGGTCTGTGTACACCTGGCCACTTCATGCGTTTTCTGTGATTGGATAGCTATCGAAAAATCTCCACTACTAATTCACAGACTGAGAGTGCTGTTGGACTGTACATCGAAAAGCCACCCATCAAATCAAAGTGTTTTTCTTTGTTTTCTTCTCTGGTTAGTTGTTCTTTGGTTAAAACTGATTCAAGAAATGAATCAAATAATTAAAAAATGTAAAAATTAAAGTAATAAATATTCCTCTGAGGCAGAGCAGCTCATGTCCAGGAAGAGGCTGGGCCTGAATTCGCGCTAGGGGTCTTCTAATCAGCTTTTGAGGAATAATGAATGAAATAGTCATGTAAAAACACTCTCTTATTCATGTTCCACAGCTATTGAATGGGAATACACACACCGGTCTGAGAGTGAACAGTCACATACTTCACTTCGAGAATGCCATGCTATCCCATGAGGGCCAGTACACATGTGTGGTTACCAATTCTGCTGGAGAGGATAAGAGAGACTTCCACCTCACTATACAGGGTCAGTGCAGATTATACACAGATACACAGTTTTTACTGCTGTATTTGACTATTTAAGATTTTCATGTTTATTTTTTAAACCTCCTCAGTTCCTCCAATCTTTCATCGGGTAATAAATGGTGCTGCTGGTTTCTCACTGGGAGAAAGAGAGAGGGATGAAGAGGACTTTGATGGCACTGAAGGGATGGTTGAAAGACGGGAGGTGGTCCTGGGACACTCCATCAGTCTGTCCTGCGAGAGCAATGCCATTCCTCCTCCTCGACTAAGTTGGTACAGACAAGGCCGGCAACTTACCAGCTCAGATGGAGTTGTGCTTTTACCTGGTGAGTGGACTGAAACGTTCCTTTTGTACTATGAGTCAGTATATAAGGTTTTATTTAATTCAGACAGCATGTTTTAGACATGAAATGGAATATTAATACAACTTCTCTATCCTTTCTTTTATATTTATTTGATGAAAAACAGTTAAAACAGCAATATTGAGAAATATTATAACAATTAAACACATTTTTTTCTCTAATTTTTATATATTTTAAAATTATTAAATGTATTCCTGTTATGTCAAAGCTGAATTTTCAACAGTCATTACTCCAGTCTTCAGTGTCACATGATCCTTTAGAATTCATTGGCTGCGTCTGAAATTGCATACTCCCTTGAGTAGGTACTTATTTATAAAATTATATTTATGCATTTATTTATAATTATATTACAAAAAAATTATTTCTATATAGTATGAGTGTGTGTAGTATGAATGTAATCTGGACATACTACATTCGCCATATTGTTATTATCAAGTGAAGGTAAGTATGCGATTTCGGATGCAGCCATTCTAATACGCTGATTTGGTGCTCAAGAAAAATGTCCTATTATTATCATCAATGTTGAAACAGTTGTGCTGATTAATAATTTTGTGGCAACAATGATACAGTTTTTTCAGGATTCTTTGATGAATACAAAGTTCAAAAGATCAGCATTTATTTGATATAGAGTCTTTATTGTTACTTGCTACTTTGATTAATTTAATTTATTCTTGCTTAATAAAAGTATTTATTTCTTTAAAAAAAAAAAAAATCTTACTGACCCTAAATTTTGTATTTTATTTCTATATATTTATGTTGGTATTAGCATGTCACATTAACATGTAAAACAAAAACAACAACTTGTTATTACCATCTTAACACCATGGCTATTTTTAGTTATAATAGTTAAAAACAAACTATGCAATCCATCTTGGTCTTAAAGATAAAAACATTGGCAAATGCTATTATCATGAGCTGGCTGTAATGATGCATGCAAAGTTGAGGAATCAAATGAAACAGTCTTTATAAATAATAAATCCAACAGAAACTCATAGGAGAACTTCAGGAAGAAAAACACAACCATGCTACCATAAACGATACAGGACAAAGAACTAAGAAGAACTCAGGGCTTATTAACAAACTGGCTGATCAATGTAGAAACAGAACAGCAACCATGGAAATAAACCAGTGGCGGGAAAATGAGAATAAAAGAAACCGGAACTAGAATTAAACCAAAACAGAACATACACGTGACAGCTATAATATTTACAGTATATAACGTATTTTTGTTTGTGTGTTCCTCTTCAGGAGGGCATGTCCTGCAGATCCCACGAGTACAGATTGAGGATGCTGGGAAATACACTTGCCAGGCTGTGAATGAAGCTGGAGAGGACAAAATGCACTATGACCTGGAGGTGTTGGGTAAGGAAGTAAATCCAACAGACAGATCTCTATGGCATTCAAATATATAAGCATCATTTGTTAGCTTTATTAATAATCAGAATGAATTATCTTCATAAACGCAACTCTTTGTGCATTTTACGCAGTTCCTCCTGTGATTGATGGTCAGACTGACGAGTTCATGCAGGAAGTGGATGCTGTGGTCAACACCACTGTATCACTGCGGTGTGACGTTACAGGAAACCCCACTCCATCTGTATCTTGGCTGAAGGATGGTCTGCCCCTCTACAGCGGCCCTCACCATCAGATACTTGAGGATGGGAAACTGCTAGAGGTTTTACCCCAATTTTCCGCTTTTTAAACATAATATCAGTGAATTATGTTTGTATGTGCATTTAAATGGATCATAAATTAATCTTACAAGGTTAATTCAAGATTTTGTTACTTTGCTACAAGACATCTTGTATAACTCACCTGTGTTTTTCTGTAGATACTGAATGTACAAGTGTCAGATGCAGCCAGTTATCAGTGTTTGGCGGAGAATAAGGCTGGAGCTGTCGAGAGACTCTACAGCTTGTCTATTCAAGGTAGGAGCAATTGAGTTCCCACAGTCATAAAAAATCAGGGAAATTTGATTTTCAGCCCTGAAAATATAATATAAATTAATGAAATCTTACAGTTCTGCAAACATAAAGCAAATGTAATTAATTATGAATTATATTCTGCTCTAAAATATTTTATAGGCTAAATATTTGAATTACCCAACATAAAAATGTATCACCTTCATCATCACCAGCAGTTTCACATCTTCTAGTACAGGGGTGCAAACTCAGGGGCCGTTTACACAACAACATTTTCAACTAAAACTTAAAACTTTTTATGCGTTTTGGCCGTTCATTTACACAACAGCGCTTATGGGCCGTAAAATACAAACTTTTGAAAACTATTACGTGGTCAGTCTATAAGTGTGTAGTGTTTCTTTAGGCTACGAAGTTACATCGCCAACTACTGGCCTGGCAGCATAATACAACGCTTTTAATAGTTTTTGAGGATCTGTGTGAACAAGGATAGTTTTGACAATGGTGTCGTCTGTACACGGAAAAAGCGAAGTAAAAACATTTCTGTTTTAGTACACCGTTGTCGTGTAAATGTGTACTCAGTTCCTGGAGTGCCTCAGCCTTGCACGGTTTAGGTGTGTTCCACTTCGGCTAGAGCTGGATGTGACCGATCGGGGAGAGTTGCCGTGTGCAGTCGGGGAGGAGCTGAAAACTTAGACGTAAAGTCAGACACTTTCTGCTTCCCATAGTGACACTTGCACAGTGTTTGCATATTTTATCACAGGTGAAGTGAAATAAATGCAATATTTGTCAAATACAGATGTTTCAGAGACATTTTCATTCAATATTTTATGTACTGCTTAATACAGCTTCTGTTTGAACAAGAATAAAGTTCAACATAAGCCTATATTATTTAAATAGCAATGAAGTGGGGTCTACTTTTTATCATTTTGATAAACATGACACAATATAACATCACGACTACATGAAAAAGCTTTTACTGTTAGAAAAATGCATATATGTGAGCATTAGTGGAACTGAATGAGTCAGAATAAACATGAAACAATCGTGGAACTGATGTGTCGTCATCTGGAGAAGCTGCGTCGGCTGAGTCAGCAGTCTGCTCTCGAATCTTTGCACTTTGATGCCATACGTCACACCGACGTGACGTTAGCGCTGTCTCAAGTCAGACAAAATTTCTTACTTGCATGCACTGCTTCAAGTCAGTATCCGATCGGTCTGTGCTGCATGAAGTCGAACATGCCTTTTAGCTTCAACTCTAATTAAATGTATAATATATTTATGCATTTATTTATAATTATATTAAAAGAAAAAATTATTTCTATATAGTATGAGTGTGTGTAGTATGAATGTAATCTGGACATACTACATTCGGCATATTGTTATTATCATGTGACCTTCCAGCATCAGTTACGTCGCTTCACTGCCATTCATAAATCCTCTCTCGTGGCCTCATGGGATGGTTAAGTATTGAGCTGAGTATCGAGCTGAGTTTGAAATCGCCCTATATACCCTCATTCACTATTTCCTACATTACTCCATTAATAAAGTCCACTTGAAGGAGTGAATGAAAACGAGTGAGTGAATTTGGACACTGAGTGCGCTGGAAGGGCTGCTGCATTTGCATAGTGTGTGCCTGCTTCTTTATAATCATTTAAAACTCAGCTAATTTTTTTACCTGTATGAGTATGAATTTACCTGTACAAACTGCTTGGAAAATGGATGGATGATTCAGCTGAGGGCACCATCTTCTGGTGAGATGCTGGAAAAAATTTGGCACATGACTCTCACAGTGCATTATGGGTATTCTCTAGCCATATATATATATATATATATATATATATATATATATATATATATGAAAATTTCAATTGATCAGATAAATCCAGCTTTAGTTAGCATAAAACACATGTATAGTATATATAGTTAGCATGTATAGTATATCATCCTTATCTGTTCATGCACCATAATAATGTAATGCATTGTTAAAAATACATACGTATGTAGCATCAATTATTATTTTTTATTTTTTTAAAATATTAGTTCCACCAAGGATTGTGGGCCGCCGTGAGGAAGATATGAGTGTGGTGGAGGGTCACATGATCTCTCTGCTGTGTGATGTGCAGTCATACCCACCTGCTGACATCATCTGGACCAAAGATGGGCAGGTGCTGGAGTTCACCACTGGCATCCACATACTGCCAGGTGATTTGCAGTCTAAATGTAACTCTCCGTGATTCTAAACAATGCTTCATGAAGTATGTATTTATGTAATGTGTCATCATCCTGTCTAAAGGTGGTCAGATGCTGCAGCTTCCCAGGGCTGGACAGCAGGATGCTGGCCAATATGTCTGTACAGCCACAAACTCAGCTGGACAAGACCAAAAGAGCATTCTCCTTACGGTTTATGGTACAATTTCTATAGGCTTTTTAGTTAATTAATTGCTTAAGTAGATTAATATAGCAATGAACACTTTTTGATTTGGCCCTTTCTAGCCCTACCTACACTGGTGCCACGTATTGAATCAGAATCAGAGGTTATGACACCTCAGGTCGGGTCATCGCTTATTCTGCATTGTAAAGCCAATGGTGTCCCTGAACCAGAGGTCACGTGGTATCGTAATGGACTTCAGCTGGCTGCTGGAAATGGTTTGAGGATAGAGCGCCAGCAGCTAGAGATAGTTGGTGTCCAGGTAAGAAAGCACTGAGAAAACTCATGTTTTATAAGAGACTCCCATATATAGACAACTTTAAATGAATATACAGTTATATAGCATATACACTACCATTCCAAAGTTTAAGGGAATTAAGTTTTTTTTTCCTTTTGAAATAAATTCATTATTTTATAATGAGAATGCATTAAATTGATGAAAGTGACAGTAAATACATCTACAATGTCAGGAGATTTGTATCTCAAATAAACAATGTTTTTTTTTACATTATAGTCATGAAAGAATCCTGAAAAAACGTATAACAGTTTCCTGCTTTTCAATGTTGATAATAATAAGAAATGTTTATTGAGCAGCAAATCAGCATATTATAATGATTTCTGAAGGATTGTTTGACTCAGAAGACTGTTAATATATTAAAATAAATTACAAGAGAAAACAGTTATTTTAAATTGTGAAATAATATTTCACAACATTACTGTTCTTACGGTATTTTTGATCAAATAAATTAAGCCTGGGTGAGCATAAGAGACCTCTTTAAAAAAACAGCCACACATTTTGAATGATGGTGTGACTTTAAGCGTAAATGTATATAAACAAGTGGTTGATTTTTAATTAGTGGTTTGTTGACGTGGTTTCTGACTTTTTCTTTAGGTGGCTGATGGCGGGGTGTACTCCTGTAAGGTGTCCAACATTGCGGGTCAAGTAGATCGCACCTTTAGAGTCACAGTCCATGGTAAGTCCTAAAAACGCAGCATAACTGCAACATTTATGTAAATATTCTCTGTTTGCATATGCATTAGAACAGTTACAGGTGTTATGAGCAATTTCAGATGTTTTGCTAACTTTCATTTTTAGTGCCTCCTGTAATGGAGGGCCCTCTTCATGAGACCCTCACTCAGAACTTGGGATCCCACATCACCCTCATCTGTGAGGCCTCTGGCATACCTGTACCAAACATTGCTTGGCTGAAAGATGGCTCTCCTATTGGTCAGTTAAATACCGCACACCTTCAGATGTCAGTGTGTTGTTAGTGTTAGTGTGCTTTTATTTATGTTGCTGCTGTTTTTGTTGTTTGTTTCTATGTGTAGAAAGCAGTTTGCAATGGAACTGGTCAATGAGAGGAAACAGACTGGAGTTAGGCCCTCTGCAGCTCTCTCATGCTGGCACTTACACTTGCATCGCCAAAAACAGTGAAGGGCAGACACAAAAAGACTACTCACTTACTATATATGGTAAAACTGCCTTAATCAGTAATCTTTGTATCAAATAATCTCAGTCTTGTTTCTTGATTCACACTGTGTGTGATATGTAAAACTCTAAATAACCAATTGTATTTGGCACCATCAGCGTCACCCACCATTGTAGATTCTGGTCACCCATCAGAGGTCAGTGCACCTGTTGGGGAGGAACTGACTCTTGAATGTCGGGTGATGGGTAAACCGACTCCCAAAGTGAGCTGGCTGAAGAATGGAAAGACTCTTGAGAATGGAAAAACAGAGTATATAGAGTAAGACTCATACACTGATTCATTAATCTCTTTTTAATAATATAATATAATGTCATGTCACATGATACTCAAGGACACCTTACAAACATGATAAAACAATCAACATTAAATAACAATGATCCTCATTACAACCTTAACTGACTGGATACAAATACAATCACTTAAAAGTCTGCCTAAAAATGAGTCTTAAGATTAGATATAATATAATATAATATAATATAATATAATATAATATAAGAATGTATAAAAAGTATTTAAAAGAAGAGGATATAGAGTAACTCACACTTTCTTTCTTTTTTTATAAATATAAAAATAAGGAATTAATTTAGAAAAATCTAAAAGAAAGAAATGTTAAGAAAAATAATTAAACTGTTTAATTACACTTTTCTTTCACCTTTCACTCCGATTGTTAATCTTATATATTATTTGTTTAGTAAAAAAAAATAGAAACAAATCACTAGTGGGACTTTTTGATTACATTTTTCAATTCTTACATCTAATATGCTTACATGCTTATAATATTATTTGCTTAGAACAATTATTTGTATTTTTCTATTAAATTGTACTTAAATCAATAGTTTTTATAAATAATAAAACAATGTGTGTTCATGATTCACAGTAGGACTAACTGATTTGCTGATGTGTGCATGTATTTCAGTATCTCTCCAGATGGGAGCACTCTAACACTTCTGAATATAAAACCAGAGGACTCAGGAACTTACACCTGCCTGGCTGTCAGCTCCGCTGGCCAAGAGAGCAAAATCTATGCCTTATTTGTATTGGGTGAGAGCAGTTGTCTTTGTATAGTTTATTGTACACAACACAAATCTGTGAATTGATTTCCATATTTTTTGCACTACAGTTCCTCCCTCCATAAGTGGGGAGACCAGCGTCCCCCGTGAGGTGCACACCACCCAGCACAGTGTGGTCACACTGGAGTGCAAAGCCACCGGGATTCCCCAGCCTCAAATCAGCTGGCTGAGGGACGGGCATCCTTTGCTCCTGTCACCACGCATACGCCTTCTCTCTGCAGATTCTGTTCTCAGGTCAGTTTTGCAAACAGAATAAAGACAATGCTGTGATTTCAGATATTTTCTTTTCTGGTATAGACGTTACATTAGTTTTACGTGTCCTGTATCCTTGTGTCGGCACAGGATTGCATCGGTGCAGCTGTCTGATTCTGGCATCTACACTTGTGTGGCACGTAGCCGAGCTGGATTAGCTGAACTCAACTTTGACCTTCAAGTGCAAGGTTTATCAGGACATTTTTTTAATTGATAAATACAAATAATATAAATAAAAAAAATAAAAAAAACATCTTAACCACAATAAACACTTTAAAGTCACCATGAAATCAAAATGGACATTATTATTTGTATTGAAATATTGCAGTATTTGTTTGTTTGTTTGTTTGTTTGTTTGTTTGTTTGTTTGTTTGTTAAAGCTGGACAGAAATCCAGCTTTAACACTGGCATAAAAAAGATACATCAGACAACACTCTACAACCACATTGTATACCATAATAAAACACATGGGGCTTACATGATTAAAGCAAATTAATACCAGAGGTGGGCACAAATACATCAAAAACTATTTTGTTACAAAATACAAATACTGGCTCATGAAATGTAACAAAATAAAATACAAAATACTGATGTGAAAAATGTATTTAAATAAAATACAAGTAATTAATTTTTAAAATACAAAAATACTCCCACAATAATCTTAAGTCTTTTTTTTTAATTGCTGAAAGGTCAATAACACAGCAATAACACAAATATGAGAAATAACACAAATATCGAGCATTAGTTATTTAGTTATTAGTTATTATTAGTTATTGTAAATCATTTATCCGGGCACATCATTAGTTTATGTGCCCTTATAATCTTTCATAAAAATGACTTCCCCCTCCCTCTAGCATCAACATCTCTTCTCAGCAAAAGCATACAACAACAATCCAATCAATTCCAACTATTCAAAATCATGTCCTGCACTAGTTTTTTTCTTATATTTTACTCAGATATGAGTAACAATAGGGAAAAAAGACGATTCCAACTTCCATTTAGCAATTAGCTACATGTTTGTAACCATTGCTGTTTGTCTCCCTCATCAGCCCCCCCTGCTGTTGAGCGTACAGAGCCAACTGAGCAGGTGGCCGTAGTCCAGGGCTTTTCGGTAACGCTGACCTGTGAAGCCCGCGGTGTGCCCCCTCCTACTTTGTTGTGGATGAAAGATGGCCAACCTCTCTCACTGCACCGCAATCTTCTCCTCGATGGACAGGAAACCCGCTTCCTGCTCTCTGATGTGGATCCCAGCGATGGAGGCCTCTACAGCTGTGTGGCGAGCAACCAGGCAGGAAGCAGTACCAAGACGTTCAACCTGACTGTCCTAGGTATTTGCAATCGAAATTATGTATGAATGTAAACATGAGACCCTAGAGAAGGTTTTTGGGTCCAAAACAATAATACTTTTAGGAGCTAACATACATAAAATCTGATGTAAGCATTAAATCTGATGATGTATTTGCACATTTTAGAGCCCCCCAAGATATCTGGCTCTTCATCCCCTGAGGAGCAGCTGGTTGCAGTGGACAGTGTGCTGGAGCTGGAGTGTATAGCTACCGGTCTCCCCCCTCCTACCCTCAGCTGGCTGAAAGATGGGCGTCCACTACAGGACAACATGGCAATAATAGAGAGAGATGGGCAGCTACTCAGGATCAACAAAGTCAAGGTGCTTTGAATTTAAAGCTAATTCAAAATGAAGGTGTTTAGCTTGTTTTGCATTTCTGTGTGGCTTTGTGATTGTGCCAATATGTTTTGTCATGTTTTGGAATAGGTGGAGGATGCAGGTCTGTATACCTGTCTTGCTAGTAGCCCAGCGGGAGAGGATGGTAGAAACCACTGGGTGCGCGTACAGCGTGAGTAAAATGTTTTTTTTTAGCACTAAATAGATTACAATTTGTATGCATCCACAAGAAAAATATGGTGGAAAAAATACAATTAATTTAAGATACTGTCACGTTTTTAGTTTGTATTTGCTCTGTTTTCCTGTTCATGTCTGTGTTTCTTGGTTAGCTGTCCAGTTTGTAAATTCCACTAATTAACAAACTGGAAAGCTAACCTAGAAACACAGACATGAACAAAACAGGAAGAACAGAGCAAAAACAAACTCAAAATGTGACAGATACACTGCAGTTTTGGGGTCAGTAAGATTTATTTTCTTTTTAGGAAATTAGGATCAAAAGTGACAGTAAAGACATTCATAATGTTATAAAAGATGCATATTTTTAATCAATGCTGTTCTTTTGAACTTTCTATTCATCAAAGAATCCTGAAAAAAATAATTATCAGTTCCCACGAAAATATTAAGCAGCACAACCATTTTCAACATTAATAATAATAAGAAATGTTTCTTGAGCACCAAATCAGCATATTATAATGATCCAAGCTGGTGTGTGGTGAACGTTCTGGTGCAATATGGCTGCCGTCGCATCATCCAGATCGATGCTACACATTGCATATACGCAGTAGTACTGTATAATACGCAATGGTCGTTCCCATTATCTCAGGGAACCAAGGTTACGTTAGTAACCGGAGTGTTCCCTTACAATTCGGTTCACTCACATTGCGTCTGAGATTTTCTCTGTACGCTATGGGGAACGGCTGCAAAACGCCATGCTATCAGCACAGAACATAAGCTGTCCTGTAAAGCCGTAGTCCGGGGACACTCAGTGAGAAGGGGCCCAGGCAGGCTACTAGAGTCAAGGACTTAGAATGTCCAGAAATTGCAGGCTCAGGTTCAGTGACCGGAGTCTGAAGATATTGCTATCTTAGAAAACCCCCTGTGGGTGAAGCCTGGTTTAGGCCCACAGAACCCGTGCCTAAAGGGCTGGGACTTCCAGGTAGTAGAACCCGAATTGAGAGGACCAGCTGGCCGTGGCACAGATGTCGGCCGTGGATATTCCGCTAGACCGCGCCCAAGAGGAGGCCATTGCGTCTCACACGAGTAAGACATATCTGTCCTCCCTGATATGACCTGAGAGAGCAGTGCAATGGGAGGGAAGGCATCGAAGTGCAAAGGGGGCCACCTGTGGGCCAATGCAGTCTTTTAAAAAAAAAAAAAGAATATTGGGCAGTTTGTATTCTCTTCAGACACGATGAGATCCACTTCCGCCTGGCCGAAATGCTCCAAATCATGCAGACCATCATGGGCTGGAGTCTCCATTCCCCTAGGGGCGGTCGTCCAGGGACAGAATATCTGCTCCCATGTTCATCGAGCCCAGCACCTGCAAAGCTCGAATTGAGCGGAGATTGTCCTGTGCCCACAGAAGGAGGCGGTGTGCCAGTCTGTTAAAAAAACGGGAACTGAAACTGCCCTGGAGATTTATATAGGCTAGCACTGTCACATTGTCTGACCGGACCAGGACATGATGCCCCCTGAGCTCCTGCTGAAAATCCTTGAAAGTCAGGAGCACTGCCACCATCTCCAGGCCAGCTCGACCTGGGTTCTGTCCATTTCCAATCATTGAGGTAATTCAGGATGCAAACTCCCCTCTGTCTTAGTGGGGAGAGAGCTGCATCCACTCATTTCGTAAAGGTGCGTGGAGCTAGAAACAGTCTGAATGGTAGGACTGTAGAGTGGTAAGCCACCCCCTCGAACGCGAATCTCAAAAGCGGTCTGTGGTCAAAACTCCAATTCGCTCACAGACCAACCCCTTTTTATGAGAACTGTCCGAATTGTGCATCACGCCCATGAAACGGGGTTGGTCTGTGAGCGAATTGGAGTGAGTAACCTCGTTCTATTATCCTCAAAATCCAGCTCAACACTGGCCTGCCATGTCCTGAGTCCAGTGGCAAATGGTTTAAGTATTACAGGCACGAGAACAACAAAAATGGTACAGCATTGAGAGGAGGATGAATGATCTTTTTGTGAGAAGAGGTTTGGGTGCTCAACTGGTAGGGCGGGCCCAGAACTAGCAACAAACAAAACATCTCCAGCGCCCTGTACTGAAGAGGGGACTGGGGCACGCTTTGAGGGTGGTCCGGCCTCTACGAGACTTTCCTCCTCTATCCTCAAGCATCAGGACTGCTTTGGCTGCACGGGGTCCAACTCTTGGTTGGGGCGAGGCCCTTGACGCTTCAGAAATGGGTAGTGTTTGGCCTGGCGGAGGCTTGACTTCCAGCTCTGCTTTCGGCTAGGGCTGGATGGGCACTGAGGCTGGCCCGGGTCGCTGCGGAGTCGCGGTTCGCGAGCAAGGCGAGACTCGCTCTCTCGCAGTGAGAACGTTAGTTTTTGAACGTGGCTTGCTGTGGGCGCGGCCTCAAAAAGATACTATTTTAGAGAGACATGCTCTATGATTCTCACCTGTCACAGGGGAGAATCTCATTCTCAATTGCCGAGTTAACAGAGCTGTGCCCAGCTGCAGTCCTGTCAGCGCTGATCTCTTTCTTGCAGTGCGAGCAGCACTGGGGAATCCCCTTGCTGCAGGGTGAGTGAGACACGTGGGATATGGACCGGCCTGAGCTCACCTGATAGTAGCAGGAGCATCACCAGAGTCAGCAAGGAGATGTGTATTCGTGCAAAAGGAGATAAATTCTGACTAGGGGGCCATTTTTGTGTGTCTTAAATAGGTAGTTAGCCCCACCCATTCTGGCGGGCTGAAAGGCCAATTGTCTGTGAAATTCACAGATGTGAAACAATCAGTTTCCCCATAGCGTAAATAAAAAACCTCTGACGCAATGCTAGTGAACCATATTGAAAGGGAACCGTTATTTTAAATAGTAAAATATTTCAAAATGTCAAAAATTTCAATTTTTTTTTAAAAATTTTCATTTCATGATGTTACTGTTTGTTTGTTTTTTTGACATGGGACAAAAATTTTAACGGTGGCTTATATTCTTTGAAAACAAATATTAATATATTTACCCAAATTTTGCTTGCCAAGTACCAAAATTGTGTGTACCAAGTGCCAAGTATTGCTTTAAATTATGTTTAAATATTTTTACTTAAGAAATACAAATAACAAGACAGAAATGCCGATTAAGACTTTTTTTTTTTTGCAGTGCAGACCAGAACTAACAAGGCTGAATCATTTGTTTTGTCTGACCATTTTCAGTTCCACCCACTCTTCTTGGCTCTAATGACATCAGAACTGTATCGGTTCCAGCCAAAGGTCACTTGACACTAGAATGTCAAACCGACAGTGACCCTCTGCCAGAGATTGAGTGGTACAAGGATGATGTCAAACTACAGGTGAGAGCAGGTAAATGTACTTCCTGGATGTATTTATAACTACTACATCACATTAATCTCCCGTTTCTCTCTCTCAGTTGGGAGGTCGAATTCAGTCCATTGCTGGTGGACAGTATCTGGAAATTCAAGATGTCCGGACCCATGATAGTGGACAGTACAGCTGTGTGGTCACCAACATTGCTGGTAGCACCAGTCTATTCTTCACTGTAGAGATTCTCTGTAAGTTTGTGCCACTCACACTCATGATGTACCAAACACATATGAACAATTAAAAACAATAAAAAGCATATCCACTAATGTTCAAAAGATTGGGTAAGATATATATATATATATTTTTCAGGAAATGTATTTATTCAGCAAGGGTGCATTAAATTGATCAAAAGTCACAGTAAGATATTTCTGTTTAAAATAAATGTGGTTCTATTCAGCAAAAAACAATATCTGAGTTTCATTTCAACAATAAATATTAAGCAATGTTGCTAATAATAAGAAATCAATGAATAATAAGTTAGTGAGATTTTTTTAATGTTTTTCATTGCTGCATTTATTTGATCAAAAAACAGTAATATTGTGAATCATTATTACACTTTATTGTATCCCTTCAGTCTTCAGTGTCAAATGATCATTTAGAAATCATTCTAATATACTGATTTTGTGCTCAAGAAACATTTATTCTTGTTATCAATGTTGAAAACATTTGTGCTGCTTCATATTTTTGTGGAAAGTGTGATACATTTTTTAAGGATGTTTGATGAACAGAAATCTTTTGTAGCATTATAAATGTTTTAACTGTCACTTTTGATCAATTTAATGGATCCTTGCTGAATAAAAATATTAATTTATTAAAAACAAAATCTTACTGACTCCAGACTCTGAATGGTAGTGTAGTGTCCAGAGAAAAAGCACTGTTTCGTGAAAAAAATACTGTGAAAAATAGTCAGACTATATTCCAAGTGCTTATTCTTTACATTTCATTTAATTGTTAAAGGTGCTATATGTAACTTTTTGACTGTACTAAAGCACAAAAATACCATAAATTATATGTTTGCAGATATTTAGGAAATATGCAAGGTTCACATATTCGTGTCATCGAAAAACAATGCTACTGCCAGTTATTCTACTTTGAAATATGTGTTCCGTGTCGGAATGTCTGTTGTTTTTTTTTTGGTCTGTGTGGTCCCGCCCGCTGCCAATTTACCAAATAGTAAACCCTGGGTTGCCAGCTGGCGGAAAACACAAGCGAATTGTAGTCACAGCATCCAGAAGAAACTAGGTCAAAGATCACAGATTCTACCTGACCTAAAAAGCCTCAGCATCCATCTAAAAAGCTCTATGTCCAGAGGCATATTAAAACGTGGATAATATGTTTAGCAACTCATGAATTTACAGTGTAAGTGCTTGTCGCCTTCCATTGTCCATTGCGCCCGCGTGAGCATCGAATCTGAGGAGCAGGGAGAAACAACCCTCTCCAATATTTTGAATTTGGACAGCAGTACCCATTTCAAACACTAGCTGTCAATATTACATACTGCACCTTTAATTCTTAATGAGTCAGTCAGGAAATAAATATCTTATTGATCATGTTCACTTAGTGCCGCCGGTCATCAGAGAGGGCAGCTCACTGATAATAGCACATGTCAATCAGGAGACAGTCCTGCCATGTGAGGTGGAGGGCGGTCCTTCCTCATCTGTCTTATGGAGGAAAGATGGAGGTCCAGTCCCACTTCACAATGGCAGGCAAGTTTGTGAACAGCAGAATTTAATCCTGGCCTTAATTTATTGGACCTCAAAGTGCCAGCGACTGAATTCAATTTCTGCATGCACACAGATTCACCATGCTGTCAGAGGGCTCTTTGCGTATTGCGACAGTGCAGCTGTCCGACGCTGGGCGTTACTATTGCAGTGTATCTAATCAGGCAGGATCAGACCATCGGGGCATGGACCTTAAAGTCTACGGTACTGCAGAACACTTTTACTTTATTTGGGTTGCACTAAAGAGACATAATTACATTTTCACCTACATCGTACATGACTAACTCTGTCTTTATTGTCCTTATTTATCCTGTCAGTTGGGCCCTCGATCAGCCCTGGCCCCTTTAATGTGACTGTGGTCACAGGTCAGAGGGCAGTGTTGAGTTGTGAGAGCACAGGCATACCTGTTCCTCAGGTGAGCTGGAAAAGGAACGGCTCACCCCTCGATATGGATCGTCAGTCGGGTGCTTACAGGTTTGAAGTGCTACAGTTTGCGTTTTTTTTATTTAGTTTATTTATAAAAAAATGTTTTTTTAATTTTATTTAAAAATAGTTTCTATGATATTCTACTTGTTTTATTCTCAATATTTTTTAGTTAGTATTTATTTATTGACTAATACAAATTTAATCACTGACAGTTTATGTATAATATATAATAATATATCTTTTCAACATGATTTTGTTTTGAAGGTTAATGTCTTCTGGCTCTCTGATCATTACCTCGCCGTCTGTTGAGGATGAGGGCTACTTTGAGTGTACAGTGACCAATGAGGTTGGAGAAGAGCGAAGGGTCATAGAGGTCATTCTGCAAGGTACTATTAACAGGTTCATGAACAAGACATAAAATACATTTTTATACTCATACTATGGCTCCAAAAACTATTTGGATACTATTTGTACATTATATAACAAACAAAAAATCGAACCAAGTGGCATTTATTGTAATAAAAGAATGAACTTTTATCGTAAAACTGTTTAAAAAAAGAGACTTCTTAAAAAATTAAGTTATTTTTGAGAACTATTTTTAACAAGCCGCACTAGATAGCTGAGTGTAGCGATTTTAACTGAGGGGGATATTTAAGTTTGATTCTTAATATGTTTGATATTTTGTACCTAATGCAAATTTGTTTGTTATCTAATTTTTAAGTGTGACTTCAGTATCTAAAAGTATCCAAATACTTTTGGGGACAACTGTACGTATACTGTTGCATATTGTGAACTCGTACAGTATGTCTGTGCCAATTTATCAACTGAATTTTTATTTGTTTTTGTTTTTTTTCTAGTTCCTCCTGTAATTAAAGATGATGTCAGCAGTGTCACTGCTGTTAAAATGTCCCCTGTTGTGTTGCCATGTCATGCCACGGGACGTCCAGAGCCTATCGTCAGCTGGAACAAGAACTGGATGCAGCTGGGCGCTCGGGGGGGCAGTTACCGTGTGCTGCCCACAGGTGAATCTGAGTCAAACTTCCACCATAATCTACTCGTTCCAGCTATTACTGAGATTCCTAAACCTATACAGTGTAGTAGTAGTTTGTAATTGTAGTTGTTTCATCCTGATGTAGGTGCACTGGAGATCTTGGCTGCAACACCCAGTCATGCTGGAAAATATACCTGTTCTGCCCGCAATTCAGTTGGTGTGGCTTACAAACACATTACTCTTACTGTGCAAGGTTAGATCCAGAAATATTAGTGAAATCATGAAATTATCAGATGAATAAAAAGTACACTTAGTATATGCGATTACCAAAATATATGGTTTGATTTGGTTTGTGTTCTTAGAGCCCCCAGAGATCAGGCCCATGGCAGAGGAAGTCCAGGTGGTGTTACATCACTCAGTAATTCTACCCTGTGAAGTTCAAGGATTCCCAAGACCCACCATTACATGGCAGCGAGAAGGGATTCCTGTGGCAACTGGTTAGTTATCTTACTAGGTTGTAGTTATTAAAACTGGCCTAGTAATTAAAACTGGATTCGTGACAGGTTTGACATCAAGCAATAGAGAGCCAAAGTCCCTCCCCTCCGCTTCCGGCTCATGGGACCTTATTTCGGAAAAAATATGTATGGTAGTCAATGGCGAGAGACAACAAATCTTTTTATTCCGTCTGAACTGTACCCTGATTTACACAAATGATGTTTGTGTAAATCTCTATGCATGCTCTCTATGGTGACTTGAGACTATGACTTGTCTGTTGCTTGACTGCCAAAATGAAATCTGATCCTCCATAATGCAGTAAGTATTTACGTCTCACACAGTGAGATGCATTTGTAGTACATTCCAAAAAGCTGTTATCAGCTTCACAATAGAAAATTAAATCATATGTACCGGCTGGGCCGGATCGGCCCGGAATGGAACGGTTAAGCAAAGAGAACGGTTTGGTCAGACGGTGGAAAAGCAGAAAAAAATGTACCATACACTACCATTCAAAAGTTTGGGGTCTGTAGATTTTTTAAAATGTTCTTATGCTCACCAAGGCTGCATTTATTTGATAAAAATACAGTGAAGATAGTTGTACTGTAAAATAGTATTACACTTCAAAATAAGTGTTTTCCTTTGTAGCCCAATATATTTTAAAATGTAATTTATTCCTGTAATAGAAAAGCAGAATTTTCAGCAGCAATTACTGAATGCTTTAGTGCCACATGATCACATGATCATTGTAATATGCTGATTTGGTGCTCAAGAAACATTTCTATTAGTATACATGTTGAAAATATTGGTTAATATTTTTGTTGAAACCTTGATAAAAAAAATGCAGGATTCTTTGATGAATAGGAAGTTCAGAAGAACTGCATTTTATATGTATGTGTATATATACAGTATATATATATATATATATATATATATATATATATATATATATATATATATATATACAGTATATATACTTTTTTTTACACCATAAATGTCGTTACTTTTTATTTAATTTACTGCATCCTTGATGAAAAAAAGGATTATTTCTTAATTTCTTATTTCACGAAACAGTGATTGACTTACGTCTGTGACTAAATGTGGACTAAATATTATCATAACAAAGAGGACTTAACATAAACAATTTTTTGACGGATAAAACATTTGGAGATACAGTGTTATATTTTTGATAGGCTACTTCTAGGCTACTGTATAGGTAAACCAGTTGAATACGCAATTAATTTGTTTGATGAACAGCTATGGCGGAAAAGGTAATTAACACCCGCTACCGAGTACATGACAAGGAAGAAGACAAATAAACAAGTGTTGCTGAAGGAGATGAAGTTGCTGCACACAAAGATTGATAATATTGAAAAGCAGTTTAACAGCAAAGTGGACAGCATGCATGGATCCCTGGAAAAAGTTATGAAAACTGAGCTGAAGAAGTCAGTTAAAGAAATAAGGGAAAGTATTGACCTATAAATCGGGATTTTAAAATCCCGGCTGGATTCTCTCGAAGAAAAAATACGGACCTCAAGCCCTAAACTCCCTAATAAATTCGAGCCTGACGTGTCAATCGTTATGATGGGTTTGCCTTATGATGCTGGAGAAGACTTGAATGGAAAAGTAAGAGAGCTACTGGAGATCGGCCTGGAATGTGATCCTTTACCCGACATTGTTGGAGTGCTGAGAATGCGAGCAAGAGGACCCGGTCCCGGTGTGGTAGGCCGCCTTCAGCACGGTGGAGGAAATGGTGGCAGTGCTTAGGTGCAAACAAAAGCTGAAGAACAACAGTCGGTATAAAAAGGTTTATTTGAAATCAGCTTAGTCCCATACTGATCGTATGCTTGAGCTCAACTTTAAAGCGCTTCTTCAGGAGATACTGACTTAAATGTCTCATGAAACGGCCTTCTGATGAAGCGGATTAATTCCTAAGTAATCCTTGCTGTTAAACACGCTATCCCTCTCTCCAGCAACTCCACTTCTGTGCTTCTCAGAGAAAATAGATAAACTGGTGTTTGTTGGAACCAAAGTATCTGCAAGCCCCCAGATATCAACCAAAAAACGGCAGGCCCCACAACCACCAAAGCCTGCGGCCCCAGCTCGCCCTCCCCCTCCTCTTGTGAGAGCTCTTCGGCCTCTGCTACAACGCCAGGGCTCACACCCTCCTCCATCGGCTCGAGGTGAACCAAAAACAACTGATACCAGCTCTCAGTGATATGTGTCGGGTCCCCGCTATGATAACAGTAATTTTCTCAAATGTTTACAGAACAAGCGGGAACCCAGTGTACCTGTATCTTTAGCTATTGCTGTTCGATTACATGATAGAAAGTCTAAGGCCTTCAAAAGCCGTACAGCAAACCCATCTAATCTGGTGCCTATTACACGCCAAACTAAGATTGCTGTGGGGACAAAAAGTAAGACTGTTAAGTTAGCAATTTTAAACATCCGCTCACTTAAAAATAAATCACTTCTAGTCCACGACTTAATAACCACATACAACCTGGATTTTATGTTTTTAAATGAAACTTGGCTAGAAGACAGCTGCAGTGCAACAGTCCTCAATGAAACATACCCTCCTAATTTTACTTTTATGAGTGTCTGCAGAGTGGGCAGGAGAGGCGGGGGTGTGGCTGCTCTTTTTAAAGATGTCTATCAATGTAAGCAAACATCATTCTGTAATTACCCGTCTTTCTAATATCTGGGTATTGTGTTAAAAGGTGCTCCACACATTTTACCTATAGTTTACAGGCCTCCAAAATTCTCTCCTGCCTTTGCTGAGGACTTTACAGAACTGCTGTCAACAATTTCCTCAGTTTGACCGTTTTGCTATTGCTGGAGATTTTAACATTCACATAGATAATTCAGAAACCAATATGGCAAAAGAAATCAAAACTGTTTTAAAAACTTTTGATCTGACTCAGCATGTACATGAACCGACACACAATCGTGGACACACTCTACATTTACTAATCACAAAGGGTCTAAACATTTCATCGATTGTTATTAAGGATGTAGCACTGTCTGATCATTTCTGTATTTTCTTTGATATATTGATCTCTCCTGCCATTGAAGCTAGATCTGTGTCTGTCAAGAAGAGATGCTTAAATGAGAACACTAGTGTGCTATTTATGAAGGCCATATCTTTAACACCAAGCATATCTGCTGACTCTGTTGATTTTCTCCTTGATTCTTTTAACTCAAAAGTTAAAGGTGTAATTGATGATATTGCTCCTGTGAAAGTCAAGAAGAGTGGTAGACAGAAAGCACCTTGGAGAAACTCAACAGCAGTGCAAAATATGAAAAGAAAATGCAGAAAAGCAGAAACTGATAAAGTAGTCACTATGTCTGATTTCAAAGAAATTTATGGCAAAATTTTGGAAGAAACCGTACAGCACCTTAAAACATCAACCTGCGCCCTTGACGCACTTCCCACATCTTTCTTCAAAAGTGTGTTAAACAGCTTAGAATCCGATCTTCTAGAAGTGGTTAATGTCTCACTTCTCTATGGGAGTTTTCCAAACTCCCTGAAAACTGCAGTTGTCAAGCCCCTCCTGAAAAAGAGCAATCTGGATAAGACCATATTAAGCAACTATAGACCGATCTCAAATCTTCCTTTCATAGGCAAGATCATTGAAAAAGTTGTCTTCAATCAGCTGAACAAATTCTTAAGCTCGAATGGATACTTTGACAATTTTCAATCTGGTTTCTGATCGCATCACAGCACAGAGACAGCGCTCATAAAGATAATAAACGATATTCGCTTAAATACCGATAAAGGCAAATTATCAGTTCTAGTACTACTCGACCTCAGTGCTGCATTTGACACTGTCGATCACAACATACTTCTTGACAGGCTGGAAAACTGGGTGGGGCTTTCTGGGATAGTCCTAAAATGGTTCAGGTCATACTCAGAAAGGAGAGGTTATTATGTGAGTATAGGAGAGCATAAGTCTGAGTGGACATCCATGACATGCGGAGTTCCTCAAGGCTCAATTCTTGCGCCTCTCCTATTCAACCTGTACATGCTCCCAATGAGCCAAATAATAAAAAAGAACCAAATCTCTTACCACAGCTATGCAGACGACACACAGATCTACTTAGCCCTATCGCCTAACGATTACAGCCTCATTGACTCCCTGTCCCAGTGCATTGATGAAGTAAACAGTTGGCTGCGCCAAAACTTTCTTCAGTTAAACAAAGACAAAACTGAGGTCATTGCGTTTGGAAACGAAGATGAAGTTCTCAAGGTGAATGCATACCTTCACTCTAGGGGTCAAACAAATAAAAATCAAGTCAGGAATCTTGGTGTGTCTCTAGAGTCAGACCTTAGTTTCAGTATTCATATCAAAGCAATAACTAAATCAGCATATTATCATCTGAAAAATACTGCAAGAATTAGATGCTTTGTTTCCAGTCAAGACTTAGAGAAACTTGTGCATGCTTTCATCACCAGCAGGGTGGATTATTGCAATGGAATCCTCACTGGCCTTCCTAAAAAGACCATAAGACATTTGCAGCTCATACAGAACGCTGCTGCCAGGATTCTGAGCAGAACCAGAAAATATGAACAAATCACACCAGTCCTCAGGTCTTTACACTGGCTCCCAGTTACATTTAGGATTTATTTTAAAGTATTATTACTGGTATGTAAATCATTTAATGGCCTAGGACCTCAATACATTGCAGATATGCTCACTGAATATAAACCCAACAGATCACTCAGATCATAAGGATCACATCAGCTAGAAATACCAAGGGTTAACTCTAAGCAAGGGGAGTCTGCTTTTTGCTACTATGCCAGCCACAGCTGGAACTAGCTTCCAGAAGAGATCAGATGTGCTCCTACAGTAGTCACTTTCAAATCCAGACTCAAAATGCATCTGTTTACCTATGCATTTACAGAATGAGCACTGTGCCACTGCTCGTCCGACTGTTTTTACTGTATTTTATTTATTTTTTTTATTCTAAACTGTTTTAATTATTCTTATTTCTTTTGATTATTTTAATTTCTTCTATGTAAAGCACTTTGTATTACCATTGTGTATGAAATGTGCTATATAAATAAACTTGCCTTGCCTAAGTAAATACCCCTGACGCCAGTCATGCCACCCGAGTTGGTTCAACGGCTGCAGGTGGGAGAGGCTGAGGAGGATCCGCTCAACTTTTAAGCATAGTCGATCCTTTCTGTTTGTCTCTGGCACATTGGAACATTAATGGCTGGACTACTTTGAACTGTAATCTCAGAATTTGATTATTGCAGACTCTAAACCCTGATATTATCTCATTAAATGAAACGCATCTACCTCGCGATGGTTATATTGATTTTCCAGATTACACTTGGTTTGGTAATATTAGAAAGATACATGTAGGCCTAAGAGCTAAAAAGCCTTCAGGAGGTGTTGGTATTTTGGTATTAAAAACAATCTAATGGAATATTTTACAGTTAACGTGATTGATAAAACCATGGACGATATAATAGTTATATCACTGGAACACTGGGAGCTGCAGTTCAGTATAGTGATCTTTTCTTGTTATTTACCGCCAGAGGGATCTAAGAGGACGGGACTCAATTACTTTTTTTAGTCACCTGTTAGCGCAGCTTTACTCTGTGGATGCTGATGCTATTTATATATCTGGAGACTTTAATAGTCGTATCTCGAACAAAGATGACTATATAGAAGATATTGATCATGTCCCATCCCGAGTGTCAATAGATGTAAATGCAAACAGCCATGCGGAATCCTTCCTTGAATTTCTCTGGGACTGTAAATGTTGTGTTTTAAATGGGAGAATAAATCTTGAAAAAGACCATTTTACATCTATATCATCAAAAGGAAAAGCTGTTGTGGATTACATAATAACATCCCATGATTGTCTGCATACTTGCGTTGAATTTGAAGTGATCACTGCATCTGAGGTTTTGGACAATACCCCTACTTGCTTTGATTTTATAGGGGAGAGATGTAGGTTACCAGATCATTCTTTGTTCATGTTTAAATATTAAAATTAATGCCTCTACTGAAATGCATTCTTCTGAAAGTGATACTGAGACATGTCAGAAAGTTGGTTGGACCAAGCCATATTGGAATGCAGAACTTAAAAAACTTTGCAATGATAAAAGACATGGAGAAAAGGAATTTATAAAATGTAAAAATCCATTGGTTAGACGACAACTTAAAGAAAAATATACACAAACTCAGATTATTTTTGATAAGAGGATGCGGTTCTATAAAAGGCAATTTAGAAGAGGACAAGCATTACAGTTGGGTCGGTTAAAAAATAATAACCCACAACAATTTTGGAAAGAAATAAACTAATTGGGTCCTAAGAAATTGAAAAAAAATTCCAATGGAAATTATTTTAGAGAATGGTGAAATAGAAAACAAAAAAGAAATAGTGATTAGAAAATGGGACGTGACCAGGTGTGCTGAGTTGATGCTGGTTGGGGTGTGTCGCTAGGTGTATCCGTGACAGAATGTATCTGAATACATTCTTATGTTTACAAAAGAGCCGAGACACCCAGAAAACGTCTTACAGGTTTTTTACTGAACTTCCTTATTTTTTTCCACCCCCACGCATGCACACCCCATAAACATCGCGCAGCTGATTCTATAACAACCAACACAGCTAGTTTACTTAATAGTAGCCCCCTTGTTATTTTCCAAGCAGTGTGTAAATAAATGATTTTAGTTGATTATGTGAACATTTCCCCCTCCCTCCCAAGAACTAAACTTATGCATAACTGAGTCCTTGCCAAAACAATTGAACAGTCCAATACCTAGTGCAAGGCCTACACTGTCACTCTGTGACAAAGTCCTTTAAGTAAGCAGGGCGGACCCTGGCCCTTACGGGTCGGCCCTCCTCAAACTCAGGCTGCGGCCATTCCAGAACCGCTGGGCAGTTCCCCATAGCCGGGCTTGTGGCACAGCCCGGCCCTGGATCTGACTGACGGCCAGGGGAAAGCAAGTGAGATTGCAGGTCAGGGGCAGGTTGCTGGGGCGCTGGTGACGGTGCGGCCTGAGGAGTATGGGCCCTGTACATATCGGCACCGGTGGAGGAGGGGCCGATGGCAGTGGAGCCACCATTTCCTCACCTGGGTTCCGCACTTTCCTCTTTTAGCAATCCATCATGATCCGTCACTAAGCATGAATGTGGCTAAGCCCAGCTGGCGGTGCACCTGAAAGGGCTGGCTCCAGTATGAAGCCATCTTGTTGTCCCGATGCGGCCTACGTGCTCGAACCCAGTCACCTGCGGTAATAGCTGCGGCCTTGACCCTGTGTTTCCGGTCAAAATACTGCCGCATCCGTTGCTGGTGTCTGTTTACAGCGGCTTTGGTCCGAGCCTGATAGCTGCCGGATGTGTTTGATTCCCCTATCACTGAGGAACTGAGAAAAGTCTGCAGAGATGAACCGGGGTCCATTATCTGTCGTGATGGTGCGAGACATGCCCCAACGCGCGAACAAGACTTATTGACTGTCTTTGATTACCTGGGTTGTGACAGTTCCAGCCGGAAACAACTTCAGGCCATTTTGAATGGAGGTCGTACAGCACCACAAGGAAACTCTGATGATGGGGAATTCCACGGCCATGGATCTCTCCACAGATGTCAAGCTGGAGATGTTCCCATGGGCGGGACGGCCATGGAACCGGCTGCAGAGGGGTTGGCACTGGAGGTCCAGTTTTCCCACTAAGGAGGCATGGCACACAATCTTTAACGAGGGCTTCAATATCGCGATCGATGCCTGGCCACAAGATGAGATCTCGGCATCGCTGTTTGAGTTTAGCAATGCCTAGGTTCCCCTTGTGTGCCATGGATAGCACACGGGCCCGCAGGCTACAGGGCACCATGGTGCACAAGCCCCTGGAGACACAAACATCACCCCAGCATGAAAGTTCATCATACACCCTTGTGAATGGCATGAGCTCCTCACAAACCTTTGCTGGCCATCCAGAGCGAATGTACGTGCGTAGCGAGGACAGTGTGGGGTCACGCTCTGACTCATGCTGCAACTCCTCCAATGACACGACCGACTGCAAGGGCAAGTGAAGCATGTGAATTAATTCAGTCTCTGTGTCCCCTTCAGGGGAGACCATGGGTGTGGGGGCATCGATGGAACGAGAGAGTAAGTCGGCGACTACATTGTCCCTTCCGGGAGTAAATTTCAGTACATAGTCATATTGCCTCAGCCTTTCCCCCCATCTGTGCAGGCGAAGGGGTTTATGCCCGGTTCCAGATGCCGTCAGCAATGCGGTCAGGGCCTGATGGTCAGTTCTGAGGGTGAAACGCCGTCCGTAGAGGTAAAGGTGCCACCTCTCTGAAGCCCAAACACAGGCAAGCGCCTTACGTTCACCCACAGAGTAGCGCTGTTCTGTTGGTGTTAATGCCCTGGAGGCGAAGGCTACAATGGTCTCTCCACTCCGTCCTGCACCTGTGAAAGGACTGCACCAATAGCCCGATCTGAAGCATCACAGGTGACTAGAGTCAGACATTCAGGGTTGAAGTGGACTTGTACAGGAGGTGTTGTGAGCTGGGCTTTCAGTGTTTGTACGGCCTCAGAACATGCTGTAGTCCAGTGCCATTGCTCTCCTTTTTTAAGCAGCTGGCGGAGGGGTGCAGTGATCTGTGAGTAGTGGAGCAGAAAACGGAGGTAGTAGGCCGTCATGCCTAAAAATGAGGCCACTTGAGAGGCTGAGGTCGGCTCTGGAATCCTGTGTATGGCATCGACATTGGACTGTAAAGGGGAAATCCCTTCGGCTGACAAGCGGACCCCAACAAAGTCGATGGCTGGGGCAGCGAAGCAGCATTTTCCTGGGTTCAGAGTCATGTTGTTCTGAAGAAGGGCTTGAGCCACCCTCTGGAGGTGCTTGTTGTGTGCCTCGATGTCTTTGGCATGAATAACAATGTCATCCAGAAAGACCGCTACCCCAGGGATGCCGGCCAGTATTGTGCTCATCACCTTCTGAAAGCAGCTAGGGGCGGAGCTTAATCCAAAGGCCATTCGATTGTCCCGAACACCCCAGCATGCGTCACGAAAGCAGTGAGGTCCCTGCTGGCTGGGTGGAGTGGTACCTGCAGGTAGCCCTGACGTAAGTCAAGCTTTGTGAAGACTGTTGAGCCGTGAAAGTATGCGGTGAGCTCCTCTGAGGTGGGCAAAGGATATCTGTCTGGAATAACAGCCTTATTCACCAAGCATAGGTCCACGCATATTCTTATTCCCCCAGATTTTTTCTTTGCGATGACTAGGTTTGAAATCCAGGGAGCAGCGTTGACTGGTTCAATAATTCCCATGTCCAGGAGTGTCCCAAGTTCGCGGGTGACCTCGTCTCTCAAGGCAAAGGGGATCCTGCGCAGGGGCTGGATGACAGGTGACACGTCCGGGTTCACCAGAGGCCTGTGTGTGAAGGCAGCCTAGGCCATCGAACAGAGCCGGCCACCTTTGCTGCCAAGTGGAGGTGATGTGGTGAATGTCGGAGCCAGCATCATCCCGGAGCGTGAACCCCAGGCCTGTGAACAGGTCCAGGCCTAGAGGGTTGGCTCCCCACCTCGCAATGTGAAAGGGAAAAGATGGTAGGTGCTTGGAGCCATAGTGGACTGGCACGTGGAGCACACCTAGGATGTCAATCCTGGAGCTGTCATAGCCGCATAGAGCGGTGGCAGGATTGTCTAATGGCAGGTGAGAGAAAAACTTAAAGTAAGTGCTTGAATTTAGGAGCGATGCAGCCGCACCAGTGTCCATTAATAAGGGTAGGGTTACGTCGGCTAACTGGACGGTACATGTTTTGAACGCCACCTGACCAGCAGTCACATTTCTGATCTCTGTATACTTGTGCTGAGCTGGTGGAGGTCCAGTATGTTGTGGGAGCGTGGCTGGGGCTGAACGGTACATCTTGGCAAAATGGTTTTGCTTCAGACAGTTTCTACATTGTTGTCCTCTGGCAGGACAATGCTGTGCCTTAGAATTGTGTGATTTAGAACCACAGTTACCACATACCTCTGCAGTTCGCCAATTGTTCTGTCTCTGTGTGAATTGTACTGGGAAACCTTGCTCTGAACCCAGACTGTCATTGACGGAGTGCATGCTGGTGTGATAGGCAGGCTGTAACTGCTCAGTAGCTCTGTCCGCGAGTGGCCGAGAGTTTCCTCTTGTCAGTAATATCATCACAGCTTAAAGCGTCCAGGTAGACTGTGAAACTCTCCAGCCAGTTTGCCCATGGAACTGGAGGATCTCCGGGGACGGCAAGAAAGTGTGCAGGTGGGGGTAAACCAAATTCAGCCATCCTCGTCACCAATCTTATGTTTACAAAAGAGCCGAGACACACAGAAAACGTCTTACAGGTTTTACGTTTTACACGTCTTACATGCGCACCCCATAAACATCGTGCAGCTGATTCTATAACAACTAACACAGCTAGTTTACTTCATAATAGTAGCCCCCTTGTTATTTTCCAAGCAGTGTGTAAATGAATGATTTTAGATGATTATGTGAACACAACATACATATGTACTATTACTATTCTTATTTTGTTTCTAATGCTTGTCTTTATTTGGGAGCAATGTATTTGATGTACTCTGGACCTGTCTATCTTGTATATTAATCTTCTTATTTCTGTATACTATGGTGTCTTGTAAACCCATGCGGGCTGGGCGTAATCATACGCATGACACAATAATAAAGTTTCATTCATTCATTCTTAAAAGATCAAATTAAATCTTACTGACCCCAAACATTTGAATGGTAGTGCATGTAGTGAAATTATGCACATTGTGGTTGTGTTTGTACGGAGAAGCTAATATGGCAATATTATATAATAATAGAGCTAATGTATATATTTTTTTATACATTCAGCCTTGTCTATCTTTAAAAGGGAACACAAAAGGAAGTTATCAATGGCATCGTAAAACAGGAAAAATTAATGTTCATAAGCAGAAGGTCCAAGACAACATTATGTCATTCCATTTTACATCACGTTATATTAATACTGTGAGGAAGAAATAAAGTGTGATGCATAGTAAAATATCATCTGATAAACAAATGATCTAGCATGATATTTTAGTGTTGATATTTTTAAGGTCATAGACTGACGGTGCTCTCCAATGGAGCTTTGAAGTTCTCACGGGTCACTCTGGGAGATGCTGGGACGTATCAGTGTTTAGCACAGAATGAAGCTGGAACAACTATGGGAAGGACCCATCTCATTTTACAAGGTACGTCACATTTATTGGAGGAAGTCTGCCTTTATACCTCAAAATAAAGATTCAGTTACATGTGCATGTTTTAGTCAATGCAATTATCACAAGGTGGCTTTGTGTAATGACTATCTTACTGTTTCGGTGACAGTTCCTCCAGTGTTGTCTGTGCCTCGTCTGGAGTACACGGCAGTTCTTGGCCAGCCGGTTAGTCTGGATTGTACTGCGGGCGGTCAACCAAAGCCAGATGTGATGTGGCACAGGGAGCGTAGGCCAGTGGTGAAAGGTACACACCTGAGATTGTTCTCCAACGGCACCCTGCACATTACTGCCACTCAACGCAGCGATGCAGGAATCTACACCTGCTTGGCTCGAAACAACGTTGGTAGAGCCAGCCATGACGTCAGACTCGTTCTGCAAAGTGAGTTACACACAAACAATGATTCTCTTTGTATTATCACTTGAAGTCCATGACAGGTTTCCCCCTTTTTTTGTTTATTTGCCTCATTTGTGGTATTGATTCACTTACAAGACTAATTTACTTTATACAAAACTACATAAGAAATATACCTTGAACTAACTTTTTTCTCAATTGGCAAATATATTATCTGTTTGTTTTAAGCATTAATAATTAATGCTAATTGCAGTGTTTTGAGGTTTATGCTTAAAACTATCAAAAAACATTTTGTAAATGTGGAAAATCAACAAGTATCAACATTATACAACATTAAAAAAATATATATATTATAGACAGTATTCATTAAGAAAATGTTTTTTGGCACTTTAATCTATATTTATATAAATATGCTTAAATATATTACGCTTTTAAACCTTTTAATGATATTTTGTACTTATGAAAGACATTAATGTACATTTTGGTCATAAATATCTTTAATGTGCTTCTCCACTTAGCCCCACCGCATATTTCTGTTGGTCAGTCAGAGATGTCCGTCATCCAGGGATTTCAAGCACTGCTGCCGTGTGCAGCACGGGGTCTTCCAGAGCCCAGGGTGAGCTGGGAGAAACAGGGAATCCTTGTGCAAAACCTGCCTGGCAAGTTCACTTTGCTGAGGTCAGGAGAACTGATCATTGAAAGGGCAGAGGTCAGTATATGTTTTTAATTAGGTATACATGACCTGCATGCCCATTTAAAATAACCCTTGTATGAAGTCATAATGTTACAATCTATTTGCAGCCTGGTGATACAGGTCTGTTCACCTGTGTAGCCACCAACTCTGCTGGAACAGCTCGACAGGACATTCGCCTGTCTGTCAACATGAGACCTGCTTTTAAAGAGTTACCTGGTGATGTGACGTTGAATAAAGGTCAAAGTCTCATCCTATCCTGCCATGCTCAGGGAACTCCAACCCCCGCCATATCCTGGACTGCCAACAACAGGCCCTATACAGGTATGAGAGTCTGAATTTATCTTCTTTCCTTTGAAGTTTACTTTTCTAACATCACACGAATGCTCTCATATTTGCCTACAGGTGCAAATGTTGATGAATCTGGCAGAAGTTCAGTGATTATTGACAATGTCACTGTAAGTGATGGTGGCACATTCGTCTGCATTGCAGAGAACACCGTTGGATCAATACGGGCTCTCTCATTTGTGCGTGTCAGAGGTATGCATACTTTTTTATATCCTATCCAAAATCTATAATGCGTGGAAAAGCAGTTCAAGTTTGAGTAATGTTTTTTGATTGCATCTAGATGATGCCTTCTGGCTGTTTAATGTAATATTTATATTAACCTTTTCTAATTTAAACATCTAGCCACTGTTTGACAGTTTAAGCATATACCCTCTTCCTACAGAACCTCCCATGCTGAGAGGGGAAGCCCACACCTCTCAGACTGTAGTTCAGGGCAAAGCAGCCATGCTGGACTGCGCTGTCAGTGGGGACCCTGTTCCTACCCTGCGCTGGCACAAAGATGGCCAGCCCTTACTTGGCTCTCTGCGGTTTCATCCCCTCCGTAATGGCTCTCTGGCTCTTTACAGTGCTACGGTAACCACCCATCATCTGTGTGAACAATGGCTACATTATTTAGTACTTCTGGTACATTTGCATTGTATTTCACTACATTAAGGCTGTGTGTCCAACAAAGATTTTTTAGCCAGCTGAAAACGGCAGGCGCTCTTCTAAAAACACACTCTGCTCTGTTTGCTTGAGAGAGCTTCTGTGGCGGAGCGTTTTTTGAAGTTGAGACACGTTGGATTCTATGATACAGAATATCTGATTTCGCAGATAGTTTGTTTCTGATCATAAAAATGTTTATACAATATGAAGTATTTTCTCTTGCTCTTGTTTTAAATGGTATTGTTTCATTGTTGTGCTTGATGTCGTCTGTTGCCATTGCACAAGCAGGATGTGGCGGTTGGCCGGATTTTTTCCGCCTCTCCTCCTGTGATTGGATGGCTGGGTAAAAAGTAACAGTTACAAGCGCTGCGTTTTGCCCAAAGTTGAACATTTTTCAATTCTCGGGTTCTGGAAAAAAACGGTCAGCGCTCAGCATGAAATATACGTTCAGTGCCTTGTCACACTGCTGCAACAATTGGAACAATTGGAAAAATATGCTAGCCTTTGGGTAAAAATGCTTTGGTGGACACACAGCCTATTGCTTTTATCTAAAGCATCTTACAAAAGAGGAGCAAAAGCAATCCATCAACCATATTGGTACAATGTTAAAATGCTTGAATAATATTTGAATGGCTTTTCAAGGTTTTAAATGCTTCTTGACCAGCTCACCACTTCAAATTATGATAATATAAATGTGTCTGAGAGATAAATGTGTGTGTTTTCCAGATTGGAGATTCAGGAGAGTACAGATGTGTTGCTGAAAGTGAGGCAGGTACTGCGGGAAGAACAATATCTCTGAAAGTACAAGGTAAACAATTTTATTAGCGCTTATGCCATGTTTATCCATATTACTATGTTCATCAATATATTATATACTGTGTATATATATATATATATATATATATATATACTTTATTTTTTTTATTCTTTTTATTCAATTTGTTTTGTTTTTTAATTCGTATTTTGTACTGTTGCAGTCCCAGGAGGCTACTCAAACTGGGAGGAGTGGGGCCCGTGCAGTGTCACCTGTGGACAAGGCATCCAGGAACGAATCAGATTCTGTAACAACCCACCACCAGCCAATGGGGGCCTATTATGTGAGGGTCCAAACGTGGATTCTAGGAAATGTCAGGCCTCACTATGTCCAGGTGCATTTCTGTTTATGGAAATAACAATATTTTTATTTTTTTTATTTAATCAGGAACAGTACACATTAATAGTACATAACAATATGTAAAATGCGCCAGATTTAGCCAACACTGGCTAATTTTCATCCGTTGTCCCTTACCCTTATAATAAACTACGTACTTCTAAATCCTAATAGACTGCTGCAGGGACCATGTATTTTTGTAGACCAAAATCCAGAAACGATTTTACCTAGAATAAGACATTAATATGTGCTTTAGAAGTTTTAATAAACAGCCAATATCCTAGTAATATACATGCTAATGAGCAACTAGTTATTAGTGAGAATGGACCCTAAACTAAAGTGTTACCCTTATTTTCTAGAATAATCCACAAGAAGGTGGAAATATCCTATTGGGTTTTTGTTGAGGGAACCGGGTGTTCCTAGATCCAATTTACACCTAGCATTAAGAAGTGTTTTGTCATCAGATCACAAGTGGTCACCATTTCCAGCTGATATTAAAATATGTTTCAAATGTGGATCCTGTGACCACTTTCAGGATAAAGGATCCTTTTAAAGTATAACAGCAATAAATCCTTGTCTTTTGGTACAATGCTGCACATTTTGAATCACTTTTGATGCACTTTCATCATAACGCGTCCCAGAACGATCATGTTTTAGGTGAGTGGGTGGCGAGTATGTATTTTTTTTCACTGATGAACCGCAAAACGCTACCAAAACGTAGTTTATAATACCATTGTTGTCAGAATAAAACAATATTCAAAAGCACTCACTGTAGCATATGCCATTACTCATCGTAACTTAAGCAAATTGAAAAACTTGCCATTTTATTTACAAACTACAAGAATCCTGACACACTGTCTTTCTTCTCTGTCAAGTAGGGGAGTCTCCACGGCGTACACGGGGCAGTTTGATAGGCATGGTTAATGAGAAGGAATTTGGAGTGGCATTTCTAGAGGCCAATATTACAGAGAATGCCGTGGAGGGCACCAGCACCCTGGAGGCCCACATGGAGAACATTCCTCCAAGTGTTGGTGAGTTAACTTTGCTATGTATTTGCTTTCACAGTGTAGCCTGGCCACGTGCCTGAGCAATCAATCACGCTCAATCAATGCAATGTTCTCTCAAAGCTTACAAGAACAGCAGAAACTGTTAGAGACAGTAAAAGAACCCTATGAAGAAAACATAGCAATTTTATGTTTTGTATAAATTCGTCCAATTTGATTTGAATGAAAACTAAAAAAAAAAGCATGATAGTCTGACGCTGTCAAATCACTAGCCAATTTGGCCTGTTTACTCACTTTGCTGAGGAAGTTCGTGTAAGCCAAATCTGCGCAGATTTAGCGCAAATACTTGTGATATATTAAATACCGCGTATTGCGTAGAATCTGTGCATATCGAGCCTACTTGAACAAACCCGTCACTACGCAACAAACAACGGCGCGCGATTCATTTGCACTGAAGCGAAGATTTAAAAAGTCCTAATAATAATGTGGCGTTACTTCCCACAGACCAGAGTTCACACAGTTCACACAAAGACAGAGGTGAAAAACATCACTTCCTTACTGATACAGCTGAAGATGAGATCTCTGAGGACATTTGAAAAAAGACAGAAAAGACATTGTAATTTTCCAACATCCTACAATTTTAGCAGACCCTGGCTTATCCTGAGACCACAGGTTTGTTTTGTTCCGCATTGTGTTTGATGTTTCACCAAAAATACATTGATGAAAAAGGAAGGGAGGAGATGGTAGGATTTTGGTTGAATAAGAAATTAGTGTATGAAATTAAAATTGTATAAAAAAATGTATATATATATATGTATGTATATATACACTGTATATACTGTAACGTATTTATATATATATATATATATATATATATATATATATATATATATATATATATATATATATATATATACTGTATAGGCCCTAAGCTGTGACGTAGTTAATCTGGTTTAATTCTTTTTTTGGCTAGTAGAAGTTCTGAATGGCCAGTAACTTACAAACTTTTTTTAAACATGTGAATAAACAGTCTAATTTCTGGAACAAGAAAAAATGCAGGCAGTATTCCACTGAATACCTTAATAATGGTTTCATACCTTCTCCCACCAATGCACAGCTTCCAATGTGTTTACTAACTATGTGAACAAGTTTTTTCAAATGAAGCCATGAAACCTTCACGTCTGAAGGAGCACCTTATGACGATCCACCTAGACAAGGCAGATAAGGACCGTCCGTTCTTCCAGGCCTTAAAAGAGCAACACGGGACCAGTTTGGCACCTCTGGCTGGTACAGCATGTGGGTCAAATATGCCCAGCGGTATCCGGCTCTCTGGCAAAAAATCTGGCTGCTGATTCTTGCTTTTTCCAACAATATATCTCATTCAGCAGGGATTCAGCCAGGTCATCCACATGCAGTCTAAGAACCGCTTGGACTTGCATGCCTCAGGCTCACAGAAACTAATATCTCTGCAACCCGCAGTAAAGAAATTAACAGAAAAACATCAAGCACAGGGCTCACACTAATTTTCAAATCAATTTTGAAAGTTCGAATTCGAAAGTTCAAATAAATCATTCTGCTTTTTCCCTGTTAATGTTCTCCGTTGTAAATAATTTATAAGAATGCTTCTTGTTTGCTGACTGGCTGTTCACGGTACAAGCTGCAGTCCGAAACTTTTCGCGGTCTAGCGGTAAATAATCAAAATTGCAGGCGTCTTGGTACTGTGCAGGTACTGTGCTAACTCCACAGAGGTGCCAAGTGCACACTTGAACCAGTCAGGGGCCGTTCACATATCGCGGTAAAGAACCTGGATAATTGATAGGGGGCGCTGGCCAAAAAAAGGTTGAGAACCACTACTGTAATCCTAACTCTTTTGGATAAACATTTTATTAATTAACATTACTCGGTATTTAAATGTATAATTACACTGTAACAAGGACACCTTTAAATAAAGTTTAACCCAAAATTAATAATTTCAACTTGAAATGTTTTTGTAAGCAGAACCGGGTCCTTGATAACATGAAAAGGAAATCCTGTCTATTAAACAGACATCACTAAGAAGTACCAGCATTTCTGTTTTTAGCCACTTTGAATTGCCATTGTTGTTTCTCTGCCATAAACATGTTACATTAATGCAATAAAACACTTTTTTTTATTTTTGAATCTATTATTTGAACTCCTCCTGCATTACAGGTCCTTTGCTGCGAGTACTGGTGTCTGTATTTGCCCCGATTTACTGGACGACTGTGTATCAGTCACCGGAGACCCAGAACGGCTTCTCCCTCACTGAAGGGCAGTTCAGACAGGAATCTCAACTAGAGTTTGACACAGGTTACAGCTTTCCATATGCTACTTTGAAGAGCCTAATTAACATATCTGTGGTTGTAAATAGGACAGCATTACTGCTAAGAGGACTGCATTTTGGATTCTACCCACTGAATGTGTCTTCTGCCTTGGAATGACAGGAGAGGTCTTAAAGCTTACTCATGTGGCCAGAGGTCTGGATGCAGAGGGGACTCTTTTAGTGGACATTGTTATCAATGGCTTTGTTCCTCCTATGCTTTTGAATTCTAATCTCAATCTACAGGTTAGTCTTTCCCACTCACAGACATAAGATTTTTTTTACTTTTTTTAGGTACAAAACCGTTGAAAGAGTTTTTCTTATGCATTTATTTTACTTATTTAAACTGTATAACAGTATTTTGTGAAATATTGTATAATATTGTGAAATATTTTTATAATTTAAGATAGTAATGTTTTCTATTTTAATATATTTTAAAATGTTATTTATTTTCTGTGATAGCAAAACTGAATTTCCAGCATCATTACTCCAGTCTTCAGTGTCACATGATCCTTCAGAAATCATTCTAATATACTTATTTGGTGCTCAAGAAACATTTATTATTATTGTCAATATTGAAATTGTTCTGCTTAGGACTTTGTGGAAGCCATGATAAAAAAATGAATGGATATAAAATTTCTAAATAAACAGCTTTTTTTTAATAAACAATCTTTTTGTAATGTTATATCTTTTACTGTCACTTTGATACATTTGCATCCTTGCTAAATTGAAGCATCAATTTCATTCTGTCAAATATATATATATATATATATATTTTTTTTTTTTTACTGACCCTAAACTTTCGACTGGTAGTGTATGTACAGTATATAGTTAGAAAAGTAGTTCATAATAATTAACTAAATACCTGGGTGTAGTTAGAAACCCTCTTGAAGCCAATTCACACCGCAAAGACAAACGCCAACAAACACCAACAAACAAGTTGGTTGTTGGATTATAGTTTTATGTTTTATGTTTTATGTCATGGTCACACTGCCCCAACAGACGCCAACAAACACTGATTGAACATGTTCAGTCCGGTGAAAACATTCCCCGACCAACAGCAACAGACACCAACAGGGGTAACACACCGATCCAACAAAACCCAACAAGCGTGTTTGTTGGCGTTTGTCTGTGCAGTGTGAATTGGCCTTTAAAGGGATAGTTAACCAAAAAATGAAGTTTGTTTTATTTTCTTCTTTTCATTAGGAGTTTGACGAGTCGTATGTGCAGACAGGCTCCGGGCAGCTTTATTCCTGGTCCTCACAGAATCACATATGGGACGGGGCTCCCATGACCCTGCGCTGCAATCATTCTGTGGTTTTTGAGGGGCCAGAGAATCGTCAGGGGCCCCTGCTGCAGCTCCTCAGATTGACAGGAATTAGTGGCACCTACAGTCTTTTCACTCTCAGCCTTGAGTTCAAGATGACTGCCAGCTTACTCGTACCAGGTCAGTCCATGGTACAGTTTTTCATTTGATTGTGTAAAATGGTGTTTTCATAAAATGCACTTTTTTTTAAATAAATTATATCTCAATTCAAAATTACATAATCAATGTTTCATTTATTTGTAGAGGGCGATGGAGAGACATGTCCAAAAGGTTTCGTCTTGGACACGGCGTCTTACTGTGCCGGTATGTTCCCAAAAAATCAAATGCAGCAGCATAGTAGCTATAAAAGTCCACATTATTTCACCTATATTAATAACAATAACAAAACTTGTTACAGAATGTGATGAGAATGATTTTTTTTTTCTTAGATGAGGATGAATGTGCTGTTGACTCTCCCTGCTCACACTCATGTAATAATATCATCGGCGGTTTCTCCTGCGCATGTCCGTCTGGATTCACCATCTCTACAGAGTCAAACACCTGCCAAGGTCAGATCTATATTAATAATTAATTCTCCCTTTTTTTGTTAGACTTTTAGTCAAATTCACATGTAAGTTATCTGTTTTAGGAGATGTTCCGTTTCAGTACAAAATAAGCATCTGTACTGTCTGTTGAGCTTAACTTAATTACTTAGTATTTTGGTGGGACTATCCATAATAAAGTTAAATTGTTCCTAGATGATATCAGCAAAATAAACTGGAATGTTATGAAAGACTTATGTTCTTTCTTTTAAAAAAAAGAAAGAACATAGTTATGTTGTGAACATAGAGTGAACATAGAGTGAACATAGAGTGATTTTGTTTGGATTCAGATATTGACGAATGCAGCCAAGGTTCCCACTTATGTCACCCCAACCAGCAGTGTGTGAACACTGTTGGGACGTATCGCTGTCAAGCCAAGTGTCGCCAAGGCTTTAAACCCAGTTTAGTTGGCACCAGCTGTGAAGGTTAGCTTGACTATTAAAAAAATTAACTGTGTTTATATGTATCAGCATTTGGTTCATACTCCCAGCATGTTTAATGGATGGATAATTTATTGCCTTTATCTACTGCTCAAGTTAACGGTGTGTTGAAAATTCATTGAGTTTTCCACTATGAAATTATGATTGTTCTAGATACAGGAACCATAGATGAAGGTTAACTGACATATATTTTCCTTCAGATGTGGATGAGTGTCAAGAATCAGCAGTCTCTCCATGCCAGCAGCAGTGTTTCAATACTTTAGGCTCCTTCCGCTGCACCTGTCACCCAGGATACCAGCTGGTGGGACATCGCTGCCTGGGTCAGTGTCACTTTGTAAAACTATATTGAATTTTATAGCTACATTGTTTTTAGTTCCATGAAATCTGTCCCCAACCTTACTCGTGTTCCACCTCTATGGTGGTAAAAAGGTTTTGCAATACATTAACACAATAAGAACATTGTAGCAGACAGTTTTTATTTTTCTAATTAAGTACACCTAGTTTAAGACTAAAGAAAGACACCTAATATACAGTGGAACCTTACTTTTTTAAATAAATTAACTGTGGGAGAAATATTGGAGTTCTCTACATTTTGCAAAATCTATAAAATGTGGAGTATTATACTTTATTGGTAGCTGAATATTATTACATTATAATATTAAAATTGTACATCATATTTAAAGTACTAGGAATAGTTCACCCAAAAATGAAAATTCATTCAGTCATCATTTACAGATCCTCATCTCATTCTATGAAACATAAAATCAAAGGCTGAATAAATGATGACATAATTTTGTTGAGGGAGGGAGGGAGGGGGGGGGGGGTAAACTGTATCTCTTTAAATATATTTTCTATTTTCGTTTTGCTCAAAATTATTTCAGTTATTATGCAGTTATGAGGAAATTCGGTAACACTATTTGGATGATCCACCTTAGACATTCTACTAAGTATAATGAGATTTAGTTGACATGTTAAAGTTGACAAAATTAGAGTATTAGTAGACTGTCTGCTTAATTTTGCTAACAGTTTTATTTTGACGCTCCCCCAACAGACTGACTATAAGTAACTTTGCAACTGCATGTCATCTTATTCTACTAAGCCTAACCCTAGAACCTAAACATAACCTACCAGTCTACTAATACTCTAATGAGAGTCATTGTCGTTGAAAAGTTACTTATAGCTAGTAGAATGTCTAAAATGGACATTTGAAATAGCGAAACCAGAAATTCTAATGAATACACATATATAGAAGTTATTGGATGATAGAGGCAATATTGAGATTAGTATCAACAGAATCAATACTGTAGCTTAGTAAGCTTGTTTTTTGCTTAATATAATTTACGCTTGTTTATAATCAGATATAAACGAGTGTTTGAGGAACGTGTGTCCAGCACACCAGCAGTGCCGAAACACAGATGGAGGATATCAGTGTTTTGACAGCTGCCCATCTGGCATGACCATAGCAGAAAATGGAGTGTGTGTGGGTAAGAAGTCACTCAATTAAAACCCTGTTTCGTTAACCAATGTGAATTTTTGAAATGAGACATAACTTTCTGTTGCTCGCAGACATAGACGAATGCCAGGACGGCAGTCACATGTGTCGCTATAGTCAAATCTGCCAGAACACGGTTGGTGGGTATGGATGTGTTTGTCCTCGAGGCTACCGCTCTCAAGGCTTGGGTCGACCTTGCTTAGGTGAAGTTCATAAACATAATCAAGGAATGCCACACATAAACATTAACAGTGCAATGTGATATTACCAAAGAAGTGGAAGTCAGTGAATTGGCTGACACTCACAGTTAAACTATGTAAATCAACAAAGCTGGACATTTACTGTACATGTTAAAGTAAGACTAATTCAAGTTATTTTGGGCTTTGCAGATATTGACGAATGTGCGCAGGTGCCCAGCCCTTGTGCTTTTCAGTGTCGTAATGTTCCAGGCAGCTTCCGCTGTCTGTGCCCACCAGGGACTGTTCTTCTGGGTGATGGTCGCTCTTGTGCTGGTCTTGAGAGAGGGCACATCTTTACCAACAGTACTCGGGTACAAGCCAGGCTGCGGCCCCAGCTGGTATCTACTTTAGAGAGACCTTACCTCACTCGCCTCCCAGTCTTACCGGAGCACCTCGGATCTTCACGTCGTCCCAGGCATGAATGCCCAATTGGATATACCAGCAAGGATGGGACTTGCATAGGTGTGTAACATAATAATTTTTATTTTGGTTTATTTATTTATTTCATTTTTAATTTATTATTTATTTATACTTAATTTTTAATTCATATATTTAAGACTGTAATTTAACAGATTTTAATTTTTAAATCTTTTTCAAAGATATCGATGAATGTGCATTCAGAAAGCCTTGCCAGCATGAGTGCGGAAACACAATAGGAAGCTACCAGTGCACCTGTCCGCCAGGATACCAACTTTTATCCAATGGCCGAACATGCAAAGGTGAGTCTTTAACATTTTTTATGCTTGATGATACTGATAAATGATGGGCTTTCATAAATAGACATATTCCGATTTATAAGGCTTTTTACATGCAATAAACAGTCTGAAAGTATAATTTCCTTGCAGATGTTGATGAGTGCACTGTGCAAGGTGTCCAGTGTAGACCAAACCAAATGTGCTTTAACACACGGGGGGGCTACCAGTGTCTTGACACACCCTGCCCCACCAGCTACCAAAGAGGACGCAATCCAGGGTGAGAACTGTTTGTAATGTAATTACTCAAAGCCTGAGTAAAAGAATGAAATTATTAGTATATAGTTGAATAAATATAGATAAATGTATACTATATAAATGTATGAAGTGTTCAATAAGTTTCCATTTACCCTGACCCTTTGCTGCCTTCCTGTCAAAAATTCAGCATTAAATTACATTAACAAGTTGTTGTTTTTTTGCTAAATAATGGGATTTGTTAAGCGCTGAGGAGAAATCAACAAATATTCTGGCAAAAGTTCCTCCCATATCATCAGGAACAGTTAAGCATCATCCATGCAAAACAAATTGCACAATATGCAAACTGTGATAGGTCTAACTTTACTTGTTTAACTTAACCTCCCTTTCCAAGGCTTTCATAACTAATGAGGTTAAAGGAGTAGTTCACTTTTTAAAAAAACTTTTGCTGATAATTTAGTCACCCCCATGTCATCTAAGATGTCCTTGTCTTTCTTTCTTCATTCGAAAAGAAATTAAGGTTTTTGATGAAAACATTCTAGGATTTTTCTGCATATAATGGACTTCATCGGGTACCAAATGGTCCAAGGTCCAAATGACAGTTTCAGTGCATCTTCAAATGGCTTTAAGCGATACCAGACGATGAATAAGGGTCTTATCTAGCGAAACGATCGGTCATTTAAAAAATAAATTAAAATGTTTAAGTTTTATAAGCACAAACGCTCGCCTTGCTCTGTTCTGTGATGCGTGTTCGTGACGTCATGTAATGCGCAATTACGTTGAAAAGGTCACCCTTCTTGACGTATGTGGAAGTACCGAGTCAGTGTTTACAAGTTGAACGTGCAAACAAAGTCAAACGCCGTTTACAAAAAATGATGAGATGGAGTTGTTCGCCCTGCCCCTTTTTGAACCGGAATACAGATACGTCAAGCGTGACCTTTTCAACGTAATTGCGTCTTACGTGACGTTACAAACATGCATCATAGAACAGAGCAAGGCGAGCATTTGTGCTTATAAAACTTAAACTTTTTTGTTTATTTTTGAAATGACCGATCGTTTCACAAGATAAGACCATTATGCATCGTCTGGTGTCGTTTAAAGCCATTTGAAGCTGCACTGAAACGGTCATTTGGACCTTGGACCGTTTGGGTCCCATTGAAGTCCATTATATGGAGAAAAATCCTAGAATGTTTTCATCAAAAATCTTAATTTCTTTTCGACTGAAGAAAGAAAGACATGGACATCTTGGATGACATGGGGTGAGTAAATTATCAGCAAAAGTTTTTTAAAAAGTGAACTACTCCTTTAATGCAATTGGCTGGGAATCTTTAATAGAGTGAGACACTTGGAGATGGGGGACTATAACAGAGGTTTTCCATAGCTAAGGACCCTGATCCAATGAAGCTTGAAACAATGAGGGAAACACCACACTGAGTTACTCCGCACAGAGATTTACACCCAGTTTCACAGACAAGGCTTAAGACCAGCCCCGGACTAAAATACATGTTTTGAGCTGTTTTAACTGAAAGCATATCATAAAATATGTCAGTGCCATTGTTTTGTCTCAAGATGCACACCAGTAATGTTTTTTTTTTCTAAGGCACGTTTAAAAAGCTACTTGAATGCCCGAATTGAACTAAGGTCTAATCCTGGCTTAATGTCTTTGAAACCAGGTTTAAGGGTTCTACTACAGATGCCATCTTGTCCAGGAGCTTTGATAAGATACAATTTCAGAGAGGCAGATGGACTTAGTGTTTGTTTAAAACCCTCAATAACCATGCTTAAAACTGGCTTCTCAAAGGATGTAAAAAAACAAATTCAGATCATTGGCTCAGATCGATTTGTCACTGTAGTAGTAAATAATAGTAGTAACAGTGGTTCAACAAAAAACTGATATTTATGATCTAATAATTCATTAAAAATGTAAAAACGTTGACAAATCTTTTAAGTAATGGTTGTATTCACACTAGTCATTTAGTCATTAAGTTTTCCTTAAAAATAGAAAATGTTTTTAAAAACTATATTAAAACCGACCATGTCGTGTCCAGTCGAGTCCCAAAATAGATAAATAGCCCTGGATAAGATGCAGTAGGCATTTTTGAGGAAAAGTACTTAAAGTGTTGTTTCTATATGATTTTTAGATGCTGAATCCATTTCTGCCGTATAACAAGTTGTAAACATCACTGTTTTGGCATAAACAATAAAAACAAAATGGCTGCCAAAAAAAAACGTTTTAATGCATTTATTGCAGTTTAAACATTAGAACTAAACTGTGCATTCTCAGAATATTTAAACATGTAAACAATGAAAAAACAACATTAACATGAAAGGGACAGTTTTTTATGTTTAAATGGCTGCTGGAACTCTGAAATCGCAACTAAATCAAGCAACAATTTTGTGATCACAGATATTCCAAAAGTTATTTGTTCATACAAGTATCATAGGACTTTCTGCATTTGCAAGATGCAGTGCATGGATTAGGCTTACAGGCTGTCTTGCACCCAGTGGTGCAGGCACAGGTGATTAACTCCTCACATGCATCTGGAACTGGGGGTAGTGACACGAGTTAAAGAATAAGGGAATTCCCCTCTGTCTTCCATCCCATGGTTTCAGGGGGTGGCAGAACTGGCTGCTGCAAGTGGGCCTGAGCGCCAGACCAAAGCCTGGAAGTGAGAGCGCTGAATGTGGAAGTAGAGAGCATCTCTGGTTGGGGGCAGTCTTTCTATTGTCATTCCCTTGACAAACATGCTTGCACGAACTTCATTGATGTTACCAGCATCCTTTACACCATTTTTTTTTTCAGAGTTTGCAGAAAAACTGTTCTGCATTCTGAATGGTGTGCTCACTCAGTTCAGGACCTTCGCCAAGCCCGTTAGTAGATGTGAATACTCTATGAAAGCATGTCTTCTTTGAATGTCCTGCAATATATGAAGTTGAGTCACTCAACTGCTTCAACCCTCTCTTCATCGCTGAAGCCACCTGCAGCAACTATAATCTTGGTGTCTGGTGCTCTCACAATCAGCTGTTGTGATCGAAAGCGAGCAAGGTCTGCCTTGTTGTCCTCGTGAGCGAAAAAGGTCTCCCATTTTGTGGGAAGAGGTAAATCTCTGCCCTCAACTGGTCTTCTGATTGCCACCAAGCCTCTTCCACGCCTTTTACGTGTTCCACTCTTGATTGAGTGTGTGTGGTAGCGATCAAACAGAACATCAATTTGCTGGAACTGTGCTTTACTTCGGGGAACAGTTTCCACAAAGATGTCTGCCAGGTCTCCAAAAGTCTTTGCTTCTTGTGGCTTCCCAATAGCAATGACCAAACCTTGACCATCAACGATAAGCATTGATTGGTCTTGTAGGTCTGTGGCACCAAGGTGAACCTGAACCTTTGAACCTGAACGAAGCTGCCCATTAACTTCTTGCCAAGGACAGAGGTACAACGAATAGTTCATGCATCATAATGCTTTTGAGGTTGACTAGGCGTCCTGCCTCATATGCAGCAATGAGGCACTGCAGAATGTTTCTGTCTGCCTTGACAGTTTTTGCCTTCCCAGCGATTGGGTCTGACTGTTGAACTTCAAACAGGGAAACAAAAGTCAAATACTTGTTCTTTTTCAGTTTGTCCCTAAAAGTGACTCTTCTCCCCTCAGATGGCAACAGCCTCTCCTCTACAAATGTATCCAGTTGACTTTACCCTTACTGTGTAGCTGTCAACAGCTCATCTTCAATATCCTGGGTGGCAAAGTCTTTGTTTGCAATGTTTTGCAGTGTCTGGGGCAGGTTAGCCTAAAAGAGACCACATCTCTGCAATACTGCAAGCAAAGCATCTTCATCTATTGAATCCCGTTTCATTCTGCCTTTTGTGGTTTCATTGTGGATGTAGTCATCATCTGTATCCAGACCAAAGGCAACATTTGTGTCATGGGCAAGATGGGATCGAAAGTTGAAAGACAGAGCCCATCTGCCAAGAGCTCAAGATGTCTTTGTGATACCAACAATTCATCCTCCCTTTTTTCCAATACAGCCTAGCCACTCCTGACTATGATCGGGATCCACTTGTTTGAAGCGATGTAAAGAGCGCTTGACTACAAAGTTTCCAGCCTTAAACTCCTTCTTAAACTTAATCTTGAAGATGAGACTTCATCTTGAAGATGAGACTCACCTTGACAGATGAGACATTCTTCTAAATTTGGTGACTGGTGTATGCTTGAGACTGCAAACAGCTTCCATGATCAGGCGAATCAGAAATGCAAACTGGAAGAAATTATGTCTTATTTATAATGCTAAAGAGACTTCACTGACATATCCAAACACTGTTGTCCCTGTTTTGGTGGCACTGCATCAAATTTGTTACAAAAAGGGCTATACATTTGATCCCTGCATAATGCTCATGGCACTATTTAACTTGAAGTACAACCAAAAACACTGGGGTTTTTTTGTTGTTGTTTTCTTATGCAGTGGTCAATTAAGATTTTGTGTTATTTTGCTTCCTTAACTTGCATTCCTTCAGATCAGTGCAAAGAAAATACACAACAATACAAAGCACAACTGTTAATTTAACTACACTTTGTCTATTCGAGTCTGTGGATTTCAATTCCGAAATAAAAGTTTAGATTATGCAAATTAGCACATATTTAAATAGATAATGCCTCATTTGCATATGTTAACATGACATTTCAGAAAACTTGTAATTAACAAAATGTTTGTTTCTATGTAAGTGAAAAACTGGAAACGTTTTATGGTGATATCTATAACTTAAAAATTTTACCCTAACCACCTATAGTGTTTCGGCTGTGAATAATGCACCTATTGTTTCGATGACAATTACAAGAAAATGGGACCCTTATTTCAATGTTATACGGTGAATCCTTATTCAGGAGACATAGAACTTTCTAAAAATGTGGTATAACAACTTTTCCTCAAAAATGCCTACAGGGTTACACAATCTTGAAGATTCTGACCTGACTTTTCCTTTTTTTTCTTATTGATCATTTGCTGTCTTGCTTTGAACCCAGCACCTGCTACAGACCTTGCACTTCCAGACTGGATTGTGGCTCTGGCTCTTTTCCTCTGCTCCAGTACAAGCTCCTCACTCTTCCTCTGGGCATACCAGCTCAACACAACGTGGCCCGTCTGTCAGCTTTCTCTGAGTCAGGCGTTCTCCAAGACAACACATCCTTCACTATCCTGGAGCAAGGAGGAGAAAATGGAGAGAGGCCATTTGGCATCAAGGACGAAGCAGGAAGAGGCGTCATTTTCACAGTAAAGCCTTTAGACTGGCCCGGCCTGGTGCAACTTCGAGTACAAGCCACTACGCTGTCAGACCAGGGGCGCATAACCTACCAGAGTATCTTTATTATCTACATCTCCATATCTAAATATCCCTACTGAGTGTGTGAGATTGCATAACTCAGTCCCTGATGTACTGTTGCTTAATGGGACATAGGAGAAGCATTTGTAAATTAACTCAATTCCCACCTATTTATGTGCCCTGTTGTAGAGTGTAATGTTGGATTCATGAATTATCATTAAGATAATAAATACATTGCACCTTTTAATATTACTATTATTTGAAAATTTTTAATAAATTTTTTTTATTTGTTTTCACGGTTGTGCAGTTAATTCTGCATTTTTGTGATATTAGTAATGCATCTAGAATTAAATCTGCTGCAAAAATAAGCAGAAGAAAAAGATGGCATAAGAAAAAAAGACAGACAAATTTCTGACATTTTGGCTAGACTTCAGTTTCAGCGTTACATGATCACCGGCTAATTTCTTGCATTAAAATAAATTACTGGTATGTTTAGATGTATTTACCTAGCAATATTTTTCATATGTTGTAATGGTATACTCTTGTACATTAATGAGTGTACTCTTATATTTAAGTGTGTGTATGTAAGTGTGTGTGTGCGTGCGTGCGTGCGTGCGTGCGTGCATGCGTGCGTGTGCGCGTATGAATAACTGCAAGTGTGTTTGTGATGTGTGTGAACATGAATATGGTTGGTTCCTTTCTGCTCATGATTCCTTTAAACTAAAATGTAGATTATGAAATTTGAGTCAAGCTAAACTCACTCTAACATCACTAAACATCACTAAACATCATCCCTTTTTAATCGTTGCACAAAATATGTTAGAATATTCCTGCTTTAGAAAAGGGTATGTTTTTAATTTATTAGCCACATTTGTTCTAGATTACAAGTATCAAACAAGTGTGCTTTTCCATCAGTGCTGAAGGAGTGCCCATCAATGGGTTTTTGGTAGTTGCTTTCCCTTAACTATTTATTCAAACTCATGGGTGGAAACAATTCTTGCAAAAAAAAAGTCATACATAAGTACATTAGCATTTTATTTCTCTACAAAAATAATTACAAGCATAAGCACAGGCCTTGCGATGAAAGGGTTTTTAAGATCACAAGAAACAAACATGTGCAAAAGTTACACCTTGCAGGCTATATTTTTCAGTGTTGTTGTTTATGAACAAAAGTAAAAAATCCACTTGAATCACATTTTCAATAAAGTCTACTCAAGCCTACTGAAGACATACTCATTCAACATTACAGTTTTACCACATAATCACATGCAAATTTCACTTTTTACAGAAGCAGACGTTCCTTTTCGTTGTCACTCCGAGTTACGTCGGATGACGACGAATGGGGTTTCGCTTAGAACACCTATCGACTTCGAGTATACAAAAACGAGCCAATGGCAAAGAAATGCCATGGGTCTGCGGAATTTGCATGATGTAACTCGCCCCACCTCGTGGGTATAAAAGGAGGACGCCGGCAACATGCAGTTATGTTTTCGCTTCAGAGCCAAGAGTATTTCTTCACCCCACAGCCATTTATGACTTCGCTCTACGAGATGAGCCATTCTCTCCGGTGTTGGTGTGACGGCGATCTGCAGCGAGTTGACATTGCCTGCTGATCTGTGCAGTGATCTGCCAGTGAGTGTGTTCTCCCCTCCCCGAGTTTTTTTCTCCTCTCACAAAAGAGCTCGCACGCGGCACTTCTTTTTAAAGACGGCTCGCCCGTGCATTTAAAAAAAAAAAAAAAAAAAAAAGTGGTTGCGGCAGATTGGTATCAGACTCTGATGGGCACGAGCGCTGCCTAGTGTGTTTGGGCTTTGATCATGCTTGTACAGCGCTCGTGGGCGATTCATGTTTTCTCTGTGGGAACATGATCATCGCGTCATTTAGGTCGAGACTCGGTGAACTCGCAAGAGTGAGAGTCCCCTCATCCACCCCCCGATATTCGGCTGGTGGCCAGGGTGACCTGAGGGTGTTGGTCTGGAACAAGGCGCCAACTCTGTGTCCGTGACCCCAGCCCCCCTCTTCAATGACGGTGCCCGTTAGCGATCAGGTGATTCCACGAGTCTATCTTCGGGTGGCCCGTGTGTTTTCATTTGAAAGCTACAGAGGATGGTGCTATGTCTGTAGCAGCATCACTAGGTGGGCTTTATTCTTTTGGAAGTGACGACTCGTCACAGCTGCCACCTTCTGGTGTGCTATGCTGTGCCTGAGTCTGATTCGGAGATGACGGCCATGCTTTCCTGGGACGATTGGTTTTTGGGTAAGGCCGCCGACCCACGTCCACGGCAAACCCCAATATCTTTCTTCCCGGACGTGCATGATAAGATCTCGATGTCCTGAAAGACCCCGGTGTCTTCTCAGGACCGCTCGTTGGTCTCATCCGCCTTTCCCCCCTCAACGGGGCCGCTGCCCATGGGTACACTGGGGTCCCCCCGGTTGAACGCTCTGTTGCGATGCTACTGTGTCCTCAGAGTGCTTCCCGGCGCAATCCTAAGCACCCGTCCGAAGCCTGTAGTTCTTTTCGTCTACACTAATCTATGGCGAAATCCTATAGTGCCACAGGACAGGCAGCCGCCTCACTGCATCCCATGACCGTTCTGTGGTCTACCTGGCCCAGATGCTCATGGTTATGCATGAGGGCGGGACTGACTCGAGGCTCTTTAATGAGCTACCAAAAAGCGCGCCGCCACTGACCTTGCTCTCCGAGCGACAAGGGGGCCGTGCGCTCTCCGAGTCAGGTGATGTTTACCACTCTGGGGCTGACCGGTCTGATGTGCAGGATGTCGGCGGACTCGTCTGCTCGACACCCCCACATCCCAGGTCGGCCTCTTCGGCGGTGCGGTTGAGTACTTCTGCCCAACAGTTCTCAACCGCCCGGGAGCAGATTGAGGTTATTCTGCCGACGGCCCCGCCGTCCGCTCAGGTCCCTCAGTCTGCCAACCGCCGAAGGCGCCCTCCCACGGTTCCAACCCCGCCCGTTCACCCGGGCTGGCTTTGGAAGACCGTGGGGGGATGCCTCAGCCCTCTCCAGCCCCGCCCCCCGCTAAACGCCGGGTTAAGCGGCGCTTTTGAGATGGGCTGCTCAGAGATGGGACTCAGTTCTTTCCAGGAGTTGGTAGCAGGGCCACTCCTTTCCCCGGTGGAGGGCTGGGGAAGAATCCTTATTCAGAAAGAACTGACTCTCTCGTCTCTGTGCACACAGAGTTCTCGGACGACACAGAGCGCCGCCCACAAGCCGTGCTCTCCTCGTCCCCCTCTGTCCCAGAGTCGGTTGACACGGCGTGCCGTCCACGGACCGTTTCGTCCCTGTCCCACTCTGTCGCCAGACCCCTGGCAGAGCAGAACCCCGTGGAACGCTGGTCCTTCCCTGGCCTCCTCTGTCAGGGCGCGGGTGTTAACTGTGCCCCCACACCGGGCCGCTATGCCATCCACGTCTGGGCCAGTTACTCCGCTTCGCTACCCCTCCGGGGGGACGCCTATGGTTCGCATGACCCCGCAGGTTCAGTTCCTGGGAGCCTGGCTAGATCTTCCCCGTCTGTCCCGCTGGGTCGCCCGAACCATCAGGCTCGGCTATTCGATTCAGTTCGCACGGTTTCCTCCCCGCTACAGGGGAGTCCGCTCCACATTGGTCGGTGGCAATGCCCCCATCATGAGAGCAGAGATTGCCACCCTGCTGTCGAAGGGTGCAATCGAGACTGTCCCTCCAGCCGAGATGAGGTCCGGCTTCTACAGCCCTTACTTCATTGTCCCCAAGAAAACCGGTGGGTTACGACCGATCCTGGACCTGCGCGTGCTGAACCGCTCCCTTCACAGGATGCCGTTCAAGATGCTCACCGCCAAACGCATTTTCGAATGTGTTCGGCCCTAGGATTGGTTTGCAGCGATCGACCTGAAGGACGCCTACTTCATGTCTCCATTCTTCCTCGACACAGACCGTTCCTCCGGTTTGCTTTCGAGGGGCAGGCATACCAGTACGCGGTCCTCCCTTTCGGGCTAGCCCTGTCTCCTCGTGTCTTCACGAAGGTCGGCGAGGCAGCCCTTGTTCCCCTTCGGGTTCACGGGGTACGCATCCTAAACTATCTCGACGACTGGCTGATCCTAGCTCACTCTCGAGATCAGGTTTGCGAACACAGGGACCTTGTGCTCCGGCACCTAGCTCGTCTGGGCCTTCGGGTCAACTGGGAGAAGAGCAAACTTTGCCCCGTGCAGAGGATCTCTTTTCTCGGTATGGACATCGACTCGGTCGCCATGTCCGCGCAGCTTACGAGCGAGCGCGCGCAGTCACTGCTGACTTGTCTGAGACAAATTCAGGGCAAGAGTGCGGTTCCACTGAAATATTTCAGAGGCTCCCGCCGCGGTGACGCCGCTCGGATTGCTTCATATTAGACCGCTTCAGCTTTGGCTACGCGACCGAGTCCCGAGGTGGGCATGGCAACAAGGCACGCTCCGAGTACCAGTTACTCCGACCTGCCGTCAGACCTTCACCCCGTGGTTGAACCTCAGTTTTCTCAGGGCTGGTGTCCCCCTGGAACGAGTTTCCCGGCATGTTGTTGTCTCAACAGATGCCTCCACCACGGGCTGGGGCGCCATGTGCAATGGACATGCTGCCGCGGGCTCCTGGACAGGACCCCAGCGCCTATGGCATGTCAATGCCTCGAGTTGCTGGCAGTACGCCTTGCCCTGCACCGCTTCCGGGCGTTGCTCAAGGGTCAACACGTACTAGTCCAATCAGACAATACCGCCACTGTAGCGTACATCAACCATCAAGGTGGTCTACGCTCCCGCCGTATGTCGCAACTCGCTCGCCACCTCTTATGGAGTCAGAAGCATCTGAGGTCCCTTTGAGCCATTTACATTCCCGGAGCCCTGAACTGTGCAGCCGACGAGCTCTCACGGCTTCAGCCCTCCCCGGAGAGTGGCGACTCCATCCCCAGTCGGTCAGCTGATTTGGGACCAGTTCAGGGACGCACAGATAGATCTGTTTGCCTCCCACGACTCGACCCATTGCGACCAGTATTATTCTCTGACCGAGGGCACGCTCGGCACGGATGCCTCTGGCGCACAGCTGGACGCGGGGCCGCGAATATGCGTTTCCCCCAGTGACCCTTCTTGCGCAGGTCTTGCGCAAGGTCAGGGAGGACGAGGATCAGGTCCTTCTTGTTGCGCCGTACTGGCCCACCCGGACTTGGTTCTCCGAACTAGTGCTCCTCGCGACAGCACCTCCTTAGCCAATTCCTCTGAGGAAGAACCTCCTTTCTCAGGGACGGGGCACCCTGTGGCACCCTCGTCCCGATCTTTGGAACCTCCACGTGTGGCTCCTGGACGGGACGAGGCAGGTTTGAGTACCCTACCACCAGCGGTGCCGGCTACCATCACTTCCGCTAGAGCGTCGTCCACGAGGCACGCCTACACGTTGAAGTGGAACCTCTTCGTCAACTGGTGCTCTTCTCGCTGAGAAGACCCCCGGAGTTGTTCGATCAGTTTCGTGCTTTCCTTCCTTCAAGATGGGTTGGAGCGAAGGCTGTCTCCCTCCACCCTCAAAGTTTATGTTGCCGCTATTGCCGCACACCACGACTTAGTGGAAGGTAAATCCTTAGGGAAGCACGACCTGATCGTCGGGTTCCTGAGGGGGGCGAGGAGACTGAATCCTCCTCGCTCTCCTCTCGTTCCCTCTTGGGACCCCGCAGTGGTTCTAACTGCCCTGCAGAGTGCTCCCTTTGAGCCTCTGTAATCAGTGGAGCTTAAGTTCCTGTCAATGAAGACAGCGCTCCTGGTTGCATTGGCCTCTCTCAAGAGGGTCGGGGACCTGCACGCATTCTCCGTTGACGAAGCGTGCCTGGAATTCGGGCCGGCTTACTCTCACGTGATCCTGAGACCCCGGCTTGGATATGTGCCCAAGGTTCCTACCACTCCCTTCCGGGACCAGGTGGTGAAACTGCAAGCGCTGCCCTTGGAGGAGGCAGACCCAGCCTTGGCACTGCTTTGTCCAGTACGCGCTCTCCGCGCCTATGTAGACAGGACGCAGTGTTTCAGGACCTCCGACCAGCTCTTTGTCTGTTATGGTGGGAAGCTGAAGGGAAAGGCTCTCTCCAAGCAGAGGTTGTCTCACTTGATAGTGGACACCATTGCTTTGGCATACCAGCAGCAAGGTCGACCGTGCCCCCTTGGTGTGACTGCCCACTCCACCCGGAGTGTGGCATCCTCTTGGGCTCTAGCGCATGGCGCCTCGCTGACAGACATCTGCAGAGCTGCAGGCTGGGCGACACCGAACACATTCGCCAGATTCTACAATCTCCGAGTGGAGCCAGTGTCCTCTCATGTACTCGCTTCAACTAGCTAGTACTGGACCCGCTCAGGTGTCTTCGCTTGCTCGCCATTCCACTCCACGGACTGGATACGTGCGATATTCTCCTCGGGTGAGCTTCTCCGCAAGCTCTGAGTTCCTCCAGCACCCCTGATGCTAGCACCAGTGTCTATTGCCTGGGTGTCGGCTAGGTGCCTCCCGTGTGCATGGTCCCTCCCCGGAGCTACCCCCACACGTGTATTTCCACTGTAAGCCTCTCTGAGCATGTGTCTTTCCCTTGGCAAGCCACCTTGCCACCCCTGAGGTTGAAATATTCCACCTGCGGCTGGACACCTCAGTGTTCATTTCTTTGCCATTGGCTCGTTTTTGTATACTCAAAGTCGATAGGTGTTCTAAGCGAAACCCCATTCGTCGTAATCCGACGTAACGTCTCCTTTCCGGTACTCAGGGAACGAGGGTTACATACGTAACTGAGACGTTTTTTTTTCTTTCCATCTTTGTGTAGAAACAGTTATGATTAGGTGATTACACACACACACATATATATATATAGCTGGGAAACAATTAGAATGACATGAAATTAAAAATTAGGTGAACGCCTACGTCTTCCTGTTGGAAATGCGATATCTTCCTGCCTATACATTCTGTTTTGCTTCTTTCATGTCCTTTGGAGTGCAGCAGCAGTCTTTATTCTCTTGACACATTCTGTCAACATTGTACAAAAGCTTTCTTCTCTTTTACCTTCCACTAAAGTAAATGTTAACCATTTAAAGTTATTGTCCCCATTGAACAGGACTGCTTGAATAGAACTCTGTGATGATGACAGTGTACGTTTGAAGTTGAACCTATTCAGAAGATGTAGGTTGAGAGATGTGATCCAGTCTTGTTAAAATTACCTGGAATCACCAATCAAAACAAATATATAAATATTGCCTTAAGAACTGCCTTAATTCTTCGTGGCATGGATTCAACAAGGTGCTGGACACATTCCTCAGAGATTTTGGTACATATTGACATGCTAGCATCACGCAGTTGCTGCAGATTTGCCGGCTGCACATCCATGATGCGAATCTCCTATTCCACCACATCCCAAAGGTGCTCTGTTGGATTGAAATCTGGTGACTGTGGAGGCCAGTTAAGTACAGTGAACTCATTGTCATGCTTAAAAACCAGTTGGAGATTATTTGAGCTTTGTGACATGGCGTGTTATCCTGCTGGAAGTGGCCATCAGAAGATGGGTACACTGGTCATAAAGGAATAGACATGGACATAAGGGGACCAAAGTGTGCCAAGAAAATATCCCCCACACCATTACACCACCACCAGCATCCTGAACCGTTGATACAAGGCAGGATTTTATGTTATTTACACCAAATTCTGACTACCATCTGAATGTCACTGCAAAAATTTAGACTCATCAGATCAGACAATATTTTTCAAATTGTGGTGAGCTTGTGCGAATTGTAGCCTCAGTTTCTTGTTCTAAGCTGACAGGTGTGGCATCCGATGTCTTCTGCTCATGTAGCCCATCTGCTTTAAGGTTCAATGTGGTGTACATTCAGAGATGCTCTTCTGTAGACCTCAGTTGTAAGTGGTTATTTGAGTTACTGTTGCCTTTTTATCAGCTCTAACCAGTCTGGGCTGCGTTTTTCAAAAGCATTGTGAGCTAAGTTGATCGTAGAGCCCATTGGTGGCAAAGGTTCTACGATCTACTCAGGCCTACAATGCTTTTGGAAAACGCAGTCATTGCCAATTTGGCTGTCAAGGCATATTTGTCAACTGCCGCTCACTGGATATTTTCTCTTTTCAAGCCATAAACAGTTCAACTCTATGGTTGCGTGTGAAATCCTCAGTTTATCAGCAGTTTCTGAAACACTAAGATCAGCCCGTCTGGCACCAACGAACATGTCACATTCAAAGTCACTTAAATCACCTGATGCTCAGTTTGAACTTCAGATTGTCTTGAAGTAACGTAAGTTATGTAATCAGATTACTTTTTCAAGTAACTATTTACACATTACTTTTAAATTTAAAATATCTGTTACTTTTTTTTAAATAAACCATGCAAGCTACTTTGTTTTCCCATTTATTGACTAACACCTCTTCTGGCCCCCAATTATATATATTGTTAGCTCAACATGATGAAATGTTAGAAATAGAATATGGTCAGAATGTTATTCTAATGTTGATCTAACGTTAACATTACTGCTAGTTTCGTATAGCAAACGAACTAACACGTAGAATAACATAATAACTTTCAACACACATTTAAATGCCGTTTGGTGTGATAGTGTAACGATAGACCAAGTGAAGCAGCGCTGCGTTACCTCACAAGTTTAATTTGTCTAATAAACTGACCTGTGTGAGTAATCCAGCACTTGCGGGTAGTTCGGTAGAATTAAATGTCCTTATTCCTTTATTTCCGCGGGACTCGCGTGTGATAGCTGTCCTTTGTGAGTAATCCAGCACTTTCGGGTAGATCGGTAGAATTAAATGTCCTTATTCCTTTATATCCGCGGGACTCGCGTGTGATATCTGTCTCTTTAGCAGACGGGACCTGCTTCATACCACTGTAATGTTAAAAAAACGTGAATGTTTGCACTCATCCATAAACATTATTAGATCCATCAGCTTGACAGCAAGTCCCATCATTCAGCGCTCGTCACTGCGTCATAAACATGCGCCTTTGTTATTGTTGGAAACTGCGCCCTCTAGTGCCGAATAATCTTGTATATTGTGCCTTTAATCAATGTCTTTGCTGCTGACCTTTGATGATCCGACCATATGAAAAAGTAAAAATGACTTTAGTAAACATCACATTTGTGTTTCTTTTTTTGCTGAAGTTAGAGTGTTGCACTTTCTTCTCCTGCATCCTATTCTTCTGAAATCCAGAATGGCAGCATAGCCGAAAGGTTTGTTTATTATTGTATCTGGCCCTGAGTGTCTTGTGGCCAATCTTACTCGTATTGTTAGTTAAGTACCTTCTAGAAAACTTTTCAGGTGTGTAGGAATAAAAGGAATATATATCTCCTCATAACTTCACTGTGGCTGGGAGAGTAAAATTGATGAATAATATAATAGTAATAATAATGTCTATCTACCTAAAATAAAAAAAATCACAAAGAGTTTGTGAATAAATGAGCTATGCTGAAACAGAGATCCACACTACAACGTTTGTTTTGTCTAAACAAATATGATATCAATAGGTTATTTATCCAGAGTTGCACTGGTTTCGGTTTCTATCTTCCATGGCCTTGATCACACAGGGCATTTTAAAAAAAAGAGAAAAGTAATCTAGCATTATGAACATGAACTTTTTATGAACATAAGCCTTAAAACATACAGAAGGACTGCACATTCTCCATTTAGATATTTTTCCATTGGATTTTTCTTTTTTTTTTGAGATCTGGTATCGGAGTATCAAAATATTTTCTTTTGACAAATCCATATAACATTTTAATTTTCCCCAAATTCAGTGATTTATGCATATTATTTCTGGATTTATAAATTGGATTATTTTGCAGAATAATAAGTTCCCTATCGGTCAGTCACTACAACGTAGGTCATGACTGACCAATAGGAATCTCGCTAGAGAGGCCAATCTACTTTGAGTGAAACTAAAACAAGCCAATACATATTGGCGTGCAATCATTTGCAACAGCTGTGCAGCCTCGCAGCGCGGGTATTTAACAAGCAGCTGGTGCGATTGCACAGTTAGCTTTTTGCTTCGGAGCCAAACACTTCGATGCCTTTTCTAAATCAGTTGAAACTGATCTACGAGCCTTCTGGACCTCTCCTTTCCGGTGCTGGGCGTGACAGCACGGCAGCGCGAACAGTTTCGCTTTCTCTCTCTCTTTCTTTTTTGTTAAAACTGAGCAAAGAAAAAAGCTGTTTTAACAGCTGGTGAGGTGCGCTTCAAAGCGCTCAAAAGCTGTTATAACAGCTGGTAAGATCTCCCAGCGAGAGAAATCCAGCGCACAGACGGGTGCACATTCCCGTCTGTGATCGCTGAGGCTGTTCCCCTGCGTGCTTCAGAACCAGTGAGAGAAGTCCCTAAAAGAGCTTACACAGATAGTTGGCATCTTTTTCAAGATGACGTTCTATCTGTGTGCTTCTGGATGTGGTCGTTACCTGGGGTCGCGGGATGGTCACGATCGCTGCCTTGTGTGTCTGGGCCTCGAACACGCACAGGCAGTGTTCGTGGATGAGTCATGTACCCATTGTGGGAAGATGACCATCTCGGAGCTGAGGTCGAGACTCAAGTTCCTGCAAAGGGGCGGAGTCCCCGTGCCTGCACCTCGTTCCAACCCCCCTTCACGGGTTGCTTCGGGCAGTGACATGGGTGACCTGAGGATTACAGTGAGCGCGCTTCCTTCGGGGAACCAACCCCCTAGGAACCCTCACTCCTCTCATGCTCCACAACCAGTTGAGCTGCCAACGGTACGTGCTGGACCATCCTCGAGATATGTACCGGTCGTTTCGTTCGGCGCTTCCTGCGACGACCAGATGTCGATCGCTGCATCGGAGGGTGGGTCAGACCGTTGCGCGGACGACGGCTCGGAGCCGCTGCCTCCTTCGGGTGTGCCAGCGGTGCCCAAGTCGGACCCAGAGATGATGGCCATGCTTTCCCGGGCCGCCAACAGGATCGGGCTCATGTGGAACCCTCCACCGTGTCCCGAGCCCTCAAGGTTGGACGATTGGTATCTCGGGGTGGCGCGCGTTGGTTCTCAGCAACCCACCCCAGTGCCTTTCTTCCCGGAGGTGTATGAGGATCTCACGGGGACGTGGACGGCACCTTTTACTGCCAGGAACCATTCCGGTGGCTCCTCCTCCCTCACCACCCTTGATGGCGAGGCAGCTAAGGGATACACGCGTATCCCGCCAGTGGAACGGGCTGTTGCTGTGCAACTGTACCCTAACTCCACTTGGCGTGGAGAACCGTGTCTTCCTTCACGGGCCTATAAGTACTCGTCGGACTTAACCGGCAAGGCTTACAAGGCCTGTGGGGAAGCTGCGTCTGCTATGCACGCTATGGCGTTACTGCAGGTTCATCAGGCCAAAGCACTGAAGGACCTGCACGAGGGTGGTCATGACCCACAAGTTCTCCAAGAACTTCGCACCGCGACGGACCTCGCGCTTTTTGCGATGAAGGTTACCGCACGGTCAGTGGGTCGTGCGATGTCCACACTAGTGGTCCAGGAACGCTATCTCTGGCTGTGTCTGGCTGACATGCGGGAGACCAACAAGCTCAGATTCCTTAATTCCCCCGTGTCCCAGACCGGCCTCTTCGGTGACGCGGTCGAGAACTTTGCCCAGCAGTTCTCGGCTGTACAGAAGCAGACTGAGGCCATCAAGCACATCCTGCCGCGGCGGTCAGCTGCTGCCTCCACCCCACCACGTCGCCGGGGGCGTCCTCCTGCGTCCTCCATCAGCCTCCATCTAAACGGCACCTGGAGCCAGTTGCAGGCATGGCGCCCCGCCCGTCCAGGCCCCCGCCAAGAGGGGCGGCAAAGTCAGGAGTAAGCGGCCCTAGGACGGGCGACGCGGAGATGGAAGGGACTGCTCTCCAGGAGACGATGACCACATCTGGCCTTAAAACCAGCGGTACCCAAATTTTCAATAAAAGAGCAGTTTCTACTATCTCTGGGTCCGAAGGGGACCCGGAGAGCAGTGGGGGGACAGAATCCTCACCACTCTCATCCACCTCCTCTGTCGCCAGTGAGCAGCCGTGTGCAGTTCGAGAACGCCACCGAGCCGCCTCCTGCACCTCCTGCCCCGTGGAACCAGGTAAGTGCTGCACAGCACACACAGACCCCGCTACGGGCCGCCTCCCAGAGAGAGTCCCCCGAGCCGCGTCCCTGTGTTCCACCTCGCTGCTCCACTCCGGGTACGCCTACGGTCCCTTTGGTCCCGCTTGCACAGTCTTTGAGAGCCTGGTTAGTGCTCCCCAGTCCGTCTCGCTGGTTCATTCGGACCATCAGGCTCGGCTATGCGATTCAGTTCGCCTGGTTTCCCCCCAAGTTTCGGGCCATCCACTCCACTACAGTGAGAGCAGCCGATGCCCATGTCTTGCGTGCGGAGATCATTGTACCCTACTTCATTGTACCCAAGAAAGGTGGTGGGTTACAACCGATCTTGGATCTGCGAGTTTTGAATCGGAGCCTCCACAAGCTACCATTCAAAATTCTCACGCAGAGACGCATTTTCGAATGTGTCCGTCCCCGAGATTGGTTTGCAGCAATCGACCTGAAGGACGCGTACTTTCATGTCTCGATTCTTCCTCGACACAGGCCGTTCCTGCGCTTTGCGTTCGAGGGTCGAGCATATCAGTACAAAGTCTTACCCTTCATTCTGTCCCTGTCCCCCCGTGTCTTCACAAAAGTCACGGAGGGGGCCCTTGTTCCCATGAGAGAACAGGGCGTTCGCATCCTCAACTATCTCGACGACTGGCTCATACTAGCACACTCTCGAGATCAGCTATGCGAACACAGGGACCTCGTGCTCAGGCACCTCAGCCAGTTGGGTCTTCAGGTCAACTGGGAAAAGAGCAAACTCTCCCCTGTGCAGAGGATCTCTTATCTCGGTATGGAGTTGGATTCGGTCGCTCAGACAGCGCGCCTCACAGAGCAGCGCGCTCAGTCGGTGCTGAACTGCTTGAACGCATTCAAAGGTAGGACGGCGGTCCCACTGAAATTTTTTCAGAGGCTCCTGGGGCATATGTCAGCGGCAGCAGCGGTAACCCTGCTCGGCTTGCTTCATATGAGACCGCTTCAGCACTGGCTTCACGGCCGAGTCCCGAGATGGGCGTGGCATCACGGCACTCACCGGGTGGCAATCACACCGACCTGCCGCCAGACCTTCAGCCCGCGGTCAGACCTCTCGTTCCTTCGGGCAGGAGTCCCCTTGGAACAGGTCTCCAGGCATGCTGTGGTATTCACAGATGCCTCTGCCACCGACTGGGGTGTCACGTACAACGGGCATGCAGTGTCAGGGGTGTGGACGGCTCCCCAACTGCATTGGAATATCAATTGCCTCGAGTTGCTAGCAGTACATCTCGCTCTGAGCCGCTTGAAAAGGCCGCTACAGGGCAGGGACGTACTGGTCTGCACGGACAACACTGCGACCGTTGCGTACATCAACCGACAAGGTGGTCAACGCTCCCGTCGCATGTCGCAACTCGCCCGCCATCTCCTCCTCTGGAGTCAGAAGCATCTGAGGTCGCTTCGAGCCATGTATGTCCCAGGTGTGCTCAACCGTGTGGCCGACGAGCTATCACGAGCTGTACTTCCGGGAGAATGGCGACTCCACCCCCAGGTGGTTCAGCTGATCTGGAGAGAGTTCGGAGAGGCTCAGGTAGACCTGTTTGCCTCCTCAGAGACCTCCTACTGCCAGCTGTTTTACTCCCTGACTGAGGGAACACTCGGCATGGACGCACTGGCACACAGCTGGCCCCGGGGGCCTCCGCAAATATGCATTTCCCCCAGTGAGCCTACTTGCACAGACACTGTGCAAAGTCAGGGCGGACGAGGAGCAGGTCCTTCTGGTGGCTCCCTATTGGCCCACCCGGACTTGGTTACCAGAACTCATGCTCCTCGTGACAGTCCCTCCCTGGTCCATTCCTCTGAGGAAGGATCTTCTGACTCAGAGACGGAGCACCCTATGGCACCCGCGCCCAGACCTCTGGAAACTCCATGTCTGGTTCCTGGATGGGACGCGGAGGTTCTAGGTGACTTACCCCCAGAGGTACTTAACACCATCACTTCAGCACGGGCGCCGTCCAAGAGACGTGCTTACGCCCTGAAGTGGAACCTGTTCGTCGAGTGGTGTTCTTCTCGCCGAGAAGACCCCCGAAGATGTTCAATAGGGTCTGTGATTTCCTTCTTGCAGCAGGGGTTGGAGCATAGTCTGTCTCCTCCACCCTCAAAGTACATGCTGCCGCTATTTCAGCTTATCACGACCACATAGATGGCAAAACAGTTGGATAGCACGACGGTCGTCAGGTTTCTTAGGGGGACGAGACGATTAAATCCTCCTCGACCCCCCTCCATATCCTCTTGGGATCTTTCCCTGGTGCTTCGAGCACTTCAGGGTGTTCCTTTTGAGCCTCTGCAGTCAGTAGACTTAAAGCTTCTTTCCATGAAGACTTTGCTGCTGGTTGCACTGGCCTCTGTCAAGAGGGTAGGAGACCTGCACGCATTTTCGGTCGACGAATCGTGCCTAGAGTTCGGGCCGGGTGACAGCCACATGGTACTAAGACCCCGGCCTGGCTATGTGCCCAAGGTCCCTACCACTCCCTTCAAAGACCAGGTAGTGAACCTGCAAGCGCTGCCTTTGGAGAAGGCAGTCCCAGCCCTGGCTTTGCTCTGTCCCATTCGCGCTCTGCGTTTGTGCGTGGACAGAACTCAAAGCATCAGGACCTCAGACCAGCTCTTTGTCTTTTACGGAGGCCAGCAGAAGGGAAAGGCTGTCTCTAAGCAGAGGATGGCCCACTGGATAGTGGATGCCATTGCCTTGGCTTACCAAGCACAAGGCGTGCCCTGCCTGCTCAGGTTGCATGCACACTCCACGAGAGGCGTTGCATCCTCCTGGGCGCTGGCACTTGGCTCCTCGGTAACAGATATCTATAGAGCTGTGGGCTGGGCGACACCTAACACGTTCGCTAGATATTATAGCCTACGTGTAGAGCCGGTCTCCTCCCGTGTTCTCACCCTAGACGGGTAGAAGCACTGAGAGGCCTGGCTCTGTCGGTTTGCTGCACCCTACTGTGCAACCTTATTGCTCCAGAGTAAAAACCTGTCGAGTCCTCCAAAACCCCTCGGCCCGGACTTGCTGGAGCGTCCGGCGCCAGGCCCTTATCCGCTGAATCCTTGAAAACCGGATCTGGGCTGGGTTCCATATGTGTGACCCTACGGGGATCCCATATGTGTATATTTCCACAGCTGCTCCTATCGGATGCCCGTGTCTTTCCCTTGGGCTAGTCACCCATTATTCATATGTAGTACAGCCTTCGGGCTAGTCCATATGTATTTCCACATAACTCTTTGAAGAAGTGGCTTCCGCAGCGTTCCTTCCTAAACAGAAAGGGCACGCTTTCCCAGTGTTATCCAATATCTCACTCTATGGGTTATCACGGAACAACAGTGTCAAACTCACTCTGTGTAAGCCTCCTCCTATCGTCCTTCCAGGCAAGAAGGTGTAGAGGCTTGCACGGGGGCAATGGATGGGGTGCAGCAGCTGTGGCGCTTTGGTAGGGATTCCTATAGGTCAGTCATGACCTACGTTGTGGTGACTGACCGATAGGGAACGTCTCGGTTACATATGGTAACCCTCGTTCCCTGAGGGAGGGAACGGAGACGGAGCTTACTGTCCCATGGGAGGAGGGAATGGAGGCTGCCAACGAGCGGAAGCATGCCAAGTATGCTGACCTGGTAGAAGACTGTAGAGAGGCTGGCTGGTAAGCCACCAACGTGTCCTGTCGAAGTGGGATGCAGGGGCTTCGTTGGGTCCTCAATGGTTTGTCTTCTCCGCGAAATGGGATGTACAGGAGCAGGGTGTCGAAAAGTCATTAAAGAACTGGCAGAGGAGGCAAAGAGGAGCAGCTTTTGGCTGTGGCTAAGGAGGAAGCATAGGGGATGGGGGCCAAGTAACAACTAGGGCATCAGCAGGGGGTGGCAGCGAGTGATCCTTGCCATCGCTCCGCCACCAGGAGATGTACTGGGGTTAAAGGAGCGAAACATCCATGACTGGTGGTCCCCAGCTGATGACCCGTTTTACGCCTAAAGAGGTGGAGCACACCTGCACAAAAAGGCACCGGTGGAGGTGCGTCAGGCAGCAATGCACAGCAGGTCGACCATCAGCCTGTATTTCTATAAGTTTCTATAAGTGGTGTAACAACATTTAGTTTTACATTAAATTAGCTCAAATTATATATAGGGAATTTTAATAATTAATCATGAATATGATTAATATATTGCATATTACAGTTAAATTATCGAAGTTAAAAATAGATTGATTGTACACACGAATGGTCAATCACAACGAATTATAATTCTTCATTCATATGTCAATGGTCCATTTTCAGATCGATTATATGAGATAACCTTTAATGGAGTTAATTTAGCTATCAAACTGTTTGTCCAGCAAACGGCCGTAAGATTAACTTATCAACTTCTCAACAAAGTTATCCCTTCTTATAAACTCCAAGAAATATCAATTTTCTGGCCGTGAACATTAATTTTCCTGTGTTTATAAAATTAGACTACGCAACGTAGTCAATAATGAAAGCTTTGTTGCTAGGATCGAGATTTCATTGACTTTGTAAAATGAGCATTTTAGACAGAAGGCAATCAAGAATATAATGGTTTTAATAGTTGGACTAATAATACATCGAACTACAATTCACACAGAATATATGTGTATACACCCGAAACAAACAAAACGAAAAACATTACAAACACGAATTAAAATAGGATGAGAGAGAAAGATAAAAATGAGAGGGAGAGAGAGTTGGGAAGAGAGAGAGAGAGAGAGAGAGAGAGAGAGAGAGAGAGAGAGAGAGAGAGAGAGAGAGAGAGAGATCCGTAGGATCACAGCTTGGCAAAATTCACCGGGACATTTAAACCTTTAAGAGACAACACGGAAAAACAGTCTTAATGCTCTAAAATCTTGGTAACTCAAATATACTTGCATATAGTTCTCATGTGTCTGAGCCCTGCGGCGTGTGTGAGCGGCTGGTCTTTGTGTGTTCCGTTGGAGCGTCACGTGGTTTGCTGCGGTCTGGAGCGCGCAGTTTCAAAGAAGGCTTAAAGGTCTTTGACGTAAATTACCAAATAAATAATTCAGACTAAGTTCATTTCTGGGGAAATGAACAAAGGAAAAACAAACTTAAGCAAAAGAAAAGAAGAGGAAAGATCCCCCAGGGTGGGGATCACGAGTATGAACATGGGACAACAATGGAACATGGGCAAACATAAAAACATATCGAATATATCATAGTACAAGTCTCTCAATTGAGGAGATTGGAGAAAAGTTCTTGTATATGTGTGTGTGTACTGTGGACGTGGCTGGGTCATTCGTTGGTGAAGATGTGGTGAACTTTTGCTCACCCCCCTCCCGGGCAATGATATGTGTGTGCGTATTCTTTGAATTGATGAGTTTTTAAGTCTGGATTACAATGACCAGTGTGGTTCATCACACAAGGTTGTCTGTGTTTGTGAGGTGTCCTGCAGAGGGGACACCACGGGATCTCCGGCCAGAGAGGCGCTCCTGTTGGGTCACATGTGGTAAGACAGAGGACCCTGTGATTACTTATCAGCGAAAAACGCCGCGGGGGCACTTCTGGCATCGGTCATTTAATTAAGTCCCATCGCCATTTGCTTGTGTGTGAATCAGTAACTTAAAAAGTCTCATGACATCTCCATTCTTCAGATTGTGAAAGAAACAGGAGTGTTTACTTAATTAGAGACTTAGTTGATTAAAACCACATGATTGCGCTGATCATCTGATTATTGCTACAGTGGCCTGTTGTATTACACATGTATTAAATGTTTAATATAGGTTCCAATACAATAGTATATAAACTGAGAAATTTTAGTAGAGTAAATTTAGCATTTGAGTTATAAATGATGATTATATGAGCTGATATCAGTTTCCAGCCAAAGATTCCTGCTAGTCCTGTTTCTCTCTATTGTAAGTTAAATGAGTCAGATTACTGAGACTCACCCTTTGTCTTTAAATGGCTCTAGTAGCCCCTGTCCCAGTCGTTGAATAGTCAGGCTGATTGGATTATCACCTATGCATTTGAATGACACTGTTATGCTGATGAGATCAGGTTGGGGAATTTCCAGTAACGGGTTGACTTCCATACTTCATTTACATGCTTTGTGTCAGAGTGTCTCCACCTCTATGTAAATCCCTCCCCATTGAAAGGTATATAAACTACAACATACACTGTCTTAGTTAGACTAGACTGGGATGACTACAGAAACGTACAGCGAGATCTCAATAAAGAATCCTGCTTGAAAGATATCCCAACGTCTTCTGGTCTCTGCTTCGACGAAGGAAAAGTTTCCAACAGGCCCCATGTTGAGAGAAATCGGTAGTGAGGTGCAGAGGTTTGTGTGCTGCGTGCGCTGTGTAAACATGATGGTTTTTGTAGCTATAAACTACAATAATGCAAGCATGCATTTTCTCATCACAAAAACAGATTCAGTATTCCTCAAAATGAATAAAAACAGTGAAATGCAAAATCATAATATTGCAAAACCCTGCAATAATTATATTGAATAATACAAATATACTTTATATATGTAATCTCACTTTATTAACCAATGTCTTTGCTGCTGACCTTTGATGATTGGATTCAAACATACGAATGAGCAAAAATGACTTTAGTAAACATCACATTTGTGTTTCTTTTGTTGCTGAAGTAAGAGTGTTGCACTTTCTTCTCCTGCATCCTATTCTTCTGCAATCCAGAATGGCAGCACAGCCGAAAGGTTTGTTAATTATTGTATCTGGCCCTGAGTGTCTTGTGGACAATCTTACTTGTATTGTTAGTTAAGTACCTTCTAGAAAACTTTTCAGGTGTGTAGGAATAACGAACATTAGCCTTAAACCAAACCATAAGGAAAGACTGCGGTCTCCATTTACATACTTGTTCATTGGAAAACATTTTTTATCGAGGGCTGATATCGGAGTATTAAAATATTTTCTTTTGACAAATCCATAAAACATATTTTAATCTTCCCCAAATTCAGTGATTTATGCTTGAAGCATTAGCTTGACTTACACATAGTGTAATTGCAATAATCTTTTGTCTATCACAGTCACCAGTTTATTTTTTTTATTTTGCAGAATAATAAGTTATTTGTCACAAGTACGTATTTGAACACACTCTTGTGTTGGGTAGGCGGCAACAAATCATGTGCTATTGTGTATGTTGCTATAAACATATTCATGTTCAGCAACTTGCTGTTGCTCTGCCATGAGTAGCTAGTTGACATGAAAGAGAAAAATGTTTCTGAAAGTCATGTGACTGGGTTTATATTAAATGAAATCTTTAAGGCCTATTTGAAAATATAACATTTCAATACAGTTTTTTTTAGCAGGGCAGTATCATGTGTGAAAGCTTTATCTTGTTTAGCTGTGGGAAGCAGAGCTCTATAACTGGTGGGACTGGTTAACTATTTTGAAAAGTATGTGCTTGTGTAAATGGTTGTACTTGTATAATGTAGCAGAGGGGTTTTGAAGTTTCTGTCTTTGATGCATTTTTTTATGTAACAATGTTCATATGTTCTCTAATTAATAATAAAAAAATAAAATTCACTCTCCTCAACAATAACGCCAATCCAAACACCGACTACTACAACCCACGGTGTTGCCATGGTTTTGGTTCACTTTTTTAAGAAATTCAGCCCCCAGGTTTCAAACCTGTCAACACTGGATTGTGCTGTCAAAGCAGTCCGGTGGTTCACTGCAGGAGTGAACCAGTGTGTTTGCTTCAGACGTAATTTTCACGTGACTTAATGATACAAGCTCCGAAGCAGTGGTTCATTGCGAGGACCGTTCGAGTTTGAAGCAAGCTTCGGAGCGTCGGTGTCAGACGTAACATCACTAGCTATAGGTGGCGACACAATCTGGTGTTGAGGAAGCTAGCAGAGGTGGCAGAGTCATGTAGACAAGAGGCTAATAGTAGACCTTCCACGCCAACGAGAAGTCCCATCCTGTTTGCAAGGGCCAGAGAAAAAATCAACCACCCTCACCAGAGAGCAACATCTAGAGTCCTCTTATCTGGCAGTGAGTGGAACATGAGGGTCGACCTGGGGAGGCAGCTCCAATTCCCCAGGGAGATCATATAAACTTTGCTCCGGCCAGACCTTATCATATGGTCAGAGCCATGCAAGACCATATCGTTGGTGGAGCTTACTGTCCCATGGGAGGAGGGAATGGAGGCTGCCAACGAGCGGAAGCGTGCCAAGTATGCAGACCTGGTAGAAGACTGTAGAGAGGCTGGCTGGTAAGCCACCAACGTGTCCTGTCGAAGTGGGATGCAGGGGCTTCATTGGGTCCTCAATGGTTTGTCTTCTCCGCGAAATGGGATGTACAGGAGCAGGGTGTCGAAAAGTCATAAAAGAACTGGCAGAGGAGGCAAAGAGGAGCAGCTTTTGGCTGTGGCTAAGGAGGAAGCATAGGGGATGGGGGCCAAGTAACACCTAGGGCATCAGCAGGGGGTGGCAGCGAGTGATCCCTGCCATCGCTCCGCCACCAGGAGATGTACTGGGGTTAAAGGAGCGAAACATCCATGACTGGTGGTCCCCAGCTGATGACCCGTTTTACGCCTAAAGAGGTGGAGCACACCTGCACAAAAAGGCACCGGTGGAGGTGCGTCAGGCAGCAATGCACAGCAGGTCGACCATCAGCCTGTATTTCTATAAGTTTCTATAAGTGGCGTGTTGTATTACACATGTATTAAATGTTTAATATAGGTTCCAATACAATAGTATATAAACTGAGAAATTTTAGTAGAGTAAATTTAGCATTTGAGTTATAAATGATGATTATATGAGCTGATATCAGTTTCCAGCCAAAGATTCCTGCTAGTCCTGTTTCTCTCTATTGTAAGTTAAATGAGTCAGATTACTGAGACTCACCCTTTGTCTTTAAATGGCTCTAGTAGCCCCTGTCCCAGTCGTTGAATAGTCAGGCTGATTGGATTATCACCTATGCATTTGAATGACACTGTTATGCTGATGAGATCAGGTTGGGGAATTTCCAGTAACGGGTTGACTTCCATACTTCATTTACATGCTTTGTGTCAGAGTGTCTCCACCTCTATGTAAATCCCTCCCCATTGAAAGGTATATAAACTACAACGTACACTGTCTTAGTTAGACTAGACTGGGATGACTACAGAAACGTACAGCGAGATCTCAATAAAGAATCCTGCTTGAAAGATATCCCAACGTCTTCTGGTCTCTGCTTCGACGAAGGAAAAGTTTCCAACAGGCCCCATGTTGAGAGAAATCGGTAGTGAGGTGCAGAGGTTTGTGTGCTGCGTGCGCTGTGTAAACATGATGGTTATTGTAGCTATAAACTACAATAATGCAAGCATGCATTTTCTCATCACAAAAACAGATTCAGTATTCCTCAAAATGAATAAAAACAGTGAAATGCAAAATCATAATATTGCAAAACCCTGCAATAATTATATTGAATAATACAAATATACTTTATGTATGTAATCTCACTTTATTAACCAATGTCTTTGCTGCTGACCTTTGATGATTGGATTCAAACATACGAATAAGCAAAAATGACTTTAGTAAACATCACTGTAGCAATGTTCAGGGAAGAAGGAGGCGGGAACCGACGAACCATCAAAATATAATTTATTTAAAATAAAACAACTAACCAAAATACCACCAGCAGCCCCTCGCGGACGACTGCTGGCTACCGAAAATAAATATAACTGCCAGCAGCCCCTCGCGGACGACTGCTGGCTAAAGTAAAATACCAAAAACAAAACAACTAAAATACAGGCCTGTTCCTCTCTTGATCATCAACGTCGTCGCTCCTCCTTTATGCTTCCGCTCCTCCGTGAGAGATGCGAGACCGGTGTGCCTCACATGTGTTGCTCATTAGCAATCGCACCACCGGCCTCGCGCCGTTCTCTCACGTCCCTCGGCCGTCCTGTTCGCCACATACCCCCATCGCCCCTCACAGGCCGGGGGGTACCCACGAGCCTGTGCCTACTCCCCCCCCGGCGGCGGCGATCCCTGGGGAGTATGGACAGACAAACCGAGGGAAACGGAGACGGAAGCATGAGGAGCGACAGATCGAGAGAGGGGAGAGAGGAAAAAAAAATTGGTCCGGTTCCCACAACGCGCTGCCATCTGGTCCCCCACCAGCTAGGCGATCTCCTCCGCGGTGCCTGGCGGTGACGCTGGGTAGCCCTCGGTGGACGGCTCGACGCTCCTCCGCCGCCCGGTGGACGGCGAAGGCTCCTCGGGTGCCTTGGGCAGACGGTAGGAGTCCCCCGCTCCCTGCTCCTCCCCTTCACTGGTGGACGGCAGCAGGCTCCGGCCCACGGCGAGCGGCGGCGACTCCTCCTCTCCCTCCCGGATGGCAGCCGCCCCTCCAATACCCAGGCGGCCGGCAGCGAGCTCGACCGTCCCACCGGCAACTCACTCCAGCGCCCCGCCTCGAGCGTCCGTGGCCGCGAGTCCCCCGCTCCCTGCTCCTCCCCTCGCTCGGCGGATGGCAGCAGGCTCCGGCCCACGGCGAGCGGCGGCGACTCGCGCACCATGCTCGATGGCACCGCGGATTCCCCACACCGGCGAGGACTCTCTGACAGCGCGTTCCTCCCTCTTCCCGGGTTTCGGCACCAGTGTAGCAATGTTCAGGGAAGAAGGAGGCGGGAACCGGCGAACAGTCAAAATATAATTTATTTAAATAAAACAAACAACAAAAACACCGCCAGCAGCCCCTCGTGGACGACTGCTGGCTAAAATAAAATACAAAAACAAAACACAACTAAAATACAGGCCTGTTCCTCTCTCGATCATCAACGTCGTCGCTCCTCCTTTATGCTTCCGCTCCTCCGTGAGAGATGCGAGACCGGTGTGCTTCACAGGTGTTGCTCATTAGCAATCGCACCACCGGCCTCGCGCCGTTCTCTCACGTCCCTCGGCCGTCCTGTTCGCCACAATCACATTTGTGTTTCTTTTGTTGCTGAAGTAAGAGTGTTGCACTTTCTTCTCCTGCATCCTATTCTTCTGCAATCCAGAATGGCAGCACAGCCGAAAGGTTTGTTTATTATTGTATCTGGCCCTGAGTGTCTTGTGGACAATCTTACTTGTATTGTTAGTTAAGTACCTTCTAGAAAACTTTTCAGGTGTGTAGGAATAACGAACATAAGCCTTAAACCAAACCATAAGGAAAGACTGCGGTCTCCATTTACATACTTGTTCATTGGAAAACATTTTTTATCGAGGGCTGATATCGGAGTATTAAAATATTTTCTTTTGACAAATCCATAAAACATATTTTAATCTTCCCCAAATTCAGTGATTTATGCTTGAAGCATTAGCTTGACTTACACATAGTGTAATTGCAATAATCTTTTGTCTATCACAGTCACCAGTTTATTTTTTTTATTTTGCAGAATAATAAGTTATTTGTCACAAGTACGTATTTGAACACACTCTTGTGTTGGGTAGGCGGCAACAAATCATGTGCTATTGTGTATTTTGCTATAAACATATTCATGTTCAGCAACTTGCTGTTGCTCTGCCATGAGTAGCTAGTTGACATAAAAGAGAAAAATGTTTCTGAAAGTCATGTGACTGGGTTTATATTAAATGAAATCTTTAAGGCCTATTTGAAAATATAACATTTCAATACAGTTTTTTTTAGCAGGGCAGTATCATGTGTGAAAGCTTTATCTTGTTTAGCTGTGGGAAGCAGAGCTCTATAACTGGTGGGACTGGTTAACTATTTTGAAAAGTATGTGCTTGTGTAACTGGTTGTACTTGTATAATGTAGCAGAGGGGTTTTGAAGTTTCTGTCTTTGATGCATTTTTTTATGTAACAATGTTCATATGTTCTCTAATTAATAATAAAAAAATAAAATTCACTCTCCTCAACAATAACGCCAATCCAAACACCGACTACTACAACCCACGGTGTTGCCATGGTTTTGGTTCACTTTTTTAAGAAATTCAGCCGCCAGGTTTCAAACCTGTCAACACTGGATTGTGCTGTCAAAGCAGTCCGGTGGTTCACTGCAGGAGTGAACCAGTGTGTTTGCTTCAGACGTCATTTTCACGTGACTTAATGATACAAGCTCCGAAGCAGTGGTTCATTGCGAGGACCGTTCGAGTTTGAAGCAAGCTTCGGAGCGTCGGTGTCAGACGTAACATCACTAGCTATAGGTGGCGACACAATCTGGTGTTGAGGAAGCTAGCAGAGGTGGCAGAGTCATGTAGACAAGAGGCTAATAGTAGACCTTCCACGCCAACGAGAAGTCCCATCCTGTTTGCAAGGGCCAGAGAAAAAATCAACCACCCTCACCAGAGAGCAACATCTAGAGTCCTCTTATCTGGCAGTGAGTGGAACATGAGGGTCGACCTGGGGAGGCAGCTCCAATTCCCCAGGGAGATCATATAAACTTTGCTCCGGCCAGACCTTAATATATGGTCAGAGCCATGCAAGACCATATCGTTGGTGGAGCTTACTGTCCCATGGGAGGAGGGAATGGAGGCTGCCAACGAGCGGAAGCGTGCCAAGTATGCAGACCTGGTAGAAGACTGTAGAGAGGCTGGCTGGTAAGCCACCAACGTGTCCTGTCGAAGTGGGATGCAGGGGCTTCATTGGGTCCTCAATGGTTTGTCTTCTCCGCGAAATGGGATGTACAGGAGCAGGGTGTCGAAAAGTCATAAAAGAACTGGCAGAGGAGGCAAAGAGGAGCAGCTTTTGGCTGTGGCTAAGGAGGAAGCATAGGGGGTGGGGGCCAAGTAACACCTAGGGCATCAGCAGGGGGTGGCAGCGAGTAATCCTTGCCATCGCTCCGCCACCAGGAGATGTACTGGGGTTAAAGGAGCGAAACATCCATGACTGGTGGTCCCCAGCTATTGACCCGTTTTATGCCTAAAGAGGTGGAGCACACCTGCACAAAAAGGCACCGGTGGAGGTGCGTCAGGCAGCAATGCACAGCAGGTCGACCATCAGCCTGTATTTCTATAAGTTTCTATAAGTGGCGTGTTGTATTACACATGTATTAAATGTTTAATATAGGTTCCAATACAATAGTATATAAACTGAGAAATTTTAGTAGAGTAAATTTAGCATTTGAGTTATAAATGATGATTATATGAGCTGATATCAGTTTCCAGCCAAAGATTCCTGCTAGTCCTGTTTCTCTCTATTGTAAGTTAAATGAGTCAGATTACTGAGACTCACCCTTTGTCTTTAAATGGCTCTAGTAGCCCCTGTCCCAGTCGTTGAATAGTCAGGCTGATCGGATTATCACCTATGCATTTGAATGACACTGTAATGCTGATGAGATCAGGTTGGGGAATTTCCAGTAACGAGTTGACTTCCATACTTCATTTACATGCTTTGTGTCAGAGTGTCTCCACCTCTATGTAAATCCCTCCCCATTGAAAGGTATATAAACTACAACGTACACTGTCTTAGTTAGACTAGACTGGGATGACTACAGAAATGTACAGCGAGATCTCAATAAAGAATCCTGCTTGAAAGACATCCCAACGTCTTCTGGTCTCTGCTTCGACGAAGGAAAAGTTTCCAACAGGCCCCATGTTGAGAGAAATCGGTAGTGAGGTGCAGAGGTTTGTGTGCTGCGTGCACTGTGTAAACATGATGGTTATTGTAGCTATAAACTACAATAATGCAAGCATGCATTTTCTCATCACAAAAACAGATTCAGTATTCCTCAAAATGAATAAAAACAGTGAAATGCAAAATCATAATATTGCAAAACCCTGCAATAATTATATTGAATAATACAAATATACTTTATGTATGTAATCTCACTTTATTAACCAATGTCTTTGCTGCTGACCTTTGATGATTGGATTCAAACATACGAATAAGCAAAAATGACTTTAGTAAACATCACAATTGTGTTTCTTTTGTTGCTGAAGAGTGTTGCACTTTCTTCTCCTGCATCCTATTCTTCTGCAATCCAGAATGGCAGCACAGCCGAAAGGTTTGTTTACTATTGTATCTGGCCCTGAGTGTCTTGTGGACAATCTTACTCGTATTGTTAGTTAAGTACCTTCTAGAAAACTTTTCAGGTGTGTAGGAATAACGAACACAAGCCTTAAACCAAACCATAAGGAAAGACTGCGGTCTCCATTTACATACTTGTTCATTGGAAAACATTTTTTATCGAGGGCTGATATCGGAGTATTAAAATATTTTCTTTTGACAAATCCATAAAACATATTTTAATCTTCCCCAAATTCAGTGATTTATGCTTGAAGCATTAGCTTGACTTACACATAGTGTAATTGCAATAATCTTTTGTCTATCACAGTCACCAGTTTATTTTTTTTATTTTGCAGAATAATAAGTTATTTGTCACAAGTACGTATTTGAACACACTCTTGTGTTGGGTAGGCGGCAACAAATCATGTGCTATTGTGTATGTTGCTATAAACATATTCATGTTCAGCAACTTGCTGTTGCTCTGCCATGAGTAGCTAGTTGACATAAAAGAGAAAAATGTTTCTGAAAGTCATGTGACTGGGTTTATATTAAATGAAATCTTTAAGGCCTATTTGAAAATATAACATTTCAATACAGTTTTTTTAGCAGGGCAGTATCATGTGTGAAAGCTTTATCTTGTTTAGCTGTGGGAAGCAGAGCTCTATAACTGGTGGGACTGGTTAACTATTTTGAAAAGTATGTGCTTGTGTAACTGGTTGTACTTGTATAATGTAGCAGAGGGGTTTTGAAGTTTCTGTCTTTGATGCATTTTTTATGTAACAATGTTCATATGTTCTCTAATTAATGATAAAAAAATAAAATTCACTCTCCTCTACAATAATGCCAATCCAAACACTGACTACTACAACCCACGGTGTTGCCATGGTTTTGCTTCACTTTAATTAGAAATTCAGCCGCCAGGTTTCAAACCTGTCAACACTGGATTGCGCTGTCAAAGCAGTCCGGTGGTTCACTACAGGAGTGAACCAGTGTGTTTGCTTCAGACGTCATTTTCACGTGACGTAATGATACAAGCTCCGAAGCAGTGGTTCATTGCGAGGACCGTTCGAGTTTGAAGTAAGCTTCGGAGCGTCGGTGTCAGATGTAACATCACTAGCTATAGGTGGCGACACAATCTGGTGTTGAGGAAGCTAGCAGAGGTGGCAGAGTCATGTAGACAAGAGGCTAATAGTAGACCTTCCACGCCAACGAGAAGTCCCATCCTGTTTGCAAGGGCCAGAGAAAAAATCAACCACCCTTACCAGAGAGCAACATCTAGAGTCCTCTTATCTGGCAGTGAGTGGAACATAAGGGTCGACCTGGGGAGGCAGCTCCAATTCCCCAGGGAGATCATAGAAACTTGGCTCCGGCCAGACCTTATCATGTGGTCAGAGCCATGCAAGACCATATCGTTGGTGGAGCTTACTGTCCCATGGGAGGAGGGAATGGAGGCTGCCAACGAGCGGAAGCATGCCAAGTATGCAGACCTGGTAGAAGACTGTAGAGAGGCTGGCTGGTAAGCCACCAACGTGTCCTGCCGAAGTGGGATGCAGGGGCTTCGTTGGGTCCTCAATGGTTTGTCTTCTCCGCGAAATGGGATGTACAGGAGCAGGGTGTCGAAAAGTCATTAAAGAACTGGCAGAGGAGGCAAAGAGGAGCAGCTTTTGGCTGTGGCTAAGGAGGAAGCATAGGGGATGGGGTTCAAGTAACACCTAGGGCATCAGCAGGGGGTGGCAGCGAGTGATCCTTGCCATTGCTCCGCCACCAGGAGATGTACTGGGGTTAAAGGAGCGAAACATCCATGACTGGTGGTCCCCAGCTGATGACCCGTTTTATGCCTAAAGAGGTGGAGCACACCTGCACAAAAAGGCACCGGTGGAGGTGCGTCAGGCAGCAATGCACAGCAGGTCGACCATCAGCCTGTATTTCTATGAGTTTCTATAAGTGGCCTGTTGTATTACACATGTATTAAATGTTTAAGATAGGTTCCAATACAATAGTATATAAACTGAGAAATTTTAGTAGAGTAAATTTAGCATTTGAGTTATAAATAATGATTATATGAGCTGATATCAGTTTCCAGCCAAAGATTCCTGCTAGTCCTGTTTCTCTCTGTTGTAAGTTAAATGAGTCAGATTACTGAGACTCACCCTTTGTCTTTAAATGGCTCTAGTAGCCCCTGTCCCAGTCGTTGAATAGTCAGGCTGATTGGATTATCACCTATGCATTTGAATGACACTGTTATGCTGATGAGATCAGGTTGGGGAATTTCCAGTAACGAGTTGACTTCCATACTTCATTTACATGCTTTGTGTCAGAGTGTCTCCACCTCTATGTAAATCCCTCCCCATTGAAAGGTATATAAACTACAACGTACACTTTCTTAGTTAGACTAGACTGGGATGACTACAGAAACGTACAGCGAGATCTCAATAAAGAATCCTGCTTGAAAGATATCCCAACGTCTTCTGGTCTCTGCTTCGACGAAGGAAAAGTTTCCAACAGGCCCCATGTTGAGAGAAATCGGTAGTGAGGTGCAGAGGTTTGTGTGCTGCGTGCGCTGTGTAAACATGATGGTTATTGTAGCTATAAACTACAATAATGCAAGCATGCATTTTCTCATCACAAAAACAGATTCAGTATTCCTCAAAATGAATAAAAACAGTGAAATGCAAAATCATAATATTGCAAAACCCTGCAATAATTATATTGAATAATACAAATATACTTTATATATGTAATCTCACTTTATTAACCAATGTCTTTGCTGCTGACCTTTGATGATTGGATTCAAACATACGAATAAGCAAAAATGACTTTAGTAAACATCACATTTGTGTTTCTTTTGTTGCTGAAGTAAGAGTGTTGCACTTTCTTCTCCTGCATCCTATTCTTCTGCAATCCAGAATGGCAGCACAGCCGAAAGGTTTGTTTATTATTGTATCTGCCCCTGAGTGTCTTGTGGCCAATCTTACTCGTATTGTTAGTTAAGTACCTTCTAGAAAACTTTTCAGGTGTGTAGGAATAACGAACATAAGCCTTAAACCAAACCATAAGGAAAGACTGCGGTCTCCATTTACATACTTGTTCATTGGAAAACATTGTTTATCGAGGGCTGATATCGGAGTATTAAAATATTTTCTTTTGACAAATCCATAAAACATATTTTAACCTTCCCCAAATTCAGTGATTTATGCTTGAAGCATTAGCTTGACATACACATAGTGTAATTGCAATAATCTTTTGTCTATCACAGTCACCAGTTTATTTTTTTTATTTTGCAGAATAATAAGTTATTTGTCATAAGTACGTATTTGAACACACTCTTGTGTTGGGTAGGCGGCAACAAATCATGTGCTATTGTGTATGTTGCTATAAACATATTAATGTTCAGCAACTTGCTGTTGCTCTGCCATGAGTAGCTAGTTGACATAAAAGAGAAAAATGTTTCCGAAAGTCATGTTTATATTAAATGAAATCTTTAAGGCCTATTTGAAAATATAACATTTCAATACAGTTTAGGCTTTATTTACATTAATGCACATTTCAACTGGAAACCTTCAGGAGACCAGAAAGCTTCAACGTCTGGTCAATGTTCGGTATCAGTTCTTGCTCAAAGTCCCAAACTCTTTTGTCTACAAACAGTTGGTCTTTGGTAAGATGCCCCTGCAATGGGACTCTCACATGAACAATCCTACAAACATTAAACGGTACATGGTAACAATCTCCCATTTTTTTCAAAGTGGAATGGACTGAGGTTTGCTGCACCTTCCTTGGGTTGACAATCATCTTTGTGGGATTGTAAATGTTCTTTCGATCAGGTTCTCTGTAAATGTGCTCCATGATATTGACACCAGGAATATTTTTCCATTCTGCTCGTTTGAACTTCCCACTGTCCTCAAACTGTGTTTTGGGGAATATGTGGTTCTCTATGAGGAACACCCCAACATTGGGATGAGCAGACTGAAGATACTCCATAAGATGTGGTAAATTGGTGTGTTTGTACGGCATGATGATCTCATCAATATCATTCAGGAGAACGTACCTGGATTGATACATGTGCCTGTAAATGCACTCGTTGAGTGTTACTAACTGACCATAATAATGGACATCGCCCTTGTGCATCTTGATATTCCAGCCTGAGGACGGGTTTAGAAATTTGTCGATAGGCCATGAAACAATCTCCAATATCCCCACTGTTTCATAATGTTTTAAGAGCTTTTCCAGTTCTGGTCCACATTTGGTTTTATAAATGACCACGTGCTGTACACCCAGAAGCTTGTACATCTCTATAGTTTGAGCAAACTGCAGTACATTGTTGTAGTCGCCAAAAAGGTTGGAGATGCAAATCGTGAAGTTAAACTTGAAAGTCTCTCTTGCCACCTTGTTTTGAATTGGCAGATATTCCATCTTGTGGTCAACTAAATCTTTCTTATCAGTTGTTATGAGGACATGTGATGCATTTTGCACGTGTTTACCTTTACAAATCACATCTGAGGCACCATACGGAAATCTAAAATGGTCTGTGTGTATCTGGACATCTGCCTGAACAGTTCTGCAGTCATGTTCAGTGCTGCAGTAAACACAGTGAAGTGGCTGAAGACTGTCTCTGTTGATTATGCTGATGACTCGAATGACCCCGTCCAGTCTGTGGTCGATAAACGCAGACACCATTAAATGCTTTGAGCCATTGATGGGCGTTATCGAATTTGAAGCCTCCGGGATTTTGAATTTGTTATTTGTTGCAGAAGCTCTTATTATTGGAGGAGTGTAGTGTACGTAATTTGTAAGATTGTCCATGTACACCAAAACCAGCACGCCAAAAACATTGACAATAAACAATAGTGAAAGAAGCACCTTTAATCTGTCTTTTTCCATCTGTTGAAAAAAAGCAACAAAAAAAGTGTAAAAAACAATGCAAAATGTTTAAAAACAAACAAACAAAAACTCTTAGGTTACAGGAGGAGCATCACAATGGGGCGTCAATAAAGCAACATTCATTTAAGTTTTATTTTCACCAAAAATGACTCACTCCAAATTGGTGTGGAAGAAATTGAATATGTTCTATATGTTTGCATAACTTTTAAAGCATAGAATCTTAGAAAACATGACTGGACAATGAGAAATGTGTGGCTAATGTATGACTGAGACAAAAGGGCCTTTACTCAAGGGTAGTAGAATTCAACAATGTGTTAGTTATGGGACATGATTGTTGTTCATTTAGTCACTCTGACGACAGAGAGAGTCAACTATAAAGGAGGAAGAATGCCCTCCCTTCACTGTCACACTCTGCAGCCACTCTGTGTGACTGCTGGCCTTTTCTTGCAAGAAAATAAATAACCTTTAAAGACAATTGGTACATGTTTGTCTCTTATTCAGTGATGTAAATTGTTTGCCGCTACATTGGTCATTAACTTAAATACAAAACGAATATGAATAAACAAAGGTATAAAGACATGTATGTGTTTCCTTGTTGAATTCAACTTTCTTGTTTCATCCCTCAGACTAACAACAAAAAAAGCACGTCATTTGACGCTTAATGACAATTCAAAGATATGATTTAACCTTAATATCGTGCTTTATCTCTATTGGTGTACACAAATAGTTTTTGTTATTAGAAATCTTTTTTCTTGATTTGACCATGTTTTCACCCTGATTATGTTTGTATATATTGTGCAAATAAATAATTTTTTGGAAGAAAAAAAAGAAGAAAGAATTTGATAATTTCGAGATAAAAAAAAAACGTGTAGGTGGTTTAACTTTCTGTAAACCATTGTAAAAAAAAAAGTAGCCCAAGTAATTTATTATTAGTTACAATTTTAATAAACAGTATAGCAATTATGTTAAAAATTTAGTTCATATCTGTAACCAGGAAGCTATTTTGTTGTCATATGACAAGAAAACCATGAGGCTAAGAAGACAGACAAGTTTTGTTCAGATCAGATAAAATATCTATTATTATTATTATAATATTTAGAATATCATTCTACCATCATGGCCACCTAATCATCCCCATATACTGATTGGCTTCATCACTGTCTCCTCTCCAATAAGCTGGTGTGTGGTGGGTGTACTGGCACAATATGGCTACAGGTGGATGCTGCACATTGGTTGAGGAGATTCCCCCCTTCCATGTAAAGCACTTTGAGTACCCAGAAAAGCGCTATATAAATGTAATGAATTATTATATTTTAACAATCATCTCAAAATTCAACTCTAACTCAAGTATTTTTTACTTGATGGTTAAGGTCAAGTTTTAGCTTCATTAGTTTTATAGAAAACTATATAAACGTTGGTTTAAAACCAAAATGAATACAAAAGTACATCTACAAGCAGATTTAAAAAATATATTTCTCAGTAACACTTAGAATAAGATTTCATCATTTAATATGAACTAACAATTAACAATTCTTCTACAACATTTATTAAACTTAATGTTAATCTCAACATTAACTACAAGTGTTTTACAAATCAAAAATGTTATAAGAATTATTCCTGGTGATGATCATTAGCCTACTCATAAATTAAAATGGAAAAATAGACGAAATAGTAACAGTACCTTTACGATATGGAAACGTTGTCGTGTACCCCTGTACAGAGGAACAAAAAAAAATGAACAAAGCAAAATTCGGTAAAACAAGATGGAAAAACAAACAGGTTCCTGTGTTAAAGATCCTCTTGTAGCTGTACTGCACGTAATTTGAAACCTAAGAGCCTTTAGGAGTCCGTGACTCGTCATTTGATGCAACAGCCGTTCAGTTCCTTAGGCTACTATGTAACAGTAAAGCAATAATAGGCAAAATTCGCTAAATGGTAGGCTACGTCGTAATATTTACACGCACAATTGTTAATATCTGCAAAGAATAGGCTGCCTGTAATTGCGTGCCACTTTTAAAACATTACATTATCTAGATATGGCTGTATGACGCAGCGGTGACGTTCAATGACTGCAGAATGAGAAGAGCCCAGCTTGCATTTACACTGAGACCAGCCCAGCTCTTCAATGCTATATGATGTTTTATTAACAAAGTTCGAGAGGAGCACGTTCAGATAATTAAAACTTATTAAACATGTGGAACACATTCAGATGAATCAACCCAATCAACGAGTTAAGAGGTGTATAGGCTACAGCAAACTTGCCTCCGTTCGTTGAAAGTTTAACAGCATCTCTCCACCACCCCATCTCCTCATTTCTAGTCCTAATAGGCTACTCTTACAACAACGGGGGGAAGTAGGCTATCTGGGTCCTGGCAAAAATTCCGAGCTCGGAGCCCTCCCCTCCGCAGGGGCGTGGCCACAAGGGTGGCACGGGGTGGTAGCTGCCACCCTAAAAATTAGCTTTGCCACCCCATTTGCCACCCCAGATGACAGCTCGGATACAGACCATTTTCGGTTGGTTTATGGAGGGGCGTCGGCTTCCTCCCCATCGGCTTTAAAAGAAAAATTTGACTTACTTCAAGCGATTGGGACACGAAAAGCACTTATCAAATATGATCTATAATTCTCAATAGTTTTAGTTTTATGTCTGATGTCTTTATTATGTAGATAAAGTGCATTTTTGCCCCTGCAGCAGGCTAGTGCAAAAGGCAGATCGGTATGAATCCATAGCACGGGGCGCTTCTGCAGTTACTGGAGTGTCGGACTCGTCTCGGAGGAAGAACGCGCTTGTCTTGTACAGACTGGACCCCAGAGACGAGAAGCCTATATTTGTGAGAATCTCCACGAATACGAAAGCAAATTTTTCATTTGAATCGCACATTCTGAATGGTGTACTGGACGGTATTGAAATTGTCAATCAAATCACAGTGATTTCAGGAGACAAAATTTGACAAAAGAGCAAGTGAGAAATTATATATCTTAATTATATAAATGTTTTTAATTTACATTACATATTAAAAGCTTTTTATTTAATAGGCTATTCAACATTTGAAATAGCCCATCTACAAGATTGTCTTACTTGATTTGGGATTAATTACTAATTGCTATTAAAATGTAGATGTATCAAAGCAAATATAACCTAAGCAAATATTAGAGCAATAAAATGTCTGCGTGAGCTAAATAATATTTATTGGGACAGTGTTCGTCATATAGTGATGTCACTGGCATATATTCACCCCTCCCCCATTCTTTAATCTTTTCGTCAGAAATACCACATGTGGCAGGCCCGTGACCACCAAGCTGAAGCTAGAAGTTTAGACTTTTCTCATTTTAATGCACAGAAGCAGGTAAAGTCAATCATGTGTCTATCTTACTCGTTAATCTAAAAAAGTTACATGAGTGGTTATGTTAATGATGTATATTTTCAATCAATGCAAAGTTGCTAACGTCATTACACTAGGCCTACTAAGTAGTAGTACAACCCCTGTCCGCGACGACACAAGTGGATTTTTTTTAAGGGGCAAGTGAAATACATTTACTTGCCTGACCGGACAAGTAGCCTGATTAAAACTTCAGTGAAACGTGAGAATGGTTCCGATTTTATTACATTCAGCATAGACAGTCACAGCGATTAATAATGGATTACGTTAGTGTATTTCTGGTAAAGATGAGTCCAGCGCTGCCTGTCTCTTTGTGAGAGACTTTAGGTGGAGAAATCAAACCAAATGAGCGTAACAGCACACGCAAGAAACTCACAGAAGAAACGTACATTCAAAATGTATGTATGTATGTATTTATTATTAATAACATGATACAGTTAACTAATAACATAACTAAGTTTTGCCGAATATTCTTACGATTGCAAATGTTACATTGATTTAAGTTAAATAAATAAGTAGTTAATATTAAGTTACTTACATTTTAGACAGATTATTAACTGTTTTTGTTCTATTTTACCAACGAAAATAGTTCTAAACAAAAGAAAAACTGCACTCAACAGTGTTTTACAAAATGATTCATCGTTTTGAACGAATCGGTTGAATCAATGTCTCAGTTATTAAGTGACTTGCCGCCCTACTGGCAGTTTAGTTTCATGTTCAAAAGTAAGCTATCATAATGTTTTTCCCCCAAAATGTCTTATTTGTATATTCAAAAGTTTATTTAAAACATTAATCTTATAACATTATTTATTGCATTTGTAATTTCACAGTATACATTATTTAATTTGATTGGTATATTGCTATAGTGTGTTACTATTATCATATAATTTATTGAAAGATTTATTGAAATGACATGAAAGATGATGCATACATTAAATAAGGTTAAAAAAATGGCCTTTATAAAAAATAATTAACGCCATTGGATAAATATAAAAAATATACAAATTTGCAGAAGTAAAAGCTGATAGAACACTGATGAGGATATTGCTTTAGAATAAATTACGGTATATGTACACCACCAAAAATAATTTTCACCCCACAGAAAAGTAACTTTTTTACTCTGACAAGTGAATGACAGATTTAAGGCACTTTGATAGGTTATTTACACATTGTGGCCAAATGCTAATGCACAATTTATGAAGGATGTACACATTTACAAATCTTATTTCTTAATAAAGTATATGTAATAGTATACCTTAACATGTTTTCCTGTTTTGTGTGACAGAATACCCAAATGAAGAGGAAGGGAGACATAGATAGCTATTTTTTCCAAAAATCTAAGAAAGATTCAGTGGAAACAGGAGAACAGGAGCTAAGAGCTGAGGCAAGAGATGATGCAGTGGAGGGACAGAAAGGCACAGTGGAGGGAGGGAAGGATGTACTGGAAGAAGAAGATGATGCAGAAGAAGAGGAAGAACAAAGCAAAGAGATTGAATGCAGCATTAGGAAGACAGAAACAGGTTCTGCATGTCCAGTAGGTCCTCATGGTACGTTCATAGTCAGCAACAGTGTTGTCGTAATCTTTCATTTAGGTTAGATCATATTTAAAGGGATAGTTAACCTAAACATGAAAATGATGTAATCATTTACACACTCTTATGTTTGTCTAATGTTTTATGTAGTAGATTGGGGTTTAGAGTTGATTACAGTCAGATCTGTTTGTAGCCCTTCAGGAGCAGAGAGAGAGAGAGTGAGAGAGACAGACAGACAGAGAGAGACAGACAGACAGACAGACAGACAGACAGACAGAGAGAGAGAGAGAGAGACAGACAGAGAGAGTGAGAGACAGACCGAGAAGAGAAAGACAGACAGAGAGCGTGAGAGAACGAGAGGGAGAGAGACAGACAGAGAGTGAGAGACAGACAGAGAGAGTGAGAGAACGAGAGAGAGAGACAGACAGACAGAGAGAGAGAGAGTGAGAGACAGACAGACAGAGAGAGTGAGAGACAGACAGAAAGAGTGTGAGAGAAAGACAGTGAGAGAGAGAGACAGACAGACAGACAGAGAGAGTGAGAGACAGACAGAGAGAGAGAGAGAGAGAGTGAGAGACAGACAGACAGAGAGTGAGAGACTGACAGACAGAGAGAGACAGACAGACAGACAGAGAGAGAGAGAGAGACACCTTTTGTAGTGGAATCAAACAAATGCTGATGTAATGAGTGCCCAGTAATTTTTAGTTATTGTATTGTGAATTTTTTCCATGATTTCTCCATTAATATGCTTACACTCTCTCTCTCTCTCTCTCTCTCTCTCTCTCTCTCTCTCTCTCTCTCTCTCTCTCTCTCACATACACTCACAAACATACTGCACACACAATGTTAGAAACAGATTATAAATTATGAATTATTATTACAGATTATGAAAACGATTATACTTTAAAGATTTCTTATCCTATGTTAGTATTACAGCCTTCGAAATGGCTGGTAGTTCATAATTTACTCTTAGCCCTCTCTGAGCATCAGAAATTCATGAAAATAATATGTCCCTCATAACCAGTATAACATTTAGTTTTTTTTTCATATACCATGGGAAGCCTAGTTGCCAGTGCCACCCCTCATTCTGCTCTTGCCCCCCCTTTGCCACCCCAAATATAAAATCCTAGACACGCCACTGCCCCTCCGGACAACACGCCATAAGCATTTACTCTGTTTAATTGATGTAAGTGCGAACTCTTGAAATGCTATTTGAAGCTAAGCCATATTCCCACCTTACCTTCTTCCATAATATTTTAATAATTTATCTAACGAATATTAGAGATAGAGCTTTTTTGTGCTAGGCTAATTAATATTTTTTACATTGTAAATAGACCTACTTATTTTATTTATAGCACTAAAATTAATGTTAGGATTTAGGAAGGTGAACCATTGAGAGACAACCATGAAAATCTCAGACTCCGGGTTTAAAGGTGCTATATGTAACTTTTCTACTAAAACAAATTCTTTTTCAATTTCCTGTGAGGGGGTTTTAATCACACATACAGTGATCCACGAGTTTTGCTATTACCTCTGAAGGCCAGTATTCCTATTTCTATGTGAAGGCTCCGGGTCGGATTTACCGCGCGATATCCATCGGATGTGAGTGCATGCCCGCTCCCGAGCCTCTCTCCTCGTCAGGGAGTTACGTCCGGTCAAAGGCACACGTTTTTCGGCTTATATCTCGGTCAATCTTTGATGAATATTCCCAAGACTCCTCCTCGCCCGAATTTGAGCTCTCTGGGTCTTCGCGTTCCAGAGATATGAGAGATTTTCTTCTGAGATCGTGACGTCACCGGCGTCCGCAATTTTGCAGCGCCCGATGGTTTTCGGCTAATATCTCCGCGAAAACACCATAAAAAATTATGAAACATCACCCAAAGGCTGTTAAAAACTACATATAGCCCCTTTAAGGCGGGCATACACTGTGCGATTGTGTGCGATTTCAGCAAGGAAGGCTACCTACTAAATCCGCCTTTCCACTGCACAGGACATTCGCATACGATTGTCGCATTTCGCCCCCTAGTGTCAGTCGCACAGAACTTTGAAATTGGTCGTGAAGCAACTATTCACAATGGTAAAATGAATAATTTTAATGAATGTAATGCATGCATGAATAATATATCCACACGAAACAAATGACCCTCAATCTAAAATAAACGAGTCTGAATCCAGCTTCTTATTCGCAGCTTCTTATTGAGGTTATCTGTTCCACCTTAAATGACGCGAACTGCCGCGTTTGCTGGCTTCTTATTGACGCTCAACTTAGGGACCGTGCGGTTTTTCTCTTTTTCACGTTTTTAAAGGGATTGTGTTACTTGTCTCTATATTCAGAATAACATAATAATAAAAAAATGTTTAAATGCAAATAACACTGATATATCAGCGAAAATAGACTGTAAAAATATAAAGGCACATAAATATAATTAGGCTACATTATTCTTTAATTATTGTACATGTCATCAGCTCAATTTAGGGATCATGTGGTTTTTCACTTATTCACACTTATTAGAGACCCTGTTTGTATTGTTTATGTTTTCAGAAAAGAATAATAAACTATTTTGAAAGGTAAATAACAAATAATAATAACACATAAATTACCTTAAAACTATAATTAGGCCTACATTATTCTTTTGGATGTATTCAATGCATGTATTTAAAAATAAATACATATTATTACAAATTAGAATTTCACAAGGTAACCAGAGATTATGCACCAGCTTGGATCCAGCCTCTTGTGAAGACTTCAGATGACCCAGCACCTTTGAATAGATGACACCTACCCCAAGGACTCCAGAACATCAAACATGAATGATTATACAAAATTATAATTTTATAATTGCTTTAACATACACATTGATTTTGCTTAAATGCATATATGATATTTTTAAATACTATAATTTGTGGTATCTTATAACTGTACTTTCTTGCATGGTTGCATGGTTACTGTACATTAGAAAGATATGGACCCAATCTGACAATACAAAAGAGTTATCACATTGTTGGCCTATTTGGTTTCACTGATGCTTTATTCCTTGCATCTCTGCTTGCATATAATCATGCACAATTTCAGATGTTTTTACTGTATAATTTTGAAATTATGGACCCATGAAGTTGACAAAACATAGTAGGCCTACAGTTAAAAGAGCCATATTGTTGGCTCAATTGGGGGCTCTATATCTCAGCTGTCTTTGATGGTGGCTTTGAAGCATAATACATTTTAATACTTACTGTAGAATTTTCTCCTCAATGAATTTCTGAATTTTGCTTTTCACAGTGCAAAATAAGTCGCCTAATGCATTTTCTGCCCATTTCGCGGCGCTGTTTCTCATCCGCCTCAGAGGGTGCGTTAAATTGGACATTGTCCCATTAGAGTACAGCTACTCCTCTAACGAAATCCACATTTTGAGCAGTTTTTACTGTACAATTTTTTTTAATGAATTTTTGAATTTTGCTTTTTACAGTGCACAATAACCCGCCTAATGCATTTTCTGCCCATTTCGCGGCACTGTTTCTCGGCCGCCTCAGAGGGTGCGTTAAAAATTCGGCCATAATTATTAATAACCGACATTTTACAGAAAAATCATTTAAAGAATAACATAAAGAGTTAAAATATTGGTAATTCTAGCCTTGCGCTCATAGTTTTGATTAGAATTCATCACATCCGGTCAGCCGACCCGGTCGCATACGGGTCTATTCGCAGAAGTTCAGATATTTCAACGGATCCAAAGCTCAAATCAAACTCCCGTACAACTCTCCATTGGAAATGAATGACTTCCGGTCTGTCGTTTTGTCGTGTGCAGTGGAAAGGCGAAACACTTGAACGAGTAGATTTAAGTTAAAAGTCGCGTTTTAAGTGCTCACACTCTACGGTCCGATCATAGAACTGCGCCTTGAGTGCTCACTATAGGCATACGTGTGCAATGTGTGATAACATAGACATAATAAGAACATAGACGCGCTATTGGCCGCTTTGGAGCAGTGCTGCGATACGTCAACGTGTCCGCCATTTCGCGGAGGGCAAGACTGCGCTGTGAACAAATGCAAGTAAACGGGTGAGCTGCCGTTTTCCTGGATAAAAACAATAATAACGTTTACATTTATCAGCCGATTTCAGTGGTTTGCACGTGGTGTACGTTACTATTACTAATTATATAATTACCAAATACAACCAGAAAAAAATATTAAGTCTAGTTTGTGAAAGGTAATTCCCCGAGACCTGTTTTCAATTGTGTGGCGACTTGTATAGCCCCAAGCAGCGCACGAAACAGGCATTTTTCTTAATTCCCATAATGAGAGGAATGGGCAAGTTGCCCACCTTGATATGGCGGCGCCGTTGACGTACGCTCCAGCAGCCAATAGGGTGTCTATGTATTTATTATGTCTATGCGTGATAAACCCCCGAGCCGGGCACCAACCATTCACAACCAGGGGGGTACCACATGACACAAGGTTTAAAAATATTTTTCGTAAATTGTTATATTAACTTGAAATTCTTGAAATACCACATAACTCGTTTAACACTAATTTAACACTAAAATAACAATAATAAATTATAAATAAATAAAGATTACATGACCACTATCACCCCCCCCCTCCCCAATCTGTCAGAGTTGAGTTGGTCCACAACAGGTACGCGCAAATATGTGTCATTTTTTTGTTCGGTTACAGAACATTAATCTGAATCCAAAATGGGCAGACGTCAATTGAGTGGTTTTGCAAAAAAGAAAGTTAAAGAAAGATAAGGACGCTATACGTTTAGCTACAATAAAAAAATGTTCCAGGGATCGATTTTTTTTTTGTGAGCTCACTAGTTTTTTGTGAGAACACGGGAATTGCGATCACTAGCAGCGCCGAGAGCTAGCGGGGGAGATGCTGCCCTTAAAATGTTAGCCTCTAGGCGTCGGCGATGACCGCCAGGTGAATGAGGATATTCTCCTTGGGGGAGACAGGAGCGAGGAAGACTCGGGTGAGGAAGAGGACATTAATGAAGGTAAATATTAGGGGTGGGACGGTACATGTAAGTTATTCGTATTGAACCGAAACGGTACGGGCGTCACAGTTCGGTGCACGAATTTACACGGAGAATATGGTATAAAAATAAACAAAACTGGCATAGCGATACATTTCGCTCTATTTCGCATAATGAACAGGCTGCGTTGTTAAGATTGCAATGCTGGAGTGTGTGTGTGTGCGCAGAGAGAGAGGCGCAGGCGCGATCTAACTGTGTGTGAGAGAGAGTTTTTGCTCGTGAACATCCCTGCCTGCCGTGGCCCGTGACTGGGAAAGAGTTAACAGTTCTTACACATTTTGCTTTTGCTCCAGTATGCCACTTGTGTTTATTCACAGCAGGTTACAGCTGTTTAGACCATCTGGCTTTAATCAAAGTCAGTACAGAAGACAGTGTTTTCCATAACTTTAAAGCTACTCATCTTTGCTCTACAGTGTTGCTCAGTCCCATGCCACTTATATGAGCTCAAAAAGGTGATGGCAGAGTGTATGAAATTGATGACATCACCACAGATCTTTTCTGACTTGTCAAACTGACAGTGTTACAATTGATCCCATGTTACACAACACTCCCTGATCTCCCTATTAATTAAAGATAAAATATAGCCTATGTTTTTTATACTTGGAAAAAAAGGCGAGTAGGCTACAGGATGGGAGGGGAAAAAAAACTGAAAAAGTGCCCTTTTTATCACTAAACTACTGTCATAAAAAGTTATAGTTTTGTATAACTCCTGAATAAAAATTAAAATGTTTTGACAGATTTAAAAAAAAAAAGATTTGATTGGTTTGTTGATAGTGAGCGCAAATGCAGGTGATAAGCGGTTTTATTAAGCTAGTCATTGAGTCGTTCATTCAAACGATTCGTTCAAACGGCCGATTCATCAAGAATGAGACAGATGTTTGTGAATGGGTCATTGAATCTTTGACTCAACCGATTCGTTCACAACTCTGAATCATTCAAAACACGATTGAGTGTTGCTGAGAGATGCGCTATGCTGTGATCTTTGTTTGGTTCTCTTACGAGAGGTACTCTTGTATTGCGTAAGTTGCTTACGCTACAGGTAAATCCATCTTTTCTCGAGATATGAAGCCAAAAATTATCCTTAATTTTGTATTTATTGTCAATGCAGTGCAGCAGCTAGTAGACCTAGAGCAGGCTATATAGCGTGCTCATTGGCTGCCCTGCGGCTACTGCTGCAGCCTACCACTGAGCCTCGCGTGACGTCACGCCCTCTACGCATCACAGCCCGCCAGAATGGGTGTGGCTTAGCGTATAAAAGAAAGGCTCGGGGGCTGCTTACCTGATTTTTTTCGCTGGATCTTGAGAAGCCGTCGCCGTCGAATCCAGCGACTAGCAAGCTTAGGAAAGTGTCTGAGGAAGCCGGCCGTCTTCACCACCTTCAGTCTTCCGTGCCTGCTACGCTATCCGGCGACTCGTATCCTTTTTCTGCTGTGTGTGTTCGCCGCTGCGACACACACTTTCTGTAAAAGAGCACGAGGCGTTTTTCTCAAAATGCCTCGTTTTTCCTGTGGCTCGTGTCGAGCCCTGCTCTCTACCGGAGACCGCCATCTCATCTGCGCTCTCTGTCTGGGCCATGAGCATGCAGCCATCGCGCTCTCTTCGGGCGGCTGTTGGATGAGAAAGCCCCGGATCCCGCCTCCGTTACGGATTTGCGCAGCGCGATGGATCTTTCCCTCCGCGCTACTAAATCCGCTGCTCAGGCTCTCGGAAACAAGGACGTGCCATCAGGGTAGGCAGGGTAGGCAGTGCCTCACCAAAGGAAATGTTGACATTACATTTATTAATTACAAGAGCTTTATTAATTCACCACATTATTAATTGCATTTATTTTATTCCAAATATTAATTTTTGTAACACAAATTTTCAGGAATACACATATAAGATAGGCTACTTCTTTTGCCATTGTTTGCTCCTAAAAACCATTGTTTCATGGAGGAAATTCAAGGCCATGGCCATTGAGGCAGAGGTTAGCAGTGCCTCTTTGGTCCATAGAAAGTAGTTTACGTAGATTTGCTCATGCCCAGTCAGTTCTCGTGCTGTCTTGAATTATCAACATTGAGGCAGAGACCGAGCTTCCTTCATGTCACGTGATCCACTCGCTCTCACTCATTCCGCACTCATTGTGTGTCGGAATGTGTGCGCCTAGCGCAGTTTGTAGGAGCGAATAAGCTGTTTTTGTACTTTAAAGCTGTACTGCTGACACAATGTTTTCTGACTGTAGCCTATTCAAATCCTGGTGCGCCGTCACCAGACCAATAGTGTGTGTGTGGCTGTCTGTGCGCGTTTGCGCATTTTGAAGGAGTGACTAGGCTGCTTGTCGGTTCACTGACACTGCGCCGCCGCCCTCTCTTACTGTGTCCCGCACAAAACATTTGTTTGTTGTATAAATCACAAGATAGATGTGTCCATTAATTTGATTATTAGATTTGATTGTGCAGCCTCACATATGACTGAATTTGCTGTATGCAGGCAGCGATGTGATGATGCCTGATATGAACTTGGGTTGCTACATAAACTGAATGAATATATGAACATATATGCCACATTGATAGGTCACAGCCTACCCATGACAAGATTTCACCGCACGTTACTGCTCGGAAGGTGCATGTCCTCGCTGACTGTCACAAAGAGGCACCTCTGGCTGATGCTCGCCGACATGAGGGAGTCCGAGCGGGCTGTTTTCCTCAACACCCCGCTCTCCCCCACCGACCTCTTTGGCCCAGCTTCTCGGAGGTACAAAAGACCACGCAGGCTATGAACCTTTTTCTGCCTCGACGCTCGAGCTCAGCCGCACACCGCCCTTGGAACCAGCCTGCACAAAGCTCCACCCAGCATCCAGCTCAGCTTCCGTTGTCACAGCGACGACAGGGCGGCCGCCCTGGATCGCGCTCTGCCAGCCGTCAGAAGCGCTGAAGCCCGAGCCCGGGAAGTCCTCCTAGCAGCTCTGATGAAAAGACGGTTAAGCCCCGCCGCAGCCGGACCACCATCAAAGTTTTTCGCTCTGTCAGTCCCCGTTGTCACGGCTACTGCAGATGTCCACTACGCAGCCGACGAGCCGGTAATACTACCCGTTTGCCTGCACACAACCGCCGTTTTTACGGTGACCCAGAGAAATCTTAAAAAGAGTATAATATCTGGTTATCTGGCTCACGCCGTTGGTGTTGTAAGTGTAGAAATTGTGCCCACATCTCAGTGCTCACCCCTACACACAAGCACGATACAACCGTGTCTCTCACACTCACAGAGCCCACTCTTATAAAGCTGGCAAATGCCGTTCGAGTGTTAAATGTAGGAAATGTGCCCACAACTGCTCTCTGCCCGCTCTGTCACACGGCCAAAACAGCCTCATATCGGTCAGGTTATGAATGAGTAATGTGCCCGCTCGCTCACACTCACTAACAAACACCTCGCCCCCGGCGCTGCTCGCGCATCACAAAGTTATCACAAAACGTTCCTCGTTCAAAGCAACCGGGACGTCACATATAAAACAGCCAGCCATCGCTGTTAGCGAGCCGCCATATTCAAGCACCGAGGGCGCGTGCGCCGGGCCCATACCTCCGGTTCAGTTTCTCGAGCCCACGAAGTGCAAAGGGGCCATAGAACCGGTACCTCCTTCTCTGAGCGAGTCAGGCTTTTACAGCCATTATTTTGCTCTTATGAGAAGATCGTTCAAAATGCTCACGACCAGACAAATTCTCGCACAAATTCGCTTGAGGGACTGGTTTATCTCTCTCGATCTGTAAGACGCTTACTTTCAGATTCAGAAAATACCCCGTCACTGGTCATTCTTGAGATTCGCCTTCGACGGTCAGGTATATCAATACACCGTCCTCAGCCATCGGGAAAGCCTGGGTCTAACGGTCAACTTGACCAAGAGCTCATTACTGCCCAGTCAGTCAGTCAGTTTCCTTTCTAGGAATAGAACTGGACTCTGGCTATGACGGCTCGTTTTTTCGACACAGCGCGCGCCGTGTTCGACACCAGGCCGCGTCTTTCCAGAAGGGCAGCATCGCTTCTTTGAAAACATTTCAGAGAATGCCGGGCTGTATGGCCTCAGTTGCAGCAGTGCTTCAGCTGGGCTTACTGCGCATGCGGCCGTTGCAGCTCTTTGTTTCGTTTGGTGGGCGCACCAAGGGTCTCGCCGCCTCGAAACAGAGCCTATCCAGATGGATAGTGGACGCCATCGCAGCTGCTTAAGCGTCTAAAAATCTGCAATGCCCTTTGGGCGTTAGGGCTCATTCCACTAGAGGCATGGCCTCGTCGTGGGCCTGGTCCAGCGGGATCTCAATTCATGACATTTGTGTGGCGGCGGGCTGGGCCTCCCTGTCTACATTTGTTAGGTTTTATAACCTGTAAGCTCCCGCATTGCAGGCTAGACTTCTGTCAGTATAAGTGGGGTTTGTATTCTGCCCAGATTGATCGTGCGCAGGCTACTCTCACGTGACTTTAGCTCTCCTGGTTGAGCTGCACTATATTGGGTTGATATGCGTTATATATACCGGCAACGCTGCGCTGTATTCCCTATGAGTGCTAATGTACATGTGTCGGCCCGCATTGCTGGCTGCCCAATTTCCGCTTATCTGTGTTCCCCGGGATTCCCTGGGACTCATGTAGTAGATGCTTGCCGCGCACAGCATTGACAAGGGTTTCCCGTAGCGTAAACAACTTACGCAATACGAGAGAACATCCCGTAAGAGAATGTACTCGGTTACCTTATGTAACCTCGGTTCTCTCTAGAAGAGGGAACGAGTATTGCGTAACCTGCCGTGCGCCACGAGCGACTTTCGCTTCAGTTGATAAAAACCTCCGGGCCTTTCTTTTATACACTAAGCCACACCCATTTTGGCGGGCTGTTACACGTAGAGGGTGCGAAGTCATCTGAGGCTCAGTGGTAGGCTGCTGTAGTAGCCACAGGGCAGTCAATGAGCATGCTAGATAGCCTGCTCTAGGTCTGCCAGTTGCTGCACTGCGTTGACAATAAATACAAAATTAAGGATAATTTTTGGCTTGATATCTCGAGAAAAGATGACTTTACCTGTGGCGTAAGGTAACCGAGTACGATTCATCGGACCTATTTTCTCTGCTAAAATAGACCAAAACAGTCATTATTTTGTCTAAAATGTAAGTGACTTAATATTATTAATTTGTTTGTTGAACTGTCATATGAAATCACATTTTCAATCGTGAGGTGATGGTAAATTAAGTGATGGTCAATTGTCAGCTCTCTTGGTCGTCAGGTCGTGTGATGTATGTTGCTGAACTGTATTCAAATTTTATAAATATAAAAACACCACATTTTGAAATTTAACTGCAGAATGTCAATTTAGTTTATTTGTGTGTGCTGCGCTCATAGACTTTAGAAAACGGCGCTCATTTGTTTGATTTCTTTTCGAGAAGCTGCGCAAGCCTCAAAAGTTTAAGGTCCTTGCACCCTGACTGAGTCTGAAACTGTCGTATTCGTTTTTTCATATTCGTTATTTGCTGGCTATCAATTGTCAAAACCCCACAAAATATTTGCTACGGAAGTGAAAAATGCAGAAAATCGAACCATCCGAATTAATTTTTATGGCAGACAGAAGTTTCAGAGGCTGCAAACGTATAAAACGTGAGGTCGTATTTAGTTAATATATATATGTATATATATATATATATATAGAGAGAGAGAGAGAGAGAGAAACGAATAAACTAGTCATAATATAGGCTACAGTTAAAGGTGCTATATGTAACTTTTCTACTTAAACAAATCCTTTTTTAATTGCCTGTGTGTGAAGGGGTTGTAATCACATGATCCACTTGTTGAGTTTTGCTATTACCTCTGAAGGCCAGTATTCCTATTTCTATGTGAAGGCTCCGGGTCGGATTTACCGCGCGAAATCCATCGGAAGTGACGTGCATGCGCGCTCCCGAGCCTCTCTCCTTTTTGTAGACGGTCAGGAAGTTACGTCCGGTCAAAGGCACACGTTTTTCGGCTTATATCTCGGTCAATCTTTGATGAATATTCCCAAGACTCCTCCTCCCCCGAATTTGAGCTCTCTGGGTCTTCGCGTTCCAGGGATACGAGAGATTTTCTTCTGAGATCGCGACGTCACCGGCGTCTGCAATTTTGCAGTGTGCCGATGGTTTTCGGCTAATATCTCTGTGAAAACACCACCAAAAATTATGAAACTTATATGGTTCTTTTCAGCTCGACTAGATTCTAACGAGCTCAGTGCTCGCCGAGATATTTGCATAATAGATGGTATTGCCTATGAGTTCGAGCAGAGTGCTCTTGTAAAAATTGGTTGCAATCTGAAACATCACCGCTAGAGGCCGCTAAAAACTACATATAGCCCCTTTAAAGCTTTCCTTTAGTTTTTGTGAAATCCTCACACGCACGCAGCCACAAACATGTTTAAATACATTTATGTTGTTAATACATAAATAATAAATTGTTGTAACAGCAATATCACCAAGTTTTGTTTTTCACTGTAAAAATGTCATGATTTGCCAATGCAAAGAGAGTACCGCCACCTTTTTCCCCCTTGCACTGATTATAACACAAACAACTCATCCTCCTGTCGACTTTTTTTTTTGTCAAAAGCGACAAATCCAGCGACTTTAACTGGTGTTTTTGGAGACTTTTATGGTGTTTGGAGACTCGAAAGCACGAAGCACTCTGCAGTTAGGCCTACTGTGCTCAACGAGCAGCGGGTGCTGCCGTGAGCCCCTCTCCCGTCCAAAAGCACTCACAGCTGGTCAGTCTCTCAGTAGCCTCGCGCAGCAGTCCCAGCCTGCAGTCAGAGCAGAGAGGAGACACACACCCCTCCGTGTCCAGGCTGCAAATAAATCGCGCACGCGCATGGCCGCTGCTGTTCCCGCCCTGGCTTACAGAGCGGGGTGTAAATGTAAATGTTCACTCACTCTCACACAAAAATAAATCACTGCATTTAAATTGACTCACGAGTCATGATATAGCTAATTTTTCACTCTCGATACGCATCACGATACTAAAGCCACGATACAATACGTATCACGATATGGATCAATTTGGAATTTAAATTTCTTTTGAGCTGAGTTTAGTAACAGTCTTATAACAGTTGTGATAACTGAAAAACAATTTAGTTTTTGTCATAAAAAAACAATGAGTTAAATAAATAAAAATGCTTAGAATGGCTCTTCCTTCTGCTTTTAAAGTCTGCCTCAATAACTGAAATGACAATTATAGTGACACTGAAGCATGTCTACACTGCTCAATGACTAAACAAAATTTAAAACATTCCATAAAAGCAAAAACGGTAACAACTTAAATCTAGAAACACACCCAGTATTTAACAATTTGGACTTAAGTGTTGAAATGTGCACCAAACAAAGTCATTTCTTCTATGTTGAAATCATTTTAAATGATTACATTTTCAGATTTTTATGCAGAAACAACAATTGATTGACATGCTCAGGGATAAGAGAGTGACAGCAGAATATCTCGCTAAACTTCATCATACAACCGCGAATTGCCGTTTCTGTTAAAAACGCTTATGCTTATTTAAGACATAATCAACTGTGTTTAGAGGATACTCGCAAGCTGTATGTGAGGCGGCTTTACTCTAGGCCTATGCAAGAAGAGAAAACCAACTCTCAGAGAGCGCGCAAGTACTGAATAGTTTAAAATCGTTTGAATGTTTAAACTGTTAAGACTTTAAAGACGCGCAAATGGTAAACTTTAGTCACGATGCAATGCTGGCCCGATTATGCAAGTGAATATTCCATTATGTCCCGACTCTAAACGCGAGTGTGTAGTTTCACCGGCTGCAGTGCTTGACGCTTGCCTTGAGCAGCCCGTTTTGAGAGACGAGAGAGAGAAGACGCAGCACCATTGAACTCACGCTGTTTGTGAAATTGCGTCTCGCAGAACGTTTTAAAACTACTGATTTGATTTTATAATCTGTGTGGATTAATTTACTAATACAACCTACATGCTAAAGTGAATCAATGATTGCGAAAATTTCCCGCATAAGTGGGAGAGCTGCGGGAATTATTAAAATTATGCGCAATACACGCGCCGTAATTCGAGCCCTGAATTGGCTACATTCAAAAGCACAACAGTATCGATGCGGGAGCTGCCATATCGATACGCGCATCGCCAGGAGTTCATGACGATGTATCTTTGTATCAATATTCTGAACACAGCCCTATTAGTATTAAAATAAAATCTGAATTGTCTGCAAAATAATTATTTTGTTTGTTTAATTAAAGATCGTGCATACAGGGCTCTCATGCGACCAAAATTTGTAAGGGTGCGACTAAAATATTTCCTAGGTCGCACCCGTGCACGTAACATCCTCACATCCGCTGCCTCTTCACAAACGTAGCATTTGCTCTCTTTTGTCGCAACTCACACTCATGGTTGGATCATATCGTGGTCTAAACCAATCAGAGACAGAGATGGGGCGGGTCTTTGCCTCTGATTGGCTGTGGTCCAGATGTTCCTGTAGGCCTACACTGCTCCGTGCTGTGTGATTGAAATTGCGACCTGAGCACCCGTTTACAATGTCAGTGAAATGTGACCCAGTTCTGATTTTTGCTCATATGTGACAGATCTGATGTGTTCTATGACCGTGTAGCCTAAACAGGAAAAAACGCATGTATTCGGATATTTCGAGATCGGTTTCAGGCCTCGTTCATTTGTGGAAATAAATCAGATATATGCCAATGCGTCATGTAAACAGGCAGATCGGATTTTCTGATGCATGAGGCTACGTCTCCGCGGTTTAATGACGAGAGGAACCCCGACGCGCATCTGCAAAGGTATGGATGACGACACGTTGTGACGTCGTAGGAGAGGAATGTGGACAAACGTATAAAGATAACATAAACATATAAAGGTTGGCTTGCTCATCCTAAAATTTCAGACCCACTGCTCCTCATTAATCTCATGAAAGTGCGTCTATAGCACAAATTTTATTTATCGTGCCATTTAAGCCAAAAATATTGCGTGCATATGATACGCACTTTATGGCATGCAATACGCACGTTTACAGTGCGTATCATATGCACGCAAAAACTATTTTGCCGTATAAATGGCACGAGAAATAAAATTCGTTCTATAGACGCACTTTCATGAGATCGTTTATGTTCCCACCACTCCTGAGATCTCTCTCGCTGCACGTTCGTCCATCTGTGCAATAACCCCCTTTAAACATGCGCGATGTTTCAGATCTATGTCAAGTGTAAACACATGAGTCGGATATGGGTCACAATTTAAAGAAAGTGTAAATGGACTGTCAAAAAAATCGAATATAGGCAACAAATCAGAATTGGGCACCAAGACCTACAGTGTAAACGAGCCAACGGCAATCAGCATCAGCAAAATAAACGCAAGAAAACAGATGACGAACAATGAAAAGACATAGACACATGGAGAGTTTTTTTCTTTAAGAAAAGTAGGCCCAACACTCTCCCCGTCAATGCTCCAACAACAGCCCAGACATGGAGCTACTTCAGCCATCAGTTCAGGGAAGCACCTAAATTTTGTGCTGGTGCACCTAAATAAAAAAATTAGGCGCACCAGTGCAACCAAGGCAAAAAGTTAGTCTGGAGCCCTGTGCATAAGTCCCGACTGATTAGCCCCTGATACGTCTCTCAACATACACCGCACACACAGATACATATTGCCTAAACTTTATTGAAAACTCATAAAAATTGAGAAATTTCTTGTGAGGACCAACAACCCAACTGACGCACCACCAGCTGCAAAAAAAGCTTTGAAGGTACGATGAAGCATAGGCTACCTGGAGTTTGGGTTTACAGTCACGGCTGATCTGAGACCTCAGTGTGTCGTGTACGTGCCGAGGTGCTGGCAAACGACAGTATGAAGCCCTGCAAATTAAAAAGGCACCTCGAAACTGTTATATCTTTAAAGAACATGAGAAGACGTGGGTAATCTTTTAAGTCCTTACTGAACTTAAGCATATAACATAGACCACATCTAGCCTGGTCAACTCCAGGAAACACACTGGCAAGAAAACATATATCTCCACCCCAGAACAACCACGCCCTCCCCAGGCTTTTAGTCTTTTAAAGGAACCTCACTCTTACAATAGGCAGTCAATACATTACACCCCTTTTCCCCAGTCCACAAAGTCTGAAAACCTTCTTGGAGGGTGATGCTCTCTTACAGGGTACCTCCGAGAATGAGGGGACTCAGACATGCCCTCAGCTCCAGCTCCAGTAAGGTCAACATCAGGGTTTTCCACATCTAATGCAGGCGGCTATAACTCAAGCATCTCAGCCCCCGGGGACTCAGGCAGAGGGACAGTGTAGCCACCTGGCTCAGGCCATGATTGGTCGGATAAGGTTGCCGTCCTGTCCAGCAGCTGGTCAACATGTCGCCTGTGCATTTGCCCATCACTAGCTCTGACCTTGTACGACAGGGGACCTGTGACATCTACAATGATTCCAGGCATCCACTTAGAATCTCTGTCGTAGCTTCTCATGTACACCAAGTCCTTAGGTCTAAACTCTCTGACTGTGCCAGGGCATTTTTCAGCATTAAGCTCCTGTCTGCGAAGCATATCACCATCATGGTCAGGGTGCAGACGATCCAGGGCTGTGGTGAGTCGCCGATTCATGAGCAACTCAGCAGGACTTTTTACAGTAGATGAATTGGGTGTGACGTGCTGTGACAACAAGAAACAGGCGAGCCTGGTCTGCCACTCGCCCTTGGTGATGCGAGACAGGGCCTCCTTTGTTGTCTGTACCATGCGTTCAGCTTGACCATTTGAGCTTGGTGATATGGTGCTGTAGTGACATGTCGAATGCCGTTTCGCTCTGCAAACTCTTGGAATTCCGCAGAAGTGAACGAAGCACCATTGTCTGAGACTATGACGTCAGGCAAACCATGTGTTGCAAAAAGTAGTCTCAGTGTGTTGATGACGGCTGATGATGACATGGAACTCATCAGAGACACCTCCAGCCACTTGCTATGTGCATCAACTACTATGAGAAATACTTTGCCCTGAAAAGGGCCTGCAAAGTCAATATGCAGCCGCGACCATCTTTTTGTCATCTAACTTCCAAGGGTGCACTTTCGCCTTAGGTGGTGCATGACGTGACATCTAACAGGTTTCACATGCCTTGACAGTCTCCTCAATGTCTCGGTCCATGCCCGGCCACCACACATAACTCCCTGCGAGTCCCTTCATGCGTACCATACCCGGGTGCACGTCATGCAACATATCCTGTACTTCTCTCCTTGCCAAGCAAGGAACAACCACAGGGCTTCCCCATAGCAAACAGTTCGTGTGCGCAGAGAGTTCATGGCGGCGTGAAAGGAATGGTTTGAACCGGCTATCCATTACATCAGGTGGCCACCCATACAGCACCCAGCGCATTACTCGTGCTATGACACTGTCTTTGCGTGTAAGGTTAGCGATTCGCTCAGCATGCATAGGTGAATCTGGCACCATTTCAAGTAGCAACACTTCCAATGGTGGTGGTGTAACCGCATCAGATGCCGGCAAGGGTAAGCGACTCAGGGCATCAGCATTGCCCATTTGTTTGCCCGGTCTGCAACATAGCTCATAGTCGTAAGCTCCAATGATCAAACTCCAACGTAGCATCCGTGGCGAAAGGATGGTAGGCATTGGCTTGGAATGGTGCAGGAGTCCCAGCAGGGGTTTGTGACCTGTAAAAATCACGAAATGGCGGCCTGCGAGATATTGGTGAAACTTTCTGACTGCAAAAACAACCGCCAATGCTTCCTTATCAATTTGGGCATAATTCAGCTCTGTGGTGGACATTGTTCTGGAAGCAAAGCAAATGGGCCTCTCCTGGCCATCACATTCCATGTGGAACAATAAAGCCCCAAGCCCATAGGGTGAGGCGTCGCAAACCACTGCCAGGGGTTTCTTTTCATCATAGTGGACCAGCACTTTATCCGTTTGCAGCAACTCTTTCGCCTGAGCATATGCCATCTTGTGCTTCACAACTCACTGCCAAGTAGTAGACTGGTCTAGAAGGCGATGCAGGGGTTCCAGGACGGTGGCCTTATTTGGAAGAAAACAGCTGTAAAATTTAAGCAGCCCCAAGAACGCCTGAAGTTCTGTTTTGTTCTGTGGGGGCGGAGCTTTTTGGATAGCATCCACTTTTTCACGGGTTGGTTTGATGCCATCTTTATCCACTCTAAACCCCAAAAACTCCACTTGATTAGCAGCAAAAATGCTTTTCTCTTTCTTTAGTCGCAGCCCAGCTTCAGCGAAGCACTTCAGTACGGCCCGTAGCTGTGCATTGTGTTCTTCCATGGTTTTGCCTGAAATCAGTATGTCATCCAGGTATGGTTGGACTCCTGGAATTCCTGCGAGCAAAGTGTCCATAAATCTTTGAAATATTGAAACAGCTGTTGACACCCCAAATTGCAACCGTCGAGCCCGGAAAAGCCCACGGTGAGTATTAATAGTCAGTAAGTCGGTTGCGTCATCATCCACTGGAAGTTACTGATAAGCCTGTTTCAGGTCAAGTTTAGTGAAAGCTACTCCTCGAGCTAGTTTAGAGAACAGTTCAGATACTGTGGGTATAGGGTACACATCTGGCTTAACAGCTGTATTCACCGTACAGCGGTAATCACCGCAAATCCTCAGGCCCCCATCCTTTTTTGCTACAGCCACTATAGGTGTGGCCCACTTTGCATGGCGAACAGGTTCAACAATTAATATATATATATATATATATATATATATATATATATATATATATATATATATATATATATATATATATATATATATATATATATATATATTATCCTCTCAGAGAGCTCCTAACTTAACCTAAAAATTCCTTGCCAGGAGTTTTAGCTTAGAAGTGATTCCAGAACATTTTCAGTGAACTCTGAGCAAGGAATGGATGGAAAATCCTATCTCAGTGAGGAGGTGTGGTTGACCCGTTGCTAGGTATGAGTCATCATTTCAAAAGCCGTGATTGGTGGATCCTACAAGTTTGATGAAAATGAACTTTTGGTGATAATGAGCAAAGGATGTACCCTCAAATCAATAAACATAATTATACACTCTAATCTTATGCAGACTGTAATTGTAAATAATATTTCACATTCAAGAAAATATCTGGAAAATTAATAGTAAGCTGTAGGGGTTATAGCCTAACATTAGAATCTAAAATATGTGAAAACTTAAGCTCATTACATCCTGTTCAAATAATGATTCGTGTCTTATTTGCTCATTTTAATATCCTAGCTGGCATATTTTGTACTTTCACTCCCATATGGACCCCATTGAAAACAAGATGGCCTATCTCAAGGGGCTGTCCTTAATGAGGTAGAAACTGCAACGTTACAACTCAGTGTGGTCTTAACGAGGGAACACGGCTCAGCTTTTATCAATGTCTGTGATTGCTGGCTGGTCTATTTATGAAGGCTTGTTAACAGATATCCTACAAACACAGAAAATGGAGAAAAAAAGGATGAGCAAAAAGTAGTGTGTCTCCTGCCTCCTTGGCCATTTTGTGCAGCTGCTTATGGGAACTCCTAAGCCACTAAAAGTCATCTTCCATGCTCTTAGCAGATCTCACCTTAGGAGCCCTTTTAAGCACTAGGAATCTTGAGGAATAGCTTTTATATTAACTAGGATTTTTGTGTCACTTTTAGGGGAAATTCTAAGAAAACGTCATGACTCTGAGAATTTTCTTAGAATTTGGCCGCTAGGAGCCACTTTTTGCACAAAAATTCTTTAGGGATACGGGCCCAGGTTGTGATCGGATGCAAAAGTTCCTTCAACTCATCAGCCCAAAACATGGGGTGACAGTGAGCATGAGTTTGCTGAAAACCTGGTGTCTGACCATGACTACACTCTTAAAATAAAATGTTCTAAATGAGTTTTTTTGCAGTGATGCCATCGAATAATTATTTTCTTAAATTTTTTGTTCTCCAAAGAATCTTTGAGTAAACAGCTCGTAAAATAACCATTTTTTTTTATTAATGTAAAGAACATTTTAATGATCTAAAAGTGTAACTGCAGGGTAAATGAAAAAAAGATATGACAGACAAATATAACACATGCGGAAAGTAAAAAATATACATGTCAAAATAGCATTCACAGACAAGTCACAAGTTGTTTGTAGCTCTAAATATTCAGGAAACACAGTCCCCATAACATCACAGCTGAAATGCAATTAGTAACACTTATTAAATGTGAAATAAAAGCTCTCCCACTAATAGGATTCTATAGTCCATATCACAATGATAAAGATATTACAGGATTATGGCATGTAAGTGTGAAATAAGTCAAACCATACCAGTTTTTTTTTTCATTAAGCATATATTTCCATAAAGACAAAACACCAAACACAAAAAGCATCGAGTTAGTAAAAGGTCTATAGGCTCAGATTATAGACCATATAAAGATTCAGTGACATCACATTGTGAGACTGAGCAGAATAGTCAAACTGCTCCATGAGCAGAGGACACAAATATACATAAATATATGTGAACTTGCAGATGGTAAGGTAGCCATACATCCAAAAACGAAAAAACAAAGAGGAGGTATAGCTACCACCTCAGTTTAATACCTGTTGAGAACAACCGTGCAGATGCACTATCTAACATAGTTCAGTCAGTCACAGCTGAAATTGTTGCTTGCGTGATGTAAAACCAACAAAACCTGCGGGAGCAGCATTCCACCCATTGTCTTTATCACATGTTGTTCGTGTCAAACGTATCACACGTTTGGATCTTGTGGTTAGCCAATGGTACTGTGTAAAGAATTAAAAGCCTTTAATTGATTCAACTTTTTCAAGATAAATAATGCACAGTTTTTTTAGCTGTCATGTAGATGGCATGTGTCAATAATGTGTTTCACATGTATACTGATGAAGTGACACAAAAACCTGTGAGTTAGTCCAAACCATCCATGCATGTTCCAGAGATCTTACAGGATATCAAACAAAATATAATCTTCAAAAACAACAATTAATCCAAGGCACTCGAATTGTGTAGAAAAAAGTTAAAAAGCCTTTATTGAATCGTGGCTTTTAGCAGTAAAATTGGTGACAGATACACCTAAGCGTTGCGGCTTATAACTTTGTCAGGGTGTGTGCCTTTTTTCTACACAATTCGAGTGCCTTGGGATAATTATGCTCAAAAACAAAAATTAATCCAAGCAACCAAAGAGCATTGAGATTTCACACCCTGTGCAGCACTTCTTTTGCATTCTTTGCTGTGATAAAATATAATCTTCTTTTGCCATTTGCAATTTACAAAGCATTCGACAATTCATATTCAGTGCCTTAATATCACATTTAAGGAGGAATAAGTCTCATTCCTGCGCCTTATAAAAAATTGTGAAGCAAAATACTAGACTTTGCAAAGAACTTTACAATTTATACATGCCTTTAGATGTATTCCATTTAAAGAAAGAAAGAAAGAAAGAAAGAAATAAGCAAAAAGTAATAATACACTGAAGTTTTAGATGTGAATACTAAACAACCACTCAAAACATCATTGTGGTTTCATTACATTATCCACCATTCAACCCATCATCTGCTCTGACCAGAACAGTTGCTTCCCTTCAGTCTCCCGGGACTTTGTTACAACATTATGTCTAAACCTAAACAGCATCCATACAGTGCATAAAGTGAGGACCCAGAAGCTATATAGGAAAAGACATCACTCATTTTTTCTCCATAGGTAAATCTGCTACAGAACCTTGAGTTGAACTACACCAAGTTAACACTGGCACTTATTTATTGATACCCGTGTGACATATTTATTGATCCACATTTGCCACTTAAATTACATTTGCGTTACAATTCCCTTTATGAAACAAAGGTCAATTCATTGTTACGAGCATCTTTTTCATAAAATAATGTGCTCGTAAATATTAAATTGCCCCTATTATTTTTCAAATATTACCTTTCATGTAGGCCTAGTGTGTAATATAGCTGTTTGTTAATATGTAAAATGTCTGCAAAGTTTTAAAGATCAAAGTGCATGACAAATAAAGTTATTGTCTCCCAAAAGAAAGAAACGATTCTGAACTGCTAAAATGAGTCTTCAACAATTCCAGTCTCACTTCCTGCTACATACCTATGTAACTAAAACAATTTTGCATAATGCAAAACACTGAGGAAGCCTCCGGAGCTGAAATTCAGATATGGCATTTCGTTTCCAACTCCTGCTGTAAGTGGTAGACCAATCAGAACATACGGGGCCGTCTGAAGAATCAGAGCAGAGTAGGCTCGTGGAAAGGAGGGGTTAGTGAGAAGAAATCTTCAAACAAACCATTTTCACACTCTTTGAGAAATAAGGTGATGTGCAATGTATAGATGAGAAAGTCAAAGTGTTTTTTAACCTTTGATGCATGAAAACCTTAATCCAGGAGACCTCCAAAACAAAATCAGAAACCTTTAAAATAGCATAATAGGGGCACTTTAAACAAATCTTTATTTTACCCACAGGAAAACGAGACAACTGTGATGTCTCTTCAGTGCATCTATTTTTTTTCTATTTCCTCTTCTGTCATTAATATTTGATGTAGGTAGTAGACAAGTTATGTGCCTATGCTCATTGTCCAGGGATTTCACTTTTGCTCTAACATCTAACATGAATGGAACATAATTCTACGAGATTTAACAATACAAAGGTCATAATTTTGGCACTTAATCACATGAAGACATCTATTAGGCAAAGTTATTTTATACATGTAATTTACAACATTTCACATGTACCTTAGGTTTGTCAGGTAAAACTTACAATAAGGTTTCAATTTGTTAACAGCAGTCATATATTATTGTATAAATAAAACAATTGTATTATGAACAAACATGAATTAACAATGAATAATATATTTATAAACAAACAATGACCTAGATAAATACATGCTATCAGAATTGTTTAGTGTTAGTTCATGAAACCTAATGCATTAAGTGATATTAACAAATTAAACCTTAGGTTACACTTTATTTTAAGGTGTCATTGTTTCAGTGAAACTATACATTTAAGTACTGAGTAATATTAATTAACTGTGTATTTACTATAGGGGTTAGGGGTAGGATCCGGGTTTGGTTTAGGGTTAGTTGCATATAAATATGCATAATTGAAAGTTATTACTAAAGTAATTACATGTAACGTTTACAAGGACACTATAAAATAAAGTGTTATCAAACCTTATTGTAAAGCGGTACAGCTAAACTCGAGACCATCCTCTCGATACAGCTGTCTACAATGTTTTAATGAATTTTGGACTTTTTCACCAGATACAGCTGCCACATTTCCAAATATGTTAGGCCTTTCAGTCTTGACTCTGTCAACTCTTCTACTCTAATGTCTTTCTCCATTAGGTTTGTTCCTCTCATTTGTTTCCCACTTTCCAAAAAGCAGCTATTCAAAGGACATGAGGTTTGCTGGTATCTGCGGAAAACAATGTGATATTCCTTGAATTGCTTGTTAATTACACAACTTTTTTTTTTAATATGAGAACACACGTACCTGCGGTCTTGTACTCCTGCAAGCCTCGGCTAGATGTCTGTGCCAGATAATCGCTGAGAAACGTGATCCAGTCTGGAACTTGTAAACATTACCTGAAACCACAGATTAAAACAAATGAATTTCATGAGTTTATTCAAATGAAGTTGTGTGACATTGCAAATCTGCCATTTATAGAGCCAAAAAGTTTTTTCTTGAAGACATTTTATTGTAGCAATGACTGATTTCTTTCGTGGAAGATAATTCCTCACTTTTGTGTATATTCTGTGTGTGATTGCTGTGCAAGTTTCCTCTCCTAAGGCTAGTTAAATAAAGTATGGTGTTGTTGCAACTAGCCTACCACAGCATTCAACAAAGTGTCTGCATTTACAATTGGCATTCGGGTTAATACAACAGAGAAAATAGAGACTAGGAACAGATCTCCCGGTTTCACAGACAAGGCTTAAGCCTAGTCCGAGCTGTTTTAACTGAAAGCAACTTGCACTGACATATCATAAAGTGGCAGCAATTCTCCGCTGGACAGATGCAGACGGAGGCCATTAAGCACATCCTGCTACGGCGGCCAGCTGCTGTCTCCCCCCGCCACTGGCTTCCACCTCTGCTCCCGCACGGCCACAGCAGCAGCCTCCAGCCAAGTCACAACGCGGAGACGGCCACAGGATAGCAGCACAGCCCCTGCCAGATCCTCCAAGTGTCAGACCAAGCTGCGCTCCTGAGATGGGTGACCCAGTGATGGAGGGAACAGGTCTTCAAGAGATGGTTACCACACCATTCCTGGTGAATTATCTTTTGTTGAGTTGTATAACTGTTTGCCTAAATTCTCAAAAAAGAGCAGTTTCCTCTATCTCTGCCTCCCAAGAGGGCACGGACGGCAGTGTGCGACGCTATGCCTTGCCACTCTCATATCCCTTTTCTATCATCAGCTGGCAACAGTGTGCGGTTCGAGGATGAGATGTCTTCTCATGCCGACCAAACCATGGAGCCAGGACAGTGTTGCACCGCACACTCAGATCCCACTCCGGGATGCTCTGCCTTCTGGGTCGGGCCCCTGTGCTTTACCTCGCTGCCCCACTGGAGGTACATCTGTGGTCCCTCTGACCCCGCTTGTATGACCTGTGGAGGCCTGGCTAGCGCTTCCCAGACAGTCTCGCTGGCTCATTCGGACCATCAGACTCGGCTTTGCGATTCAGTTCGCCCGGCGTCCCCCCAAGTTCAGGGGGATGCAGTTCACTTCAGTGCTGAACAAGGATGCTTCTGTCCTGCGTGCGGAGATCACAGTCCTATTGGCAAGGGATGCCGGTCCCTCCAGCCGATATGAAGTCAGGGTTTTACAGCCCATACTTCATTTTACCCAAGAAAGGTGGTTGAGCACTGGCTTCATGACCGCGTCCCGAGACTGCATGGCAAAGCGGCACGAACTGGGTGACAATCACCCTGGCCTGTAGCCAAACCTTCAGCCCATGGTCATACCTTGAGTTTCTATGGGAAGGAGTTCCCCTAGAACAAGTGTCCAGGTTTGTTGTTGTCTCAACAAATGCCTACATCACTGGATGGGGTGCCATATGCAATTGGCACACAGCATTGGGCTCCTGGACAGGACCTCAACTGCAGTTGCACATCAACTGCCTCGCTAGCAATATGGCTTGCTCTACACCGCTTCAAATCGCTGCTACAGGGCAAGTATGTGCGGCCATTGCGTACATCAACCATCAGGGTGGTCTACTTGCATGTCGCAACGCGACCGCCATCTCCTCCCCGTTTAATCCCACCGGTCACAATTGTGACCGTAACTTTTTTCTTATTTCTCGAAGCTCTAAAAGTGTTGTTTTTGACTCTAGGCAAGAAATTCAACTTTTAAATGAAAAAATAGATTGTCTTGATTTAAATGTATCAATGTCATGTGACTAGTGCGAAAGGTCACATGACCAGATCAGTTTACTTCCTGCTTGCACATCTAGAAGAAGATGTCTTCCTCAGACTACTACAAAAAGAAGTAAGTAAAACATCTTAATTAACAGATATAACTATCAAAATTTGTACATATATTCTTAAAAGGGTCTACTACTCATATATTTTGAGAACTATACTCTTGCATATATATTTTGCTCATAAGAGGTGTACATTTGTTTACGGTCACAATTGTGACCGGTAGTATAACACATATAACACATTTCAATTCAAACCACAGGTTTTAGGTGTTAATCCTAGTTATCATTTGTTTATGTTTACACAGTTTAAAACTATCAGATGTGTATGACCTCTTAGATGTACGTGACTCCCCAAATGTTGTGTGCAGCATCACCGTCATTCCTACACTTGAAAAAGAGGCAATTGAAAGTGACTGTGATAGTGATGGCTCAGATTGGGAGTACCAGGGTGAAACGGCCCATTTACCACGTAGACTTTTGAATGGCGATGCAGAGGTGAACTATCTGGAGGATGAGACAGATGTTCATGAAAACCAATTGGTGTGCCCCACCCCCCCCCACCTCCCGTTGCAGCAGTCCGTGTTGAAGCAAACGTGCCCCCACTGCCATATCTTGGTGAGTCTCCCACAGTGCCCAGCCGGAAAAGGAGATGCCTTGAGGAAAATGAGACCCCGCAACACACACAAAAAAAACAGAAAACATCTCTTCAAAATAAGAAAAACAGGGACAGGGTTTTTAAAAGATCAAAACGACCTGCCACGTGCAAGATTCCAGCTTTCGTGACCTATGGCTCAACTGCAGCAGAGTGCATAAAGCAAACTAGACCCGATCCAGTCGATTTGTTCCTGTTGATGTACCCTCCTACTCTGAGGGAGCTCACTGTTTTATATGTCAAATATCTATTCAATGCAAACCAAAGGGAAGACACTTGATCTGAACATGGATGAGTTGCTGACTTTCTATGGGGTTCTTCTCACATCTGGCTACAGTTCTGTTCCACGGCGGCACATGTATTGGTCGTATGACCCTGATGTCTACAATGAAGCCATCTCAAATGCAATGAGAAGGAATAGCTTTGATGAGATAATGGCCTCAATCCATCTGGTAGATAACTCAGAAGCCACAAACGACCCTTTCTTCAAAGTACGGCCCATTTTAGTGCACTGAATGAGGCTTACAAAATGATGCCATACCAAAAATGGTTATCAGTTGACGAAAGCATGATACCTTATTATGGCAGGCATGGTTGCAAACAATTTATCAGGGGCAAACCAATCAGGTTTGGGTATAAATTGTGGAGCCTTTCATCACCTACAGGGTACATGTATCATATGGAGCCCTATTGTTGAGTGCACGCACATCTCCCTGAAACTGGCCTAGGACAGGGCCCAAGTGTTGTCCTTGGTCTAGCTGAACAAACGGAAGTTCCTACAGGGTGTAACTTTGTACACGACAACCTTTTCACCTCACTAAGCCTCATTGATGAAATGACAAAACGAGGTTATGGATGTCTTGGCACTCTGAGACCATGCCGCCTGCATGATGTCCCTTTCACAGATGTGAAGAATTTCCAAAAAATGCCTCGTGGAAGCTCTGAAGTCCTTACACAGGGGAAAAAGTTACTGGTATGGTGGAAGGATAACAATGTTGTAACCATGGCAACCAATACTGCTGAGAAGTATTCTGAGGGTGGATCTGCATGATCTTCAGGTGTCAAGATACAGGGCTATAATAAGGTCAAAAAAGTGGTGGTGGCCAATCTTTTCTTGGTCCCTTCAAAGTGCGTTAGTGAATAGCTGGTTGTTCTTCAGAGATATTGTTGGTAGTGAATATGACCTCCTGGCCTGTCAGCGATCTGTGTCCCTGGGTCTACTAAAAAGATACGGAAAACTACCTCTTGGCCATGGCAGAAGAGCTTCAATTGCAAAAACTGTCACTCAAGATTCTGCAAGAAGCGATGGAAAATCTCACTGGCCTGTGAACACAGGGAACCGTTCCCTCAGATGCAGATGGTGTGACAAGCGCAATGTAAATGCATGTGAGAAGTGTGATGCACCTCTCCACATTGAGAGCTTCAAGCTTTTTCATGGAGTCTAACCGATGTCTAACCGATGAACTGTGGTCTACTGTTTACTCAAATTAGTTCAAACTTTTTTATGAGACTGTGAAATAAGTACACTGTAGTTACTGATAGTACCCTATGCACTGCCCTAATATGTTCTGCACTATGTTTTAATGCACATCTTATGTCTGCCTGCTCTGACATGCAGAATGTTTTTTAAATGAAAGTGTGTTTGACTGACTGACTGAAAATGTATCAGAAAAAAATGACTCTGGACTGTTCTGATATTTTATAAGCTATGACTTATCCACTGTTAAAATGTTATATTATTGATAATTAAAAATTAATATCTTCCTGTTAAAAATGTTCAGAGACCATAATATATTTTATTTTACTTAATGTTATTTTAAAGTGTTGAATTCTACATGGTGTATGGTTTCCATGTCCTGGCTTCTGTTATTTATGAATGAGCCTACCTCAGATGAGTTTGCCAATTGTTTGTATTATTGTAAGTTTAAACATTGTGTAACTTAACAGTAATAAAGTTATGAAGTAAATTCTAACCATATCTCATTCTTATATGTTAAATATGTTACTGTTATTTTATGTTTTAAATATGTCAATAGGTCTAATTGAAGAATTTGTATGAATTCTGACTATGCTGTTTCCCACCGGTCACTAATGTGAGTATAAAACCTATTATTTCACTAACTTAACCAACATAAAATCAAAAAAGGCATAAAGTTTGTGTGTCAGGGAGGTCTAAGGAGTAAAATACATGTACTCAAATTGCAAGAAAAAAATTGGGATTAAACGGGTTAAGTCAGAAGTATCTGAGGTCGCTTCACGCCTCTCACATTCCAGACAAGTTCTCACGACAGCCCACATTCCCAGGAGAATGGCGAATCCACCCCCAGTTGATATGGAGACTTCAGGGCGGCACAGGTAAACCTGTTTTACTCTCCGGACACATCCCACTGCTACTCATATATAAAAAAACTTTGTTTATTTTATTAAATGTATGATGCATACAATCCGCCTTAATTTTTATTTTCATTCACTGCAAAGAGAAGTATGTTGGCATGTGTGGTTCTTTTGAAAAGTTTCCCTGGAAATACTTCCCTATTTAATGGGAATTTAAAAATTATATTACCAGCATAACAACTTGAGTAAATGTAGCTGTGTTTTAAATATTAACATATTTAATGTCATGCAATTACAGTATTATTAGCTCACTATCTTAGCCTTTTTCAATGCATTGGGTAAGGTAAATGGATAATATCAGTGATTCTTATTTCTTTATCAAAACACCAAAACTGGTACCGTTTTGGAGAGAAATTGGGTCTTTTTAATCTATTTAACCCATCTCATGGTTTGTGATGCTGAACTTTTGTATTGTCACGGCTCCACAAGATCTGCACACTCCCCCCACTCGTTCACTCTCCCCTGATTACTGATTCACAACACCTGTACCTCATCACCTGCTCACTATATAACATTCTATTCCATTTCATTTCCTTGTCTGGTTTCGTCTATTCATGGACACACAGACTATACCTCTACTCTTACCTGAACCACTTACCTGCGATCCATGTCGAGTAGCCTTTGGAATCTCTTTGCTGTCCGGCTGCGCACTCCAGTGCGCACAATTGCTGTGGAATTCCAACGCCCAAGTGACCAAATCACTCACCAACTTCATCAGTCATTTCAAAGAGGTGTTTGGCCAAACAGCATCTGAACTCTCCATCCACAATCAACTGTTTAATCTTCGTCAACGTAAACAATCAGTCTTCTCTTACACTCTTCAGTTTCGCACCTTAGCAGCATCTAGCGGATGGAATGAGACCGCCCTACTCACTGCCTTCCGTCACGGTCTTAACGTTGACATCCATCAACTAATGGTAATGTACGATGACTTGATGGGGTTGGATAGTTTCATACAGAAAACCATCCGCGTCTTTCAGCGCTTAACCGCCTGCATTAATTCATCATCCGCAACACATCCTCCGCCCACGGCACCACCTGTCGTTTTTCCAGTATCTGAACCCATGCAAATAAACCCATGCACTCAGAGAACATTACCTTCATGGTGCTGGAAGAATTCACTGCAGATCTCATCCTGGGACGCCCGTGGATGATCCAACACCAACCAAACATTGACTGGAACTCTGGTGAGATACTCCAATGGAGTGAAGAATGCTTCCAATCCTGTCTTCTGTTCAAAGAGTTCCCAGGAATGCACCCTCTTCTTCTAACCTGGTTCATCAGAACTTCACCATCAACTCTACCTCCATTGAAAGTCCTGAAATTGCTCACAAGATAGATGTTCCGTCAGAGTACTGGGCGTTCCAAAATTTTTTCAGTAAACAACTAGCTACCAAATTACCACCTCATCGGCCATGGGACTGTGCTATCGACCTTCTACCTGAGGCCACCTTACCTAAGGGTAGGGTATATCCTTTGTCCATCCCAGAGCAGAAGGCCACGGAGGAGTATATAGAGGAAGCCCTGCAACAGTTTATTTGTCCATCCACGTCCCCTGCCGCTTCCAGTTTCTTCTTTGTATCCAAGAAGGACAGAGGCTTGAGGCCGTGCATAGACTACCGCCCTCTCAGCTCTCAGACTATCAAATTCAGCTACCCCCTTCCTCTGGTCCCCGCAGCCCTGGAAAAACTGAAAGGAGCTCGCATTCTCTCGAAGTTGGACCTGCGTAGCGCCTATAATCTCATCCGTATCCATCGAGGTGACGAGTGGAAGACGGCCTTCATCACACCCACAGGTCACTACGAATACCAGGTTATGCCGTATGGCCTGTCCAACTCTCCAGCTGTGTTTCAGTGGTACATGAATGAGGTATTCCGGGATTTCCTCAATCGATTTGTGGTGGTTTACATCGATGACATCCTCATTTATTCCCGGAACCTCTCAGAACATCACCAACACGTTGCGCAGGTCCTAGAGAAACTTCGACTTCATCAACTATATCTCAAACTCGAGAAATGCAAGTTCCACACCACCTCCGTTCACTTCCTAGGGTATGTGATCGACCAACACGGAACTGGCCTCAACACACTTGAAGTTAAAGAACTTCAACGCTTCCAAGGATTTGCTAATTTCTCACCGAAGGTTCATCAACAACTACAGTCTCATCAGCTCACCAATGACTTCCACCCTCAAAGGCCGGCCCAAGTCTCTGTCCTTCACCCCTGAAGCCTCCAATCTTCCATCGACTAAAAGAAGCCTTTCAGACCGCTCCGATCCTGGTCCATCCGAATTCTGATCTGCCCTTCATCGTAGATGCCATCGTAGAAGTAGATGCCTCCTCTACCGGGGGCAGAGCGGTTCTTTCCCAGCGGTAGGGTGACCCTCCTAGACTCCATCCATGTGCCTTGTACTCTAAGAAGCTATCCTCGACGGAGCAGGACTATGACATCGGTAGCAGAGAGCTGCTCACCATCAAATTGGCCTTAGAGGAGTGGACACATTGGCTGGAGGGAGCTATTCACAAATTCGAGGTAATCACCGACCACCGTAATCTGGAATATCTAAGAGAGGCTAAGCGACTGAATCCCCGCCAGGCCGGATGGGCGTTCTACTTCACCCGGTTCAACTTCACCATAACCCATCGTCCTGGAGTCAAGAACTGCAAAGCGGATGCCCTTTCTCGTCTTCACCAAACTACTACAGAAGAGACCCTTCCTGAACCCATTCTCCCTCCAGCCATGATCGTCAGTCCCATTACGTGGAAGATAGACGAACAAATCTCTCAAGAAAATCACGCCAACCCTGCTCCGCCGGCAGCCCACACATCTCCGGGCTCTAGACACCCAGGTAGCCGGCGTACCCTCTCACTCCTATGTTGGCGCTACTGGTGGCCCTCCATGCCTCAGGATATCTCCCGGTACGTCAAGGGTTGCTCAGTCTGCGCCATTACCAACACCCAGAGGAAGGTCCCTGAAGGTAAACTGGTCCCTCTTCCGATTCCACATCGACCCTGGTCTCACATCGGAATAGATTTTATGATCTTCCTAATTCAAAGAATTACACGTGCATCTTCGTCATCGTGGATCGTTTCTCCAAGGCCTACAGATTGATACCACAACCCGGTCTGCCTACAGTGTTCGAAGCCCCGATACTCTTTTCCAGCAGGTGTTCAGAAACTTCGGCATCCCCGAGGACATTGTGTCTGACCGTTTTTCCCAGTTTATCTCCAGAGTGTGGCAGGCCTTCTTCAAACTCCTAGGAGTCTCCGTGAGCCTTTCCTCGGGATACCACCCTCAAACCAACGGTCAGACTGAGCGCAAAATCCAATAGATTGGGAGATACCCGAGATCCTATTGCCACCAGAACCAGGACAGCTAGAGCCAATACCTCCCCTGGGCAGAATATGCACAGAATTCCCTTCGCCAATCCACCACTGGGCTCACCCCGTTCCAGTGTATGTTAGGGTACCAACCCCGCTGTTTCCCTGGTCGGGTGAGCCCTCGGAGGTGCCAGCCGTCAACCAGTGGTTCGAGCAGAACGAGAGGGTAGGGGACTCAGCTCACGTGCATCTCCAACGGGCAGTGCAAAGACACAAGACTCAGGCTGACCGCCGTCGGATCGAAGTCACCTACAGGCTCAACTTACCCCCACACTACAGAATTTCACCTTCCTTCCATGTGTCACTCCTAAAGCCTTACACTGAACCTGTTTCTTCTCCTCCCACAGATCCTGGTGATGCCGATGTACCTCCTTCTCCCAACCTTGCTGAAGAGGAACATATCTACCGGGTTCGAGACATTCTAGATTTACGACGACGAGGTACCAGAATAGAGTACCTCATCGACTGGGAGGACTTCGGACCAGAGGAACACTCATGGCTCCCATGTGATGATATCCTCGATCTAGCACTCCTCAACCAATTCCACACCGAGCACCCAGATCAGCCAGCTCCCAGAGGTTGTGGTAGACCTCGTCGTCATCGCCGTCGTCTTTCCATCCAGTCGTCAGGAGCCGCCCATGGAGGAGGGGGTACTGTCACAGCTCCACCAGATCTGCACACTCCGCCCACTCGTTCACTCTCCCCTGATTACTGATTCACAACACCTGTTCCTCATCACCTGCTCACTATATAACATTCACTTCCATTTCACTTCCTTGTCTGGTCTCGTCTATTCATGGACACACAGACTAGACCTCTACTCTTACCTGAACCACTTACCTGCGATCCCTGTCATCCGACTTTGTTCCACGAACCTTCTGCCATCTTCAGTGACTCTCCAGTGTTTACCTTCCAGCTCGTTTTGATCACCATCTGTAAAGGACAGTTCAGTTACTCATCAGCTAAGTTCCATTCATCTCATCTTCATTTTATTCAACTCACCATTTACATCTGCTTGCTTCCGTGCTTCTGTTCAAATAAACATCTGTTGTATTTCACTCACCTGTCTGCCTCATCACTATCCGTGACACGTATGAGTTTCTAAAGGTTGTTGAATTCTTTTGAATGTTACGTTATATTTCTGAAGAATTATATTTTAAGTGACAAGTATTAAATGTTCATTCGTGACTAGAAGAGTAACAGTACCTCTTTCAGGATCAGTGAGCTGGAAAATATTTGGATGTTCAGGGTTTTCTGGCAGCACCACAATCCAACCAGTCAGCGTGATCTTTTTACATGGCCTGGATTTATACTTGAGATAAAAATCCACAATTACAAAGAGGTTATGCAAAGAAGTTAATTTAAATGTAAACTTAATTTAAGTTTGAATTTGAAGTAGCAACACTGATATTTCCTTGAATTGTTTTCCAAATGCAGTTAGGTTGAACATAATTTATTTAAATAACATTCTTAAAGCTGAAGTGTGTAAATAAAATAACTGTTTTCAAACTTCCCCGTCTGCCATTGGTCGTGTCAATTTATTAGACACATTTATTAAATCAGTTTGGTTAAAATAATTAAATTGTTTTAACTAGCATGATAATAACATCTACATATTAATTATTTGACAATGTAAAGTCTAAATAATGATGCCACCTCATAAAAAAAGCTCTTAATAACATATCACTCTAAATTGCAACGTAGACGCATGCATTTTCTGTAAAGCTGCTTTGAAACAATATTTTAAAAAGAGCTATACAAATAAATGTGAATTTAATTGAACTCTGTTTTCTTACCGGATTGAAGAAAATTAATCACTTACATGTCTTCGCTCATTTGCTCTTAGAGCTTTAGAACCAAAATAGATGAGAATGGAGCCGGATAGGACAATCCAGTAGCGCTTCCAGGATGAGAGCTGGCGTAAAGAAAACAAGAGTGCAAATCAATTTAAGAGACAGATTAAGTGCTCATCTCTATTAACTCTAAAAGACGAGTATTTTATTGACCGTATATCCATCTTTATTCCTTTATTAATTTACTAATAACCAAGACAGACCCATTGAAACTTAATAATAATAATTCGTTACATTTATATAGTGCTTTTTCTGGGACCTCAGAGCGCTTTACATGGAATGCTTTACATCTCCACCACCAATGTGCAGCATCCACCTGGATGATGCGACTTCAGCCATATTGCGCCAGGACACCACCACACACCAGCTTACTGGTGGACAGGAGACAGTGATGAAGCCAATCAGTATATATAAATGGGGATGATTAGGAGGCCATGATGGACAGAGGCCAAGGGGCAAATTTGGGATTTTTAATGACCACAGAGAGTCAAGACCTCGGTCTAATGTCTCATCCGAAGGACGGTGCTCTTTGACAGTGGGGCGTTAGGACCCACACAGACTACAGGGTGAGCACCCCCTGCTGGCCTTAAAACTTCTTCCAGCAGCAACCTGGTTTTCTCAGAAGGTCTCCCATTCAGGTCATAACCAGGCTCAGCCCTGCTTAGCTTCAGTGGGCAACCAGTCTTGGGCTACAGGGTGTTTGAACTTCCAAAGTCTAGTACAAGCATTTTCTAAAGACATGGATTCTGCAGTTTATAATGGATTTAAGTAAAGTTACCAAGTACCTGAGCCGAGTTTATACATTAGTCTCAAAGGCTGCATTTATTTGATTGAAAAATACAGTAAAAACAGTAATATTGTGAAATTTCACATTTTATGAAATTTTAGTATTTTAGTAATTACTTTTTATTTTATTTTAATGTAATTTAAATTGTAATTTATTCCTTTCATGGCAAAGCTGAATTTTCAGCAGCAATTACTCCAGTATTCAGTGGAGTAATCCACTGAATCATTCTAATATGCTGATTTGGTGTTCAAGATATATTTATTATTATTATCAATTTTGAAAATAGTTGTGCCACTTAATATTTTTGTGGAAACCTTGATGCATATTTTTCAGGATTAGAAACCATGTAAAAGTCTTTACTGTCACTTTTGATCAATTTAAAGCATACTTTCTGAATCAAAGTATTAAGTATTATACTTTGCAAGTACTAGTGCCTTGTCTTTTTGATGTAAAATGCAACTTTGTTTTTGCCTCATTCCATCATAACTTTCTGGACCGGTATGATCACGGCATCCTTAAAATTTAACCGATAAGTGTCATATTTTCTTTAAAAAACATTACATTTACTTTTATAAGGGTTCAAACTAGGCTCGTTCAGATTTGGCAAAACATTCTGTGTGCAATTATAGAAGACATTTGGGCAACGCCTTACCTACACACATAATAAGCAAGCCAGCTCACCAAATAGTAATTTGCATATTACAGAGTTTGATAAGGTTCAAATCTCCAAAATCCTCAGTGGGTAAAAGCTTCAAACCAAAAACACATCTATATGATTTCTACAAAAAATTCCACATTTAAACTGACAATAAACTTACCTTTGTAAGAAATGAGTGATGTACAAATTCATCAAAGTCATGTCTAATCTAATAGTTTCAACAAGGTTAACTTACTGGTCATAATTGGGATATGGGATAAAAATACATGGTCATGTTTAATTTTTGAAATTTTACAGATAAATTTGACTGGACACTTACAGTTGGTTTTTTACCCTCCTTCATCAGTGTCTTTCTCCGCAGGGGTCCTTCAATGGTTATGCTGCTCAAAGAACTGCATTCATAGCTGGATACGGACCCTGGGGTGCTGATGATGAAGTAAGAGGATCATATTTACCTCACAGTTTGCCCAAGCATGATGTAATGAGGAACAAATCAGTTGGAAAAAAGACAATTGTACACTAGAAAGACCCATTTGAATAGTTAAAAAGACAATAGTATGAATTTGAGTTATGTGCTTTATGGACACACAATGAACAGCTATAAGGTTTCCTACCCATAAATATAACTTCTGCTTCTAGGAGAGTTACAGATTGGGACTCGCCAGTTTGGACCAAGTGTTGCGTACATACGGCCTCTGAAAGTGATAAGGAGGAGGGATGTGTTTTTCATTTTGTATTAAGAAAATAGTCACAGATAAATGACAAACAGGTTGACAGCTGACATTCCGAACATTGCTACAAAAAACAGCAAATGTGTACAACTTTAAGAGGGAAAAAGGACAAAATACACACACACACACACACACACACACACACACACACACACACACACACACACACACACACACACACACACACACACACACACACACACACACACACACACACAAACATGCAACCAAACAGAAAACACTAATTGCAATTTATATTCTATTCTAATGAATAATAATGATGTGTAAGTAGCCTTACCTCTCAACAGTACTTGATAATTCATCACTAAAAGAGCTCTCTCTACTGCCTGCAGAGGGACAGAGAAAAGGTGAATGTAAAAAAAAAAATCATCTTCTTTTCTTAAAATAAATTCATGAAAGGTGGTAACAGAAAAAAAAACCCACAATGAAGATGACAGGCCTATTAAGGAATAAATGAATGTTAAGTGTTCAAAAGGCAAAAACCCACTGCTCAAAATCTTGAACACCACTCCCATCTAGTGGTGATAAATCAAAGACAAACACAAGTCCAACACAGCAGTGATATTTTATGGTGGTAATGGTGGAACACTCATAAATTAGGACCCATAAATCCTTGCACTAATCCTGTGTTAGTGGAACAAAGACTGAGATTGTGCACAATAGGAATAAACTGCAGTACCCAGTGAGATGCCGTTGGTAAATACTGAATCATGTGTGTGGTTTCTGACAGGACTGTGAGACTCTAAGAAGCTGTCATCCAGTAGGTGTCGAGCCTTTTCTTTTGCAGGGAATGTCGCACTTTTACTCTCCACTACACCAAACTGGCACATCATACTGTGATGAGACGGGTGAAGTGAAACAGAGAGAGGCAGTCAGATTAAGAAATGTGTTCCCTTGTGAAAAAGCTGTGCAGTTGTATTGAATGTTTACTAGCAGATAATATAATACTAATGAAATAAATGGCCACTTAAGTGTACTTGAAGAGAGTACATTTTTATGACTATGTTTCTTAACACACTTAAAAAAGTGCACTTTGTAAAAATGTCAAATTAAAAGTTTTACTTTAAAATGATTTTAAATCATTGTTTACTCTTTTGTAATTCTTTATAAAAATAAACTTATTTTGATGTGTTGACTAACATACTAAAACACATGCAAGGTACTTGATTATAGGTTTAACTGTAGTGTGTTATTCAATATTACATATAAAGTTAACATATTTGAAGAGCACTAAAATGCAACTTAATTTAACTTAATTTAAATACTTGACAAGTTTCAATAGAAATTTCATCAAATCATATTTTAGTTTATCATAAATGCTCATCAGTACATCCATTCATTAGTAAGCTTAAACCATATTTCCAAAGAAAATAGAACTGTGAAATTACATATAAAGATGTGCATAAGTGGGTAAAAAAGCACACAACAGTTCAGCTAATTGAATTTAACATCCATTTAAAATATAATACATTCTTATTTCATTGTGTCTGAAAACATTACATTAATTTCACACTTACACATATATTCAGTATATCATTCCTGTACTCTTGCTAACTATGCTAAATTTTAAAAAGGTTAAAGGCAACTGTTATTTATCGCCATTTTGGATCAAAGTTATATACTTCGTATTTATTTTAATTCCTTGTGTTGTGATTGGTAAACTTTTCACACAATGTACTGTGATACTTACTTATTCCCCAGACTGTGGCTCTTTCTGTGTCGGGCAGGAGGTGGTGTTGGGAGGTGGGCAACCACTGATGTATCAGGACAGGTCGGTCGTCGGTTATACCGACTGAGGTTATACACTTCTGAGGGTCCTGTACACACACACGTTTTCATGTTTTATTGGGACTTTCCATAGACATAATGATTTTATACTGTACAAACGCTATCCTCTAAACATAAACCTCAGAAAATCACAGAAAACGTTCTGTATTTTCATCATTTAGAGTGTTTTATAAGCTGTTTTCCTCATGGGGACCAAAAAATGTCCCCTCAAGATCAAAGATTTCTGGCATTGCCATCCTTTTGGGGTAATTTTGTTCCCATAATGTAGGGCATACCTGAACACACACACACACGGACGCACGCACGCACGCACACACACACACACACACACACACACGTACGTTGTGTTTTCATGTTTTATGGGGACTTTCCATAGACATAATGATTTTTATACTGTACAGACTGTATATTCTATTCCCTTACACTAACCCTATCCCTAAACCTGCCCATCACAGGAAACATTCTGCATTTTTACATTTTCAAAGAACATCACTTAGTATGATTTATAAGCTGATTTCCTCATGGGGACCAAAAAATGTCCCCACACGAACAAGGATTTAGGATATTGCCATCCTTGTGGGAACATTTTGTCCCCATAACGTAGGGTTGACCAGGCCACACACACACACACACACACACACACACACACACACACACACACACACACACACACACACACACACACACACACACACACACACACACACACTATTAAGGTCTTAAAGATCTCCTTGCTTGTTAAAACATTGAAGCTACATTGAGACATACAGGTCCTTCTAAAAAAATTTGCATATTGTGATAAAGTTCATTATTTTCCATAATGTAATGATAAAAATTAAACTTTCATATATTTTAGATTCATTGCACAACAACTGAAATATTTCAGGTCTTTTATTGTTTTAATACTGATGATTTTGGCATACAGCTCATGAAAACCCCAAATTCCTGTCTCAAAAAATTAGCATATTTCATCCGACCAATAAAAGAAGTGTTTTTAATACAAAAAAAAAGTCAACCTTCAAATAATTATGTCAGTTATGCACTCAATACTTGGTTGGGAATCCTTTTGCAGAAATGACAGCTTCAATGCGGCGTGGCATGGAGGCAATCAGCCTGTGGCACTGCTGAGGTGTTATGGAGGCCCAGGATGCTTCGATAGCGGCCTTAAGCTTATCCAGAGTGTTGGGTCTTGCGTCTCTAAACTTTGTCTTCACAATATCCCACAGATTCTCTATGGGGTTCAGGTCAGGAGAGTTGGCAGGCCAATTGAGCACAGTAATACCATGGTCAGTAAACCATTTATCAGTGGTTTTAGCACTGTGAGCAGGTGCCAGGTCATGCTGAAAAATGAAATCGTCATCTCCATAAAGCTTTTCAGCAGATGGAAGCATGAAGTGCTCCAAAAGTGCTGGGGGGTGGGGGTGGGGGGGGGGGTGGGGGGTGGGGGTGGGGGGGGGGGACGACTGCACATACGGACTTATCTTACAATATTGATGGTAATAACAAAAGTACAGTAACAAGAGCTTATAGTGCTTAAAAAAATGGTAATCTGAGACTGATATGGACAGATTCACTTCTCTTCAATGTTTATGCTTTGCACCATTTATTTAAAAGTACTATGTCAAATAAAGTGTTTTCTTCTGAACAATAACAAGTGCTCAAATAGCTAAAAAACTGAACTGCTAAACTGAAGATTAGATGTGAAAATCAATGCCATTATCACTTATTTTTTCTTTTTTTCCGGATTGTAAGCAAAGTCCTGCAAACTCTTTCTTTTTAGGACATTTGGACCAAAAGATGGAGCTGGTCCAGTAGAGGAGGCTGAGGGTCTGGCTGGTCTAGAGGAGGAGGTTGAGGCTTTGGCTGGTCCAGAGGATGAAGATGAGGATTTAGCTGGTCCAGAGGGAGGGAGAAAGAATTTGGCTTGTCCAGAAGAGGTTTTGTCTGGTCCAGAAGATGAGGATGCGGCTTTGGCTGGTCCAGAGGATGAGGATGCGGCTTTGGCTGGTCCAGAGGATGAAGATGATGCTTTGGCTGGTCCAGAGGATGAAGATGAGGCTTTGGCTGGTCCAGAGGATAAAGATGAGGCTTTGGCTAGTCCAGATGGAGGGAGAAAGAGTTTGGCTAGTCCAGAAGAGGTTTTGTCTGGTCCAGAAAATGAGGATGCGGCTTTGGCTTGTCCAGAGGATGAAGATGATGCTTTGGCTGGTCCAGAGGATGAAGATGAGGCTTTGGCTTGTCCAGAGGATGAAGATGATGCTTTGGCTGGTCCAGAGGATGAAGATGAGGCTTTGGCTGGTCCAGAGGATGAAGATGAGGCTTTGGCTGGTCCGGAGGATGAAGATGAGGCTTTGGCTGGTCCAGAGGATAAAGATGAGGCTTTGGCTGGTCCAGATGGAGGGAGAAAGAGTTTGGCTAGTCCAGAAGAGGTTTTGTCTGGTCCAGAAGATGAGGATGCGGCTTTGGCTGGTCCAGAGGATGATGCTTTGGCTGGTCCAGAGGATAAAGATGAGGCTTTGGCTGGTCCAGAGGAGGTTGAAGAGGGTCTGGATGGTCCAGAGGAGGAGGCTGAGGGTCTGGATGGTCCAGAGGAGGTTGGTGAGGGTCTGGATGGTCCAGAGGAGGTTGGTGAGGGTCTGGATGGTCCAGTGGAGGAAGCTGAGGGTCTGGTTGGTCCAGTGGAGTTTGGTGAGGGTCTGGCTAGTCCAGAGGAGGTGGATGAGGGTCTGGCTGGTCCAGAGGAGGTGGATGAGGGTCTGGCTGGTCCAGAGGAGGTGGATGAGGGTCTGGATGGTCCAGAGGAGTTTGGTGAGGGTCTGGGTGATCCAGAGTAGGTTGGTGAGGGTCTGGCTGGTCCAGAGGAGGTGGATGAGGGTCTGGGTGATCCAGAGAAGGTTGGTGAGGGTCTGGCTGGTCCAGAGGAGGTGGATGAGGGTCTGGCTGGTCCAGAGGGGGTGGATGAGGGTCTGGATGGTCCAGAGGAGTTTGGTGAGGGTCTGGGTGATCCAGAGAAGGTTGGTGAGGGTCTGGCTGGTCCAGAGGAGTTTGATGAGGATCTGGATGGTCCAGTGGAGGAGGATGAGGGTCTGGCTGGTCCAGAGGAGGAGGCTGAGGGTCTGGCTGGTCCAGAGGAGGTTGGTGAGGGTCTGGGTGGTCCAGTGGAGGAGGATGAGTGTTTGGCTCGTCTAGAGGAGGCTTTGGCTGATCCAGCAGTATTCCTGGCCTGCCGTATGAGTTTGTTTGCCATCTCTGATGGCTGAATCCTTGCGGCTTCACTCACCCTTTTCTTGTTTTGTGCCTGTTGTGCCTCTTTCTTTTTCTGCAGATGTTTTTGAAATGTTTGATACGATGACAGACAAGACCACCTTAATGGTTGGTCTATTGTCATTGTCGATGCTGTCCACTGCCTTGCTTTAATCGTGGATTTTACAATTGCAAGGCTCTCATAGGTTTCCACATTCATGGAGCATCTGTCTGCTTCAAGAATATCATCCATGAGATTAAATGATCCCTCAACCAGGGGGCCTGTGAAAATGCTAAGTAGTGCTTTGACCAGCTGACCCAGAATGGGAAATCTCACACCTCTCTCTGGATTTTTCATGGATACAACTCTGCTCCACCAGTCTACATCAACTCGGCCTTCCTCTTCAATGTAGTTCTGGGCACACGTTACCAGGTCCACCTCTATTTGGTACGCCCGTATCTCTTCCTCTAGTTGACCAATCTCTTCTGGTGCGACCACATTAGGCAAGGCCTCTCCTAATGTGATAAAAGCCCCACAGATGGAGTCATCTTGAATCAGAGAGGGAGTGAGTGCAGAAAGTGAGGTGATTATCTTGTTGTCCAGAGGAAGGTTTTTGAGAAGGAACTCTGATGACTTCATGTATCCTTCTCTGAGAGAGTTGTAAATGTTTCTCACCCATATCTTCCTCTCCACACGGGCCTTGTTCATTGCAGAGTAGCAGTATCTTCCAACAGACAACCTTTTGTCTGATAGTTGCAAATCTCTACTCCGGACATCAACCTTGATGATATCCTTTGCACTCAGTGGGATGGCTTCCGGCTTCATAAACTTGCTGAGGAGCTCTCTAACTAGGGCCACCATCTCCACGTGCAGCAAGTGCGCCATTGGTTTTTCATGTTGCATTTTTTTCAAAAATCCCTGAAAAGTTGAAAGTACGCCTGCAAACATAAAACAAAATGTTACTTTGATTTGACATTATTTTCACATGCGTAAAAAAAAAAAACCTCTAAAAAAATTAAAGACAACAGTTACAGACAGTTCAAATAAATAGCAGTGCGTTTTAAAAAAGTGAATAAAGTATAAATACTTTTAATAGCTTTTATTTACATATATCATATGTAATGGAAAAATTACTCCAAATCAAATTATTAACGAATTTGACCAGGTCTGCAATTTTTTTTTTACTGGAAGCAAAGGAAATGGAATACTAATCTGTTCCAAAAAAAAAAAAAAAAAAAAAAAAAAAAAAAATCGCAATGATTTTTCTCTTCAACCTCAAACACTTGACATAAACTTAAGACATTTTTCAAGATTTAACTTAACTTTAAATTACTGAAGTAATACTTTGGTGCATAATCATTGTTTTTGTCAGATGTTAATCAGATCATAATCAGATATTATCACAGTGGTTGTGCAACTACATATTAGTTCAGTGAATTAAAGTTGAGTTAAATCTTTAAAATGTTTTAAGTGTATGTCAAGTATTTGTGGCAGAAGAGAAAAGAGATTTTCTTAAGATAAATATTCCTTTTCTTAATTTCCTTTTAAAAAATGCAGACTTAATAAAGTATGTTCATATTTTGCCTTAGAATTGAATGTCTAATCGTACCATTACATTTGAAATATGGAAATAACATACTGATAAAAAATAATTTCACTTTATTCACTTTTTTTAAACAATAAACTGCTATTTATTTGAACACTTCTATATAACTCTGTATAACCTCTAAAGCTGGTTATGATTGCTGTAGTAGAGACCTGGCTGTTCCCTTTGTAAAAATCAACAACTGTTAATAACTTTCATCACATTTAACCTAAAGTTTTTGCCTACACAACAAGATACCTCTGAACATGTCGATCATGACTTTGAATCGGTCAAACTCTGTAAAGAGCACAGAGATTCGTGCCTTCCGGTTAAGGTTGACTTGTGTTCCCATTCGGGATGCTGTGGCTTGTTCTTGTTGAAGAACTTCTACTCTGGTCTTTTCCTCAACTGTTAGTGCATATCTTGTCAGCACTTCGTTAAGAAGCCTTCTGTATCACACAAACACACACACACATATATACAACCTGCACACACACACACACACACACCACTGTGGCTATTTTCATTTCTTATTCCTACATAAAACCTAACCACAATCTAAACTAGCACATCACTCTACATGCAAAATAATACAATAAAGATGGTTAACTGCAGAGACAGCACATTAAAAAAATACTTCATTTATACTACAAAATGATTAGCATTACCTGTATTTGTGTTCTTCATTTGGATCCAGCACATAGTAGTAATGCACCACCAGTACATCCATGAGTTCATTCAGCCTGGTGCACACCTCCAGCATCTGAAGAAATCTGTTGCTAATTGGTCTTATCAAGCTCTTGGAAGGAAGATGGAGCAGACTCTGAAACTCTGAGAAAATTTCCTTCTGTTTTGGTGACTTCTCAATATCATAATAGACATCAGAGCAGAAATTTTCCACTTCTGAGCTGAACGGACTCATGAGGGCCTTGGCAGCATTGGAAACCATGTGCACGGTGTCTCCAGATACATCAAGGAGGTATGGGTTCTCCTTCCTTGCTTGAGTTTCAAGGCCAGACTTTTTTCCTCTCATGACTGCACAATTGTCAAGGAGAATGCTGGTAACTTGTCTCCACTCAAGACCATAAGTCTGCAGGACATCTTTAAGTTCCAGCATAAGTGCTGGGGCATTGGCAATGTTGACTTTTCTGCTTGCCAGATGTTGTGCTATTACTCTGTTGCTTTCATTATCAAAAAAACGAACAAGCACATTGAGTATTTTATCCATATTCAAGGTTGTTGCTTCATCAACATTGAGGGAGAACATGCATTTTTTTAGCTTCTCAGACAAACATTTTTTGAACTGTAGTGCAATGCCATGAGTGTTCATGTAACTCGCATGTTGATTTGAAACCGATAGGCTAGTTAACGCTTTTTTGTCTTCTGCTAGTTTTCTACACAGGGTGACCAGTGGCTGCGAAATTTTGAATGACAAATCATGCTCTGTGTAGCAATGTTCAGGGAAGAAGGAGGCGGGAACCGGCGAAACATCAAAATATAATTTATTTAAAATAAAACAAACAAACGAAAATACCGCCAGCAGCCCCTCGCGGACGACTGCTGGCTAAAGTAAAATACAAAAACAACACAACTAAAATACAGGCCTGTTCCTCTCTCGATCATCAACGTCGTCGCTCCTCCTTTATGCTTCCGCTCCTCCGTGAGAGATGCGAGACCGGTGTGCCTCACAGGTGTTGCTCATTAGCAATCGCACCACCGGCCTCGCGCCGTTCTCTCACGTCCCTCGGCCGTCCTGTTCGCCACATACCCCCATCGCCCCTCACAGGCCGGGGGGTACCCACGAGCCTGTGCCTACTCCCCCCCCGGCGGCGGCGATCCCTGGGGAGTATGGACAGACAAACCGAGGGAAACGGAGACGGAAGCATGAGGAGCGACAGATCGAGAGAGGGGAGAGAGAAAAAAAAAAAAAAAAAAAACTTGGTCCGGTTCCCACAACGCGCTGCCATCTGGTCCCCCACCAGCTGTGCGCTCTCCTCCGTGGTGCCTGGCGGTGACGCTGGGTAGCCCTCGGTGGACGGCTCGACGCTCCTCCGCCGCCCGGTGGACGGCGACGGCTCCTCGGGTGCCTTGGGCAGACGGCAGGAGTCCCCCGCTCCCTGCTCCTCCCCTTCACTGGTGGACGGCAGCAGGCTCCGGCCCACGGCGAGCGGCGGCGACTCCTCCTCTCCCTCCCGGATGGCAGCCGCCCCTCCAATACCCAGGCGGCCGGCAGCGAGCTCGACCGTCCCACCGGCAACTCACTCCAGCGCACCGCCTCGAGCGTCCGTGGCCGCGAGTCCCCCGCTCCCTGCTCCTCCCCTCGCTCGGCGGATGGCAGCAGGCTCCGGCCCACGGCGAGCGGCGGCGACTCGCGCACCATGCTCGATGGCACCGCGGATTCCCCACACCGGCGAGGACTCTCTGACAGCGCGTTCCTCCCTCTTCCCGGGTTTCGGCACCAGTGTAGCAATGTTCAGGGAAGAAGGAGGCGGGAACCGGCGAACCATCAAAATATAATTTATTTAAAATAAAACAAACAAACGAAAATACCGCCAGCAGCCCCTCGCGGACGACTGCTGGCTACCGAAAATAAAAATAACTGCCAGCAGCCCCTCGCGGACGACTGCTGGCTAAAGTAAAATACAAAAACAACACATCTAAAATACAGGCCTGTTCCTCTCTCGATCATCAACGTCGTCGCTCCTCCTTTATGCTTCCGCTCCTCCGTGAGAGATGCGAGACCGGTGTGCCTCACAGGTGTTGCTCATTAGCAATCGCACCACCGGCCTCGCGCCGTTCTCTCACGTCCCTCGGCCGTCCTGTTCGCCACACTCTGCTATAAATGTGCACACACGTATTTTTAAATCGCAGACACGGTCAGTCATAGACAACGGTGTGTTGGCTGTAACAGTTGCCCCCGGCAACGTCGTGGTAAGTTTGAGTGCACGAGCAGCGGCTCTATGACCGGAGTCTAAATCATGACGAACAAGCACTTTCTTACCGCTGCTGGCATATAGTAGCTTCCTCGAGCAAATCGTGCAGAAACAAGCACCGGGCTCTCTCAGTTTCTGGCACCAACTGCCAAAAGGCTCGCCATCTCGACTTTCTTCAATCCACGCCCAGCGCCATTTATTTTTGAGTCCTTTATCTATTGCTAGGACATCATCCCCAGGCTTCATAAACTTGCGCTCCATTCTTTCACCGACAACCCTAATATAACGTGACATTGACGTATGGGTGTCAATCAACTGTGTGACCAGTACCCGCCCTTCTCTGCTTCTGATAGGCTTGTAACGTTAGTTAGAGCTGCGTTCCTCTCATATGATTGGTAGGTGAAATAAATTGACTCGAATATATTAAACCCAAGCGCAGGTTCCCAAATATATAAATATATATTTTCCCTCACGGTCGCGCGCCGGAGATCCGGCACGGTGCCGGAATACTTTAAGCCCTGTAAGTTACTGGGATTTTCACGCACAACCATTTCTAGGGTTTACAAAGAATGGTGTGAAAAGGGAAAAACACCCAGGATGCACCAGTCCTGTGGGCGAAAATGCCTAGTTGATGCTAGAGGTCAGAGGAGAATGGGCCGACTGATTCAAGCTGATAGAAGAGCAACTTTGACTGAAATAACCACTCTTTACAACCGAGTTATGCAACAAAGCATTTGTAAAGCCACAACATGCACAACCTTGAGGCGGATGGGCTACAACAGCAGAAGACCCCACCGGGTACCACTCATCTCCACTACAAATAGGAAAAAGAGGCTACAATTTGCAAGCGCTCACCAAAATTGGACAGTTGAAGACTGGAAAAATATTGCCTGGTCTGATGAGTCTCGATTTCTGTTGAGACATTCAGATGGTAGAGTCAGAATTTGGCGTAAACAGAATGAGAACATGGATCCATCATGCATTGTTACCACTGTGCAGGCTGTTGGTGGTGGTGTAATGGTGTGGGGGATGTTTTCTTGGCACACTTTAGGCCCCTTAGTGCCAATTGGGCATTGTTTAAATGCCACGGCCTACCTGAGCATTGTTTCTGACCATTTCCATCCCTTTATGGCCACCATGTACCCATCCTCTGATAGCTACTTCCAGCAGGATAATGCACCATGTCACAAAGCTCAAATCATTTCAAATTGGTTTCTTGAACATGACAATGAGTTCACTGTACTAAAATGGCCCCCTCAGTCACCAGATCTCAACCCAATAGAGCATCTTTTGGGATGTGGTGGAACGGGAGCTTCTTGCCCTGGATGTGCATCCCACAAAATCTCCATCAACTGCAAGATGCTATCCTATCAATATGGGCCAACATTTCTAAAGAATGCTTTAAGCACCTTGTTGAATCAATGCCACGGAGAATTAAGGCAGTTCTGAAGGCGAAAGGGGGTCAAACACAGTATTAGTATGGTGTTCCTAATAATCCTTTAGGTGAGTGTATAGTCCAGGAAAACATAGTGGCCAACAGAGACTTCTCAAGAGTGGTAATGGAAAATAATCAAGCGTAGCGTCAGTTCTGGCAGGTCACGTTAGTCAAGCTCGCATCAGCTGATCCATGTCTACCTATAGGAATACGGCGCCGATCACTGTATACGTATATAAGCTCCTTCAGTATTATCAGCAGCTATTTTCAGCAGCATTTCTCAGGAGCGAATTACCCTCCTCCATCCCCAGCTCCTCCTCTCGTCAGTCCAGATTTGGCCTTCTGATTCCCCCTTGAATCAGACTAAATTCTCTTGTGAATTAACAATTATGTTGTACATTAAAATATTAACATGAATGATAGCTGCAATACGTTCATGTTGGTTCTGTTCTGTTTACCCTAAGCGGGGTTATTGCTGCTCTCCCTGCTCTTATCCATGCAAGGCTTCATGGATGCGCAGGGAGTTCTTGCCCAGAATAGAACCATACCGCCAATCCTAACCGTATGCTAATTGTCAGTCGTCTTTGATGATAGTGGTCCTGACAGAAATACCAGCAAGAATGCTCTGAAATGTAGCAAAGGATATTTACACATTTAACAGTAAGAATGCAATGTTAAAATGTGAAAGTGAACAACTGAATCCCTTCACGAAGAGCCCAGTCTGTTAGTGAGGGGAACATGCGATGGTCACTTCAAGGAAGTAATTTAATCGTTTCTGGTCATGTGACCCAGGGTGACAAGTCCTATTTTTTTTTTATTTTTTTTTTATTGACAAGAGGTAACATACAAACTCTCGCAGGGGAAAGAGAATATCCAAATAATGTCAATATAAAAAAAAAATAAACCAATCAGAAAACAACAACAACAAAAAACAAAAACAAAACAAAAAACAAACAGAGGGGGAGCTACTTCAAAATACAGAAGTCAAAGGCAAAATAAAATTCACATTTGGAGCGGCACACACACACATAAGGGGAGATTAATCAAAACAGTAGTTTCCTAGATATGTCACTATACATTTTCTTTGCGATTTTAATAGATTTAATCTTTTTCAGTGAGGTACAAAACAATTTAAAATCATTTATAAACCAAACAAAGGAAGGCTTAGAACATCTCCACTTACTGCAATGAATATGATATTTACCCATAAGAATGATCATATTCACTAAATCTGATACTGATGAATCTATATTATCCATATAAAAGAGGATGTGTGGCAAGGTGAGAGTCGGGATATTATCTATTTTAAGTGACAGCCAATTATGTAGCTCGGACCAAAAGCTATTAGACAAGGGGCAAGAAAAAAACATGTGTTCCAGAGTCTCATCAGCCAGCTCACAAAATACACAAGGGTCTACATCAAATTTAAATCTTTTTCTAAGAAAGTCAGCGACCGGGTATATCTTATAAATTATTTTAAAGTGAGTCTCTTTGACTTTTGGGGAAATGGGCCATTTAATGAATTTAAAATGTGATTTTTTTTATGGACAATGCACCCATATTCAGAACCTGTACACACAATCCTCTGTTATGATCAAAAAACAATTTCGATCTCAAAGCATCATTAATATATTTATTATTACATTTATTGTCAACTAAAGTACAATCATCAATAACTAAATTTGGTAAAGTTGGTAAGGGTCTTATTTTTTGTATATAACAATGTGCTTTGAATTAACTGTAATAAAGGTACAGGTATTGCTTTACAGATCTTATTGTATTCTCTATTTGTACAGTTTAAATTATATTTGTCTAAGAAAGATTTATATTCCAAGAAGTTACCATTATCATCTATAACATCATTCACAAACACAATACCCTTTTCATACCAATCATACCTGAACAATGATTTCCTATTGATTATAACGACCCTATTGTTCCATAAGGTGGATCCATGTGGAGTAAAGTTATGGGTGAATATCATTTTCCAATATTGTAGAATTTGTTTGTGGAAGTTTGATAATTTAACAGGAATTTTGGTCACCTCAAAATCACATTGCAAAAGAAAATCAAGCCCTCCTACTTTTTTAAATAGATGTCTAGGTATGTGAAACCACATAGAATCTGGTCGTGATAGAAATGTTTTCAACCAGTAAATGTTAAAGGTCCCAAACATTGCTTCAAAGTCCAAGGCTTTGATACCACCCATATCATACTCTTTAAAGAGCTGTGATTTCTTAATATAGTGAGTTTTATTTTTCCACAGGAATTGGAAAATAATTGAGTTGGCTTTCTTAATATTACCAGAAGAAACATACAAGGAATGACATGGATAAATTACTTTGGAAATACCTTCTGTTTTAGATAGAGTAACTCTACCAAAGATAGTGAGGTCTCTGGTGAGCCAGCGGCTCAAAGATTTCTTCACATCTATTAATCGGGTAGAAAAATTAACATCTTCCCTTCTGATAGCATTTTTAGATAATACTATCCCTAGATATTTCACTTCAGATTTAACCTCGATTGAAGAGATGATGGAATCCGTTGATGAGTGAATGGGAAGTAGCTCACATTTTTTAATATTGAGGGTTAATCCTGAAGCTTTAGAGAAAATCGAGATTGAATCAAGGGCAACATCAACCATGAATTTATTCCTTAAAAGGATTGCTGTGTCATCTGCAAATTGACTTATTTTAAATTCCTTATCAAATATTGAAATCCCATGCAGATGGGGGTTGTGATTAATGAGCATGATAAGTGATTGGGTGGCTAGAATAAACAGTTTGGGAGAAATCGGGCACCCTTGTCTAATACCGCGGAGCACCTCAAACCTAGGAGTCATACCAGGATTCAGAGACACAGAACTATATATGTCAGCATAAAACATCTGAATTATTTTACAAAAATTGTTCCCAAAACCTAAAAAATCCAAGACTTCAAGTAAAAAGGCATGTTCAACAGTGTCAAATGCCTTATAAAAATCGAGAAATAAGATAAAGGCATCAGTATCAATGAGATCTCGATAATCAAGCATGTCTAGTAGCAATCTGGTATGATTATGTATATTTCTACCCCTCATGAAAGCTGATTGACACTCATCAATAATATGTGATAATCAATCATTCAGCTGATTAGCATAGACAAGTGCCAATCATTTATAATCGTTACATAATAAGGTAATTGGTCTCCAATTATCCAATAAAAGATTATCTTTGTTAGGTTTGGGAATAAGAGTGATGAGGCCATGTTTCATAGTGGGAGAAAGATTACCTTTTGAGATACAATCTAAATAGGCATTATAGAGCATTTCCCTGATATCACTCCAAAAGAAAGATAGAAACTCCACGGTTATCCCATCTATTCCCAGTGATTTCCCCTTAGACATCTGTCGAACTGCCAAGTCTAGCTCCTCAATTCTTAGCTCATCTTCCATAAGTTGTTTAAAATTATCATCCATTGTCTTTTTAAAACCCTGAATCTCATTTAAGAAAAAACTACATCTTCTTTAGAAAAATGGGATTTATACAAATTACTATAAAAATCCTTGATTTTATCATTTACATCTTCTTGATTTTCAACAATAACATCATTGATATTTAACTTCCGAATTTTTTCTTCGTCTGTCTTTGTTTTTCCAGACTGAAAAAATAGGACGAGTTTTTTTCCCCTTCTTCGATCCAACGAGCCCTGGAACGAATAAATGCTCCCTTGGCCTTTTCCAGATATATATTGTCAAGATGGGACTGTAGATTGTTTAATTCAGTCTGCTGTTCCAGTGTCAAATCATCTTTACGGCTCAGCGTATTAATGTAACTAATGATGTCCCTTTATCTTTTTAAGTGTTGATGCTTGCTTACTTATCCTAATAGCTATCTGTTTGACTTTGAACTTGAACCATTCCCATTTACTCAGAAAACACATTTCCAATTCACCTACTTCTTTAACCAGTTCTTTAATTACATTACGAAACTCAGTATCTTCCAAAAGGGTATTGTTAAATTTCCATATGGAGTTTATGTTATTCTCTCTTCCACCCGGAGAAAGTGTCAAAAAAAATTACACAATGATCAGTTAGGGGTGATGCTGAGATTTCACATCTATTTACCTCATTAACTAGTTTGTCTGAGATTAACCAATAATCCAATCTAGAGGACTGGCCATTATTAGACGAGTTAAACCAGGTAAATTGTTTTCTGGTTGGGTTTTTCATTCTCCAATAATCTATTAGCTTGGTCTTTGTGATCAATTCAGTTATTGTTTCATCAAATGTGTGGCAGTGTCTCTTTGATGGTAGGCGGTCTAACCAAAGATCAGGGGCCAGGTTAAAATCTCCCCCAATTATTACTCTATCCATTGAAAACAGCATTTTCCATTCTTCTAAGCACTTAAGGATGAGAAGAGATTTTTGTTCTGTACTCTTCTGTTATACCCATACACACATAATACAATGTAGTTTATACCATTCATTTCTGTTGCAACCATTAACCAATAGCCAGTAGGATCACTTTTATGATCAATAATTTTCCCAGGAAATCTATTTAATAAAATCATAACTCCTGCCGAGTGTGACGTTCCATGACTGAAAAAGATAGTGTCTCCCCATTGCAATTTCCAAAATGTTATGTCAGCCTCAGCTGAGTGGGTTTCTTGCAAGAAAACACAATTAGCCCTTTGCTCCTTACAGAAAAGAAAAATAGCCTTACGTTTTACATTATCTTTCAACCCCCCAGCATTTAAAGAAATAAAGGATAACATTTAGGCTATAAGTAGATAACCTATAAATAATTCACAAAAGAGTGTAATGATGTGCAGGAATGAGTAATAATTAGTCCTAAATCTACGTTTAGTGTTAACTACCCCTCTATACACTTTAGAGGGAGTAAAGGAAAACTACAAACCGAACAGCTATCATAGCAAATGTCTATTTAAATATGGAAACAACTTCGTTGTTGTATTTTTCTTAATTGTATTGTATTTTTCTTAGTTTTGGAAGCCATACAACTATTGTTAGTAGACTACCATAACAAAAATATCAAAGTATGATCAGTTTTAAAATCACTTACACAGGTAAACAAAGTAAACATTCAGTATCTGCCATATGCTGGCGTGCAAAACTATATTGAGTCATCAACGTATCATTAACCATGCTCCGTCATAACATCAGATTATTTAACCTCGGATGTTCAGTGATGCATTACAAAGTGCAGGTAGTGTTGATACTTACATATCGGAACGTTTGTGTCAATCAAACAATAAAAACAATATTTCTCAGTCAAACGTGAGTGTAGGCTGGATTTCTGACCATTCAAATGATACCAAAAACAAGTGTTCAATTAGGGTCTACTCTCCGGTTATCGATCAGAGCGTATCCTTCCTTTGAGAACGCCCTTTTACCCGTCTTTCTGGCTTCTTGGACCAGTGGCCACAGCTTTGCACGCGCCTCCCGGTCTTCTTTCGAGAAGTCTTCTTTGAAACGTATATGCATGTCTCTACACACTCTCGCATCCTTCGACTTCTTCCAAACATCATCCTGCACCGTTCTCATCCCGAACTGAATGATGATTGCTCTCGGCGTGTTAGTTGAGGTAGCGGCGTCGCCTTTTCTTCCCAGCCGGTGAACGGTGTCTACGGTGTCTCGCAGCCGCTCCACAGACATTGGAACAACTCTTGTCAGTATCCCGATGACAACTTCTCTTGTGTCCTCTCCATCCTTTTCAGGGAGACCAATCATCCTCAGATTCCACCTTCTTTTGTATCGGGTTTGCTCTGCACATGCTTCTTTTAACAGGCTGTTTTCTCTCTGAAGGCCTCCTATTTTATTCTGAAGCACGCAAAGTTCTTCTCGGTTTTCTTTAGTTGCGGTTGTGTTGGCTTCAATGCGTCTGTTGAAACTTTTCAAAAGTTCCGTCTGCTCGTCCATTTTTCTGGTCAGAGCTTGTACTGCATGTAGAATTGCAGCGCCAGTATTCGCATCCTCAATTTCACTTTGATGGCTGTGTCTCTGTTTCTTTGGATTCGGCTGTTTAATCGGTGTATGTTCTTTGTTAATTTTGTCTTCTTTGGATGAATGTTGCTCCGCTTCCATTTCTTCCTCAATGTCAAAATCGTCACATGCCTCGTGGAGAGCAGCCAACTCGTAAATTTTGTGGTCGGACGACTCGGACATGATTCCAAATAACAAAGAAAAAGAAAAAAACCCAGAATGCTATAATAGCTTATTTTTGTCCTTTAATTTCGACACTTAAATATCTGTTTAGTAGAGGGGTTGTCACATTAGTTTATCACATTTCAAGGACTAAAAATACACTTTTTACCGGAGCCTGCAAAAATGCGACCACTCACTCCGCCATCTTGACTCCCCTGTGACAAGTCCTAGTGATTCATTTTAAATCTAGATATGGCTGGAGAGTTGGAGTTAACGTGTAAACAACAGAATAATTCAAATAGTTTAATTTTGTTGTGATATATTATGCACATTTTCACCATGGATTTCATTTTAAGTTTAATTGATAAGAAATGTGTTTAAGCTTAATGATTAACTTATAAATTTAAGAGCAGGGGTGCGTTTCCTAAAGCCAACTATGGTCGCAAGTTCTGTCGTTACCAATAGAGTTCAATGGAACTTGCGACCATAGTTGGTTAACGATGCTTTTGGGAAACGCAGCCCTGATCGGGAACACACATGCATACGCACGCACGCACGCACGCACGTACACACTATATTTTAAAAACTTCATTATAAATATATTTGCATTTATTTGTATTATATTAACAGCAATAATCAGATATTCCAGTTGTCGCTGACTAGCTTTGTCGTAGTAACGTTCCATGTGAAGCTAATTAGGAATGTCTTTCATTGCTCCTTTCACCAAGTGCGTTCCAAACAGCTTCATTATGACACACAAGTTCCCTGCTCCCTCCAACGTCCCCACTTCGAGGGCTCTGTAGGGCATAGGGATACTCGCTTTCGATTGGAATTCAACCCTAATAATTAACATATAGTTATATACTTAATATTATTATATAATTAATAACTAAATAAAAATAATTTAAATAAATCATCACAAATAATGCATTTGAGTATAAAATGCAAATTGGAAATGTCTCCTCTTAAATTGCATGCTTACTTTTAGAAACAATTTCAAGTGAGTTTATGTAGAAAAATCCAAATGAATTAAACTTGACATTCCTGAATTTAAAAAAAAATTATCTTGATTTTGACCATGTTTGATACAAAACATACTATCATACTCCTTCAGAGCCACTCTACAGACGGCAGGTGGTTTTATCTGCCAGACAGAAAATAATAAGCTCATGGGATAATTGAAGAAAAGTCGCTCTTTTTAAACAAGCATCAGTGGGGCTGATCTAGGTTCATGAATGCTAGGTTACATGGGCCTTACTCTTTTATTGTCCCTCCAACACGCACATCTTCAGAATCCCTCCAACAAACAATGATTTCCAGACATACTGCAGAATACCAGCACCTCTCCTGTCAGGTACAGCTGAAATACTTCAGCTAAATTACTGACGATCCTTCATTTTTCCACTGGTGATCATAACTCAGAAAAAAAGACTAGAGTTAACCTCTTCCAGGAGTTTTGAGAATAGTAAACTGAAAGGATGAAGAAAATGCATAAAAAAATGTACCTCCAAGGTCTTCTTTGGAGGAAACCAGACGAGGTGAGCTGTTCCCAGGTTCAATCTTCAACGATAGCCTGTATAAAAGGGTTGTGACAGGGTTATAGTCAATAAAATATATATTTTTTGGCCACATGGTTTAAACTACAGAAACATTTGTACAGTCTTCATCAGTATTTCATTATGTTTATACATTGTCTTTTTCAAGCTCAACAATTATGCTGTGATACGGGAAAAGATAAGAAAGATAATTTTTATAGAAAGACTACTGTTTTTGAAGCAAAGCACACAAATAACAGCTGTAAATAATGTAGTGTGGTGCAAGTTAGTTCCTCTAGTTAAGATTAGTATTTATTGTTATTATTCTTTTTGCACTGAGCTTCACCCCATTACCTTCCTCAAAATATTTTGAATATAACGGGAATGTATAGTTAAGGGTCCAATTCTACCTATTAACTAGTTGGTTATTAGCAAGCACATTACAAGAATATTGGCTGTTTATTAGTAATTATAAATCACATATTAATGCCTTATTCTGCGTGACCATATTCTACAACCCTTAATCCTACCCAATACCTAAACTTAACAACTACGTTACTAACTATTAATATGCAGTAAAGAGGAGTTTATTGAGGCAAAAGTCATAGTTAATAGTTAATAGACGCGCACACCCACACACACACGCACGCACGCACGCACGCACGCACACTCTGTTGGTCCACGTACATTGGGTTTGACAACAAAAAATAGTTTCAAAGTTCATGAGTGTTTTAGAAAGGAATGAAGAAAAAAAAAAATTAGGCATAAATGGAACACATTTCTGCAAATGACCTCTGTATAGCCAGCTCCATAGAGCTCACTGTAACAGTGCCAGATGGCAGGACATGCTGTAAGTGTAGGCTAATGGTTTTAAGACTGTTACCCTGGATCGCTGAGGTTTTCCAACCCCACAGACTGCCAGACAATGATGTAATTCCCCACAAACACAACTATTACCCTGCAGTCCCATCTATTCCACCAAACCCATTCTCCTCTGGCGGCCCTGAATCCTTTGGTGTTGTCAGAGGACTCAAAGTGCCTGAGACAAATTCACATGGAGCCCAGTGACTGTCTGAATGTCTAAATTTAGGCACTTAATTATGGTGCAATGAATACACTTTCATAAATAGGACCTTTTTGGGTAAAAACAGTTGTCTTTTGTACAATACATTATTTTAATGGTCTTTTAACCAGACACACTATTTTAAAACTCAAGTTCAAGAACCAGATAAAGATTTTAAGACAAAAAATGTAAAGCTTCTTTATTTACACCTGAAATATTGTCTCCTTGGTATTACATCTTCATGACTTCATATCTTTCTCATTAATATGGTACAAACTCTATGTAAACACTTGTGTGTCTGCATGGCTTAGTTTCACTTGAGAAGTTTCATCTGATACTGAAGTAAGCCAGGCAAGTAATTTTTTTAACGAAGCATGGAAAAAAAACTTGTGAATTATGTCACTGTGCCAAAAAAGTGTCTTTCTTCATTTTCTCATATGGAGTTGTGTTTGAAAGCTTTACCAGACCACCAGCTTTAACTCATTACTGTCGTCAGTCAGAATGGGGCTCTAGAAAAGATTCAGTGAGGTAAATTACACCAAAGCAAAATAATCCTTCTTTCCTCGAAGGAAACAACTCAAGAAGATCTTGATATATACAGAATATATATCTCACAGTATTATACAGATGTCCGGTCTTTTATCTGCCTGCATAAATCATTAAAGAATAAAACATATTACATTGTCACAATTATGGTACAGTTCTTTCAGTCCCTTTAAAAAAATGTTAATTACTATTAGATATGTTAAAAATTACTTTAGATTATTATCTTACATAAAAATAAACGTGATATCTGTTCCCCCCATTAAAATGGTGATTTTAGCCATTTTTAGGTCATGAAATGTACATATATAGACTATTTATGGGAAACATAAATGTGTCAATAATTACAAAACCAACATTAGGTGCCAAACTACCAGTTTAATTTAGGTTTAAGCCTGTTGGCATATATATATATATATATATATATATATATATATATATATATATATATATATATATATATATATATATATATGTAACTTTGACACCCCACTTGAAACAGTCAACACCTAACTGGAAAGTAACTAACACATCCACATGGAAACAGTGGAAATATGGGCATCCATAGTTTTGCAATTCCCAATGTTGCGTTAATAAGTGTCTAGACAGCAAGAAATTGGACCGCAATAAAACCACCTGCCCTTTGTGCAAGGCAGACAGACAGGACCACACAGTAGGTCTGAGGAGAACTACCGGAGGAAACAGGGAAAACTAATTTAATGATTATAAAAACATCAATGCTATGCATGTCTTTGTAGAGGCAGAAAGCCACATGTATGCATAATGCATAACATGTGTAACATGTAACATTGAAGCATTTCTAAAATTATACTTTTACAATTATTTTTTCATAACATTTATTTTGTCATTCATCACCTAATGTGTATGCCACAATTTTTTCAGAAAACAATATTAAATAAGACAGAAAATAAATTTTACATAATGTAAAGGAAATAGGGATTATATTGTAGCATGAAGTCATGCTAAGCTGGTGCAGCTGTGGCTGGGAAAATTAGGTGCTTGGTCAGCCTTTGGGCCATGCAGCCAAACCAAGAAGGCTTAAAGTCCACAGACAGCACATGTTTTAATAAATACTATAGGCAGCTGGGTAAAATTAAGTGTTAAAACAAGGGAGGGTCTTGATTTACGGGCGTCTTACAGATGTGGGTAGTTTAAAGTGAAAGCTGGCATAAACATTTAAACAATAAATTGCAGGGCAGAACGCAAAGCAAAAATCACCCAAAACAATCAATTCAGCTGAATAAAGGCTACTGAGCATTACAATGTGTTTAGGTAACTTACGTGTAATTGTCATCCTCCACAAACTTCTGAAGCTCCTCGATGTAGCGCACAGACATCAAATACTTCTGCACGTGTGGTAACATGACCAAATGATCTGTGGTGAGAATAAATGTGGAGATGAAATGTAAATTATCTGCCATCAGCACATAGACTGTGTGCAGGTTTATATATTTTTTTGCTTTCCTTTTTTTATTTATATTACAATTTCTTTTTTATTTCCTTCAATCATGTTCATGTTTATTTCTAGTTTAATCATGCAACTCTAGAGGGTGACGGCTGATAAGTCCTTTAAATGTAATCTGCCTCTGCAGATCCTGCAGCCAATGAGATTTCTTGCTCAAAATTTAAAAAGTCTGGTTCATCGTTTGTTGTAAGCTAGTCTTGCAGTCCTTCAGAGTTCCTCTGAAACCCTCTACCTCCCCCAGCTCCACCTGCATATCTAGTTGACTATTTATACAGAGGCAGCCTATCTAACAGCAGAGTGTCTGTGTATCTGTTAGCAGTAGCAAGTGCATACTTGCTCTGCAGCAAAAATAATCAACAGCAGCAGCATTAACAATGCCATATTCAATAACATGCTAAAACTATTCTGAGTTGTCATGATTTAACTTTCTTCAACAGCATCATAACATTAATTTGAAAAAAAAAAAATACTGTAAAGGAAGATGAAATGCAAAAAGTAAATGGTACTTTTAATAATAATAATAATAATAATAATAATAATGTAATATGAAAATTAACTTTTTTATAAGCAACGTACCATAGTTAGAGGACACCTGTAGGTCGGAGATGATGCGCAGTAGATTGTTCATCTGATTGGTTCTTTGCTCAGTCTCGATGATGCTGTCAGAAGCAGGGTAGGCGGAGTCAATGTAGGTCATATCAAACAGGTAAATTCCTAATGTAAACAGAGAAGAAAAAGTGTTTATATACATGGGTTGAGAGGGAGATCGTTTCATTCATAATTAATGTTTTCTCTTTCAATTGTAACTCAAAAGGTGAAATTCAGAAAACTGTCTTGGTCACTTTTTTTTCCATGCAGGTGCAATGAATGGAGACCAAAGTCCATACAATTTCTTGAATGCAATTTTTAAATGCATATGATACAAATGTAATCAACTATTCCTCTCCAGGAAGCTCTATGTTGAATCACTTCAAAAGATCTGAAAAATGATCTATATATGTGATAATATATATATGTATGTATGTATGTATAGTGCATGATTTGTATAGACTTTTGACACTTTTATGCTGACAGTTTGAAGCTTGACAGTTCTTATTTACACTACAATTCAAAAGTCTGCGGTCAGTATGTTTTTTTTAAATGAAAATAATACTTTACATTTATTTAAGTTAAAAAAGATTTATATCTATCACAATACCTCTATTTTAAATATATGCTTTACTTTTGAACGTTCCATTCATGGTTTCCAAAAATATTTTCTGCAAAAATGCTTTCAATATTGATAATAATGAGAAATGCACCAAATCAGCATATTTGAATGATTTCTGTAGGATCATGTGACACTGAAAACCAGAGAAATGCTAAAAATTCAGCTTTGCCATCACAGGAATTAACTACATTTTAACAATAGAATTCCAATTTTAAATATGAAACAGTTATTTTAAATTGTAATATTTAACAGAGTTGTTTTACTGTATTTTTTTTTTATCAAATAAATGTAGCCTTGGTGAGCACAAGAGACTAAATTTAAAAAGATTTTTAAAAATCTTACTGACCCCAAACTTCTAAATGGAATATCAGTTATTCTACAAAACGTTACCTTTTGCACTTCATGGAATGGGTTATAAGAAGTACTGTAATTGATTATATTTTTTTTATCTTTAAAAAAAACGAGAATACTTTTTGTGCGCAAAAAAACAAACAAAAATAACGACTTTATTCAAGTATTCATTTCCTTCTCTCTTGGCCTCTAGATTGTTCACGTAGTATAACTGCGTAGCGCGTCTGTGTTGTACGTCACACGTAGGCTCACTATTGGCCGACGCTGGTAATGTGTGTGAAGCGTGTGACGTTCAACCAAAAGCTCTACTCAATCATATTACGTGAACAATCTCAAAGGCCAAGAGAGAAGGAAATGAATACTTGAATAAAGTCGTTTTTTTTTTTTTTTTTTTGCGCACAAAAAGTATTCTCGTCGCTTGATAAACTTAATATTGAGCTACTGTAGTCACTTGGACTAGTTTAACGATTTCTTTAATAACTTTTCGGGGCTGGCAAGTTTCAATCCCTTAGAAGCCTATTGAGGAGTGATCCAGCTCTCAGATTTCATCAAAAATATCTTAATTTGTGTTCCGAAGATGAACGGGGTCTTACGGGGTTGGAACAACACGAGGGTGAGTAATTACTGACAGAATTTTCATTTTGGGGTGAACTATCCCTTTAAAGATGGGTTTGCAGCAAACTTCTAATGCTAAACATAAAAAAAAGTATATATAAAAAAAATCACATACTATCCACACATCTGGGAGCTGAACTCAGTATTGTGAAACTTCCAAGGCTTTCCAATTTCCACTCTTTTACTACATTTACACATATAGTTCAGAGAGAACTCTCTCCAGGATTCTCATGAACACTGGTAATTGTCAGGTAACAGGAACTAAACTAAATGGCATGCAGTGTCTGGCCTGAAAAGAGTGGCCTGGAGCTATTGCCTGAATGTTCTTGCTTGCTTGCTAGAGTTCTGTTTCCTCTACATATATCATGAAGCAGCTTGCTAATAAGCAGGTAGAGGTTACGAGTCTGTTAGTGAGTGAGGTTAGTCAAAAACTGACGAGTGAAGATGTACTTTACACAGCCAGTGGGATGAGTCTGCTTTCTCACGCCAAGCCTAAAGACTATCCGTGGCTTAACTAGTATTAAATTACAGGAAGGTGAGAGTGGATGTTCTCAGTGAGTGAAGCAAGCAGGATAAGTTAGATCAGTAAAGTGAATCTGTGCAGCAAAAAACTTTCAGTAGCTACACAACTTTTCTCCCACTCTATTGTTAAACCAGATGCCATACTTGTTCTCTGTAATCATACACTTGTAAAATATGGTCAATGTTCTGCTCAAATGGCCAGCAGTGGATAGTTTTGACACCTGGTCCTGAGCTGGAATAAACCGATCTTCTTTGTGGTTGACAGCTCTCATTACTGCCCACATCTGATGTCTTTTGCAACTTCTGTCTGATTCTGTCTGGTTGAAATAGACTTTTATGGGTTTGTCATTATGACACTATGATTTCAGTTGAAATAAATGCAGGGTTAACCTTATATGGAATACTACTGGAATACATTACAAAGTTTGGGATCAGTAATATTTTTTAAAAATAAATTACAATTTATTTTCAGCAAGGATACATTAAATTGATCAAAAATGTAATTTACAATGTTACAACATATTTCTATTTAAAACAAATGCTGTTTTACTTTTTATTCATCAAAGAATCCTTAAAAAATATCAGTTTTCACATTAATATTAAGCAGCAGAACCGTTTTCAACAAAATGAATATGTTGAAATAATACATTGATTTTTAATATATAGGCCTATATATTAAAATAGAGTCCGGTTATTTTAAATTTTAACAATATATTTGACATTATAGCCGAGTTTCCACCGAAATTAGCCAGAACAATTTTTCCTTGGAACTTTTCCCCCCCAGACCCGTTGCTGTCTGCGTTTCCATCGCGGTCTAAAGTACCGGGAAGATTAGGCAAATAGTCCGGTGACATAGGCCTGCGCGAGACTTTCCAGCTCCCGATGGATTTCATTCTCTGAATATAAGCTTAATAAAGCCTGAACCTCGTCGTCGGCCCATCGGTCAAATCTTTAAAACTCCATTGTTGATTTGAATAGCAAACATCTGTTACTGCACGGCATATTTAAAGGGGAACTGAAACGAACAAAATATAATTCGATAACATGTTGGTTTTTAAAATTGTAAACAAATTAATTCAAAAATAATATTAAAAACAAAAATATATGAAGTTTTTCCCAATGCTGAAATTTACATTTGTTGTTATCAGAGCGCAGCCGTGTTCGAAAACATGATTTTGACAAGTAAAACTAAAAACAGCATTTAAGTAAGAAATAATCATCAAATGAAATAATTAAACTGCATATTCTTCACTGTATGAATGAAAGTTATACTGATTCTTATATAGACTGCTGTCACTTTAAGAACTACAGCAATGCAGGGATCTAGAATATACTGATACACATACATGATTTCTTACAGTTGTTTACATTCACTTAAGACAAAAACAACTGTTTATGTGAACCTTGTGTTTTTGACACTTTAAATGCAATAAGACGATAAAGAGAATTTAGTGCACGCACTGTGACAGCTGGCTGTCTGCATTGCGTTAAGGCATGCGCGCTCGTCAAATTTAAACTGGCCAGGCGCGCTGTCGCGTCTCTCATACACAGTTAGAAAGCCACTGAAATCACAGTAATCAGTATCTTGCGGGTATCGTTGATGGATATTGCTTATATTGGATAGCATCCTCGATTTTGGATTAATCTAGCAAGGTGATCTACGGTGAAGGTGAACATCACGATAACAATTAAGGGGTGAGTGGAACTTGTTTACAGGACCCGCCGTGGTCACCTTTATGCCACAGTCATTTTGCAAACAGGTTATTTGATCCTTGATGGCATCGGAGGTGTTATATTCGCTTGTTGGACAGATCACAATTTTTTCCGATCTGTTATGCTCGATATGCCATTTTGCTGGAGCTGTCAAGGTAGCCTACAATGCCAGTGTTGTCACGGACCGTTGAAGCTCAAGAAGGCGGCGCCCTAGTAACAAAACAAACTAACATCACTGTTTTCCCCCCTTGTAACTACTTCAGCAGTTTTAAGTGTCCTACCACAAAAAACAATGATAACACATCTGTTGTATCACCTTTACTTCCTATTTCGTTTCAGTTCCCCTTTAAGAAAGAAAATTGTGATTGAAATAATGCTGCATGGAGTCAACCAATCAAAATGCGGCATGAACTCAACCAATAAGCGTGTTCAGCACCTAAGTCCCACCCCTGAAAGTTTCTGAACTTTGAAAAAGTACTACCTCGCAAGCAGGGACTTTCGGATGGGGAAATATTTACCTGGAACTTCATTTAGACCCTGGTTCCTGAGGTGGAAACACACCACCCCAAAGTCTAGTTCCTGGGGAAAGTTCCTGCGGTGGAAACGCGGCTTATTTTTGTTTTTACTGTATTTATTCAAAGAAATTCAACATTGGTGAGCACAAAAGACTTCTTTCAAAAACAGCAATATTACCGACCCCAAACTATTTAACGGTAATCTCCATAAATATTAGGGCTATCAAGCGTTTACATTTTTTAATCGAAATTTCACAATGTGGCGTTTAATTAATCAAATTAATCAGAAATTTGTTTGAGAAATGACCCCTAAAAGATAATTTAAAGTCATCATTGTGTTAAATGAGAAAAGCATCAAATAGACAAAAAAGTAGCTTTAAAATTATTTATTTATTTGATTCAACATAGAATTTTGCATAAACTTTTAGGCTTCATGTGAGTAAATGATTACAGAATTTTCATTTTTGGGTGAACTATACCTTTAATGTTTTTTTATTAATATGGAAAAATGAAAAAAAAAATTAAATGAAATGATACACTAAATAAGAAACCAAAACTGCCAGTAGGTGGCAGTAAATGTCTAAGTGAGTAAGTCATTGATTCATTCGATTCGTCCAAGTGGTTGATTTATTCAGGAATGAAGTAAATTGCTCTCTTTATGAATAGGAGATTTAATCATTGGTTCACCCGATTGACAAAAAATCTGCTGGACCAATAAATTATCTGGAGGTATAGCAAACACTAAATTTGGCATTAAAGTCACAGAAATAGCCTAAAGCATGTGTTGAGTTTGCATGTTGGTCAGGGAGGTCAGAGGTCAGCTGTACAGCTGAGATATACCCTGACAAACTTCCTGTGAGTACTGTAGCTCACTGACCTCCAGTGACCTCTTACTGGATTCAATTACAACAGCAAAACTACCCTGGTAATGAAAGTGAATGAGCTCAGCTGCCATCTATTGGGCAACTACTATGATGTTACATACACGGAGAGAGTAGAGAAATAATTCTCTAATCATCTATTAAAGATAATAGCAAGAAATTATTTAATTGTGAAATATGTAAAATACAGTCAAACATACTTAAAAATTGTGCTCAAAATAAAGCAAATATTGTAAACAAATTTTAAACATTTTTGAGGTAGAAGTAATTTTTAAACTTAAATTTCTTTAATTATTTAAAAGTTAAAAATTATTTAATTTATTTACAATTTTTATTTAAAAATTATTTAAAAATTAATAGTCACCAAGGACAAAATATCAGTTTTCTTGTCCGTTTGTTTCAGTAGCTAGTTACTGATTCACTGTCATTACGATTTTATATTTAGTAAAATTACTTGATATAAAAAGTGGACAAATATTATGCTGGTTTGACAAAATGGGGAAAAAATCCAGATATGTGGCATAAACCATATTCTAATTACAAATAATTATATATGTGTCTTCAGTCAGGTCTATTCTAGGCTTTTGAGACTTTCTGGGACACAATGAATAAGAGTGAACAAGACTTCCTGGAAATGAGTGTTCCAGTGGCTGGTTTCCAATGAAACAAGGTTAAGCTCTATTAAGAGAAAGACAGAAAGAGGTAGAAGAAAACGTTTCACAGTTATCAGTCAGGCTTGGAGTGCTAAAAACATAATAAAGTAATACAAGATATTGGCAATCTTTTTCTATACATGAAGTAACTTTTCAAAACTCCCAAATTTAGAGAGCCAGTAGGAAACTTGACTAGTTTTCTGTGATATCATTGATGTATGAAAGGGGCAGATTACTATTTGCTGTCAATCACTAATGTTGGCACTGTCAACCTCTTTCAGGTTGTAAAAAATGGTCAAAAATAGGGATATTGTGCCATCAGAGAAAGAAACAAAAAAAGCAGTGATCTGTCAGGAGTAACCAATGTCTCTTAATTCCATAAAAATCCCTATAAGCAGGACCTGAATGGGATAACTGAACGCAGAACCTGATTTCATCAAGTGCAACATGCTCCTGGTTCAACATCTATGTTGATCCTGGAATAACATCCAATCAACCAATCAGATTTGAGGGACAAGTTTGAGGAACTAGCATTTCCCTCTGATTTTAGGGATAACTTATGGGTAGAGTTAGGTTTAGGATTACATTTTCAGACAGGAATGTTGACAATATGTATGTTGAACCAGGTAAGCGTCTAACTCGGCAAAATCAGGACGTGCATAATTGAACACCCGTGGAATTCAGTCACGGAGCAGCCGTCCAATACTGATGTCCATAAATAGAACAGGGAAAGTGGCGTAGCACTGAGTCTCCTAAAACCAGGGACCATTACAGTCCAAGACATTTACAGACTTCAGGGTTTATGCTCTTTGAAATATAACACTCACATGCATTTCTCGAGCAAATAGTTTAAGGACACAGTGAGACTTCCACAGAGAGAGAAGTGGTATAAATCACAATGGCTGAGGAAATGTTTCACTGAAAATATCACAACAGAAATCTTGGTTATTAAAATAAATTTTGACATGTCTCAGATGATCAATGATTGATAGGGTTCACCTGTGACATATTACTAATAATAAGGAAATATGATCACTGCATGTTAACCACAGTGGATACTCAAATGGGAGAGCCACAGATTTTGGTCTATAAATATCAAAAGCATTTAGAACACTGATCAGGCTGGAAGCCCAGTCAAGATCTTTGACTATATATTTATAACAAATAACATGATAAAAATAAATAAATGAATATAAAATCAATATAGAAATTAATGCAGTGCTGTTTTCATAAGCCAGACAGTGTAAAAAAAATAATATGCACTTTAAACCAGCTTTGTTATTGTTAACTAAAACTATTAAACTATTATTTCCATCAATTGAAATAATCATAAAATAAAAATAAAATATTAGATGAGTAACTTAAACTTAAAAAAAAAAAACTAAAAGAAAATTACAAATGTTGCCTTGTTGCTTAGTTGAAATACAGAAGTAATACAAATAAATTTTAAAGAAAAATATATGTAAAAAAAAAACAAAATCTAATAACTAATATTAATAAAACAAACTTAAATTTAATAAAAGGTAAAAATACAAAAAATAAAAGCTAATTCAATATACAATACTAAAATAACATTACATACAGCTATGACATAAGAGACAATTTTACATAACAAAATGCACAGCAAAACGTTCTACATATATGAATGTCACTGCATTTTAAAGCAGCTGGATTTGATTGACCAAAACTGCTTTAATGTGCTCATAATGATCACATTAGTACTTGGTGCATAAGTTGTGTACCCTATAAACCAGTTGAGGGTCGATTTTTTGATAATAACTCAGGGTTAGGCTACATTGCAAAAAAATAAAAAAATAAGTCTTGTCAGGTTGGGCTTAAGCCAAATAAATTGTATAACTTAATTTATATCGTTTGAATAATTGTTGATGTTAGAAAAAGCACATATTTTTAGTACGCAAAGGTTAGTAGAAGGCAGGTAAAATACCACAAATGCCAACTGTTTTTTTTTTTTTTGCTTCAACGGCCAAGTATTTAAATCAGTATAGACAAGCTCTAGCCTGACGTCGCCATACTCAGATTCTAGTCAGAATGTGAGTCTGATACTGTTCCATTGGGCTGTGAATCTGTGATTATGGGACGTTTCAACTGAACCAGGAAAGAAAATGCCTCTTCACTCAATTGGATAGACTTACAACCAATCAGAGAAACTGAGTAAATGACTAAATCTACATATTTAAATTCTCCAGCGCCAGACTTTGTTGTAAACAAATTCAACCCAAGCGCTCTTTGGTGACGTGGATGATTACGTTACTGTTGATCATCTGTCCATCATCGTATAAAGCCCGCCCTGAAAATTTGATTGGTCCGAACAGCTTTTGTTCGGACATACTTGCTTCACAACGGATCAATTCCAGACCCTACTTCCCATCCTCAAATGTTGTGGGCGGGGCTAAGTTCAGCTGGCATCCAGGCTAGACGAGCCCCATCTCTAATCTCAAAATCCTGAGGAGAACGAGCCTGTGTGGAAAACCTGAATAATGAACATGACAATGAGCAGACTTAACTTGTTTTAACTCAATGATGCAATGTAAGAACTATTTTGGTTGTTACTTGCAAAACGTCAACTTGCGAAATACCCAAGGGCTGTGAATGGACAACATTTTGATTATAACAAGTCAGAATTATGTTCAGATAAACAAAGTACACCAAAGTAGTGGTGCCAGATGCATTATGGTATTAAATAAAAGAATCATGTTCACGGCTTATGACAGTCAGAAACTATTCAGAGGGTAGATTTATTCAAGATTTCTGTAGCTTTCAAAAAGTATGTTTTAATTAAAATTAACATTAGTTATTGTATTATGAACGAGCATTATCTAACCATGAACAATAGAACATTTATAAATTAACCAAGATTTACAACTGCTGTAACAAAAGATAGTTCATGATACCTATTGCATTAATACTTTACAATAAGTTTAAATTTGTTAACAGTAATTGAAATTTAACTAAAATAACTTTCACTCAAAAATGAATAATGCTTTTAAAAACATTTTTAAAATCATATACACTCACATGAGATGAAGAATCATGTAAGTTACTTAATAAAATGGTTAACTAACGACGAACTAAAGTATTTTTATAAACTTGCAAGATTAATACATGCTGTAAAAATAGATAGTTCATGATAACTAATTAATACATGGTAATAATTATATTATAATTAGGTACAATTTTTAACATGAATTAAAGTTTACCTAAAACATGAACATGAGATGAAGACTCATAAGTCATCTAATAAAAGGGTTTTATTTTACAAGGAAGAGGCCGCCTCATGGAGGCTGCCATGTTGAGATCACATGACCAGCTGAATACCAGTTTTATCTCAGTAAACCCCCACTTATCAAATAATTTAGTTCAGAGTAAATTATTTATGGATGACAGTAGTATTTGCAGTATTTATACAATAGCATTAAACTTTTGTTTGCGTATGATGCTGCATCCACACCAGTAGGTGTCAGTATAAAGTCTATGCACCTGTTATAAATAAATTTCATAAATAGAGACAACTTTTTTGAAAATGTTTATTGATAATCATAGTACTATTCCTAGATTCTGATGTCTTCACAGTGATGGAGGGAACATTAAATGTGCATAATTGTGGAAATATGTATTGTGTTTGACACAATGAATTGGTTTGATGCCTTTAATTACATGGGCTGTCTGCATTTATAGCCGGCAATGGAAAAAAACACATGTCTTCCAAGCAAACAGCTTGAAGGGTGTTGAGACTGCGGCCTGGCCAGTGGCAGAGAAACATTCCAGAGGTGTGACTTCACATGTGATAGTGAGGCTGCAGGGTGCTATGCGGCGGCTATCTCAAGGGATATGGTTTTCCCATCAGGGGCTTTCCAGAGTGCACGAACAACTGGGATGACTGAGAATGGAAGTGTTAACACCTGCCATCCGGAACTCAACAACATCAGACAGATTACAAAGGGACGAGCAAAACATACAAGATTGATTAATGCATTTGATGATGTGCGGTTAACTTTTATGTTTTATTTAGAGCATCTGGATTTTTTTGCATCGGGATTCACGGCCAATGAATCCCAAAACACTTTTCATGAGCTGCACAGCCAACTATGGTGCTATTACGGATCCAGAACACAGTGTAAAACTGGGAGCAGCCAAAATAATATTTTAAATCACCAAACGGTACTGTTACTCAAGGTGAATGCCTAGAGAGAAAGAATGAGTTTGGCTCTCGCAGGCGGCTTTAGAGACGGGAAAATACTTTTGTATCTTCTTAACAATCTGCTCATACAACTGTAAAATGAATACAGACAGTGATGACAACCTCAGACAATTATACTGTCGATTACTACCTGAAACACAATCTGCCAAGGCAGAATAATGCTACCTAGAGCAGACTTACAATGCCTCTCACCAACATACTAACTCATTATGCTGGCATGTATTGCGATTTCAATACAGAGTTTCTGGAAATTGCCACGCAGGCTGGAAAGCTTATATTGGAGATAAAAGATCCTATTGTGCCTTGACTCAAGGAGTGTCCATGAAACAGCCGGAGACACTGGAAAAACACCAGTGTACGAACAAATATGCACTGAGGAACTTAGAACACACAACAAACTCTCTGACACACACACACACACACACACACACACACACACACACACACACACACACACACACACACACACACACACACACACACACACACACACACACACACACACACACACACACACACACACACACACACACACACACACACACACACACACATTACTGAAATTCAAAGTGACAGCCTTATGCAAGTGTCGATGTTAGGCTCTTTGATGTGGTGAAGACAGTAATACTCGACATGAGTCTATTGTCGCACAATTCCTCTGAGATCACTTACGATGAATATTACAGTTTAAATACTGTCAGTTTTGTTCACTGGAATGAAATACAGCTAAAGCACATTTAATCTACCATTTTAAACATGCATAAAATGTTGAATTAAGACAACTTTATTTTGGATGTTTGGTTGGATTTAGAACAAAAATAAAATATCATCATCATGAGCTCATACAAAGAACCAACAAATTGTTCCAACAATGCTAAAGAAAATAATGCTAAAACAACATTATGAATTTATACAAGACAGTGCCAATTCAGCTAAATATAAGAAATGTTTTAGTATCTGCAACTATGTTTCAATATATCTCCTTTAAGTCCACAAGTGATCTAATATCACATTTGCGGGAGATAAAATTTTTTGATTTAAAATAATTGCTGTTCTTTTGAACTTTCTAATCATAAAAAATCCTGAAAATATATCACAGTTTCCACAAAAATATTAAGTATGACAGCATTATCAGTATAAAGAGTATAATAAGCCACATATTAAGAGTTGTTTCTTTAGCACCAAATTAGCATATTCAAATGATTTCTGAAGGATCATGTGACACTGAAGACTGGCATAATGATGCTGAAAATATACATCTTAATATACAGAGATGACATTGAGAAATACTCCTACTCGATCCGCTCCAAGTGGGATTCAAACCGGGGTGTCCGGTGAGGGAGGCAGACGTGCTAACAAGGAAGCTAAAGAGTGTTAGCCGGCCCGTTAGCGACAGTCGCTGGCCTGCCTCTGTAAGCAAGGGGAGTGAAGTTTACACACACAGCTCTAACTGGCCTATGTGCATTGCACTAAACATTGCTCAGTTTGTTTAAGAATCTCAATCATCCTGACACAGCTACGGTGGCACAACCAATGATGCAAGTTTGGGGTGTGGCCATCGGTAAGTCTGACCAATGGCAATGGTGGGCAGAGTGGATAGGAAACCTGTTAGTAAACAATATGAAAATCAATAACTGCAATACAACTCAACTGCTGTCAAGGCAGTGATACTTCATTCCCTCAATAAAAGAAGTGAGGTAAAGCGATAGCAGCACGGGTCTACAGGGAGCAAAGGAACGGTGGAGCCCTAAGGATGTGGTCAGGCTACTGTTCAAAGAAGATGCAGATGTCTAGCCAAACAGTGAGCTCATGAGTTTCTGCGGGGACCACAGTGGAGGGCTGGGGTGTACTTTCCATTCCTCCATTCTTCCAGGCGCTCTCAGATCCTTGTCTCTGAGGTGGCTCATTACAGACCTCGAGTGTAGCGCAGCGGTGAGTGTCAAAGCCGCTGAAGATAACCTCCAACCCCCTTTCTGATTAATTTCAAGAGGTTTTGCTGTACTCATCAGGATCACATGGCTGAGGTGAACTTTCATCCTTTTGTTTTAAATTAGCTTTTTTGCTCTCATGCACCAGACAAAACAGGTCTGATAAATATCAAACAAGAAAAGATGAATGAGATCCTTAGAGCTATGAGATGTCCTGATAAAGAGTACAGCTTCTCTGATGAATATTATGCTAATAATATATTAAATTAAGCAATGATGTAGCCAAATGTTCAAGACTGTTCACCTTATGGTATGGCACAGCAGTTAAGTATAAAAAATATAGTGTTAGAAGGAAGAAAGTGCTAAAAAAAAATCCTGTTTTGGACCCTATTGACTCTAATTGTGTGGACAAAACCACTTGAAACATTTTTCAGACTTTTAGTCTTCTTTTGTGTTACACAGAACAAAAGAGAGTCATACATGTTTGTAATCATATGAGGGTGAGTAAATGATGACGAAATTTCCACTTTTAGGTGAACTATCCCTTTAAGAAGGCCAAACAATTTTTTAAACAAGTCCCACAAAATTGTCCCAATGTTTGCTCATTTTGACAACAGCAAATTGTGTTTAAAGCAAGTAATTTAAAAAACCTCATGTACAGTGGAAAATGGAAAAGCCCCATTATTTCATTACAAAAGCTAGCTGCGGTTGATTGAGGCCCTTCTTTTAATCGGCAAGGTATTACCATACTTGCTGAACATGGGAAATAATAACAAATGGTGAGTCCCTCACAGAGAGACACTGGGTACAGTATGTGCTTTGCTTGGAACCTCATTTCACCACCAACTCCTGGATTTTTCCGTACCGCTCAGGGTTGTAATACTGAGGTATTGTTTATCTAGTATCAATAGTTGGAAGGGGTGGAAAGAGAGAACGCAGAGTTGTCTTAAGGGACTTGGAAGTTACCTTGCTTCCAAAATCAGCATGCAAACCCCCCCCCCCCCCCCCCCCCCCCCCCCCCCCCCCACAAAACCAGGGTTTTCATTTATAAAATGCACATGTGATCGGATTGTCATAAATTCCATGGATCTAATCCTATGTTAAAACTAAGGGAGAAATCTGGATTCATAAAGGCAGCAAATCACATGAAAATATATGTCCTGAAGAGCAAACTATTAATATTTATAAATATTTATATATACATTTTAATAATTAATAAATAAGTCTGTTTTTGTCCATTTAATTCTAAAAGTCAGAACTTGTGATAATGTATGACTTTAGATTGAAAATCTGTTTTTTCCCCGATGGAAGAATTAATTACAAGAACTGATTCATTACACTCGTAAAATGTACAAGGCTAGTGACAAAGAGAGCAGTTTACACCTAGAGACTACACTTTAAAAAAAATAAGGAACTTTTGGAAAACCACCCAAAAGCATAAAAAAGTTTAACATGGAAATAAAATTAAGAGTTAGAGGTCACAGGGTCATGAATTGCTTCCTTTTCCATCTGCCTCTATGGTTGAAAACACCTCTCTGGTTTTCTCATGTTAAACAGGAGCCCTTCACATTTGTCATTTTAAGTGCAGTTTTTGTAGTGGGTATTCAAAATGATTTATATGCTTATATGAAACAATTACAGAGAGGAATTCTGAATTGAGTCGAAACAGCAACTGAAGTCTCAATAATATTCATAAACATTTTAGCACTCTTTTACAACTACTCTCAGAATTGAAACACAGAAAGCGACTGTGTTTTGGCTATTTATTCCTCTATAATGCCAGATCAGGGGGCTTATTTTCTTCTAAGCTCATTTGGATCAAAAATAAAAGCCAAACAAATTAATTCACAGAAAACAAAGACTGCGCAGCAAGCGCCTCTTGAAAATGAAGTACCCTGAACAAAAGCGTCTCATCCAGCTATTAGTGTACCAATTTTCCAGTTCTGTATAAGGATGGGAATCATCTAAAAAGGGGGTGTAGAAACAGAAGAGCTGACCAAAACAGAGAGAACAGAAGGTGAATGGAGTATCTTGCCCCAAGGCTGAGTCTTTAGCCAAGAGCCCTGAAGATGGAGAACAGTCCCTTTCTGTGTGCGCAGGGCTACGCTGGTCCAAAACAAACAAGGACTCTCTTTCAAGTGTAGTGATCACATACTGAGCATCTCGCTCCTATCACCTCACCCACCACTCCTCCTCAGAGAGGGGGTCTCATTCCTACCGCTCTCATTGACACAAAGGTCTTGAACAATGTCACCGAAACAGTACAGAAGAGTTAATGGAGCATTTCTGAACACATGCTACAACTCAATAGCAACTCATTTTACTGCACTTGATGTCAAAACACAGATGATAAGTTCATAAAACTACTTTCAAATAAGTCAGAAAGTTGCCTGAATGTTGGTCATTTTATGAAACGGGTGATTTCAAACGGGTGAAAAGGTGATTTCAAACATTCGATAAACAATGTGCTTAAGTGTTTGCAATTTGTTATTGGAAAATATTTGGGGGGATCATTTTGCCTTTAGTCAAGTTTAGTCAAGCCAAGTAACCTTCATTTATATAGTGCTTTTTACAAAACAGATTTTTTCAAAGCAGTTTTACAGTGAAAATAGGAAATTAATGCAACAAAGATTGTTTTGGCTGTACAGTAGCTCTAGAAGGAAGTCATTGTCTAGCTTAAGTAGCCTAAGATTTTAATTGATTCATTTCCGTTGTAAAAATATATATTTTTTTAACTTAAGGGCCACTTACACAACATCGTTTTCAACTGAAAACATAAAACTTTTAATGAGTTCTGGCCATTCATTTACATGACAACGCCATTTTGGTGGCCTGAGACCGCAAACTTTGAAGTAGGTTTCAAAGTGCACGTTTTTGAAAACGAGTTTTGAAAACGATATCGTTATCTCAGTGTAAATCTGTGAAAACGATAACGGCATGCACATGCGTATTACGTGTTTAGTCTATAGGCATGCGCCATGGGCATCAATTTGGTTTGAAATGTGCTGGGGACAGAGACGCATTCGGAAGTGCATTTTCAGAAGTGCTGGGTACAATGCTGCAATATACGTAAATATAAGGTTAGTAAAAAATATACTAATGTCATAGAACGAATGTACCGAATACAAATAAATAAAACAACTCCAATTTTTTTTTTAAAGTGGTGGATACAAAATGAGTCATGACGAAATCTGGTGGGTAGGCGTACCCACCGCCCCCACCGAAATCGACGCCTATGGCATGCGTGTTTGAATGCGTATGTGTGCGGGAGCATAGTTTTTCTTTGCAAAGTGACATTGCCAATTATGGATCCGTGTGAACAGGAATCATTGAAATCATTGAAACTGTTCCCATTCTTATTCTTCTTTTTCTTCCGACTGGGCGTCTATGGCAGTCTGGGCGTCCGATTGCGGGAAAGTTGTTTTGGTTTGACATTCTGATAGAGGACAGTTCCAACATTAGATACACCAATTTTGGTGTCTCTAACTCAATCCCTCTAGCGCCACCACCTGTCCAAACCTGTCCTTACCTGTTTTCGATACACGCACAACTAATTTTATGTAGCGCTTGCAAAAACAGACGTAAGGCTGTATCTCCGCAACGCTTAATTGTATTCAGACCAAACTTGGAACATGTCATCACAAGCATGACCTGAGGCTACATGCTGCATTTTGGCGCAGCGCCACCTACTGATCCGGAGATATGAAAAATTGCTATTTTTGCTTATAACTTCTGAACGGTTTGTCCAAATATCATGAAAGTGGTCTCGTTAGATTCAGGGCATCATGCCAAGTCGACTGATATCCAATGTTCCATTTTGGCTGTCGGCCATTTGAATTATGTGCTAAAATACTGTATTTTTTAACGCATGAACGAATTGTTTCGAAACTCGGTACGGGTCATCAGTACGAAGGAGCCTGAGAAGTTTTGAAACAGCGCCACCTAGTGGTAAATGTATTTTTTAAATGCTTATAACTCTGGGTGTGGTTGACTTATTTTCACTGGAGTCATCACGTTGGGTTCCTGAATCCTTGCCAAGTCCACAGATACCAAACATGCTTAGCTTTGTCTTACGGTTTGTGCAGCGTTGTGATTTAACGCTTAAAAAACATTTGCCAATATCTTCGAAACCGCTAGTCCGATCCAGACGAAACCACCGTCAGAAGTTTGGAAACATAGGTCGCTGGCTCAAGAATAAAACCAAATGCCAAAATATTGATAGTAAGGGGTTGTAAAAATCAATCAAAGTCACGTGTCAGTAATTTTTTACGTGTTTTTTCACATAAATGTCTGTAACTCCGAAGCGAATTGAGATATTTTCACCAAAATCAACACACACAGATGTATGGGCTCACTCTGAGGACACATACATTTTTTTTTAGGATTTTACCTCTTGGTGGCGCTATAATAGAACAAAACATGAAATTCCCATTGACTTCAATACAGTTTTGTGATGTAAAATGCTATACTTAACGAATGCATTGCTGTAACATTACGAAACTCCAAATTTGCCACCAGCACCTTGCCCTGAAGGCACTGAAAAGATCGAGACAGCGCCACCTGTTGGTCAAAAGTTCAAATTACATTTCCAAAAATGCTAATAACTTTTGAATAAATCTGCCTATTGTAATGACACTGGTCTTAATAGATTCCTTGTGTCATGCCGAGAACATGGATACCAATTTTGACGTATTTGGACAAACTTCCTGTCCGCCATCTTGATTTTCATTGAATACCTACTTTTTTATGGGATTAAAATCCTGCCATGATTCAAAACTGAAAATAAAGTTCTGAAAGGTTGAAACTAAATGTTCAAAACGTCAAAATCTTACAAAAAAGGTTTTGCAAGATCGAAAAATAAGATTTGCAAGCTTGCAAAATATAAAAAAATAAAAATATCTGCAAACATTGTTTTTTTTATTTTTAGATTTCCTACTTCAGAACTTCAACATTTTATTTACGATGTTGCGCAAACAAATTTTCAGAGTTTCAAATTGTGTCACTGTTCTCCCACGGTATTAGTTAGTTTTCCAGGTTTGGTGCGATCTTGCAAAACCTTTTTTGTAAGATTTTGACGTTTTGAACATTTAGTTTCAACCTTTCAGAACTTTATTTTCAGTTTTGAATCATGGCAGGATTTTAATCCCATACTTTTTCAAACTCCTCCAAGGCCGTTTGTCAGATTTTCACCAAAATTGAATCGTATCATCTCCAGACCGTGCCGTCTAAAAGTTATGGATTTCGTGTCGATAGACGAAACCGTTTTAGTATACCGCAGCATCAAAGTTGAGGCATGCTGCCAAAATGACAATTTAGGCTTTATCTTTGCAATGCCTCGACATATTGACACCAAACTTTGTATGTGTCATTGTCACCTCACTCTGACCACACCACATCAATTTCGTAATTGCGCCACCAATTGGTCAAAAGTGATAATCCATTAAATCATATTTATAGTTAATGTATTTGATTTTTCAGCCATTTTGCCAAAATTCATCTCAAAATGTCTTTAATTGCTCCTTGCTGCACTTGGTCTGCCACTTTCACCCATGATGGCATCTGTTGCCGCTTCTTGCGCTTGGCCCCGTTAATGGCTGCTTGTTTTAATAATGCTTCCATATGTACAGAGGAAAAATGTTTGTCGTGAAAAAAGTCATAGTCTTTAGTTATAGTCTAAATAAGCTAAACGACTATAATAATCTAAAGAAATAACCTAAGTTAGAAAACGGTTGAATTTTCATTTCATGTTGACTCAAAAAATAGTAATGATTTAGATTTTAAATATGTCCCCTACAAACATAACAAAACATGTTGAGGCTTGATGATGAAGGACGATGACGTCATAATCACAAAGTTAATTACATCAAAAGGAAAAATATTTATAGCTGGATTGATACAAACCTCACATAAAAAAATACATTATGTCATATAAAAATATATGATATAGAGAGAGAATCAAGACTAAATACTTTTATTTCTATTTGTTTTCATTAAAGGGACAGTTCACACAATCATCTACTCACCTTCATGCCATTTCAAATGACAGCTAAGAAAAATCCCAATTTCTAATTACAGTTTTCATTTTAGTGGCTTTGTTTGAGAGGTGCTTTTGAATCTGGATTTATGTTTGTTCCAGAGGTTTGTAATTCTCTATCGCTTTCCCATGAACTTCTCCTGCAGACAGGAAATTATCTCACACTGATCTTTGGCCTGGCTTGAAATCAGAACAACAGGCAAAGCTTAGGCTGACATATTCAAGCTGCATCGATTGAGAAAAAATGGACTAGAGCAGACAAACTGAAAATGTTGTACTGCATCTCGCTTACTCATATCTATTGAAAACTAAAGATCTGATGCCATCTAGTATGGTCACCAGACTTATGTTATTAAATGATTATTTGATTAAAATGATTCCATAAATAGCATTCATGTAACTGACTTAATGTGCTCTCATATTGTGGTTAAACGTGTGGTCCGTCTGTTTTGGGACAAGGCACTTGCCCCCCTATTGCGTTAGTGATTTGCTGTGTTCATATAGAGAAAAAAACAATATCTAGAAAGGCTTTCCTATTCTCAGAAATAAATAAGTCATCCACTCAGCAGGAGAATGACATGTCCCACACCACGCTGTTTCTCATCGCACATGTTGCTCACATTTCACAGGATCTGAGAGTTAACATGAAACTCTGTTTAACAGCAAAGTGCTTTGCTGATGACTGGCAAGTACCCACCTGGCAATATTTCATCTTTAGATAATCTCATTTCAACAAAATTCGATTTTGAAAGACCCCATTAAATCAAAATACCCCGACTAAACTTGCTACCAAAGGAAATTAATTTTAAAGGGATTGTTCACACAAAAATGAAAATTCTGTCATCTCTTACTTACCTTTAGTTCATCTGAAACAATGATCAGCGGACATACATATAGCATTCAAATTTGGTCATGGAAGGTCAAGAATGCTTTCTTGATGCACAAGAACCAATTAAGTTCGTTCTCGCATGTCACTCCAGCACATTTGAGCTTCTACAAGAACCAATGAGGTTTGTTGTCACCCATCAAGCAAGTTCAACCAAAGTGATCATGTCTATACAGAAGACTTGGATTGAATAGGGCCCTGTGAAATCTGTTTTATTTTTTCCCAAAATCTGTTTTTCCGTTTTCACTTTTCTGGATTACTTTTTTTTTTTTTGGACTCCATTTTAATGGTTAAATAAAATTAATAATCAAAAAGCATGTCTAATTAATTGAATTAATAAAACAACAATTTATTAATTCAAAAAAATAATAATTTCTAAGAAAATTTTTCTTAGGCATAACACATTAAATTAATATAAATGAAACAAACTTATATTTAAAACAATAACAACAGTAATATATTTCTCACAATTTCAAGTGAACCGTACTTTTGTTTTGAGGGGGTGCCGTAAGACCTTTGCGTTTCTGTGCGTTAATGATATGAAGATAGATTTTCTCAAATGAAATGGTAAAATGCTCAAGAAGTGACTCTCAAGGCGGCTCTGGAGATGAAGTTCATGCATTCATGTCCTCATAAAGTGAGGCGGCAGAGGCTGAAAACACTGCGAGCGTCACACGTGCTTCAGCGTGTGTGTTTGGGAAATGAAACCATTCATTTACACAGAGGCACTCAGAACATGCAGGATTCATATTTAAAATAGTCTATTCACACTAGTCTATATCGCAATTTGATTTAAGTGTACTGACATGCTTTTTATTTATTCATCAAAAATGTTACACATTCCTTGAAATTCTGTGTTATACAGTAAACTCTGTTTTTATGATTGGATTCCGTGATTACGTCCGCGTTTCCCATCGCGGAAATCATATGGCCCTAATTAAACGGCGTGATTCATATGGATTTATTTTACAATTCTTTTATGAACGCATATGAACCATGAATAGACTTTCAAAGGAGGGACAGATCTCTCAGATTTCATTAAAAATATCTTAATTTTGAACGAAAGTCTTATGGGTTTGAAACAAGTAACTGTAAAGGGTGAGTAACTGTTGACAGAATTTTTATTTTTGGGGGAACTTTCCCTAAATATTCAAGGTCTAAAACAATCAGCACATATCAAAAGCATTTCCCTGTTGAATAAAACAAAAAACCCAACTCTTCTAAATATCTGGTGGTGCTGATAGTTGACTTCCACACACTAGCCTATAGAGGGTCACTGACTAGGGATCATCTCCCCGCTCCCACTACAGTTAACACAAGCAAACAAGGCAATATCTTATGCATTACGTTAAGCATAACGTCACCTGCAGTGCTGTCCACATCACTACTGATCCATTCCTGGCAGCAACGAGCATTAAAACTAGCAGACCTGAACCTAAACAGGCATTAACAGAGCACACCTTGTTCTCAGCTGTGACTTAAGGAAAAAACACTCCACCGGCTTCACATCAACACAAGTCATGCTTTACTCTGGACATCAAATGTCACTCACAATTTGTATAGACACTTCAAATTTAAGGACCATTCAGCATAAATATGAATCTATTTTCCAAGCCTGTATTACTTATTTTCTTCACGGAGCACAAACGAAGATATTGCTCTGAATGTTTTTGTCCATAGATTGAAAGTCAATGGGGTTTAAAACTGACTTTTACTGTATGGACAAAAACACATTTTGGACTAAGAGTTGTCAAAAAGTACAGACTTCGGTACCTGATTGAACCCAATAGTCAATCATAGGTGTTTACGATTCCACTCAACAGCGCTCAAAGCATCACAATTTAAAAACTTTAGTACCGACTTGGTACCAAAGTCGGTACTTTTTGACAACTCTATTTTGGACCTTTTTATTTATATTTCTTTTGTGTTTCACAGAAAAAAGAAAGTCATAGGTTTGGAATATCCTAAGCGTAAGTAAATGACGACAACATTTTCTTTTTTTTTTTGTGAATTATAACTTTAAGAATGGGCTACTAGCAATTCATTATTAGACATAATTATCAAAAATTACCATACATTAAAGGTACATAAACAGGCAATTCTCCGGTTTTCAGATAATTTTGTTAATGGATCAAGCACATTCAAAGTATGAGGTTTCAATTTCGCAATTTTCCACAAAAGGTAAAAAGGAAAGTATTTGATTGTCAAAAGGAAAATATCTTAAGCTATTCTTTCATAGTTGATGCTTCCACTTCTCCTATGAAATAAATCTGATTTGGTTGTTATTGGCAGTTGAAAGTTATTTTTATAGGAAAAGGAAACTATCTAAAGTGCTTTGGCAGTGTTTCCAGATAACAGTCTGAAATGAAAACGGTTTATCTTGCACCTTCGATCTTCCTCAACAGTTGAACTAGATGTTTTTTAACCCCAAGCATAATGTTTATATAAAGTGACAGCACTGAGTGACAATCTCCAGCAGATGGAATTTTTCCATACATTCAGCTAGTTTGCTGTAAAATTATGTCTTGGACAGAATGCCTGAGGACTTATCCTTAGTCGGATAATTACTGGAAACATTTTACCTTCGGCTTTGAAACCCTCTGTTTATCCTGCATTATCTCAGGAATGGTTTTGCCCTCTTATATTTTAGCTCAGCGTGTCACTGGGGACTTAATGTAAGGCATCTGTTAAAAGCTTCACTATCTTCCTCCATAGATTCCTTCCTTGTGATGTATAGAGGACTGACTTGTAAAAAAAATCCATATGGAAGCTATGTCAAATATCTGACTGATTCGAAATGTGGAAACTTCTGATCTTCTTCAGTGACTTCGAGTTCTGAATGAAATCGCGAGTCTGGTATTCCTCTCAATTGCAAATTTTATTTGACTTAAAGAAGCCTGGGCAGGACGTGATGACAATTTTACAATAATATTCACTCTGCCAACTTTCTGACTCCCCGGGGCAATCACAAAGACATTATGAGGTAGACATTTTTATGGCCGTACAGGACTATCAAAATGTGGAAAGTGGATGTAAGATAGTAAGTGGATGTAAGATGTAAAATTCATATCACTCATTTTTTTTAATTTTTTTTTTCCACAAAGTGTCTAAAGCGATTTTTGTGGAGCGGAGTCTGTGGGATAGCCGGCTAAAATAACTGTAAATCGCACCAGCCACATGTGGCTCGAGGAAAAAAAAAAACATGTTAGGCACAGCAGGAAAATAAAATGTAGGAAATAAGGAAAACTCCAGCATATTTTGGGAAGGAAATAAATGATGGTGAAAGAGAGGCTTTGTATGGGGGGACTGGAACATGCAAAACCATTTAAGTTCAACACTTTATGCGTTCCTGTAAGAGGTAAGAATTTAAGATAAGCAATTTGTCTCCAATTAACACTGAGGAGTCAACACAAAAGCTTTAGGAATTCATTAGAAAACATAAAACAGGAAAATATCCTAGTCCCTAAAATAAAGTGTCTCTCAATGACTGCAGCTGTTTCTCCAACACAAACTATAGCACCCACACAAACCAGCCTACTTTTCTAAACACTCAATGTCAGACGACCAGGTGTGGAATCAATAGCCTGATCTCATTTTACAACCCAAGCGCATGTGCTCAGGCCCCCTATGAGACTATGGAAAATGACTTGAGGTAGGGCTACTGTTACAAGCGTGAACGTGTTGGTGTCAAGGAGGGTCCGTGTTCAAATATTACTCGCAGGTGAGGCAGACAGCTCTGTGTCAGCTCAGAATCAAGCCAGGACTAATAAAAGAAGCAGCTAGACATTTAGCTGCATGTACAGAAATACCAGTCAAACGTTCCATCCAAAATAAACAGTTTAAAATCAAATTTTCAGCTGCACGGTCGGTTACATTTAATTGGAAGCTTACGGCAGAAGAGAAAACGAAATATGCCCTGCCTTGCAAATTTCTGCTATTGCCCTCCACTTATAAGTAGGGCTTTCAATCACATCAATCAATATTTAAATGTGATTAATCAAATTTATTTTTCATTAATGCATTTGTTTTAAGTAAATGACTTAGTAAGAGTAAATGAGTAAATTACTTTATTTTGATTAAATAAAATGTTTGTTAGGGATTCATTTATAAACGAATAACCCGTATAGTGTTTTTGAGTACATGACACATTATGAAGCTCTGATCAGTTTGTAGTAATGAAAATTTAAAATGAATTGAAATGTCAAATTGAATAAATGAGTTAGTGTGTGCAAATAAAAAAAATCAAACATTTTACACATTAACTTTGACAGCCCAACTTCGCATATAATATGATGATATAATAATACAAAATATTGATATTGTTTATTGGTTATAGAATGCCGCTGTGTTGGGCTAATCAACATTAAGAACCAATATATTCATCTTTTCCACAAGTTAAAGTAAATTTCATGGTCGATTTCTTGCTGTTGCTGACAACAAACCTCTTTCATGGTGGCAATGTCAGTTATTTCAGAGTGGAAAGGATGAGTAATCTGAGGCCTTGGGGTGAAGAGGTCATCTGAGGTCAACGCAGGCACATCCATCATCAATGGAGACAGGAGAACACTTCAGCCTTGTTCTGACTAATGTTTACCCAGCAGAATATGTGCGGTGGTCCTGCTTAAGAGACTGACCTGGTTTTGCATGTTCCTCACCTCTTTCATTCCTGTAATGTGTGCAGAATGGCGTAAATTAAAAGTCAATGCTTTTGTGGAAAAAGTTCCCCTTGAACAAATGCACACAGTTCTTGTCAACCTCCACTTAACAAGACTTCAATGGAATGAATGCACTTCTTACAGCATAAATACATGAAAGTTACGCCTACGTACACATCCCCCATGATTCTTGATTCTTGCAGCTGGGATGATATCACAGATCATTTTCTTGGTTCGGTCCACCTCCTCTATAATTAGACTTTCACCCTGCAAGCCCTTTCTATCTTCACAGACACGCACAATCCATGAAAAGATCTGTGCCATAAAAACAGTGAATTAATTATCACTGCCTCACAATCATTTGCAATTGTTTCTTGAACAATAACAAAATCATTTGCTCTGAGGAACTGTCTATGACCTCAGATCCTCACTTTTTCCATGCCTGGAAAACTTGAGCGAATGAGTATTCATGCATGATCACAACAGATCAAAGATCCGTCTTTAATCTGAGGTCAATTCAGGATCGAAATGTTGTTGTACATTTCACATCTCACTTGTTTTTCCATAAACTTTTGAACTCTTACAACTTTTTATGGATAATATGTCTAAGGTGTATAATAATTTAACACGTTCTGCACATACAGTATTAATATACCATTCAAAAGTTTGGGGTTGGTAAATTTTTTTAAAGTATCTTATGATCAAGGTTGCATTTATTTTATCAAAATATGCAGTAAAATTAGTAATATTTGGAAATAGTATTACAATTTAAAATAATGTACATTTTAAAAAGTAATTTCTTCCTGTGATGGAAAAGATGCATTAATATAGTTGTGCGTTTTTTGTGGAAACTGTGATACAAAGATTATTTGATGCATATAAAGTTCAAAAGAACAGCATTTATTTGAAATATAAATATTTTGTAACATTATAAAACTCTTTACTGTCACTTTTGAGCAATTCAATTCATTCTTGCTGAATTTAATTATCATTTCTTTCAAAAAATAAAATTGATACTATGATAGATATTCCAAACCTTTGAGCAGTATATTTATGTAATCTGTCAGAATTATGTAATTTGATCAAAATATATATAAAAAAACCCCACATTATTTAAAATAAGCTAGAATTGAATACTAACAATAAAATAAAAGTGCCTAAGACATTATATGTCCAAATCAGGGATTTTTTAAGAAATGTTTTAGGCTTTTGATAAATGTATTATTATTATTATTATTATTATTATAAAAAGAGAAAATACTGTTGTAAAATAAAAATGAAAAAAAAATCTGAACTTTTTAGGTCACTAACCAAACATAAGCAAATCAGTGACCATGCGAGCAAAAGATGCTCTTTGGAACATCCATACCATGCTGGATAACACAGATCATCTCACACAGGCTTTTGACTGCCGAAGAAATACACAACCTGGCAATACGAGATGGATGACATCACCCTCCTTTTGTTTGTTCACGCTGAACAGGGTACGTTGCATTAGGTATAAAAGATTGGAGGCCGCAATCCTCAAGATAAACTATTATCATTCCTGTTACCTTTGAAACTGCTTTTCTACCCTCTGATCATCTGAAGTTAACACTCAAGTCACAATAGAAACACAGATATCCCTAACTGCTCTCTTTGTGTGATTAAGGGGCTCAAAGGCCAGCTGTATACAACAGCGCCTTGTTACCAAATATATTTAAGAAGAAAGAACAAAGGTAACACTTTATTTCGAGTCCACTTTAGACATTCTACTAACTATAATGACTGGTAGTTGACATGCAGGTGTAAAGTTACGTAAAGTATTAGTAGACTGTTGTCTAAATATCTGCTAAACACTTTATTTTTATGGTCCAAAACAGACTTTATACTGAATATAATAACTTTGCAAGTACATGTCAACTTGTTCTACTAACCCCAACAGTCTGCTAATCCTCAAATGACAGTAACTGTATTTGACATGTAGTTGCAAATTAATGTTGTCAGACAGCTTGCAACCCATGTTTATTTGCATTGATGATATGTTTATCCTTGCAAGAAGAGCAAGATCTTTCATGTTGCACGTGTCAAACATTTCTGATTTATAGTGACAGTCATGGTCCTCTCTAAATTCATGACTTCAGCACTGAGCTATTTTGGTTTGTCTCTCGCTTTTCTCAGGAATTAGTTTGGAACTTTCCACTTTGTTCTGATTTGCAGTTAGAGCACCTCTTCCACTTAAGTGATGTAAAAATATATGAGCATATCTAGCAACCCAAACTATTTTAATTCACACTTCATCAACATTTTGATGCATTAATTAGCGTTTTCTAATTACACCTAAGTTTGCAAGGAATTAACCTTTACTAACAAGCATGTTTTTAATTCAGTTATATCCTGCTGTGCTTCTTGTAAACAATATCTCAAAGAGATTTTCTTTTAATTTGAAAGTTATGTTAATGTACTGTAATTATTTTGATTAGTCAAAAGGATAAAAAACACAATGGGCCTCATTTATGAAACGAACATACGACAGAAAACTGGACGTACAGCTCGTGTACGCAAGTTTTTGAGGTACAGCGTGAACTTTCGTGCAGCATAAATCTCGAATCTAACTGTAACGAGAGCATTTTGTTCATTTCGATTATTTTCCTGACCGAAAACTGAAGCTTGATCGATTTAAGATTAGAATGTCAGCATACGAATATTTCATGAATCACATGTGAACCCTGTCGTAAGAGGATTTCTGCGCTCGGATCTGTGCTCGTTTCTACAATGAGACCCAATGAAACTAAGGGGGCTTTCACACTTGGTTCGATTGCCTATTCCGAACCCGAGTTCGATTGCTCCCCCCCTCCCCCTGCCCCCGATGGACTGTGTTCACATTACGCTTGCGTCATCAAGCTGCAGCTGGTGCGTAATCGTGTTGCTTGGTAACCGTGAAATGAAAAGGTGTCAAAATGAATAGACTTGCTCGGTTCACATTTGTTCTTCTTTTTTGAAGCCTTGGTTCGCACGCATTATACGTCATCAATAGCGGTTCACTTCCTCGGTTTGGTTCGATTGCGTTCATATCAGCAGCGAACCATACTGGAGTTCACATGAACCGTACCCCAGACCACCTTTTTAAGCGGACCCGAGTACGGTTCGCGGGTGCGCACCCGAGTTCGGAAGACAGCGTTCACATCATCCAAATGAACCGAACGATCTGACATCATTCGAACCCGGGTGTGCACCAAAAGTGCTAGTGTGAAAGCCCCCTAAATTGGAAGAGGCCCTGTCCCAGGAAAGAGCTTTTATTCAAAGTTAGAGTTATTTTAGAGAATCAAGTTAAACTAAATGAAAATGAGAAATGTTGCCTCGGAAACTAGCTAAAATAAACTGAAGACCTAAGTCTTCTGCTTCACAAAAAAAAAGAAAAAAAAGACAAGTAGTCTCATAGGGTTCGCATAGAAAATATCTCAACAATGTCTCAAACTGTGCTCAAACTCAAACATTTCTTATCAAGACCAGATTTATCAGACCAAATTATAAAATTGATACTTAATAAAACAGTTGCAGCTTAGGCTAAGAAAGAACAACCTCTGTGCAATAAACATTTCCTCTGAGTGTAAGTAACAATTAATTAGTTAACATGGAAAACTATGAGCTAATGTTCACAAAGATAACATCTAACAACGTATGAATTAAACACACCTGGAAGGGAAATGATACCATGTATATTATGGGATGATTCGCAGTGGGTGGATTAGATTTAGAGACTGATTACAACCCCATTTATAGCTTTCACCTGTGTCTGTCACATCATTATTTCACCATTGGAACCACTGTTCGGCAACAGATGCTAATCTGATGTTTTCTTTATGAAGTGAGACACAGTCAGGGAACTATTCATTTGAGATCACTTTGTATTTTCCTTTCCTCATCTGAAGGGAAATCGCTAACAACCCAGGTGTTTTCGCTAACTATTTCAGCAGAGATTGAATATATTTATCTATCTTTAAGATATTTATCTAGTGAGAATCTTCCCTTGATTGGACTCTCATGGCCAAATTTTGTTATTGAGAAGCATTGATTGGTCATATAGAAAACAACTTTTGCTAGAATTGATGCACCTGTTTTGGATTAGCATTGGAAAGAAAAGAAGTCCACAGTTACACACTGGTTTTGAATGAAATCCAAGCACATAGTCCTTTTCAAAGAATGCAAGTCTGACAGATTAGAGAGCTCTATGTACAAACCACAGTGCTGCCTCACATTGTGAATGAGACAAAATGTACCCAAAATCATCAACACATGGGTGCAGTTTTTCCCACCGCTAGCATGTGGAAAACTGATGTTCACATCTAATAACACTTCTGATCAAAGATCACTTTCAAGAAGTTATCTTATAGTCCTTTGGTCTGACACCACTACATGTGTCTCTGACATAAATAAATGCTGCCATAGTAACTGTGCTCTCATTACCTCATTCTGAAATGTACAACCCTGAATTTCTCAACATCAAACTGAAATGTGCAGAATCTGCTCATCATGCTCATTATCTTAGATATCATGTTTGGTGAACTATGGATTTGTTTTGACAGAGAGAGAGAAAGAGAGAATGAGAAAAACAGACAGAAATAACAAACAACATAGACAGAACGACAGACGATCGATCGATAGATAGATAATTTTTCATTCAAAACTTTACTGCTTCTTCATGGCAAATCACATCAGGAAAAAGTAGGAGTTTATTTCCAAGGCATTTGGGATATCAGTTATTACATTTAATACTCTGAACTTTGGTCCAGAGGAAGATTTCTGCCAAGTAAAGCTTGACTCTGTACCTAGCACCAACAAAATAGTTTTAGAGTGTACAGATATAAAATCCAAAGAATAATTTATGGATGACTTTACCCTTTTGTCTGCATTTTCTTTTCTTTAATATGGTTAAAATGAAGTATTAAAATGGATTAAAAAAAAGCAGTTTAGTCCCTGAACTATGCTTTCAGTACTTGCTTAAATAATTCTAAAAACAATTGAATGAAGTAACGGGATTGTTTTAGAACATTACTCTGTTGGTTCAGAATTCAAAGATCTTTCTCGAGTTTCATCACTACCCTTTTTGCATTTCCCCTGTTGAAACCTTACCGATAAGAGCAGAAAAGTCTGTTCACAGTTTAAAGGTAATGGATCTTGATTGATCAGAGACAGAAGAAAATGGGACACAGTCAGTCAATGTGTCTTACAACTCCTCAAAGGTCTCAGCTGTTCCTACTGATGAAATAAAAACCAGGTGAGCTTTGACCTTAGATGAAGCAAAGTCTCTGTTCAACATCTGCTCTGAGAACACCTTGTGAGTCTTATGGAGTGTGAACGTTCCATAGAGAAACATCCCACATCAGGCAGCTTGTAAATACCCCCAAACTGACTTCCTGTTTGGGGAAATTAAGAATTTTAACAGGACCACCACAGTATGCAAGAGGTTTTATATTAGTTCATAATAAAGTGTGGAGAGATGCTTATAAATGCAGGGAAATATTAAATTAACATTGAGTGTAGAATGACTTGAGAAATTCAGCCATATATAATTATTACTAAAAAATGTTCCCTTAATTTTTAAGGCTTTAATAAACAAAACGGAAATAAAGGAAATATAAGACGCTGTCCGTATGAATCACTGCATCACCAAACTAAGATATGCACAGGTCAATCACTGTTATTATTACTTTTTTTAAACCAACTCCAACGTAAACCCCAAAAAAAGAAGTCCATAATCTAATTTAAAAGTCTCCATGTACCATTTCTCTCTTCCTATCATTTTGATTTTGCTACCCATCATTCTAGCCTAGATCATAACCTAGATATATATCCATGCCCAATTAGGACCTGATCAATGTGACATCACTGAACTCCAGACAACAGTTGCAGCTGGTAGTCGACAGTCCGGAAATAGACAGACAGGGAGAAGTGAATAGCAGGGGCTGTGAATTTGGGTGGGGGATTAGAAGCTCATGCTTTCAGATCCCTTTGTGCCAAGGGGAGGAGAGAAGTGGAGAGGGGGTGGACCAACCCCAAATCCACTGCCTGTTGGAAATGAAGAGAGAGAGAGAGAGAGAGAGAGGGAGAGAGAGAGAGAGAGAGAGAGAGAGAGAGAGAGAGAGAGAGAGAGAGAGAGAGAGAGAGAGAGAGAGAGAGAGAGAGAGAGAGAGTAGAATAAGTTAGGGCAACAGAGGTGATGGACTTAGTCCAGTTAGACTGACAGGGAACACACAAGCTCCTCCTGAGGGCTGAGAAGAACATGCTGGTGGACTTTCCTTGCCTTTCAATACCACAAATTCACAGAGGAACCTACATCTACAGCACTTAACAGAGATATCTGCTGATCTTCTGAGGTCTCTTCAAAGCCCGCCTCTCTCAAGCTCCTTAAAATACTTGAGAATTTTTAAACCGTGAAAATTTTTAGAATAAAATTCAAAGACTTGCTATCTTAAAAGTCTGAATTTTTCACTATGTTTAATATGTTTTTGCCACGTATCTTTGAGAGTTCTTGAAGAGGTACTTGTCAGAGTTCTTGAGCAAGGATTCGCAGGATTTGCGTCGCCACACAAACAGAGGTGTTTAATTGAGGGCTGTAAAACTGAAGACCTTTCCACTGACACCAAGGACGTACTAACAAAGAGAGACAGTTGGGGATTACGACAGACAGAGAGAGAGAGAGAGAGAGAGAGAGTGAGAAAGAGAGAGAGTGAGTGGGAGAAGAGAGAGGAAAACCCCACAGAGCAATCTACACAAGTTGTGATGACTATTTCCACAGAGACACTTTGCACGATTTCTCCCGTACACTGACGGATTTCAAGAAGGTGCTGTGCAATAGACTGGAATCAACTGGTAAGGTTAAGGTGAGCCCAGAGGCTCCACTTGCTCTCTAAACATGTGTGATTGCATCCGGCTCACTACAATGCTTGTGCTAATCTTGGAATGAACTTTTAAACACCTGTTTATGTTTGGCTGAGAGCTTACGTCAACTTTTTGTAAGACACTGAGTTCTATGTGCTTTGGTAATCGTTTTTAAGCTTCGCCCTCCCACTCCGATCCTGTCATGGGATGTATGGATAAGGTCTGTTGCCCTGGGCGACATCTCTTTCTGATGGTTTAAGTGGAGGGTTAATCTTTGACGGCTGAAAGAAAGTAATATGGGGTCGTTGAGGACAATAGAAGTGAGAAATTCAGGGATGGTGTGTTTTAGCGGTTCATTTGTCATAAACACACAATGGCTGTTAACAGCAAGGGACCCCGGATGCAATTTAAGACAACAAAGCGGCTGCGTCAATAATGACGTCTGTGAGCATTCAGATCAAAAAGAGTCGTTTCCCACGTGTTGAAAGACAGTCTAGACAGTCTAAGTGTGAATGAGGGAAAACGAATTACTAAAGTGGTTTAAAACAGCATAACAAGAAATGCACACAATGTATCTTTCAGTTTTATGAATTTTAATTATAAGTTTTGGAATTAGAGAGAAGAAAAGAAGAGGGATGCAAGGCAGGGATGGAGGGAGGTAGAGTAAGCTACACATCCTGAAATGTTTGGAAGGGACAGGATGCAGGAGAGTTGACTGTGGATGTGTCTCTTTGTTTTATTCCCCAGGAAGCTTTTTTACATCTGTAGGGATCAGAACGGAGGCAGACTTCTCAATCAGGCTTTGTTCAGCCGTGGTTCTGTTTGAATAAGAGAGAGCTTACGAGTTTTCAAAATCAGAGTATCTCTAGTACTCTCTTTATGGACGGGCATGCCATGGCAACAAAATACACAAAGCTCATAATTGCAACTGTATACAAAGCACTCAGGATTGTTTATACAATGGTCTAGACCCAGGGTTTTCAACTAGGGGTCCCTGAAGGTACTCCAGGGGGTTTGCAGAAAGGATAACAAGTAGATTTTGCTTTTATTTTAAATATATGAATGAAATCAAAGTTATTAAAAGTCTTACCAAAATCGATCAAGATTTTTCATGCTGGGGGTCCATTCCTGCTCATAAAAATGCTTCAGAAGACTTGAAATTTTGATGGTACTTTTATGATAGCTTGACAATTTCAGTCATCAATTATTTATTGTGTGGGAAAGGACAACTTCAACATACTGCTAAACTTCAGAATCAACATCTCATTTTGGGTTCTATTACACAATGACAATGGGTGAACTATCCCTTTAAATAGAACATGACACTGTAGAAAATGTACACTAATGCACACTAAAAAGGTCCATTGTTAAATATGCAAAGGGCCTGTGTTTAGTCTCATTAGTCTGTGTGCTCTGCTAACCTACATAGATATAACTTCACAGTCAGAACTAATTTGTGAGAGGCAAACAGGCATAAGTGTGAGGTGAGGACTTCATCAGCCTTCACCAGCCTCTCTCTCTCTCTGTGTGTGTGTGTGATATTGTATGGCAGCTTGGCTCACTCTAATGAGGAGGGGCAGAATTCAAGGAATGCCACGCTAAGGTTGAAATGAGAAGGGCAGGCGAGAGAACAAGGGGATTATGGAGCGATAGGGAAAGACTGAAAGAAGACATCAAGCTGTTGTGTCCCCTTACTCCCTAGTCAATGAACACTGCTTTTGTGCCAAAGAAAGTCAGACCTAACAAGAGTAACACCAGTTAATATAAATGACTGCACTAATGTTATTGGTTATGATCAGTCCTTTTCAATTCATGAGTTTGACTTGGACATAACTGAGCAATTTCAGAAAAAAAATTGGTTTAACAGTTAATTAGTTGATAAAATTATTAACCAACTATGATAATTAAAGCATTAAATAATATATTAATAATTTAACAAAGTATAAGTTTGACTAAGTATTCCTTTTTATTTCTTGATATAGAATAAATGTTTCCTTAACTCATTATATATAGTTTAACACTGTCAAAATGAAATTTTCATAAGAAAACAAAACAAAACAAATACAATCTTATTGAATTACTAGAACTAGAGCATACAGGGAAATGGAGTGTAATTCTGAATAAGGAAATGTAAAATGTATTTTAAAATTAAATTGAATTAAATTTTAATTTAAATTATGCAGAACACATCTGCATCATGTACTTTAGTTTCAATTCAAATTCAAGAATTAAATGGCATGTTGTTATTGGTGCACAACAAGGCAGAACTTGTTTCTATTCGTTATTGTTCTTTCTCTTTTGAAAGGTGCTTCTTTATCTTTTCTAAGGCGTATGTGGAATAGTTCAGTAGCAGTTCAGACATGCTGTAGCTTGTAAGTCATGCCACATCTGTAATGGAACACTGGACGAGGTAAACTTCACTTTGGCCTGTCGGGACACTTCTCAAGGTGCGTGTCAGAAGGACAGACTCTAGAGGATTTTATTCCCACCAAGGGAGTAATGACAGCTCTCTGGATGAGGCAGATGTGCTTTCTCTTGCCCTGCTGCTCACACAGACATTGCACCACAGAGGAAAGTATTTCCACTGTCTCTTTAAGCTGGATGGGGAGTCCTAGCTCTTAGACTTGGGGTCTCCATTGAATTTCTTTATCACACACTCTTAAACATCTTATGTTCCACTCAGAGAAACCACAGGTATCCCCCTTCCTAGACACACACACATGAGTACAGAAACATAGACACAGGCTCACACACCACAGTGAAACCACATACCGCCGGCAGCATTAACTCACACGAGACATTGCCTGTTGTAATGCCCCGCTGTCCGACACTGTCAGTATATCCAACAAGTCGCAAGTCCAACCTATCATTATCGGTCTGTTACAGCGGCACAAGGCGGTTCCTTAGCCTCTCATGAACTACACTCTAGTGGAAACCATCATTATTTTTTCCTTTTAGGAAACTTTTTTATTTTCTTTTTCACTTCAGAGAGATTCACTACAGTTCAAAAGTTTGGGGTCGACAACATTTAATAAAATGTTTTTTTTTTTTTAAAGAAGTCTCTTATGCTTACCAAGGCTGCATTCATTTTAATGGAAAAATACAGCAAAAGCAGTGATATTGTGGAATTATCACAATATCAAATATATTTTTCTACTTAAATATATTTTTTAAAAAGTCATCTATTTTTGTGATCAAATCAAAGTTTATTTATAAAGCACCTTAAAAACACAGTGTGTAAAGTGCTGTACAATTTCAAACGGATTAGATGAAACAGTAAAATACAAGGAAAGAAATAATACAATATAAAAACAATACTAATAATGCTAATATAAACATCAAATCAAAGCCTAGCAGTCCTTACAAAGTAGCAAAAGACACAAATATGTCTTTACCTCTGTAAACATGTTTAAATTTTGTCTTGACGATCTGATAGACATGGAAACCCATTCCACAACTTAGTACCAGCAACTGAGAAAGCACAATCTCTTTTACTTTTTAAGCGTGACCGAGGAATTTCAAGGAGCAGCTGATTTTGGGATCTCCGAGATCTCTATGATGCTCAAGAAACATTTCTGATTATAATCAATGTTGAAGTAAGTTGTGCGGCTTAATATATTTTGTGAAAACCCTGATACATTTCTTTCAGGACTTTTTGATTAATAGAAAGTTAAAAATGTTAAATATATTTTAAAATATCTTTACTGTCACTTTTGATCAATTTAATCCATCCTTGCTGAATAACAGTATTAATTAGTTTAATAAAACCTTACTGCCCTCTTTTAAAGAATAAGTAATAGACTAAAAGATTCTGCTAAGAAAAAAAAGGTCCACTACAAAATACAAAATAGGCATAGCAACAGGATGAACACATCAACAATATTATAATAATATTAATACTTAAGTCCTCTGAGGCCATTTTCACTACAGTCAATACCTGAGACACAAATACAACTTCCGCTGTTTGTGTGAAGTAAGAGAAAATATTTAGATGGATATTAGGAAATATCCGATACTGAATCCGATAGACCAATCAGAATTGATCATGCCAGAATATTAAAATAAACCGAATCTTATTTGATTGGAGCAGCTGTTTTTGCTAGAAAATCCAACTTTAGAATGGTTACTGTGTTTTGGAACATGGTAACTGGTTTCTAGCTGGTTACTAGCTTGCAGACCATCTGGAATCAGCAACAGACCAGCTACCAGCTGGTCACATCAGTCAGTCTGTTTAGGAGGTAAGGATTGTTTTTGGAACATTAATAACCTGCTTGGACTAGCTAATGATGAGTTTAGACAGCTACCATGTTTCAAAACACAGTTACTGGCTTAAGATAGTTTTTCCAATAGGCGACTATGTAGATCCTTCTTGTCAGTCAACAGCTTTTAAAATTTCCGACAATCCATCTGTCAGTAAGATCAGAGAGTTTGTGAAGAGTCTTAATTAATTAAATGTGTCTAGACAGCAGAATGGGAACATACGAATGACATGTTTTCCATGAGACAGAAAACAGCAGGAAGTTTACAGTACTGTATGTCTTACATCTTTTTTTTCTGTGAGGATTATATAACTTAATATCAGTGGCCAGAAATCCGAAAATAATTTGGAAGGACAAATAAGACAGATACTACGTAAACAGCTCTTCTTTCATGTTTGATTGCAGTTTAAACAGTAAGAACATGAAGGGTCTTGTCAAATCTGGGAGTAAGAGAGAGATAAATAGAGAGAGAGACAACAAGAATTGCTATGCGAGGTGACTATTCTGCGCTGTCCCAGTGGTGAAGTCATGATGTGGACAGACAGATTGCAGGTTTCCTGTGCATTTGCTGACTTCATCAGCAAAGGTCTGTTATTTTGGTTACTGTGTATAAACAGCCACAATAAAATAAACAACCTGAATTGTGTTGCATCAATCCTCTTTCCTCCACAACACAGAGACAGGCAGACAAGCAGAAATGTTAATGCTAGCGGTAAAATGTTTCATTCAGTAAAAATCCATCCATTAGTGCTAATATTTCTAAAATCTCCCTAATGTTGACACTGAATCGACTCCCCTCTGGCTGTCCTCCCAGAATATGTTATAAAACAAAACTGCAATTCCCTTTTTCCCAGATAATTCCCCAAAAAACTCTGCTGTCAGCTTTGTATGTTTTCGTGCCATGATCATAACAGGCTGACAAGATATGTTGGACAAGCTTTTGGAGAAAAAGAGATATATAAAGTATAAGATGCTATTTCATTTTTCTGATCCAGGTCATTGATAATTATAGTTTTTGAAACTGCTCCATTATACAACAGTTCTCTCTAAACTACTTGTCTGTGTTTGAGACAGACTGTTACACCGTGTCTAGTCCATACCAGGCGCGAGGGGCTCGACGCAATGACACAAAGCATATTTCAAAGCATTAAATCATTAAAAAATTAGCATATTTCATCCGACCAAAAAAATAAGTGTTTTTAATACAAAAAAAAAAGTCAACCTTCAAATAATTATGTTCAGTTATGCACTCAATACTTGGTTGGGAATCCTTTTGCAGAAATGACAGCTTCAATGCGGCGTGGCATGGAGGCAATCAGCCTGTGGCACTGCTGAGGTGTTATGGAGGCCCAGGATGCTTCGAGAGCGGCCTTAAGCTCATCCAGAGTGTTGGGTCTTGCGTCTCTCAACTTTCTCTTGAACATATCCCACAGATTCTCTATGGGGTTCAGGTCAGGAGAGTTGGCAGGCCAATTGAGCACAGGAATACCATGGTCAGTAAACCATTTACCAGTGGTTTTGGCACTGTGAGCAGGTGCCAGGTCGTGCTGAAAATGAAATCTTCATCTCAATAAAGCTTTTCAGCAAATGGAAGCATGAAGTGCTCCAAAATCTCCTGATAGCTAGCTGCATTGACCCTGCCCTTGATAAAACACAGTGGACCAACACCAGCAGCTGACATGGCAACCAATGTCTGCCTTTGAGTGAGTCATTGAATCATTCACTTAAAGTTCATTCAGGCCTGAAAAAAATATTTGTTTGTCACTGAATCATTTATTCAAATCATTCATTCATACCCACTGATTCATTCAAGAACGAAATAAGAGACAGTCTTTATGAGTCATTAAATCATTCACTTAATTGATTTATTAAAAAAAACTAATTAATTAACTTATGAAACAAGTGATAGTTTTTATGAATAAGTCATTGAATCTTTCAACTCAACTGATTCGTTCAAAAACACTGATACATTCAGGAACAAAATACCAGTATTGTGTGTTTCTCGGAGATACAATGATTAAAATTAATTGTATCAAAAGTAAGGTACTCAATGTTATCAATAAAACTGTTGTATAAAAAAAAATGTAATTCTAATATTCAGTTTTAAACATTATTCAATATGATGTAAGAAGCTGAATAACTTATTACTTGCCTGCATTTGTCAGAAACAACGCACAAGTAGTGAATCTGTGTATGTGTGTGGAGATCAGAGAACCTGCTCGCAGTGGGTCAGAAATGTGTTGAACAGCAGCAATCCACAACTCAATCCACCAGCAGCTTTCAATTAAAGTTCCCAAAGATGAAGTGCTCTAGTTATATTTTCTTAGGAGACGTGTTTTCCAAAGCCTTTGCAGGCATCTCTCTTCCACACCCCAGGGCTGCTTTCCCAATAATATGCTTGCTCTCTTTGAAACTTGAGGTAAACAACACAAAGTGGCTTCATTTCATTTGTGTTGTGTTATTACAGGGCTTGTATAACTGGTATTTTCATTGTGAATAAATAAATCAGACTAATAAATCACGCCATACCTTCTTGGAGACTGAATTAAAATGACAGTCATTTATTGGAAGCAGGTGTCAAATTTGCTCTGTCTTCGCATCTATCATAGCAACATATGTTATCACTCATACAAACAGACCAAGCACTGCACGTTAAGTTTTAAAGTGCCATTCACACCAAAGTGTTCTTGCATTTAATATTGCAAGTGTAAAATAGGTTCTTAAGTCAAGTTTCTTTTTTTCTTTTAACTTGACATGCTGTTTTAAAAAATGCAGTACAAAGGTCAAATAGGTCCATAAGTTACATTTAAACGGGAGGCGCAACAGAACGAAAAAAATGTGCCAAGGGTCTTGTGATGTTATAAAAAAATTGAATATCTTGAAAACTTGACACTTTGTTGTTCTATGGTGCTCTTTTGTAAGACGCTGAAAAGTAGCGAGACATAGCGCAATGGTCAAATATGTCCATATAGAGTATGTTTACACAAAAAACAATTAAAAAGCAGAGCAGTGGAACTCAAAAACCCACCCTGCATGAACCGGCTCTAATGCAATATCAATTTTCTTGTAAGCTTTGTTAGGCAAGGTTTATGCACGCCATGCACAATGCATTATGTGTAATACATTCTTAATCAGAGTAAAATCCCATTGCTTGTATGAACTAGATCTACATCAGATTTTCCATTCTCCCTCAGTGATGTTTAAGCCTATGGCAAGGTTCAGATAACCAAGTGCCGTCATCGAGAACTCATTCATATGGCAGCTTACCAGATCAGAGCAGACTCCTGCCAGGACACCCATGCTGACCAAACAATTCATTCAGCAGACACTCTCGGTGTCACCCTGCAATTGAGGCAGCTTCATTGTTCAACAGGATATTTGATTTTGCATGTGTGGTCAAAACTGGCCTCATTATGACAACAGTGTAATTGTAACTAAAACTATTAGGAGATGTTTTCATTAATTTGAATAAATCTGAAATATTGCCTTGGGAGCTAACGGAATTAAAATAATAAATGTCCACATTACAAAAACTAAACCTGAACTAAAGCTAAAAAGAAATATTTAAAATAAAAACAAAAAGGCAAAAGCACATAAAAATCACTAAAACTAAAGCTAAAATGAAAATGAAAACTAAAAACACAAAAATAAAAGCTAATTCAAAATATTAATAAATACTATAATAATAATTTAAAATACTTATAAAATACACTTCTAACAAGCCATTACTCTAAAAGCTAATTAATGCTGTTGGTGGATTCAGTTCTTGCAAAAGATACTGCTGTGATGAGCGGTTAAGTTGCGGTTTAAAAAAAAAAATTTGATATAACTATAATTTTTTTGAATCTCCTCAATTACATGAACTTTAATAAATTGATTCGCAACAATGAATCATCAGACATTCCAATGCAACATGAGAGAGAAACGTTTAGGACAAACTGATTCACTAGAATCAATCAAGCTTGCCAGCACTACATAAGAGAGAGAGGATGCAAAGAGAGTGTTTGAGTGAGATTCAAGTCCAGTAGCTCCAGCGAAGCCAAGAACTTACAGAATATGGGGCTGCAGAGCCTCATTATTCCCCTGCTGTGAGGGTCAGCCACACTCTTGTCTGCTTCTCCATCAGTGCTGGAGAAACATGGTGGCTTGCCAGACCATTTCTCCCAGGGAAACCTGATCTGTCCCCAAAGGTTAAGAGCTTCCATGACTGGGTTAGAAACAGGGGCAGCCCACTGACTCTGTAGTAGTGAGCTCAGTAGCATGACTGAGGTTGAGTGAGGTGTCAGATCTTCTGTCTAGATCAGTTGGGGTTGTGTTAGCTCGGTTAAGCTAGGCCTGTCCAGACAGATAGAGGAGGAAATCAGCCTCATACCTCCCATACGCCTCTAGGATGGAGAAAATATATCCTTATACCCTTAGGGTTGTGGTATTATAGTAAAGATTTAACGGGTTCCAAATGGTTCTGGCAATGACTTAAGGAATTATATGCACAAAGGCAACTTTAATTGTTGTGATGTGAAAGCTTGACCTTAGGGTCAATGAAAAATAAGAATGTCCACTAAAAAAAGGTCATTAGTGTAGTGATGTACGAAGCACAACTCACACTAAAGTCTAACCAAGCAGCTTTATGTTGGTCAAAGTGGCGAATCCACAACACCAAATAAAAATTGTTGCAAACCATGCATTGAAAAATCTTTCATCCGTAAATTCATTTCCTGATCGTTTGGATTCCTTTTGAAATGACTGGATTTCGCTCACGGAAATTTGCTAAACAATAGTAAAAGTGAAGGTAAAATATATTTTGTTATTCCAAATATCATGACTTATTAATTCATACATTTTATGTTGCAACATGTGATATTACAATCTGAACTAATCTTGCCATAAAAAGGTCAAATGATCTGATTTTAGGAGACTTACTGACCTTGACACAAAGTCATGGGGCTCTGCAGGGGTTCTTTCTATGACACCATTTTATGTTTTTCTGTTTAACTGCATGTTTCTGCATATTGATTTATAAAAAATAATAAATAAAATAATAATAATAATAAGCAGTTTTGTTAACATTTTTTCTAAGAATCAATAAAAAAAAAAGATCATGGCAAACAACTTAAGGTTCTAAAGAAATATTATTTTTAATCAATTAAAAAATGAAAGTCATTCTTCCTTCTCAACTGATGTATTTCACAGGTGTGTGTGGCCATGGATGTTCCTGTGCTAGTATGGCTGATGTTGCTCCTGGCCAGTAGACAGTTTCCTGAAACGGATTGCAGCACTCAGGAGTTTGACAGCAGTGATGAAGGTCCAGAGGTTGAATTCCTATCAACCTCTCGCACACGGCGGGCCCCCGAGCCTCCTCCGCAGGACAAGTGCTCCTACACCTTCATCGTACCCCAGCAGAAGGTTACAGGAGCCATCTGTGTGAACTCCAAGGAGCCTGAGGCCATGCTGGAGAACCGTGTCAATAAGCAGGAGCTGGAACTTCTCAACTCTGAGCTGCACAAGCAGAAGAGACAAATCGAAACTCTGCAGCAGCTTGTAGAAGTCGACGGCGGCATCGTCAACGAGGTGAAGCTTCTGCGCAAGGAGTCCCGTAACATGAATTCCAGAGTGACGCAGTTATACATGCAGCTGCTGCATGAGATCATCCGTAAGAGGGACAATGCGCTGGAGTTGTCGCAACTGGAGAACAAGATTCTCAACCAGACCTCCGAGATGCTGCAGCTTACAAACCGCTATAAAGATCTGGAGCATAAGTATCAGCACCTCGCCTCACTGGCCAATAACCAGTCGGCGCTCATTGTCCTTCTCGAGGCACAGTGTCGGAGGGGACCACCGGTTGTGGTCCCCAGGGTACCAGTACCAGCCCAGCCTCAGCCCCAACCACAACCTCAACCCAGACCCTCACCACCCCTCAATAAGCCTACGTTTAACCGCAACAATCAGATCACCAACGAGATCCAGAGTGATCAGAACCTCAAAGTGCCACCCGCCCCTCCTCCCACCATGCCAGGAGGAACTCACAGCCCGTCCACCACAAACAAACCTTCAGGTGAGTCGCAGCTTCATTCCTTCAGAGTATTATTTACATGCATGTACAATTGCATGTACTCCATTGCATGTACTATTTGAAGGGAAAAACTAAATACTTGCATTTTGAGGAAACAAGATTATAGGTTTTACTCAACTTTACCATTGAAAAAGATTGTCGCCAGTAAGTTTTCAGCAAAGATGCATTAAATTGATCAAAAAAGTGACAGTAAAGACATGTAAAGTACTTCAAAATATTTCCATTTCAAATAAATGATGTCCTTTTGAACTATCTAATAATCAAAGCAGCCCGGAAAAATGTTTTCAAAATTGATAATAAATATACATGTTTCTTGAGCATCAAATCAGCATATTATAATGATTTCTGAAGGATCCTGAGACTGAAGAGTAATGATGCTGAAAATTCAACTTTGCCATCAAAGAAATAAAATATTTTAAAATCTATTCAAATAGCAAAGTTATTTTAAATTATGATATTTCACAATATTTCTATTTTTATGGTATTTTTCACCGAATAAATGCAACATTGGTGAGCAGGAGACTCTTCTAAAATGCTAAAAAAGGAAAAATAAGTTCTTATTACCAACCCCAAACTTTGAACGATGTGTCATTTAAGTTCTCTCAGGTTCAGAATATATATCTATTGCTATCATGGTTTAGACAATTTTAAACACTTTTTAGTAATAATAAAAAAAACCATCTAAGAATTTGAAATATCAAATAGCTTTAATTGAAAAATTTCTGTATAAATGCCATAATGAACTTTAATGGGTATTGACAATTAAAAATTGTTCAATAAAAAGTTTCCATTTGATGACTCTTATCCTTGTTTGGTTTTCAGAGGCAATTTCTCACAGTCTTCTATCATTATTCAGCACTGCCTATCAAAGTTCATTAATCTCAAATTCTCTCTACATAGCGACTCCCACACAGAGATGTGACAATAAACCATCTGTTGTTATCTCAGCTTTGAAATGCCAAAATCCAGTTAGTAAATCTGGTCAGATGATGAATATCAAAAAAATAAAAAATAAAAATAAAAAAATAAAAAAAAAGTCAAGATCAATTTAATGCAATATATCTAATTTCAGACTAATTGCAATTTTTTTATACATACTTTTAATGCTCTAAAAAGAGAAAAGCCCAATTTTTGTTTGAGTGAAATAATGTAGAAAAGTTAAAAATTTTATTTTTCAAGTTTAATGTATACTTTTGTTTTATTGATTGCAATGAACATAAGAATATCATGACATAATGTTTTGTTTATATCATTAACCCCAACACCAGCATATATATATATATATATATATATATATATATATATATATATATATATATATATATATATATATAGTGTCTATCTATTTACAGTAAAATGTAAAACAAGTCAGCGGAAATAAAAAAGGCAGCTTTCAGTGGCTGTATTTCCACTCCATCTGGTGACATGAGCAATTTCCTGGCTAGGTCTGCCTGCATTAAAAGCAAAAGGTTACACAAACTCCCCTCAATGAGAGTCAAGCTTTCACAATGAGACTACAGTACGAAAAAGAGCTCTGGAAGGAAATAGAAAGAAAGATTCTGGACAGAAGTCAAAAAAGTAAAGGAAAGACGGTCAGAAAAAGTCTACAGTGGCTGAGTTGGGAAATGGCATAAGGATGAGTCTGCATTTACACTATATATGTGTGCACAGTATGAGCCGTATGGCAATTTCACCCTCTGATTTATGTTCATTTCTTTCAAAAAACTGTGTTTGATAATTGCTTGAGATATCTTTCACCTTTTACTTTGCTTAGACATGCATAGATACTGTATATGAAAGGGTATTGCTACAAAAAAGTAGTGCTGTCAACTGATTAAAAAAAAAGAACTAATTAAATCACACATTTTTCTTTAATTGCGATTAATCACTCCTAACAAAGTTTTTCATGTATTTTTATATAGTAGTAATTTCTCAATTAATCTCCAAATTAATGTAAAAACAACATAAAGACAGCATATTTTAAACATGTTATCTAACAGGTAGGACATATCCAGAAATATCGTTATATTCACTTGTAGTTAGAGATATAGAATTAATTTATCAAACACTTCATACACTTCAATGCATGATTTATAAATTAAATTTAGATACATTTTTATTAAAACTACAAAAGATATTCATTTAAGAGCAGTGAGTGATTTTCTATTTGTCTTTTGTTCTTTGATTAACATTAATGACAGAAAGCAGCAGGTTTATTAGGCTGCTGTCACTTTAAGATCTGACGCACATGACGCGGATCTGACACATCTTATTTTCTCACAACTCTTTACACTCTATATTTTAGACATTATTTAACTCATTTTAAGACTGTGTTTAGGAGGATACTCAACTTTTGGCATAATTATGGTGTAATGGCGTGGTCACATTTAACATGATTCAGGGAATTTTAAAGAGCAAAACCCAGTCATTTTAATAAGGTCTAAGTGATTTTTTTTTCTAAGGACTTTTTTTTTTCTTTGCGAGAGGGGAAATATTTCCCCACACAGATTTCACAACAGGTTCAAGTTGGAAAGCAGAAAAGAAAACAGCTAGGTATAAATGTGACGTCTGTCAGAAGTGTATCCATGAACCACAGATCACACAATAGAAATTGTACCTCTTTTTCATGCTTAATCTGACTCAATCTGACAAAAATAGAACTGGTTGACAGTCTAAATGCTGTCGTAAAGACAATTAAGTTGCAGTGATGAGAAAGGAAATAAGAGGATAGGAGAAAGAAAAGGGCAAGGAGGGAAGCAGCACTCTGTTGGAGTGAAGTCATTTATTCCAGTGTTACCAGACATGGGTGACCCAGACATCCAACATCCCGCTCTATCAGCTCTGGGTCTTCCTGCTGGAAAGAAATGGCCTGCTGATGGATTTGCCAAGTTGTTATAACAAGACCCACACCTCTGAAAATCTGTAAGTTTCCTCTTCCTCCATTCTTCCTACCATATCTCCTCCAAAGTTCACGTGACTTGATGGATTTGTGTTCATCCCGAGTTCATCACCTCATTCATCTCTGTGAAAGTTAGCATAGTCTTTGTAGTGAAAAGCAGATTTTCTTTTCGTGTCTGCCTTCTCTGCCATTAGACAGTTTTTGCTTACAATGTGTGAGTCTGTTCTCTGACAGCACTGTCTTTTTCCATCTCTCCCTCATAAACAACTAACCTAAACTGTGTCCCTTTTTCTGCCAGATATAACAGCTGCCTTGGTCTAAACTTCTGTAAAGCCCCCTGAACAAGTACACCAAAATAGTGTCACTGTAAAACAGAAACAGTTAAGAAGTGACTCACCTACTCACTAAAATCATTGTTCAAATTAGAAACAAATACTTCAAAATATGTACTTCTGAACCTGCTTTTAGCTGTTCTGTTGTTGTCGTGATTTCTTTTATTTTCTTCAAATACTTGTTCTTGGCACTAATTTTGCATTAAGTGGCAAGTTTCCATGGTGTAAAATATTCTACGACCAATTAAACAGAAGGGGGCTTAAAGGGAAAGTTTGTAATTTGCTGACAAGCAGACTTCTCCAAGGGAGAGCAAGAAATTGGTGGACTCCAAGATAATGAGGCAAAGTATGTGGAGTGAGGTACTTTTATTAAGGTAAAAATAAAAATTCATGGATGAATAAACCAAAACACAGTCTGTTAATGTTATTAACGAAGAATGAAGAATCATAAATATTTATTTTTCATTTACAAAATAACTTTTTAGGTTGGAACAATGCATTCTCAGACTTTTGCACTCCAATGTATGTCTATTAAATTTGTCTATGTGAGGCATGTCTCTTGAGATTCCAAAAAAATCGACTGACCTAATAAAAAAGCAAGTGGTTTAATACATGCTCCTCCTGAGATTGGGAATAATGGAATGGATTCAGTTTTGTTCACGGTAAGGGGCTAATGAGCCCCGTCTGCGTTGTTATCTTAAATTTGTCAGGTAGTGTGATGGCTCTTACTCTGGCATGCTGTGAAAATCAGCCAGCCAGAGAGATTTCAGAAAAACAGACAAAATCTGGGTTCAGTGGAATGTGCACTAAAGGCTATGAATCCAACAGTCTGAGGTCTGCTATCATAAATGTGACCAGAAATATCTAAATTGTAAGTGTGTAAATTAAATGTACTAAAATGAATTATTTTAAATACTAGGCTACAACTGAAATCCAAGAAAAACCGACTGGAGCAACATCCTATGTTTCAGTTCAAGACACATCCAGCTAATTTTTAAACACACCAACCAGAGTGATGAAGAGGTTGGAGTGGGGGTGAATGAGGGCCAGCCGTTGGGCATAAGGCCTGCTTTTTATAAGCTACAAGATGAGAGTAAACACTAAAATGTTCCAGACTACTGTAAGTAAACCAAGGCCTCAGCAGCGCTTTAAGACGGAGATGTAAGATCAGACCTAACAGTGAGGAAAGCAGTTAAAATAATCAAATAATAATGGAACATATGAGATCATGTGCTCTGAGAGCAAAACTTTAAGTTTAAGTCTCAGGTTGTGTTTAGGTTTGACTACTTTCCCTACAGAAAATACCATAATTAACAACCACAATTGGTTTCCCCAGCTAGGTTTTGCTCGTGAATAGCATATTTGTGCTGCTCCATTAGATAGACCACAACCAAACCAGCATAAACCAGCCTAGACCAGCATGGAAATTTCCCCCTTTGTTGTTTTTAGTTGCTTTAAGCTGGTATAAAGCAATTAAGCTGGTCTCAGCCCGGCCAAGATGATTTAGTTAAAAACCCCTCTAAAACCAGCCAGCAGACCAGCTTGACCAGGCTGGGAGACCAGCAAACTAGCGTAGTCTGGTTCAAGATATTAGATATATATTCGCCATTAGCAGGGTATTAATCATCCCGTCTAGTTTACCATTTAAAACTGAAGATCAGAGAAAATGTTATTTTGAAGACAACTAATTTATGGATGGTCTCTTACTCTGCTTTTCATTGAAAAACTTTGGAAATTGGAGCCATTCTTGACACATCCCTATAAAAACACTACTCTGTGCCCATGCAGGGAACTTTGGAAGTGCTCGCTAATCTACTTGCTACTGCATTATTTAACAAATGGGCCTTTCTTTGGCGTTCGTGCCAGCATTATGTTTGGCTGGAATAGCAGAGGCAACTTCCCAGGCCAGAATGGCAGCCAAGGTCAATCCTCTTCTTACGTTAAGAGCTTTTCCAGCTGTCCCACGGATGAACAAGAGACCTAGCGTGAGTGGATACAACTGAGAATGGTGTTCAGGGGGATCCTGAGATTGGCTTTCTTGGATTATGCAAGTGTTTCAGCTTTGCACCTGAATTTCCCTTCAAGCTGAATAAAATCTCAGTCTGTCACAGTGTCATATTCCAAGTATGAGAATTGACAGCAACAGACAGGAGACTTCCTAAAAAAGACAAAACTTCTCTGAGAATTGAGTATGAGGGGATACATCTTGTTTAAATAAGATGGGAGTGACTGAGTGGGGTAAATACTGAATGATTTTCCCCTCCTCTTAGGTCCCTGGAAGGATTGTCTGGAGGCTCTGGAGGACGGCCACACTAACAGTGGCATGCACCTAGTGAAGCCAGAGAACACCAACAAGCTGATGCAGGTGTGGTGTGAGCAAAGACATGACCCTGGTGGCTGGACGGTCATCCAGAGAAGAATGGATGGCTCCGTCAACTTCTTCAGAAACTGGGAGACATATAAGGTGAGCCAGGAAGATAAATTCTGGCCAGTAATTAACTAAATGTTTTGACCGATAAGTGATAAATAGCTGATATTAAAATAACACTATACATATGAAAACTGTATGAAACCGTATGAAATTGGCCTTTATGCTCACCAAGGCTGCATTTATTTAATAAAAAACATAATGTTAAAATATATTATGTATAGTATTTACTAATATTAGTAAATATTTCAAATGTTTTCTGTTTTCTATTATCATTCTAATATGCTGATTTGGTCCTCAAGAAACATTTTCATATTATTATTTTCAATGTTGTGCTCAAAACAGTTTATTAGTTTTGTGAAAACCATGATAATTGTTTTTCAGGATTCTTTGATGATTAGAAGGTTCAAAAGAACGACATTTATTTGAAATCCAAATCTTTTTTACACTATACATATGACAATTGAATGCATCCTTGCGAATTAAAAAGTAAGTAAAATTTCTCTCCCTCAAAAAAATTAAAATAAAAAATAGCTGACCCCAAGCTTTTGAATGCTAGAGTACAATTGACAGTGTAATTAAATTGTTAGTGTTTTTAAAGATTACATTTGAAACAGCATTAGGTGAAAGCAAAGGTAACCTAAAGGAAAAAATAGGGAAATAAGATTTAAACATACAATATATATGAAATAGACAGAGGTGATGTGTCTTCCTTTGCCAATGGTGGCAAGTTTAACAAACAGGTAAATTTATGATCCTGTGGTAACAATTTGCTTACTTAACATCACATGGTCTATAACTTTTAGCCGTATGGCTGTGAACATACAGACCCTTGCACTTAAAGAGGTTTAATGAGGTATATATGGCAAGCAGAAACTACCACACTGCACTGAAATGCATCAATGCAAATGAAAACTTGCACAATTATTCTTCGAACATTAATATGATCTACATGCTTTGTGTATGGCATATACAGTATGTAATATACAAATTAATCATTCAATAACGTTCTTAACTTATTCAGTTTTCAAAGCCCTTTTATACACATTCTCTATAATATAATAATAGAATTAAAGAATTTATTTTATTTTTTATTGTTGTGTTCCATCTGTATGGAAGCTTATTTCCGCCATTAAATAAAAAATAAAAATATCCCACAGACTTTTTTTGTTATAAAGACTTATTTTCTCTGAATTTTAAGTTTATATCCCGCAATTCTGACTTTATAACTTGCAATTGCAGTTTATATCCTGCAATTGTGAGAAGAAAAAAAGAGTCAGAATTGTGAGATTAAAAGTCACAATTATCTTTTAATTTTTTTTATTCCACAGCGAAAACAAGCAGTGCAGAGGGAAAAAAAACAAGTAAAACAAAAGCCTCACCAATCCTCATCAAAAAAAACAAAAACTAACAGATCTTCAAAGCCCTGTAGATACAGTATTAAACACAAGTAAAGTTGGAATTACAAGTGCTTCATGGGCTCAGAAAGATGTCTTCCTTAGCAAAGAATGTGCTGGCAAATGAAAGCCCTCCCAGTAAAACACAAAAAAACAAGAGAGAGAAGAACAAACCCTACAGCAAGTGGCAATTTTTCAGCCTTAAGGACATGACAAAATAATCCAGACTAAGTAATGTCCCCTAACATAAGTATTGTACGTGGTCCATCTAATACTCAATGGCAGGCGCTCCTCTGTTTTATTACAGCAAGGCTTTGGAAACATTGATGGAGAGTACTGGCTGGGTCTGGAGAACATATACTGGATAACCAACCAGGGGAACTACAAGCTGCTGGTCACCTTGGAGGACTGGTCTGGACGCAAGACGTTTGCAGAGTACGCAAGTTTCCGCCTTGAGCCTGAGACCGACTTCTACAGGCTCAAGGTGGGCCGTTATCATGGCAATGCCGGTGACTCCCTAACTTGGCACAACGGGAAGCAGTTCACCACTCTGGACAGGGATCATGATGTATATACAGGTATCAGTCAATCAATTACAGATTGTCAATTTTTTTCTATAAGCATATAATAATATATATATATATATAAATTAATATATAAAATGTTTTATCTCAGGCAACTGTGCACACTACCAAAAAGGAGGCTGGTGGTATAATGCCTGTGCCCACTCAAATCTGAACGGCGTGTGGTACAGGGGAGGGCACTACCGCAGCCGCTATCAGGACGGCGTGTACTGGGCTGAATTCAGAGGAGGCGCCTATTCCCTCAAAAAGGTCGTGATGATGATACGACCCAACCCAAACACCTTCCACTGAGAAGCACATAAAAACAGGGAATTAACTGACAATTGCTCCCCCATGGTTGCCATCCACCCTATAAAGTGCAATTCGATTAGACTGTGGTTTTTAAATAGTTTTGCTTCCCACATACATAGATATGATAGCAAAGGCACAAACAGGGTCTTGGTTGACGTAACTGAGAAGGAACACCAATTTATCAAATACTACAAAAGGAAGCTCTATTAAGTGCTATTTACATCCATTATCACAGAAAATGAAGTGTCTGATGACTTGGCCTGTTTTCAATCAGTCACCAGGAAGTCATCTAAAAAAATATATATAAATGAAAATGAAGTGCGTTTCCACTCTAGTTCAATCAAATCAAATGAAACCTGTTCATCTTTAAATATTTAGTGCAATTGAGAATCTGTTGTCAGTTGTTTAGATTGCTTTTGTTAAATATGTAAAATAACTGATTAGTACTCATTCGTTGTTACAAATAAGACACAGGACATCCAATCCAGTGATAAATAGCTTACGTATCCCTAGTTTCAAAGCTAAGAGAATATATGTTTCCTGATGAGATGAATGACTCATAATTTATTTCAGGGATATCATTTTTAAAATTCATTTAAAGGTTGCAGTGTAAAATAATGCACAATTAAACATCTTAAAACAGTCATCGATTTCTCAATCTAAACTGTATTTACTGTGTAAACTAGCTGCTGGTGTCAAATGAAGACCCAACACATTTATGTACATATACACGTAATATTGTTGAAAAGAATGTGTCATTTGTAATATACTGTAAGTGTAACATTTCCCCTAGTATTGTCATACTGTTGCAATAAAAGATGTACATGTGCCATGTGCTTTGTCCGTGAATGGATTAAAAATCAATCTGCAACAGCTGCAGTTCCACTGAGAAAGTTTATGTGCCAAAGTAAAGGGAAAAGTCACAAACAATTCATTCAAAAATGCTACAGACTCAAACAACAAAATAGCTCTTTGACCATATAATAAATGGGGTCACACTATAGTTTAGGGTCCAATTCTTTCTATTAACTAAGACTTCTGCCTCAATAAACTCCTAATTACTGTGTATTAATATTTAGTAAGGTAGTTGTTAAGTTTAGGTATTGGGAAGGATTATGGGCTGTAGAATATGGTCACGCAGAATAAGGCATTACTTTATAAGTACTAATAAACAGCCAACATTCTAGTAATATGCATGCTAATAAGCAACTAATTAAAAGTGAGAATTGAACCCTAAACTAAAGTGTTATCATAAATGCTGTATATGTATATATTTAACAAGCTCCACTGAGATTATGTATCTGTGGCTTGCTGTTGAATAACACAGAAAATAATTTTAGTTGTTAATAATTTAATAACTTGCCCCATCTATGGTAATGCAATTACAATGGAAGTCAAAGAGGTGATAGTATTTTAGGGTTTAAAACCAGAAATAAAAATATTTTGATCTACATGAAAAAAACAACAACTTTTATTTAAAAAATGTTTGTTGTTTTTTTCTCCAGTTCATTAGATCTAGAATTCTGTCCATTCTAAATTAGAGTAGTGTGATACAATTAAATTTATTTTAATGAATCGACATACTATTTGCTTTTACAGAAAAAAGGTCCATTATCCAGTGTCAATTGTGTAGTGATGTATGAAGCACAGCTCTTACTTTCAAGTCATTTTCAAATCAAGGAGCTTTCTAATGGCATGTTCACACCGGGACGAATTTCGCGCGCGATATTCGCCGACGTTTAACGCCTCGTGACTAAACAAAGGGCGCCAATGTTGAGTGTGCCAATGTTGAGTGCGACGCGAAAAACGCCACGCAAGAAAGCGCCACTTTTTAAAAAACGCCTTGGGTTCGGTTTTTTTTGGTTTGACGCGCCGCGTTAAAAACTGTCCGACCAATGACATTGCCGCTTTTGCTCACGTGTCTGGAGCTTCTGAAGTTACCGTAAAACACAACTTGGGGGCGCTCAAACACAAAACGGTCGTGCTGAGCACACATACGTAACGGGTAAGAACTAAGAAGATATCCGCCAGCGTCTACACTGCCAGGAAGAAATAAGACGAGGAAGATGCAAGACAAGATGAATGTAGAGCTGCTGGTGTCGGAACATAAAGAACTATATGTGAAACGCGACAGCGACTACAAAACAGTACTTGAGCAAGCTTGTACTTGTGTACAGGGGTATTTCTGTTTTACATTAAGCGCTATCTAATGTAAGGGAATGAATTTGCATGTTCGCTCGGCTCATTGTCAGCGAAAATCGCGTATGAAGCACAAAAAACGCGTTGAAAAACGCTGGTGAATAATGCGCGCCGATATTCGTCCCGGTGTGTATGGCCCTTAATAGTCAACATGGTAAATTTGTGTGACCTATTTGAACCCGTTGCAAAATATGCATAGGGAAAACGTTCGCCCTCATACAAAATTCACAAGCGCATTGATTCGTATAGAAATGACTGGGTTCAGCCAAGTAAAAAGTCACCAACGAGCGGTAAATGGGAAACAGTAATAAAAAGCTGTACAAATAATTGGAAAGCAAATTGGATCAGAATTTTCTGAGTCCTCAAGCTTCATTAAGGCCTAATGGTTGTTAAAGTCCACATTTCCATTGTTAGGGAAGTTATGGCTACACTCTCTAAACCGCATCATTATTTTGTTTTAACTTAATCTAGTGCACTCTTCCAATAGACTTCTATTCTAAGTGTAAAGCAGGATATACCTGAGGTAGCAATCAACTTGTCAGATTTCTTTGTACCTCAAGTGGAACTCAAATAACATCCAATATTTCTAGTAACTTCTTTTAGGACTGGTTGTTAACAAAATTAACAGGAAAATAAAAATGTTACGCAGTCAAAAAACTGTTTCGCTTCAATCAGCTCAAAAGCCTAAATTCACAGAAATTATATTTAAATATATATTAATCATTATTCCAATGTATTAATCTATATAAATAAATAAATAACCTATGGCTCTAAGAATACTCTTTTTTTTGGGTACAAACCGACGGTATGAACTCTTTCTTTGGTATTACAACCAATAATACAAGTTCTATTAAATACATCAAAAAGCATGAAAAGAGTGTTTGACAAAATCCCAAACTCTCTCATTTCCTTTTTCCTTTGTCCCAATGGGAAATGGAACGGGCCACTGGAGAAGCGCAGTGGAAACTGACAGATTTGAAGTGACAGCCTGCACAACCCCAGCCACGTCAGACAGTCTTTCAATCCCTGCGGTTTCAACTGCCTGCTGCTCAGGAATGGGAATATGTTACCGAAATTCCCTGCAACTAAACCACAAGGTACCGGCACCAGGTACAGTGGTTTCTTTTTCTGTGACGTCTGAGAGAGCTATGTGACGATTGGGACGTAGTTTACCGACACTCTGCCCCAGTGGAAGCAGACACTCAGTGTGGTTTATGTAAAGGAAATTCGGTTAATGGGAAAGATGTGTGCGGCTGGGACGGCATGCGTCAGCTCTATCCACATGCTTACCTTCTTTAAAATTACAGTGACTGTCTGTTTGTGCATTTCAGACCTCTAGAAATGAACCAGGCCACAAGTTACAGACCAAGAGATAATTTGAGTTACAGCCGACTGAAGTTATTTCTGAGCGGTCTTTTAGTTATTTGCATACAACAATGACACAAGAACACCTGGACAACTGTGACCATGAGCTCGGGCCTCAAACATGTGGCAATGACGTACGGTCTATGTTGCGCAGTTCAAAATCAAACAACCTCATCTTAAAAAGTGCGTAAAACAAGACCGCCAAACATCCAAAACGCCTCCTAAACATAAAGCCACAAGATCCCTTTCTGATCAGATCGGGCTCTCGGCTAACAGCTGGATTAGTCATCCAGACCTCACTGCTGATAAATAAGATGGAAGAGTGTAATTGAGTGAAAGATCTGGACCATGTTGGACAATCCTGAGGGAGGTATCCATTTCAAGTGCTGTCAGTGCCTTTAGAGAAGACTGATGTGTGTGCAAATAATTCCTCACTGGGCTTCTGCAACATCCGAGAGTCTTTGAAAGATGTCTTTTCATGAGAGAGAAAAAGCGGCTACCAATGTACCAATCTGGATTTCAATATGATTTCATTGTAATTTCCATCTTACAACAATGGGTCAGGAAGTCAAGGTGCTTTTAAGTTCATGGATTTCGCAGTGACAGAATATTTGAGCTTTAGCAGAAATCCTAAAACCTCCTGGAATGGTTTGACAAAAGTAATTTTCTTTCCTGTGTTGATACCTAAAACAGGATATCATGGCACATTTCTCAATCATTCCTGAACTGGAGAGGTGTATTGATATGCCCTCTGCTGGACACTGGAGAATGTGCAGATGAGACAACGCCAAAAAAATGTTCAAAGCCAACTTAAAATGAACCCAATCATCTACATGTCAAAAAACAAGCAATAAGCCATTATATTGAAGTAAAATGTGTTTGCTAGCATTAAATGAGTCAATACTGCAAAGGTGGTTAAGTCTAGTGAGGAGTGACCCATTCTTCTCTCTGACACAAATTATGTTTCTCTTCAAAGGAAACATCTTATGTTTTAGTTATGGCCTTATTAATAAGCACACTTTTAAAAACAATCCACAAAGCCTCTCAATACATTTCTGGCTGAATATTGTCATGACTTTTATAAACACTCACCTAGGTAGGGGATGCAGGGAGCCATTTTAAGGGACCTGGTGTACTCTCTCATACGGTTGTAATTCTCTTCCTTTGACGTCAGAAAGTCAAGCTTCTCAAAGGTGGCCTTGTCCTTTCGACTGATCAACTGTTAAGAATAGAAAGCAAACAAGAAACAAACAGTTCATTAAATCAGCAAATTAGAAACACATATTGGCTAATTCTCAAGTGTGAAATATAAATCGAGATTGAGCTATTTAAAGTCTGAGTGAAGGATAGGAACAAAAAAGGGAATGAATTCAAGTAAAAACAAAAATATTAACATATACAATTTGAAGTGTATTCAAAGGCAACAAACATTAGTATTGTTGTTGGCAAATATTTAAGTTAGTTACCTTTGTTAATTAATTTAAATAAGATTAAAAAAGATGATACATATTTAAATGAATATCAATTTTCGAAGTCATCACTAAGAAAACTTTTCCAGTTATGCCTTTGAGTACATTTTAAATAAATTTTAATGTATTAATTATTATTTTTACTTGGCAAATTTATCATATTTTTATAATATTTATAACATTTGATAATATTTAATTAATAGAGGTATCTGAGATGTAAAACATTTGCCAATAATTATATGAATAATTATTGCTGTATTATTTTTGATGAGTGTTAAACTAATAATAATAATAATTATTATTATTATACAAAATTAATTCACTTAAATATACTGCCCTTGAAATTTAAATATATATATATATATATACATACTGCCCTTGGCCACTAACTGTATAGGGGGACTTGGGGAGGCGCTGTTTTGTGAATTTTGTCAGAGGGGAACCACACTCATTCTTCTGATCTAAATAAAGCTGTCTGCAAATATGATAAATATGAAAAACAAGAAAACCTATTGGGAGACTAAAGAAATTGTATTAAGAAAAGAGTTCCCAGAGCTCAAACTCCAGATATGCTATCGAACAAAACATATGCTATCGGCACTGGGCATATTTCTCATTTATGGAAAGCACATGATCACATAAAAACAGGCTCAGTGTCTAGAAGGTCTTTATGAGTGGCATAAATTCAACGCTTCCTTGCAGCACATGTGCTATTGAAAAACATCAGTAGTGATGACCATGTGCAAAACCCTTGTTAGGATTAACGAAAAGCTCATTAACTAAAAAAATTCCATCACCCATGGCTTTATCACATCAAGTGCTCCACAAAGTACTTCAACATGTTCCTCTGGTATTAGACATTTTTAATCTTCACATCTTGTTACACACAGGGAGTATAATAGTATAATACAATCTACTGTATGTCTTCTAGCATAATGTTCAAAAGAGATTGTTACTCTTTTAAAATGTTTTTTTTTTTTATTTGCTTTAGGCATTTATTTTAATTGCAATATTCAATTTTGAGTGAAGTGCATTATTTAAATATCTCTTCCATACAATGGAATTGATGGTGACCAGAGACTGTCAAGATCCAAAAAAGGCAAAACAAACAAACAATTTCACTTTCATTTTATTGAAAAAACCCCAGCAAGGAATACCTTAAATTCCCAAAGAAGTAAAGTCATGTGGATTATGAAAGACATGGCGGTGAGAAAAATTATGACAGAATTTTCATTTTTGTGTGAACTATTCTGAAACGAAACAAAACAAAACTAAACAAAACACAAAATACATGAAGGTGAGTAAATGATAACAGTTTCCAGTTTTGAGTGAACTACTCCTTTAAATAATGAAACAGGTGGAAAAAAATTCGACCTTACCTGTATGAAAGGGTATTGATAGTTGATATAGATATTTGAATGTTATATAGATATATCATGCATCCCCAAAACACTGAGTGACTGATATATAAGACTGGAAAAACTGATTGAAGAGATAGACCTGACCACTGGTCTATGAGACAAAGGACCTTGCTGGAAATTAACATTTGACTTCTCCCTCTTCCCCTGAGAAAGTCTCACCTTATCTACATTGCATTCTCTCTCTCAGGGACACCTAAAACTCACATAAGAATAGATATGGTTTAATGAAAATGATTAACATTGAGTATTAGGTTTAGTATCATTTAAAATGAGAGTGAGTGGTACAAATGTCTCATTTCCAAATAAGTAAAACAAAAGGAAATAAGGTTTTTAGAAGTTTAGAGAAACTGGCACACAAAGGAAGATAGGCAAATGGTCCTCCTACCCCCCAAAAGGTGTAACCTCTGACTGTAAGTTACCATTGTTAGCATGTTTCCATGTGAAAGAGGTTTTGGTATATAACAGCTTCATACTCAAGCAATGCAGTTAGGGATTAAAGCATTTAGATGTTGGCCTAAAATTTACCCGAAGAATTGAATGAACCACAACTTGGATTCTTCTCCTTTGAATTTGCAACATAGAAACAGAAAAGTGATTATTTCCCTTCTTTTATTTGCCAAAGGAAGCAGTATATGGATTTTATTTGATTTTAAACGGTGCTGAGATAATCCGTGGCAGGGAGGTTAAATCACAATACCATCAATCAGGGAGCCTGGTGTGGAAATAATAATATTATGACAAAGATTTGAAGAAGTACTGCGAGCTAAGTGAGACTGCTTATGATATTTGAAGGAAAAACTAATTACAAAGCTATTACAAATGATGAACAGGGATGGATAAATTAATTATAAGTGCACCGGCACAATTCAGTCAATGTGATTTCCATGTGTGTGTATGCGTGTACCATCTCAGCAGCTACAGTCATTTTCTGTCTGAGCTAGAGCAATCAAATGCCAAAACAAAAGCTTTTTACTGATCTTCTTTATCAAGCATCCATCAACCGCCACCACGACCACAGCAGCACAAGGGGACTTGAGAACCTGCCACACTAGCATTACTCATTTCCATAGACACATACAGTGCTAAACAATCCCTTCCCAGGGCGATGAAAGTGACAGCATTCCTTCAACCACTAACATCTTCATTTTATTTTGCAGTAACACATGACTGACTTTGATTACAGTAGTTCATGAAGGCCATTACTGTGCTTTAGCAGTTAAAGCCTCCGTAAATCAAAAGCTGTAAAGACGGAGCAGCATTGAGCTCAGGACCACATTCGGAACAACTGCGGGTGCGGGTCTTAGCTATAGGTGCAATGTCAGAAAATATAATCTTTTTATTCATTTCAGAACTGGAAAAAATGTGGAACAGGGGATCAATTTAAAGTAAATGGAAGTAGGAGAAAGAATTGTGCAAGAAAAAAAAAAGGATGGGAAAAGAAATTAAACGGTAGTATGTGCTATGTTGTAATCAAACTGGTTTTATTGATTAGCCAAAGCCAAGTTTTGACTTGCAACACTCGCCAACTGCCAAATATAACACTGAGAGAATGCTGGGATACATACTCTGGAATCAAGGGGCCATCTGTCTTCAATGTATATAAACTCGCCCTTCTCCATCTCATCTCTTCACCAAAAGTTGTACATCTTTCAGTGAACATGCTCCCAAATTATTATTTAACTTCCCTTCTCCAGTATCTTTCCTCTTGACGCTTCTCTCATCTAAATACTCCCACACTGTATACAGTGAGCTCTCAAAGTCTGAGACTTCTACTGAAAATTATGCATATATTTTTCATAATTTATCATGAATATATTATAAATCATATTATAACAATAACAATAAGCAGAATAAATAAATGAACGTGTTCAAAAGATTTGAAGGGGAGTAAATGACAAAAGAATTGTATTTTAGGGGTAAATAAATAAATAAATCATGCATTGAATAACCATTTATGTTAAAAGTAAAATAAAATAAAATCCACAAAATTCCCCAAACACCAAAAGTATGCATCAAACCTGATCATGTTATCCAACATGATTTGAGATTACCTAAAAGGCATTTGAATGTCTTTACAAAGAATCACATAATTAATGTCACAAAACGATTTAATTAGTGATCAACAAATAGTGCCGAATTATTCGTTTATTTTTTACAATTAATGTCATAACCTGAACTTTCCTTTGTTTTAAATTTTTCAAATTCTTAAAACTTTGATTATATCTGCTCTAGGTAAAACAAATTCAAGATTTTTTTAAGTGATCTAAGACTTATGAACCCCACTATATGCATTACTATTTACATTTAATTTTTACTTCTTGACAGACAGGCAGCATTCATTGCATAAAGCAGAAAATACTTATAAACCTAAAAGTGCTGAAAATAATGATAAAGTCATTTCAAATCTGTATCTTCGTATATAATGTGCTCCAAAATGTATATCAGTGAGGACCGTATTCATCCTAATTCATTGCATGTCTACTGGGAAATCAGCAGTTAATCTTGGCCTTGAAGTCAAGCGGTTCAGAAATTGGCTGGAACAAATGACATAAAGAATTACTCACTCCAGTCTGTGCCATGGGCAGTGAAACATAAACCATTTGCACAGCAAGACCGAAAACAGTCATTATAGTCAGGCAGAACCATCAGCAAATACACGCAAGTGCCTTTTCATTATGAACAGGACAACAGATGAAATGCTTTAATCTATAATTAAAACCGGACCATAGTTCAAATGTGCAGATTTTCTCGAATACAAGCTTCAGGGTTCTGGGATGCATGGAAAAAAAAACCCTCTTAAAACAGGGCTGCAATGAATCAGAATGTATCCCTGTAGCTGGTGGAGGCACACAGTGCCTGGCAATGTGACATGCCTGTCTTTAGTGAGACTTGAAGCATTATGTGATGCAAAGAACACTGATTAAGGTCTGTGACCTGGCATTGATCCATCTGGACCTCATAACAATTGTGTGATTGTATGAACTGGTGTGACTAACACAAAGCAAGTTTTTGAAAATGCGTGAAATAAAATCAATAATTAAGCCATAATGCAGGGACACAAAGGACACCAAGGAAGAGGTTATACTCTAAAACGGGTTCTCAACTGGTGGGTCGCAGACCTGTTTTGGGTGGGTCTCGGGAAGCTGGTCAAAAAAATAAATAAATATATATATATATATATATATATATATATATTTAATGTGCGTCTCATGTTTGATTGGTCTTTTATTTTGGAAAAAGATTTATTTTGACAGGCAATCGTCAGAGACGTGCGGTAGTTTACTATGGTAGCCATGGTAACCACCGCCATGGTAACCATCCTGTCTTTACGTTGTTTTGACATTCAGATTCGAGATGGCGAAGCGCAAATATGACCCCGACTTTTAAAAAATGGATTTTCGTACATTGAGGATAAAAAGGGACAGAAACCCCAGTGTGTGCTTTGTAGTGAAGTGCTTGCCAATGAGAGCATGAAACCGTCCAAACTGAAGCCCCATTTAGAAACCAAACATCCCGCATCGAAAGACAAGCCGGTGGCTTTTTTTCAAAGACGCCTCCAGGAGCTGTTGCAGTTGTCATGGTCCTCCTTAGCTTCTTATTTGCTCATAATGCAGTGAAAATATCTTGTTTTGTGGCCTTATTTATTTTGAGTGATTTTGACATTGATTTTATTTACTTTTGTTCATGCAGTTGTCATGGTCCTCCTTAGTTTCTTATTAATTTGCTCTGAATAGAGTCAAAATATCTTGTTATGTTGCCTTATTTAATGAACTTTTGTACATGCGGTTGTCAGGGTCCAGTTACTTATTAAAATGCTCTGAAATGCACGTTGCACGGGATAATATATGCATGCATGTAGGGTTATGTTTTTAAAAAGATGATATATGAGTGTTTCCAACAGTTATTTTTGAAAAATAATTTTGTTTGGTTGAATTCTAAAAAAGTGGGTCGCGACTTAATGACCATGGGAAAATGTTGGTCCCAGAATGAACCAGTTGAGAACCCCTGCTCTAAAATACAAACACGGCAAAACTGAGCCAGAAGACTCAAATAAGATATTGAAATCAGGTTAAGCTCTGATAAAGCATTCCTGTTTATTTTTGTTACATTTTTATAGAATTTTGATGTTATGTGTAACACAATGTCTTTTATCCTTGTTCAGGTTTGACTGTAGTAAAATTAATGCAAAAACTGACACATCAAATCAACATAAAAAATCGAAACCAACAAATTAGTCTTTCATAATGTCTAAATATATATCCAAATCCACAAATTAATAAAAATAAGTGTTTATGTCTAAAAACAACTAGAGAATTTATAAGCCTTTTTATTTAGAGCTATATAGGAACCTAGTGGTTACACCAGGGCATTACGCAAGTATTCCTTTTTTTACTCCCACAAGAGGACATTAATCTGCCATCAAAAAATAGATTTTAATATAATTGTCTCTATTTTAACAAGAAATACAGCTTTAATTGATTTAATTGAATATTTTTCTTTCTACTATTTTCAATGGGGAAAAAAATAGTAATTAGTACCATGAAATTCTCTCAAAAATACATTACATTGATTTGATTGAAAATAAAAGTTACATTTCATGTGTTCGACATTAAGATGATAGCAGCAGATCCTTCAAGTCCTGTCGGTTGCGAGGTGGAGCCACGGTGGAACGAACTTGCTGGTCAAGCACATCCCACAGATTGGATTGAGATCTGGGAAATTTGGAGGCCAGGGCAACACCTTGTTTAGGTACTGTACGTGGCACGTGTCAAATTTATGCCCACATGAATGGCCAGACATGAATGGGTTTCTCAGCAGGACATTGCCCAGAGCATCACCCTCCCTTCACAAGCTGGTCAGCATCCCACAGTGCATCCTGGTGCCATCACTTCCCCAGGAAAAGGGTGCTTTCCTTTGGCTCGGAACAGACGGGATTCCTTCATGTCGCTTGTGCATTGATGATCCTTGGGCGCCAAACACCCTGTCGCCGGTTTGTAGTTTATCCCTCTCAGACCACTGTTGGTAAATTCTCACCACTGCTGACCAGTAACAACCCACAAGCCTTGCTGTTTCAATCTGGCCCTTGCCAAAGTGGCTCAGATCTTTATTCCTGCCCATTTCTCCTGTATCCAACATGCTATTTAAGAGAACTGATTGTTTGTTTACCATCTAACCTACCCAGACCTTAATATGTGGCCATATAAGGAAATGATCAACAATATTCACTTCACTTGTGACTGGTCATAATGTTTTGGCTCAATTAGTGTATGTCTGTGAGTATATATAAATTGAGTGTTGTGATGTAAACGGAACCAATAGCAGCTTTTCCAGCATCAGGCCAAACCGCTCTCTTTGCTTAACCATTCCATTCCAAGCCGATCCGGACCAGCCGTTACAGATATGGTTTCATTTTCCACTGTGGCGCTGATAACAGAGCTTTTGGAATGCAATACAAATGTGTCAGTCGATGCCTTGGTAACTCAAGAGTTGAAAGACGGTGTAAAGACGGTGTAAATAGTGACCGCATTATGGAGGATGATCATATATTTATTTTAATTTCATTATTAATTTGTGTTTGTGTTGCTCAAACAGCATACTTTGACAGCTACAGAGAAACTGGTAGCCAGGCAACAGAAAAGTGACCAATCCTGAGAAGCGATGTCACTGAACGCATTCTACCAGCACGGTTTAACACGGTTAGCTGACCGTGCTGAGAATTCCGGGCCGAGAGTGGTTTGTAATCATGCTGTGCCTAAAGTGGAAATAAAAGTGGAACAATTCCTTACCGTTCTTAGAACTGTTCGGCCCGATCAATGAATTACACTAATAAAGTAATTTATTTAATATAATATTTGACAACAAGGTTTATTCAATTCATCAAACAGAATAGTATGTATTATATATATTTAACTATGTAATTGTCAAAATTCCCCTGTGGCAAAGCTAAATACATGGCAAGAAAGTTGAGCTTGTGGTATCCGACAAACGGTCCTGCCGCAGTTACTTCTAAACAACATGCTCCCTCTTTTTCCATCTTTTCTCAATTTGGAGAAGTGCTGTGGCTAAATGTGGAATGTCAACTCTGGAAGCTGCTCACATCTCATCAATAAGGACCCCAGTGAGTCTGAAATCTCTCTACCACTGACATATCTCAACAAAATAAGTAATGAATAGGAAAACTGTCTAATTTGTCTCTTGAAGAGTCAATTACTACCTTAAAAACCACTGCACTGAGCTTCTTTGGATCTTTATTGGTTTACACTGTTTACCCCTTTTTAATATCATGATTCTCAAAGTAACATGCATGTAAAAAGTAATGAGACAGAAATTAATTAAAGAGTCATCAGTTTGGAGAATGATTTTAAATAGAATCTGAAAGAAGTGGCATATCAGCCATACAAATTAATAAACTTAATTTTTTTTAAAGATATCCCGACCTAGATCCTACAGATAAAATATTGATTGAGCATGATAAAATAATAATAATAATAATAATAATTATATATATATATATATATTACACTGTAAATGTTGATTAAATGCATTTTGTTTTCTACAAGTACCCTGACGTACCCAGCTAATAAGGCTGTGTTCATTGAGGGCTGGTTGTAAGTGTTGTCAGTACAGCATATAGAGTTTAGCCCTTCTATTTTTCTCCTCAAGAATAGGTCAAAAGGTTTTGGACCTAAAACTGGGGTAATGCGAATACTTATAAATAGATTTACAGCTTTGGCAACGTTAAACTAGGTCTCTGAAACAGCCCTTTCAAATTTTTCCAAGCCACTTAAATGTACACAAAGGGATCCAATTCTTTCACTGTCCTCGTGCATTCAGACGGTCTTCACATCTGCATCTCTGCAAATAAGATCAATGGATATCCAAGAGCACTAGGGCTCCCAGGAGAAATAAACACAAACACTGCATTGTCAGCTAAACTATCAAGCAGCAGAAAGGCTAGCATTTGGCAGTTATACACAATAAATCCCCTGTAAGTCAACAGAATATTAAATCAGTGTCCCCCCCAATCTTCCTAAACAAAATAGTAGATAGAAAATGCAGATACAAAATAGTAAAATAGAAAATAGTAGATACAAAATAGTATAGAAAATGCCTCTAGTATGTGCTGCAGAGGCTATGATACTCTAATACTACATCACAAATTTGAAAAAGTTCCGAATTTATGATCATAATCAGGTATATCAAAACTAAACACTAAATGTCCATGCAAGCTATAGTTATCATACTTAAAAACCTTTTATTTTATGGCTTATACCTTATGATTTTCTATTTAAATATATATTATTTAAACTGCTGACTAGATGCATACATAAAAATGTATAAATATAAATGTACAAAAACAAAGCAAAATTAAAAAATAAAAATAAAAAATAAAATAAAATAAACCACCCAAACCTTGCATAGGTCTTTCTTACCGCCCAGGACTTGCTCAGTCTGAAGATGGGTGCGCTCTGAAGGGCTGAGACCACCGACACCAGAGAGTGCAGGTTATTCAACTCAAGCAGTTTCTAAAAACACAGAAGACGCACGTAACTGACTTACATAAGACAACTGTAGTCTTCATAGAAATCAGAACCCACTAAATTAAAAGCCTTCTGATTTCCATAACCTCTGATGCTCTTTGGCCATTTTTGACAGAGCAATTTTAAGGTCTGATGTTTTTTTATTTATTTATTACTTCATTGTAATGGTACAAAACTTCTAACTAACTAACTAAGAAAAGGTTAAATGGTCCTAAAAAACAATTCACACTTGAACTCCTCTAATCTTGTTTCCCCCTCGGATAAAAAAAAAAAAATGTAAAAGATAAATGCGACTTTTTAATCTCACAATTCGTACTTGTTTTTCCCTCACAATTGCGTGATATAAATGTGCAATTGCAAATTAAAATGTCAGAATTGCAGGATATAAACTCGCAATTTTGAGAAAAGTAGTCACAATTCTAACTCATGCAACTCTGAGAAAAAAAAGGTAAGAATTGTGAGATAAAGCCACAATTACCTTTACATTTTTTTATTCCATTGCAGAAACAAGCTTTCATATTTTTGTGCATTTTTCATTACAATAAACATTTTTTTAAGTTAATTTATTTTTTAATTATTTTTTTCTTCATCAATAATCTGCCAAGTGTCTTCTTTAAAAACAGACCAAACTTAAGTCTGTGCTTCAAAACATTCAATATTTATGACAGTTTTAGTTCTACGCTCAAAAAGTGGTTAACAGGTAATACATTTATTATAGCTACTGTATAAATATAATTTGATACCATAAAATCCCCTAAAACACTCAAAATTAAATAGAAAATTATCGCGGCAAATCAATGTCAATAAGAACCGAGCGCACAACTGATGCTGGCGCGCGCGGTAAATGACTTTCGCGAGAGGATAACAGATCCACACGCGAGGAAACGGGGACTCGCGAGCTCATTCATACCCTGCGCGCGCTCATGACATCTCCTCTGCACGCAATACAAGCCCTCAAGCGCGCGCACGATCATTCCACACGCCCTCGCGCGCGCGAATGATCATTCCACACGCTCTCGCGCTTGATCTGCTCTCGCCTGCTGCTTTTGCTCACTCGTACAATTTTATTTTTGACAGTCGAGGGGCGGGACTCCCCTTTACCGGAAGTCAGTTGTGATTGGACGCCTGTCCAATGACTTGTAATTCACTTGACTTGAGACATCACTTAATTTGTTTTATTTATTGTGTTTAATTAATGTGTAATATGATTTAACGCATTGTTAATATAGAATATATTCTTACCAGATATTTTTTTTAACAGAAAGTATTACTAGTGATTGCATTGTGTTGTTAAGAGATATTTACAGACTGTAATGACACATTTCCATGGTTATTAGCATTGTAAATCTACCAAAATTCTTATAAATTTCTACATTTTATATTTAAAACACTATGATTTGTGTTATTGGCTTAAAATATTTAAAATAAATTGCAGAAAAAGTCATATTTGCTGTAGTTCACCACTACCACTAGACCCCCATTTACCACTATTTACTTATTTCCGACCAAAATTAAAGTGGATCTGAGAACCTCAGAATGTAAAAAGTGTCCATTGAGGGCTTTGGATGAAAGATAAATTAATTGTTTATATCAATAAGCAAGAGTTGTTGTGTAAGCTTTTTGTTTTCATCCTGTGTATTACTATTATGTCAATTTTGAGTGGTTCATTATATTTTCTATTAAATGTAAAAGGGGTTCTGGCAGCATGAATGCATTTATTTTTTTTAAGATATGTTATTTGCAGATGGGGTTTAATCATTTATGCTGTGTACTACTTGCCTCATTCTCTTATTAAGTTATTAGCTTACAAAAAGTTAGATGATTAAGATCACTATATAATGTTGTAATAGCTTTGCTGGGTTTAATAATTTGCTGGATTTAATATAGTTTCTCTGTATTCGGTAGTAAATTCTGAAAAGGCATTTTTTAAGCTATAATTAATGCTGTGTACTGTATCTTAACTTGAGAAGCCAGAACCCCTTTTACATTGAAGAGAAAATATAATGAAGCATTTAAATTATGTAAAAATTCATAAGAATTTTGGTAGATTTACAATGCTAATACCATGGAAATGTGTCATTACAGTCGGTAAATTATCTCTTAACAACACAATGCAATCACTAGTAATACTTTGTTAAAAAAGTATCTGGTAAGAATATATTCTATATTAACAATGCATTAAATCACATTACACATTAATTAAACACAATAAATACAACAAATTAAGTGATGTCTCAAGTCAAGTGAATTACAAGTCATTGGACAGGCGTCCAATCACAACTGACTTCCGGTAAAGGGGAGTCCCGCCCCTCGACTGTCAAAAATAAAATTGTACAAGCGAGCAAAAGCAGCAGGCGAGAGCAGATCAAGCGCGAGAGCGTGTGGAATGATCATTCGCGCGCGCTTGAGGGCTTGTATTGCGTGCAGAGGAGATGTCATGAGCGCGCGCAGGGTATGAATGAGCTCGCGAGTCCCCGTTTCCTCGCGTGTGGATCTGTTATCCTCTCGCGAAAGTCATTTACCGCGCCCGCCAGCATCAGTTGTGCGCTCGGTTCTTATTGACATTGATTTGCCGCCATAGAAAATCTTTATCAAATTAAAACATAAACCATACATTCATTTCAATGAAAAAAAAAGAAGAAGAGGGTTAAAGTCAATGTACACAGATTTGTTTTATATTCATTTATTTTCGGCCTTCACTCAATAATTTCCGGTCTGGTCCTTTCCCTGCTAGTCTCATTCTCCTTCTTTTTTTCTTCTAGGCTGACCTCTGTAAAGCACCTTTTCAGTCACCTTTATGGAATAAAGGAAAGCAGCACTACTTTTTTTTTTTTTTAGTCATTGGCCAATCTGCTTTATCCATTAGCGTAGCCCTCTCAGACTAACTAGGGCACGTCCGCCGGTAACAGGGTATGCAGCTCTTTCAGGTTTGGCAGGTAGAGCAGGGTGAGTGTTCAACCATAAGGAATCATTCAGCGGGTTTCCTGTATCATGGTACATTGAGTTGCAGGAGAGCATATAGGCTGATTGATTTCACAGCAGTCTGTGGCTCTCTCTGTTTGTGTGACTGTTGGCACGAATGACAAGATAAGCATCTAAATAACCGCATGATGGGTTGGGATATTTCTCAAGTGTCATTTCAATAGAAATATTTATTTTTAAATGTATAAAATTGAAGGTTTTTTTAATGCTTTTATTAAAGCAAATTATCCTATTTAATAAGGACATGCAGAATAAAAATGACTGGAATTTGTATGAGGCATTCCAATCAAAATTTGAATCTTGATCATATAAGTGTTATTTTAATTTGGAAATCAAAACAAATCTCAAAAGCAATAAATTTCATGCTACTGTCAATTTAAAGATTCAGTAGATAGCAATTTACTATGAACAATAGAAGTGGACTGGGAATATGAAACCCCAACTTTTTTAATCCTCTTTAATTCCATTTTACAGTTCATTCACAACATTCATTTTCAAGGCAACTCTGCCATCTGTAATAAATTACATTTTAAAAGCAATTACAAGACAGATGGAAATTCAAAATTGCATGAAATGATTTGAGAGAAGTTAAGAATATTAAGAATAGCAGTTATACTGAACTGTGTAGTTAATCACTTGAGATGAGAAAATAGATGTGATGAGAAATCACAGTATTTGGGTTAGGAGTAACAGTGATGACATTTGACACTATAGGCACTTTTGACACTATTTGATACTTTTTATATTCTCCCTGTGTTGTTTGTTATCGTCATTTGAAGATAATTAAGAGATCGAATGGCTTCGTTTATCTAACAGATGGAGGCAAAGGAAAAACTGACATATTGAAAGCGGTGTCTGAGACGAATCATCAGATGAAGCCCTTTTTACGATGCTCCCATCGATTCATGCCATAAACACTTACCACTTACTCATGTACAACCCCTCTACTCATTCTCATTGGTCTAAAACAGAAGGCTTTATCCATCAATAGCAAAAGTCAAAGGAAAGTGCCCACGAAAACCTTTATGTTTACTGAATTTCTAATAACACAAGTTATAGTAACGCCAGTGCCAAGGACAATTACCAGGATATCAAATGCAATTCAGATGTGAATACAAATATTAATAAATGTTTGACTGAACTTGATCAAAGTTATACGGTTATATTTCTGCTGCCATGGCAACAAGCACAAAGCAAAGAGAACTAATGATGAATAAAGTAACCAAGCTGCACTGTCTGAGGGAGCAGTGAAAACCAAAGAATGTCTCACCTTGGCAATTTTGATGAAGTGGCCCAATATTTCTGCTCGAATTTTCAGTGTTTGAGCCGTCAATATCTCCCTCACTGCCCAGAAACTGACCTAAAAGAAAAGGTCATATGTAAATTATTGCTGTCAACATTAACGCATGAAATACATTTTTGTCCAGTTTAACGCATTAAATTATTTAACGTAATTAACGCAGCATCCGGTTTTTCTGTCATCCTTTGTCTAGCGTTACATTATATGATCACGCTCTTATTCATGCAAATCTTTTATAAAACATTCAAGCGCACTGACCCGTCAAAGGCATGCGATTTGACAGCAAAACGCACCACGTCCTCGACGTGTGATTTGCCATAAAAAAGTGTGTTCTTAGCGTACATTTTGGGGTCACGAAAAAAACGCATGTCGGAAACACACGTCCTCATCCTGTGATTTGCTAGAAATACGCGAGTTCAACGTGCGCTTTGGAGTCACAGAAAACACGTTTTTGACAGTCATACTGGCCTTCATTCATGAAAATGGTGCCATTAAACATGTATTTAAAATATAATGTCTTTATTTTGTTTCTACATTAATTTGGTGATTAAGTGTGAAATTATTACATTATAAAATATATTTAAAATGTATAAAAACGTAAGTGTTTTTAATTGCGATTAAATCACAGAAATTTTTTTGATTAATCTAGTTGTTTTTTTTATTTTTATCGAATGACAGCACTCAAGACAAGAACTGAGATCCACAATGCACTAGTAGGAATTCCCACAATAGTTATCTCTGCACAATAAAAAGTTAGGATTCAGAACATTTATTTGAAACTACTTTAGTGAAGGCAGAGTCTGAAGGTTTACATTATTTATAGCTATGTTATGACAGCTCTGCTGACAAATGCCAAATGTTCTCAGCAAATGGACACATACAGATTAACAATAAATAAATCATAAAAAAATAAAGGAAATCTATCTAAATTTATGAGCAAAAAACTGTGAAGAGACAGTATTTCCTCTTATTCACAAGCTTGCCAGAAAACCTTTTTAGAATAAGACTATGCGGCAAAACTGAATTTTTTCTTTTTTCCTGGAAATACTGTATAAGACATTTGTTGTTAATGATGACATTAAAAAGACCGAAATGGCAAATGTAATTGTAGACCTCAAACGGCCACTTCCAAGACATTTAAGCTCTTTCAAAATGAAATGCCATGTAAATAAATCTCATATTCATTCCTATTGTATACTGACCTTCATAAGCCGATATTTATAGCCTTATTTTCAGAACTGGGGATAAAGAAAGTGTTGTGCATTTACAGTAAAGGGTGTGGGAATAGATGAATTGGTCAGGTCATTATAATGTGTGCGTGAGTGCATACAGAGAGAGGACACAGGGACTCAAGCCAATGTCACATTAACTAACAACATAAAGATCCCCTTCAAAATATAAACAAGAAAGAAATAACATAATTACATTATATTATTATATGTGCATACTACAACATACTGTTATTCAACTTCTTACCAAATGTTTTTACTGTGGTGTATATACTGTATAGTTGGCATAGTCGTACCCACCATAGAGCCCCCCCCGAGGTCCAAACCTCTGTATTTTTCGAGGTTTATAATAAAATCAAAGAAGACGGGCTTTACTGTTGATGTTTTGCCTAACATGAATTCATGACCCTTTAGTTTTAACAGTCAAAAAGTGAGATGTACGATGTAGCATTTAAATTTGACAACTGTTTAACAATATAAATGTTAATATTCAAATGAAAACAACTCAACCGGAGCAATATTAGACATATTTAAGAACACGTGTGCATATTGTGAATTAATTTAATAAACTTTGTTACACTTTCCTGACTGCCTTTACTTATCAACCTCAGACCTACACAAAAACATGGTAAAACATGTGACTTTGACATGCATTTATAGATTGATAAGGACAGTCATATAGCCTAATAACATTTGCAAATAGATCAAATATATTATTTTACAATAAATTATCCTTAATTCTTCTCTTTTTGACAAGAAACCCCCAAGTGTCTACAACTTCAAATTTACATGTTCATCGCTGGTCTGTGCTAAAAATTTAAAGGGATAGTTCACCTAAAAATGAGAATATTCTATTAGAATTTAACTATTCAATTATATTTTGTCATTAAAAACCCAAAAGCTATTTTTCATGACCATGTATTTACTTTGTTCCCACTGAGACAGATGGAAATGAAAAAGACTGACAAAATCTATTGTTTTTTTTAAGCTTTGTTGATTGTTGAATAAAATTGTTCCCTTTTATTGCGTCTCTTTTTATTACGTCTCTCAACGTTGTGTCATCGATGATGCTATGGGAAAACACTCTCCTAGAATTCTCCTCGAATACTGAAGCCTGATTGGCATACTGACATTGTATCATAATGTCCAATGGTATTCGAATGTTGTAATATCAATACTTCATATAAATTATGGCATTATGTTCACAGATGGTCCATAGCCGGTTAACTGTCAGGGTCCAGGCAGCAGGACACTTGTCATGCTTTTTAATGCACTTTCATTTTCTGAAGTGCTTTCATTTATGCAATGTCTTCTTTAAAAACAGAACAACCTTAGGTCTGTATTCCAAAGCATTCATGAATTGCAACCGTTTGAACCAGTTCAGATCTACTCAAACATTGCGCTCACAGACATGTCAATGTTCTCAATGCTGAGAACAAAACATTCTCAAAACATTTTTTAGGGAAATTGTTGTTGACAAGGTGGTTCTTGGATGTTGTTTTGATTTTTTTCAAAAGATGGTGTTCTGTCTGAACATTTAAGATCTACTGTTGTAAAACAAAGTAATGCCTTAAATGTCCATGAGCGTGCCACTGTAGCAGACACCTAAAAACTTTGAAGTAGAAAGAGAAGTGTGGATGCCATTAGTCTGGAATTTTTTTTTTAAGAAAAACCCATCAACAGACATTTCTGTTGAATGTTTTCAGTTCTGTTTCTTATATATTCTGTTATTTAAAGGAGTTAATGCAGAAGCTGCTGGATGAATTAACTATATGGACCAGCATTTGTCTATCTGAAGCACCTTTTTGCACTACAAAACTGTAATATCCAGTCAAGAGGTATCATGTTATTTAAAACAGCCAAAGCTGTGAACTCCATTAAGCGTATACAAGTGGACAGCAATTACATTAAAAGTCGTATGTGTTAAACTTAGAGCCTAAATCATATACATTACATCTTCTTTATCAGCGATACAGTGAGGTTTCTGAACACAACCCATGCCAAATCAGCAATGTCTGCAACTAGAATACAGTCACACTAGAGTATTCTCATTCCTCTTTCAGTATAATGACGGCACATTGACCTCCATTGTATGTTTTATTTCTGGTGGTGCTAATGGACCCAGGTCTTAAACCCAGGATAGGGCGATACATGAATAAGAGTGCTATATTAACTGCTAGAAATATGTCTTTCAAACTGCTTTATAAGGAAACAACCCTGAGATCTTGTTAAAATGACCATTATATCAGGAAACTACCAGTGAAATAACAAAATACCTTAAAATTACATTTCCTTGTGTCAGAATTACACAGAGCAGGATGTTAGTCTTTAGTTCCAGCCACCAGCAAACAGGGAATTAATACTGCAGTGAAGTTAAGCGTGTAATAAATAATCTTACAATGCACCTGTTGGCTACGATGACTAGTGCAGATTCGCTTACCTGGTTAAATCTCCGTGTGAAGGCCACAACGTTGGGTGAAAGGCTGTGCTTCTCCTTCTTGTTCCATCCACAGCTCGCCAGCTCCTAAACAAACAACAAGTTCATTTAACCTTTCAACAGTGTTGTAATATTTAAGTCCAAGATGTGCAAGTGACATAAAACTGCAATGTCATTTTATCTACACTACCGATAAAAAGTTTGGGGTCAGTAGAGCTTTTTTAATGTTTTTGAAATAAGTCTCTCAAGCTGCATTTATTTGATCAAAAATAAAGTTAAAACAGTAATATGGTTAAATATTATTACAATTTAAAACCAATGTTTTATTGTTTAATGTTTTATTTATATACCACCTATTTTATTATATATTTTGAAATACATTTATGTAATGCATTCGTGTGATGCAAAGCTGAATTTTCAGCATCATTATTTCAGAAATCACACTAATATGCTGATCTGGTGCTCAAGAAACAGTTCTTATTATTACCACAGTTTAAAACAGCTGTGGTGTTTAATATTATTGTGGAAACCATGATAATGTATTTATGTATTTATTTTAATAAATAGAAAGTTCAAAAGAACAGTATTTATTTCAAACAGTTTTTTTATAACAATGTACAATGTTCTTTCTCTTTTGATCTTTTTTTATGCATACCTGCTGTATTGATAAAAGTATTAATTTGTTGAGTATAAGATTGTCTGACTAAGAAAGGCATAAAAAGTAAAACACTATACACACAACAGTTAGACCACAATTTTGAATCCTTTTAGCATTAGTGAAATTTACTACACATTTCACCATGCCTTATTTGTTATAGGCCTTTGCTACTGCTTTGTTGCAGGCTTATTTAGAAATTCTTTCTAAGTGAATTATAGGAATTACATTTTGTAGAATATAAGAGAAAAGAATGCACAGAACAAAAACACACCCACTGCCGCCTTCTCTTTGACATAAAAAGCTTTGCATGGGGACTTGACATGCTTCTAAGCTTCCTTTGGTTCACAGAGCTATGAATACTAACACTTTTATAGTATCGTGCAGACTAAGAGCAGATGGAAACATTCGAAGGCATTTCAGTTTCGACATGGACTGAGTGGAGTGGAGTTTCCATGTGAATAAGCAGCTCAGTCTGGGTACATTACCTTATCAAAATAATTTTGGGTCTGTTTGCTAAGTCATCACTTAAAGCCACACATTTTGTTGGATTGAACAGTCAGGGAGTGGGACACAAGAAGTCTTGTTTGGTTTTGGTTATAGACTGCCATTCAAATATTTGGCTTCAATAAGATTTTATTTTGTTTTATACTTAAAAAAAAAAGGTATACTTTTATGCAGCAAGGATGCATTTAAGTTAAAAGAAGAAAGTAAAAACTTTAACATGTTGCAAAAAATATATATTTTAAATAGAATTACTATCATGAAAAGAATCCTGGAAAAAAAATGGTTCACAGTTTCCCTATTTAGCAGCACAAATGTTTTCTACATTGATAATAAGAGAAGTGTCTTGAACATCAAAGAAATTGAGCATCAAAGAGTATAAGCATATTAAAATGATGTCTGAAGGATCATGTGACACTGAAGACTGGAGTATGACTACTAGAAATTCAGCTTCACCATCACAGGAATAAATTACAGATTAAAATTACATTTTAAAATACAAATAATATAAACATGTATTTTAAATTGTAATAATATTTCACAATTATTTTGATAAAATAAATGCAGCCTTGGTCAGCATTCTTTCAAGAACATTAGAAAATAATACTGACCTCAAACTTTGATTAGCAGTGTACATTAGTTGTACATTTAAATTATTATTTTGCACCCAAAACAGTCATATTTCAGTTTTTCCATTATCATTTTCCAACATTCTCTCTGACCCTAAGAATATAATAAAATAATTGTATTTTAAATATTTATTTTTTCTACTTTAATTCTCCATCACCAAACAATCCCACTTAAATATAACTGAAATGATCAGGGCCCTTTTTAAAAATACAGCACAGAAATTAATGAATTATGCTTCATTTTTCTCTTATATCACTAGTTCTTTAGACTATTTTGACTTCTGAAAGTTACAGTAAGTTTTATTGTCATTTTTATCTCAAAAGATTGTTTTTACACATACAAGACCACTTATGATGCAAAATCTACAAACTTTCTGACTATCATTTCTTTAAAATGTCAGTAGCCACTAGCCAAAGAAAACTGTACAGCACACCACTTTATGCAAAGAGACTCTGTCTGCTCACATTACTCACACAGCACTAAAAATGTAGTGGTTCTAGAACCGACGTACATCTGAAATCTATTAATCCTGATCCCCGTGTCAACTTCACGAACATCTCCTTTTAGAATCCGCAATAATCCTTGAAGCACGCAGCTGAAATATTGATGAATGAATGTGTGTGCATGTGGTCGAACGCAAAAATGTACTTATACTAGTATTTCCACATGGCCAATGGAACTTACAGGCAAACGGCTCAACAATAACAAGACCACTTATGTTGTTAAATATGTCAGGGTCGGAAAGACTGAGTGTAACGGACTGGTCCTGAATTAGTGGCTGGGGAGGTCAAACTCAGCATTTTTAAAATTAGCTCTTTTCCAGTGGGAACTTCTGCTGTAGGGATATTAATTCAATGTGTTTCACACTCTAGTCCTCTTCAGAGAAGGAATACTATGATAGATGTTTTGTTACTTTTTATAAAATCAATCAACTGAAAAATGTATGTTTTAAGAAAGCTGCCGCAATGCAAATATGTCTAAAGGAATGAAGGGGGAAGATTCATCTTGACATAAACCAAGTTTATACTCCACAAATCAAATAATTTCCCTTAACACCAATTAAAACCACTTTGAGTCAAAAACTGACATTTTTTAGTTTCACTCGTGACTGAAGAGACTCCAGAGGGAGGATGAGGTAAAATACTTCTTTGCTGTTTCCAATCCAGACTAATGTTTTGGTGCCAAATATCTACACATTCAAACTGCACAAAAATAAGTAAGGCCTTTTTAAGTATCCTTTCATTTAGATGGGTTTTAGATGATGAAAAAGAGCAATAACAGTGTCCAATATTAAACATTCAACCCTGTCATTGCATCAGTTTCCTCATTACAAAAAAGGAACATTTTTTGTAAAAATTGCTACACCTAAGAAGCATGCTGGAAATATGTAATTAAATAAATCTCAATTAATTTAGTGAATTGTATTATGCTGCCACATCTGTCAAACTTTAAAACTTGTACCCAAAATGAACATTAATAAATGGCTATACACTTTATTTTAAGGTGTATGTGTTACACTGTAATTATACATTTAAGTACTGAGTTATAATAAGAAACTACATGTACTTACTATAGGGTAAGGATTAGTGTTTGGTTTGGTTTAGTTGCATGATGTAATTATGCATAATTTATAGTTATTTCTATAGTAACTACATGTAACATATGTAACAATGACACTTTAAAATAAAGTGTTACCCAATTATTTTTCTCTGTTACTCAACTACAAACCTGACACAAGGTCTCAAATTAGCTAGCAACTACTGAGTGACAGCTTCATTTGGGATTACTATACACTGTAAAAAAATAAATAAAAAAAGGCAGCTGCGGTTGCCTGAAAATTTGAGTAAATATACTATAGAAGTAAACATATTCACAGAACAACCTCTAAATATAACAATTTAAAAATAAAATAAAATACAATTAAAGTAAACCCTAAAGCCTTTTTCTGTTGAACTAGCAAGACCAAGTTGCAACTTAAACTGTACATCCACCCTAACACTGGTGGTAAAGAGAAAACCACATAATGAATCAAGGTTCATCACAAGTAGCTTTTTAAATATTTTTTTTTAAGTATCGCATCAGAAATGATTGATGGAAACGTCAAATAAAATTTTAAAAAATCCCTTAATTTGCAAACAAATTATTAATGCTCGCTTGAGGTGGTTTTTGACTTGTGTTAAAAAAAAAAAAAAAAAAAAAAAAGCTACATTTACAAGTTACGAACATTAAACCCACGTGACTAATTGGCTATTTCCGCTGATGGTGTTTTATTTACTGTTGGTTACTAAGTTACCAATACCACTGTCATCCGCTCAAACTATTTTTTTTTGCGAACTTTGAAAATATTTGCTTCACGTTTGAATGGAAACCCAGCTACTGTTAACCACTAGACAGGCATTACTGTCACATTTTTAACAGTCATTTACAGTTAAAGTGTATTGCTAGAAAACACATCAAATCAAAGCAAATTTTGATTTTAAATATGTATATAGACTGTGTTGCAAAAATATACACAACCGTTCAAAATTAAGGGGGATTTTCTAATGTATTTTATAGCAGTCTCACCAAGGCTGCATTTATTATGTATTTTTTTGTGAGATGGCAAGACTGAATTACACAAGTCTTCAGTGTCACATGATCCAACAGAAATCATTACAATATGCTGATTTAGAGCTCAAGAAACAATCAATGTTGAAAAAAAAAAGTATTCTTTCATGAACAGAAATTTCAAAAGAACAGCATTTATTCGAGATAGAAATCTTTTGAAAAACTGTAAAATGTCTTCACTGTCACCTTTTGATCAATGTATCCCTGCTGAATAGTATTAATTTCTTCCAAAAAACTAAATTCTTGCTGACCCCAAATCATTGAATGGCAGAGTATAATTAAATACAAAAAATAAATCTGATTTTGATTAAGCAAGCTCTGAAGTTCCTGGCTCTATTTTGTCTCCTATTCATGAAATCCAAATTCTCAACACACCAAACGAACCACACAACAATGGTTGCTGAGAAACTCATAACGCTACCTAATAATGTGGCTACGTGGAAAAACAATAAATAACAATAAACCCACAATCTTTTTTAAATCGATCCACTCTGGAATGTCTGTGGCTGTTAGTGAGAAATGATTCCAACAAGAGAACTCAAATCCACACTGACTCAGTGCACACGGCTCACAGACATGATGTCATGTTAACTAAGGCCTGCAAAGATGTAGGTCAATCACCATCCTACTTAAACAATCACATCACTCATGCTAATTCATACTCTGGATAAAGTTTACACAAGCCTGACTCATTCTTACTAAATGTTAAGATCCATGGGCTCATTTCTCTGAAAAAGGCCAGAGATTCACACCAAGGTCACCATGAATGGAAACCAAATGATTCCAGACTTCACGTTAAGAAAAGTAGCTTGGTTAAGACTAATAGGCAAACAGACTGCCAAATCATTCTCTGCTCAAGCATTACGCCATCACTGGGTAGACTGTCTACACGGCAGAGACCTGAAAGAAGCCTTATAATATTTCTTCATGATAAAATGATAAAACTGTTTTCTCACCATACTCATGTAAACCCTAAAATGTGAGTCAGATTATCCAATTTTTGGATAAAAATGTTTTGAATGTCAGTCATCTGACATTCCACAATTAATGTTTCTTTGACCATGTGATGAAATTGGTTTCCAGGTAAATTAGATGTTTTTTTTTATTAAAAAAAAAAAGATTTTTGGGGGGTTTTCAGTATTTTTATCCAATTTGATTAAGATAATATTAATGAGCATTATTATTATTATTTGAATTATTTCAAGTCATCCTACAGCCCCCTTTCCTGAATTTCCTGAGGCCCCTAGTGGTTCCAGGTCCCCCTGGTTTAGAACCACTGATCTTAGGGCATTTATAGCCTGAACATTTGTTAGGCATTTTTGGGTAATAATCTTCATTCTGCCATAATCTTGTGAAAGAATGAATATTCATTCATATTCATTACACAGGTTGTATTTATATATTCCCGAACCTGCAATACAACCATAGACCACGGCAAGATAACATAAGGATACTAAACACTTATGTTATGAATAACAGCTTACCTGCTAAATCCCCAAATTTAAAAGTCAATGAAAATGTATCACACTGAAAACGTTCTACACAAAACCCACAGAAAACTGAAAAGTGCCTCGGCAGACCTGTTTTTATTACCTGTGGAAAAACTTCTCACTGATCCTGGTCCAAATCTATCATAATTGTTATGAGCACCTTCCCATCTTCACATAAAATGTTAATTAATGAAAGTACTGAGGGCTCTGTAACTGCAGAGGATAAGCTCTGGTTAAAGTAATGGAAGAATGTGGAGCTAGATTCTATGGGTACTGTGGTGTGTGTGTGTGTGTGTGTGTGCGTGTGTGTGTGTGTGTGTGTGTGTGTGTGTGTGTGTGTGTGTGTGTGTGTGTGTGTGTGTGTGTGTGTGTGTGACACTGCTATAGTGCCACGTCACACTAATCTGTAGCACCAGAGAGCACATGAGATCAGTTCACAGCTGTGAGGCTCATGCGGCTTGATAAACACAGAGATGTGTATGTAGTTGCCATGGATATCGGTCTCACCTCAGGCTGTATCGCTTTGAATACAGGAGCATCCATCAAAGTGATCTGACTCTGCAAAATAAAAGCTACAATGTTAAACTGACAGCAATTTCAAGCTTCAAAAAAATAGCTCACTCAAAAACAAAAAAAATTCATAATTAAATAATCTCAAAATGTTTCAAGCCTGTATGACTTTTTTTGACATTTCAAAATGACATGTTTAGCAGAACGTCCAGACAGCTCTTTTCCATACAGTAAGAGATGATGGATACCAGTGTCAGCTGTGGTCACCATTTCAATGGATGGGAAAAAGTAAATAATAATAATTGTTGGGTGAAATATTACACTAACATTTAAAGTTATATTGCAGGGCACTTAAAAGATGCAGCAAGTAATTTTTAGCATTTTTACTCGCAAGTTTTCGTCAGTGATTATCTCGTGTGAATGTACAGGTTTAAATATATTGTACAAAAGTATTATTGACTTCTTTTTTTTGCAGTGGAAAAAGTTACTTAATGCTCCTTTAATAGAGCATAGTGGGTTTCTATAAATATAAAAAGAGGCATATAAAATGAATAGGCAATTAAATACTTTTAGCCTTTAGTTGACTATAATTATGAGATGGAAAGTTGAAATTTAATAACTAGGCCATTGTGCACTTAAAGTCAGAGTTGGAACTGACATGAATAAGTGTGAGCAATGGTCTGATAATATATGCTGATTCAGTCTGATAAGTATTTAAATAAATAAATAAATAAATAAATAAATAAATAAATAAATAACTTTTCAAATCCCTGCAGTTTCCATGTCAAACCCTCACTGAGCGGCACAAAAATGAGTAATGTTTTCAAACTTCTCTCAGATAAATGTCAACTATCAACTAGTGTTAAAATCAACTAAAAGTAATGCATTTTTTTTCCTTACAACCCAAAACTCAAACCAAAAAAAATGTAAGTATAATTTTAAAACAACATTCAACCTCAAAAGACACCAAACATAAGCTTTGTGTGAGGAACAGATGGAAGTTTAGGTTTATATTAAGTGATAAACTTCCTCTCTGTATCAGTCAATGGGAGTTAAGTTTGGTAGGGCTTTTAGCACCCCTAGTGGTCATTTCACATGGAAAATGCAGCAATTCATACATACAGAAACTTAATTAATAGTAAGAAAAAAAAAAAGTATGCGTAGCCGTGTTTTTTTCTCTCTCATGAGACCAGGTATGAACTGGAGTATTTGCTGTATAAACTTACAGCAAACTCCTCAGGTGTCACTTTGAGCATGTCAAACACCACCGCGTCAAAGCTCTTGGCAGAGTCCAAGCTCCGTCCATCCAGGGACTCAGAACTACTGCTGTCCTGCAAACACAGGAGGAAGACAGTTAGGCAGGAAAGGGAGACAAAAACTGGACATAAAATCAGGGATGATATTTCATACAGTACACCAATAAAATTCATATGGACGAAGAGTCATGGCCAGATGCACTCTTCCTGTGGACATTTAATCAGTTTAATTACAATTGTCCATTTGAATTAGTTTATTCCGTTTGATTATTCAGCCCATATGGTAAAAGTGGATCAGAATGCAACCACATCACTTTATTAACAGGCAATGAGCCAATCCAACCCATATGATAATTAAAGCCAGACAAAAATAGACCACATAACAAAGGCCTGAGAAGGAAAGATACAGTCACTATGAAAAGAATGATTTCTCCTCAGCAAATGATCCTGACAGATCCCCTTTGAAGTCTCCCCATTCCATCCAGTGTAATATCCACACTGATGCAAAATTGAAAGTTGACAGTAAAGACATTATGTTTCTAAACTTCTATTTAAAATAAATGCTATTCTTTTGAACATTCTATTCATCAAAGAATCCTGAAGAAAAAAAAAATCAGTTTCCACAAAAATAAGCTGCACAACTGTTTTTAATATTGATAATAATAAAAAATGTTTCTTGAGCACCAAATCAATATATTAGTTAGCCTGACGTCGTCATACTCAGATTCTAGTCAGAATATGAGTCTGATACTGCTCCATTGGGCTGTGATTATGGGACGTTTCAACTGAACGGCAAAAACATCTTTCCAATCGACAACTGCCCTGATCACGGTTCTCTGTTCCTCTTTTAAAATGAATGCGTTGTCTACATCTTGTATAACAGACACGATGGCTGAATCTACACATCTAAATTCTCCAGCGCCAGCCATTCTTTGTTGTAAACAAATTCAACCCAAGCGCTCTTTGGTGACGTGGATGATTACGTTACTGTTGATCATCTGTCCATCATCGTATAAAGCCCGCCCTGACAATTTGATTGGTCCGAACAGCTTTTGTCCGGACATACTTGCTTCACAACGGATCAATTCCAGACCCTACTTCCCATCCTCAAATGTTGTGGGCGGGGCTAAGTTCAGCTGGCATCCAGGCTACATATTAGTATCATATGACACTGGAGAATTGATTGCAAAAAAAATAAGCTTTGCCATCACAGGAAGAATTTACATTTTTAAATATATATCTAAAAAAAAAAAACATTAAATTGTAATCATATTTCACAATCTTACTGTTTTACAAAGAAAAAAATGAGGCATATAATGCACCACAACTGCAATTAAACTCCTAACTGGCCGATTCGTTTGGGCTAGATCAATCTGAAAATGGTGTTGAGAAATCTTTTAGTATGCCCCCTGTCCCAGCGCCGAAAACCTCTGGCTTCACAGAAATTTGTTTAACCTCTTACCTTATGAAACTGTGTCAATTTGCTTCACAAAAATAAATGTGTCACATCTACTGACCTATTGCTGACTCTCTAGATGAGTCCAGTTCACACAGCATGACAATGACATAACACTGTCTCACTGGAGCAGATTCCTGTCAGCGTGCATTTGAACGGATCAGCACTGATGGACCAACAAGCTGCTATTTCTCTGATCTGATTCCCTTTAGCAAGCCAATATCAATTGATCTAACTTCAGCGCTGCACACAACACTGATTAAACCACGCACCCACCCAGCGTTGAACAATCACATACATCGCAAAGCTGTAATGATCATCTGCAATAAATATCGAATTTATAATCCATTATGCACAGATTAATGTTCAGTTATCTGATTGCCTTATTTGCCGGTCTTTCTGATATTAGTCCTGGCAATAGGACTAAATAAAATGAAATCAACTAAAACAAGAGATAAAACTATATAAATCACAGCTATGTAAAAAAAAAAAAAAAAGGTTGCCATGAATTAACAAAGCAAGCACTGTCATAAGTAACTATACATTTCAGGACAGATGCTGTCATGGTTGAACTCTTTCGTAAGCAAAAGGGATGAGTTTTAGTACCTGTGTGTGGCGAGAGGTGATGCTGACACTGGCAGGAAGTCCATTCCTCCTGTACATGCTCTCAGTCAGAAGAGAAGACCCAGATCACAGCCGACCTCAGCTGCTCACCACCACACACGACCTTTCAGCCATCCCTGCAACACACATATTACCACCTTATTTTATGCCCAACTTGGTGTACTTGGCTATTTGGAAATATTTTGATTTTGTTTTACTAACTCTATTAAAACGAGATTGTGACTAAAAGAAAACTGTTTTTTTTATGTCATAATTATGATTTAACAGAGTATTACTCTATTTGGGATCTGCTCATTCTGTGGAGCAATGCATAAAATAGCCAGAAGAGGGAGGACGTCACCACAAATGCAGCCTTTCTCCCCTAAACATGACTCCTGGATCTGCCCTACATTCAGTCAGCCGGCCATTTCTTGTTTAAATGAGCCACATACATATCATAGCCATATCATGAAAATACCCAGCAGTGCTGCTCTCCTCTGTACTATTGAATGAAATCTTTCAGTCTGTATGGCCATAAGCAGTCCAGAATTGAAGTGCACAGGTAACACGATAAATATCTACAGATTTTTGCTTTGGTTGTGCTTCAGGAACCAAATCATTTTTTTTTTATTATTAAATGACCACCAAACGTGTAACGATATTCGAACCGAACCGAAAAAACGCGATACACCACCCACGATACATATCGCGATATTCTCCTGGCGTACCGAACACGCCCCGCCCAGCCCTGGCTCATTGGACCTCATGTCCTGTTACCTGCGTGAAGTTGGCCCCCCACCCAACGCAAAACGTCGTCAAACTATGCTCAATCGTTTGTGCTCGGTTTGTGCTGGTTTGTGCTGTAAAAAGTTTCGTTTGTGCTGTTTCGGTTTTTTAGATATTAAAAGAATATTTTTAGGTCATTCTGAGGTCACTTAGCCCCCCCACATGCTCCAAATTCACCCAAAATAGGCTCGTTCGTTTGTGCTTCGTTTGTGCTGGTTTGTGCCGATACAATTTTCGTTTGTGCTGTGTCGGGTTTTAAAATATCAGAAATTGAATTATAGACGATGACGTCACCAGTTAAAATGTTGATTGTATGCTCAATTATTATTGGTGCTCAGTTAAGAAAGGTTCTTAATTTTGATCAAAGTTGATCAACTTTTTATTAATTTATTACTTCCTTGCTATATAAAAGTATTATATTTTATATCACTTAACCAAAATCTTTGAATTGTTGTATATATTGGTTTTCAGAAGAAGAAAAGAACAATAAGCAGCACAACTGTTTTCAACATTGATAATGTTTCTTGAGCATCAAAATTCATAACATCCGTAGCTATATTAGAATGTTTTCTGAAGGATCATGTGACACTGAACTAATGATGCTAAAATTCAGCTTTGATTACAGGAATAAATTACACTTTACTATATATTCACATATAAAACTGCAGTATTACATTGGAATAATATTTCACAATATGACTATTTTTGATAAAATAAATATAGCCTTAGTGAGCATAAGGGAACATTAAACTTTGAGAAACATTAAAAAATAAACCTTTTAAATCTTTTGACTGGTAGGCTACTGTGTGTGTATTTATGTGTCTGTGTATATCATTTAATTACTACTATTATTATTATTATTATGTATGAGGAAACTCATGACTCCATTAAGTCAAAATAATTTAACTTTTAGAAATTTAATAATGTACTATCGAACATCCATTAACAAAAAAACTAAAAACTTTAAAAACTTAAACTTAAAAACACTTAATACTGACAAGTTTAAATCTGTCTTCAAACCAAAGACACCACACAAAATAATATACTTGAGTGCAAACTTCCATAAAATAGCACACTACTTCCTTCTCCTTACAGGAGTAGGAAAATAAGGGTAAGTGGCATACAAAAAGTTCAACCAAAATAATTTAACTTGTGAAATTAAATATAAATAGTGCAATCAGTCTTTTGTGTATAATACAGCATGTGGGCATATTTTGTTTTTATCTGACGCTGCTGTCACTCCACTTCTCAGGTCATCATACATCTCCCAGACACATGGAGACCTCCTGCAGTAGGCCACATAATGCCCAAGAGCATCCTGGGTTAAGCCTCCTCTAAAAGCAATGACTGCCCGTAAAGTAAATCTCTTTACCTGGAGCATCAGATTGGAGGGAAATTCACTCAAAGGAAATTCTGTGGAGTTGCTTCCCAGGTCAGTGTCAATCCACATAAGTTCTCCCAGACTGTAACTGTGAGAAACTTTTCCTGCACAGAGCACTTTTTCTGAGGTATCTGGCTTGATTGTAGAGGGACACTGTGACGGACTTTGGATCGGCCTGAGGCAGGGGGACTCCGGAAGGTCAAGGCCTTCTTCCACTGCGGTCTGAAAATGAGCCATGCCAGAAGCCTTTAGTACAGCAACAGAAGTACAAACAAATGCAATTTCCCTTGTGACTTGTTTGCTGAGACCACAGTACTGTGAAGAGCACTGTTTTGTTAATGAAACACAAGTGCGTTTTGTCATTGACTTTTCAATGATAGTGGAGATGTGGCATTGTGCATCGATTTGGAGAGCACCAGACTTCAGTCGGACAGCTTTGAATATTTCGCTCAGCAGTTCTGCCCTCTGTATGTAGGCCTGTGCATTCAGACCCTTTGTGGTGATGGATTTCACTAGCTGGAGGAGGTTGTTGGAATCCTCATTGCAAACAATATTTTCAAAAGTGACACTATCACAGTAAGCACAACATAAGCATTGACAAAAAGCATCAAATGCACATGTGTTAAGCACAGAGATTCTTGATTTCCTGAGTTTAACAGGCTGTTGATTGTTTCCATTTTTCAACAGGTCCACTTTTAGTCTTTTCCCTCTCACAGATGGATCTGCATGGAGCCATTCAGGACAAGGAGAGAGGTATGAACTCCTCTTCCTCTTTTTGGGTGGAACCGCTAAGCCTCTCCAGTTTTCAACAGCTTCTTCATCTGTTGGATGGATGTTTGTGACGGTGTCAGACTTCCCAGAGCAGGAAGCATCCATCTCTGGCCTTCCATCTATCCTGCAGGTTGCGGTGGGTAGTGGATCGACTCCTGTGTCGATCACTGTCGCAACAGCCTTATCCTCTTCACCTTTTTCCACACTCTTTTGTTTTGCAGAAAAAATACGCATGTTGCCTTCAATGAAGGACAGATGTCGAGCAATGAATCAATCCACTCGAATAGGCAAGTGTTCATGCTTGGAAAGGCCGCGTTTGATGTTTTTAAACTCGGCTTCGACATTGGCTGAACTTGCGGTGATGTTGGAGCTCCGGAAGTGAGGGATCATAACCCCTGTCCAGAGAGGTAAGTAATTTGCAAGCCAGATTATATTTGGAATAATCTCAGGGAGGAAGTGCATATCATGATCACCATTAGATGTGGCAAGTGACCTGCTCTCCTCACATATGTCTGTTACCCACTGCCGCAGGTCTGTCTGTGTTTGGTCACATGGATCCACTTCTTCCAGGTCCGCACCCTCTACATCTGGAATGATGACACGCTCTTCTCCAATTCGGGCTTTTAGGTATTTCTTGCACCTTTCTGAAATGAAGGGGGCTCCAGAGCTGTCACTACCCTCTGTTTCGCTGAGAGCCACAATAGTAATGCATCTTAGTAGCTCTCTTGCATCGTCCATGGATTGTGACATGAGAAGCTGAGCTATTGACCTAACAAAGAAATCTTTAATGCAATGTGTTTTTTTTTTCAAGCAGTCCCACCGGCAGATCATCTTGATGCAATGTGCAACATCAACCCGCACGAAACAAGGTGGGACTTTTGCTGACTGTCTACCGAGTAAGACACCACAACACTCATTGATGTAGGTCTTAAGATCAGGATGAGAAGTAAAAGCCTTGACCAAAGCTCCGAGCAAAGCCAGAGAAAAGTCACTCACAACCTCTTTTGTAGTAGGTGCACCTGCGCGTATCCATTCTGTCAGCCAATATGTTATGGCATTAACGTCATGTCTCTCTGACAGCATTTGCACCACTGGGACACTTGAGCTCTCACCCCCTGACACAACACCCTGATATAGGAATATATGGCCAGACTTGCCATTTGGTCTCTGTAGTTTCCTCACCACTGAGCCAGTTGTATCAAAACTCACAGTGGGGTTAGTAGATGTCTTTGATAATGTCTTGTACATATATACAATTGTGTTTGACTCCAATAGTGACAGAAAAACTTGTCTAGTCCAATGTCTTTAATGCTACCACTGTGAGGTGCACTGTATTTTAGCATCTGCAATGACAGAATAGGATCCTTGTCGCCTAATTCTAAATCATTTCTCTCTTGCTTTGCTTTGCGCAGGGTGGCCAAATTAGGCAGATGACTTGGCTCAGGATCTCCAAAATCCATCAGCTTTGTTGCCTCTGATGCCCTCCATACATGGGGTTCCTTTCTACCCTCACACAGTTCTTTGGATATCTGCACACGCAAGTTACCAGACATCGCACACTTGGAACAGCCAGTATGCAGGGAGTCATCAGTGTTTTTAAGTGAACACCTGAACTTCATTGTGCTGTTTATTTCAGGCTTTTTGTCACATTTTATGTGAATGTGGCCACGACACTCCTTACAGTTGCCTCTGATTACAATATATTTGTCTGTGACTGATGGATAGACCTTGGCTCTTTTAAAAGCAAATGTGCAGGGGCATTTCACTTCTTGCCAAATGTGATGATTTATCACATGCGTCCAGATACCAGGCTTCAAAATTGTGTATTCCCTTTTTTTTTGTTTTAGAGAACTTGTTTGTGTATGTTACTGTTTCAGGCATAAATTCAATCCATTTCTGAAATGGAACTTCAAAATCAAAAGTGCAGCAATCTTTTGGACTGGAGGAAAGGGACCCTGGCTCAAAATCAGTGTCATCACTACTGCCACTTGTTTCATGATCACTTTCATGAGTAAACCCTAAAGCAGTCCAGATATTGTGTCTGTTTAATTTAACAAAAGTGTATAGTGCCTTTGCAGTGATCTTGTTGTCTAGCTGTTTACTAAGCTCTGTCCAGATGCTCTGATTAGGTGTGGCTATGTTGCCATTTTGGACTATGGCCTCTTTTGATGAACACAGGACTGTGAAAATGGAATCCCTGTCGACTGCTGGTTTCTTGGGCATCTGGCATAAGCACAACATAATTACCCTCAATTATCCTGACTCCAAAAAATATCATATACAGCATAAATTTGTTTTAATATATTACTGTATTGGTCTGAATATAAGAATAATAGGATAATATAATATAGTAAGGATAATGTAGATGGATAATATATCTTATATTAGGACCAATATGGTAATGTTGACACCTAGATTGTCAGTATTGAACCGAAAACTCATTGCTAACACTAATATCACTAATTTAGCTATGAAATGTTAAATACAGTTGCACATGTGACCCATGGTCGTTTTTTAATACTAAAAGGCAAATTTCTGCAACAGTAATCAGCATTTCAAAGCTAAATTAGTAATATAAGTGTTATTAATGAGGTTTCTGTTCAATAACAAGTAACAAGCTCTCTTGAATGTTGTACAATTATTCTTGAAGCTACTAATATTGTAACTGACAGTTTTAAAACAATGTATACTTACATTGGCCAGAAATTTGGATTAGTAACGACTTTTGTAGTTTGATTTATATCGACCTTTTCTCCACCAACTCTACAGCATTTTTTTATACAAGAGCATTCTTGAACAGAAGTGTCACTTGCCCCTAGTGGTGGCAGTGAAGTGTAGCAGATGAGACTGGTAAAAATAAAATACAATCAGAAGAGACTGAAGTGAAGATAATTGTTTATTGAACAAATTATGTAATGACAGAACGTCTTCGTCAATTCTACTTTAAAAGTGTGCTCACCTCGAGGATAGTTTCGCTGTTCTCTTGGCCTCTTGGGGGCTGAGTGACCTCAGAATGACCACCTAATATTATTTTAATATCTAAAAAACTGAAGCAGCTCAAACGAAACATTTTACAGCACAAACCAGCACAAACGGAGCACAAACGAACGAGACTATTTGGGGTGAATTTGGAGCATGTGGGGGGCTGAGTGACGTCATCGTCTATAATTCAATTTCTGATATTTTAAAACCCGACACAGCACAATCGAAAATTTTACCGGCACAAACCAGCACAAACGAAGCACAAACGAACGAGCCTATTTTGGGTGAATTTGGAGCATGTGGGGGGGCTAAGTGACCTCAGAATGACCTAAAAATATTCTTTTAATATCTAAAAAACCGAAACAGCACAAACGAAACTTTTTACAGCACAAACCAGCACAAACCGAGCACAAACGATTGAGCATAGTTTGACGACGTTTTGCGTTGGGTGGGGGGCCAACTTCACGCAGGTTGTCCTGTTATGTGTACACAATGAATACAGCGTTGTTGCCACCATTAACCACAAATAATCGCAATAAGCTCAGTGTTTTGTTACTTTAGATAATAAGCAAGGTGTAATCTTTCAAATTCTGTCTATTTGATCATGAAATTCAAACAATAAATGCCATTTTGGTGCTCTTAGATGTGGCGTGACAGATCACTGTAGGCTACTGGGCTCTTCATTTAAAGCGGCAGCACTGAGCGCGAGTAAACGCAATCATTTCTTCCTCAGTTACATAATAATGAATGGACACCTGAAGGTATGATACAGTATACTTCCTGAAAGGCATCATAACTCGTGTAATCGCTCAATCGGTGTTTCAACAGTGGAAATACGTCAATAAAACGCTTAGTTTTTCACATAGCTTTAAATTGACCTCAGTCAAGTCATCCAGTGTCCACAGCTTGTTGGTTTGCTAAAGAAATTAACTATTTCACTTAATAAATGCACTAAATTAGCCTATATATTTTATTTTACTTAACCTGTTAATGATATCTTGATTATTTAATGTGTTTAAAATATCTGTCATGAAAATGACAGCAACTGTGTAAATGATTATATTTCAATAATACATTCGAGTAAAAACATCTGTTAATGTAAAAACTGCCTTATGTGCAGTTTACTTGTTTACCGTGGGACGTATCGAACGGTCAGTTTTGTGTATAGTTACACCCCTAATGTATACTGTGCAAAAGTAAACAAATCTGTCCTTTAAAAATGTATTAATATAACATTACGTATAACATATTTTAAATGTATTAAAATTATCCAAGGGCCAGCAATTTGCTAAAATTAACAACATGATGTGATTAAAAAGACTGATTAACTGTATGTTTTGTGAAATCAACTGCAGAAGCTAACATTATATCCTGTTCAAACCACTGGGAGACTTGTAGATGTGTTAAAGTTTTTATATTTGCATTTTATTTTTTATATATTATATTTGTATTATTTGCATTTAGCATTGATTTCAGAACAGTACTGCAGAGATTGGACCAGGTCATTGATTTGCAAGACACAAGTAAGTCTCAAGTCTTTGCATTAAATTCTCGAGTCAAGACAGACAAGTCCCAAGTCAAGTCCAAGTAATGCGACTCGAGTCCACACCTGCAGGAATAAAAAAAAAAAGGTTGTGGTCCCTCAAGTATGGCACCCCAGGGTTATTATCCACCTTTTTGCCACGGATCTGACGCACATCCTATTCTCTCACAACTCTTTACATTCATTTAACTCATTGTGTGTCTTCGTCTGTATTGCTGTACATTCAAGCGCAAAAGGAAAGAGAACTCAATATGGTGCTGGCACGCTGTCTGAAACAACATCATGTGTGCGTGTTTCAGGTGTTTGTTCACAGAGAGCTGCTTCACAGACATGCCAATAAATTTGAGTTATTTTTGTTTGCGTCTTATCGCGCTTGAATGGTTTATTGGCAATTAAATGAATGGTAGCACAACCAAAGGATGACAGAAAAAAATGGATGCTGCTAACCATAACCGAAAAAAAATGTATCGGAAAATGAATTTTGACAGGCCTACTAATTTCTTTTTAATGGGTCATGATATCATCATTTTTTTTTATTTGTACTAAAATCTACTTATAATGTTAGTCAGTGTTTTTGTACTAAACATGTAGGTTTTTCATGACCATTTAGTTTCAAAAAAATTGTACACTAAAAAAAAAAAAAAAAAAAAAAAAAAAAAAAAACTTATAATACAATTTGTACAGCTATTCATACCCATTTTGTTCAGCCAGATCTTTCACATGGCTAACATCTGCATGGTAGTGTTGGTGAAGGCCATCCCAAGCCGCAGATCTTTAGAAATACTGAAAGAGAAAGAGAGACAACAGAAAGACTTGTGACTAAAACAAAAATAGCTTTGGGAAATCACCAAGGTTGAATTCCTCCGTTTCAGACTAATTCAAACAAACACACTTGTGAGGCAAGTTATACAATTGCAAACATGGATAAAATGTACTATAGTGTTTCAAAGTTAAAATACACCAGCCAGAGGCGTGGATACACTTGCTGTTTACCTGAGAGCAGCAGCATTTAACTAGCGTTATCGAGTGTGAAGAATTCAGTCAATATGCCGGGATGCCTGTATTTGTTTATTTGGCTGTATTTGTCCACATGGCTTGAATGTGAATGCCTAATGGCATTAATTAGACATACTATAGCTACACTACTTTTCAAAACAGTGGGGTTGTTAAGATTTCTCAATTAGGTTTGGGCGATGTATCGAGTTAGTACGATATATATTTTTTTAAACAATATAGAATGAGGCAATACCGTTTATATCGATACAGTAGTTTGATAGAAGCACATCTGAAAAATAGCGTGAATGAGCGGAGCACAATAGAATAGTAGCGCAATAATTCTGACAAAAATATACATATTGCTAAAATATTTTGTTGTTGGAAACAATAAATGTGCCATATGTGGAATTTTAAACCTACAAGAATATTTTTTTATGAAAGTGACCATTATAATGGTGCTTTTGTTTTTATTTTCATTTTTAGTTTAGCCTTTAGTCTATTTAAAAACAAAAGCATTATTTTTGTTTTTAGATTGTAATGTTACAATGTTAGAATGTAATGTGATTTTTACCACCTTTTTGCACATAATATATTGCATAGCCTACATTACATTCACTATATTTGTTTCCATATCCTTCAATATCAACATTGTTTGATATCATTGGGCAGGATATGAAATAAAATCTGTATTTATTTTAAAAAATGTTATTTATCCAAATAGAAAAACGTAGAAAGTACCAAAATATATATCGCCATTTAACCAGAAAATATAGAGAGCCCTATTCTCAATGTTTTTTAAAGAAGATTCTTATGCTCACCAAGGCTTCATTTTTTTATAAAAAAAACAAACAAACAAACAAACAAAAAACAGTAAAAACAGTAATACTACGAAATATTATTACAATTTATAACCCTTTTCTATGTTAATATATGCTGTCCCGAAGTGTTTCATTCTTTCATTACATTCTTGCACAAGTTTGTGTGAGTGCAGTGCTGCAACAGCTGGTGGATTATTCTTTGTGGTGACTTTAATCAAGCAAACCTCACCCACGAACTGCCCAAACACAGAGACAACACATTACATGCCCCAAAAGAGACACATATATTTTGGACCAGTGCTACACCACAATAAAGGATGCATATCGCTATGCCCCAAGAGCAGCTTTAGGTCTTTCTGACCACTGTCTGGTTCATCTTCCCCCCACCTAGGCTACAGGCAGAAACTTAAATCTGCCAAGCCTGTAGTAAGGACTGTACGGAGATGGATCAACGAAGCAGAGTGGGAACTGATCTGGATGAGCTCAGAGATTGTGTCACATCATACATCAGTTTATGTGCATTTTTACCAGTACTTATTTAACATACAATAATGACAAACCGTGGTTCACAGCGAAACTCAGACAGCTTTGCCAGGCCAAAGAAGATCCCTATAGGAATTAGGACATATCTTGTACAATCACTGACAAAAGAGATTAGAGTGGCTAAGAGGGGCTACTCTAAAAAGCCCACAATCCTGCTTCAGTGTGGAAAGGCCTGAAAGACAAACTACAAGACTCCATCCACCAACTCTGCAGGGAATCAACAACTGGCTGATGACCTGAATGAGTTTTAATGCAGATTTTAAAATCTCAATCTCACACCCAAAACCCACTCTGAGGGTCTCTCTGCACAACCATCAACCCCTCCTCCAGCACCCCCACTCTCCCCCCTATAAAGAGGGTGTGTTTCAGGAAACAGAAGATAAGGGCACTGTTTACACCTGCTATTAAGAGGCATTTTGGTTGATCGGATCACAAAAGGACGAGGGAGACACATTTCCGTTTACACCTGGTGTTTTAATCGTCTCTTTTGTCCACTTTCAACCACTTCTGTCCTGATTTCTTCGATGAGGGGATCTCTCAGGACCTGCAGTGCATGAGACAATCACATTGACTTCATTGTGAAAAAGGCCCAGCAGAGGTTCAACTCCCTTCGCCAGCTGAGTAAGTTCCATTTGCTACAGGTGCTGCGTCTACTGCCTGTCCTCTGCTCTTCAATAACTGTCTGGTTTGTCTCAGCTCAGAATCAGACATCAGAAGACTATGGAGGATGGTTCAGACTGCTGGGAGGATTATTGGTGCTCCCCTGTTCACCCTCCAAGAATAGTATACATCCAGTGTGTGAAAAGGGAGCTTCTATTCTATTTGTATATAGCACACCTGTACATACAAATTCATTATATACAAAAAGTGCACTGTTACTTACAATGCATCTTACCAACAGTAACCATAGACCACACAACTAATAAGATAACATCAGCTAAAGAATAACCTACAAAACATTTTGGATTGTTGTTTGATGGAACCCTTACCTGCAGGTAAGGTAACTTTCTTGATGCAATAAACATAATTTAAGATTTGCTTTGAATAATTGCCTAAATGTTGCTTCAGATTAGGTATTTAAAAGATAATGTATAAATCTGTTAGTCATTATAACAAACACTATGACAGGGAATTCAGGACCATGACATGAAGTAGAGGGGTCTTGAAGGGGGAACATAAAAAAATAAATAAAATAAAAAATTATTTGAACTTGATATTTCTCCGTAAAATATATAAAATGTTTGTGAAATTTTATTATCGCAATTATATTACATTAGCTTAAACTTCTGCAAACAAAAATCCCATCATGGTAGCATCATAAATTGGCAAGTATCCATGGACAACGCTCAAATACACTGTTTTTCACCACTCAATACTGCATTTCAGAATCAAATGTCATTACACTAAAATCACAAGAGCCTAAATTCTAGACCGTTTTATTTTAGCTTAGCTTAGACATTTAGTTCATATGTTCTGTTTATTTATCTGGAATTATCCCTCTGGGTAATTTAATTTGATCACTGTTTTTCACATACATATTTTGCAGAATTGCAAATTTTGTACAAATTTGTAAAAAAAAAAAAAAAGTATTGCAGACTTTCCAGTCTGAGAAAAAGAAAAAAAAAAAGATTTTGCAGGCGCTAACAGAAACGTAAACTTAAAACCCTTTTTTTTTTTATTCAAACAGATGCTTCTAAACATAATGACAGCAGATGAAATCCTCAAAGTGTTTGAAGACACCATGCAGGTTCCAGTGAAGATGGAGTATGAGCTGGGAGTGCAGACAGAGCAACGCCTCAGCGAAATGGGTGTCCGCAGTGTTTGGGAAACCTTAGATGTAGAGTATTACTACGATACTGACAGCTTCCAACTGGCTTCTACACAGACCTGAATCAGCATAATGGCCAGTGGGGACTGATCCTGGCAGAAGAACGAGAGCTTAATCACGCTCAATCAGACGACACCATGAAGTCAGAAGATGAACATTTTGAAGAAAAGAACAGCAAAATACTCAACTCATCACCAGAAGAAAGATCAGCAACAGGTGCTGTTTTAATAGAAACATCAAGCAATAAGCATCCCGAGAAAGTAATGTGCAAAAGCCAAGTTCAGAGAACATCCTCAGACACATCTCTAACATTCACAGAACCGAGTGACCCATGTGCCATCATGTCACGTCTCTCAAAATCTCCCTCTGACCCAAAATAAAATGCAAAGCATTACCATGAAGAACTTCTTGAAAATGGCCCAGATCCAGATGTACGACAGCTGGACCAGGACCAGTACAGTGAAGTACACTCTGCCTGGTGGCTTCTCACTGGTGGTGGAGAGAAACTACAGAATTCCCACTGAAACGCCTTCTGCATTTTTGATGATAAATGCTGATGTGCTCAGCATAAGCAGTGAGCTGGAAAAGATGGACCGGCTGTGCAAAAACCTAGGCTTAAAACCAAAGGAAGGGTCAATACAAACTATTTTTGAAGCCTGTAGTGGTCATGTGGACATCTTCAACTCATAATTCCCTGTCTTATTAATACCTTCTAATCAATAAAAGTGGCAAAAAGATCATTAAATTATTCTAACTTTGCTTACTATAGCAATAGATGCACCGATATAAACATTTTGGCCGATACAATAATTCTTTATATTTTAAAGCCGATAACCGATTTTTTGCAGGTAAATCTAAATCCAAAATGTTACAGTTTTTGAGAGCCTGATTAGTGATTACAAAAACACGTCTCACAAATAAAAGCCCTGTCCCAAGCACTTCAACATAAATCAAACATATACAGTACAGTAGCCTATAGTTTGAACCAGTGTAAGTTTTACAATTATTTTTACACTATGGCCAACTTTCCTTATAAAAAAATAAAATATATCGCCTTACACATAAATAAAACAATGCCTAAATAATGCAAACAAGTCATTGGACTACATACTTAAATATATGCTGCAGAATAAAACTGCATATGCCATGGATAAAATAAATACTCCATTATTTATCAGCTTTAAGATATCAGACAAAATCTCTTATTGGATCGATAATGATAACAATAAAAATGTTATATTTTAACATATTATAACATATATCGGCTACTCAAAAAATAGCTCAAATAACCATCTTAGAAAAAAATATTTTAAAACAAATAAAATTGTTATTGGAAACAATACTGTTCCCTAAAGACTTAGTGTGATTTTGCCCCGTTTCAACTGAGACCGATTTAGCTGAAGCACCTGCTGCGGAGACATCTTTAGTTTCTATGGCAACAGAAAGAGCTGTAATGTGTGTACTGTTCATATTTTGTATATTATACACATGAGGGCAGAGCAGTCTGCAGGCAACAATCTGCCACATTAGATGTCCGACATGTTCAATAATGCCAATGTTTCTTGTCTCTGACTCCAGAGAACCTGCAGTATTGCACATCTCTCTTTCTCTAGTAGCATGAGTATGAATCTCCACAATATAATACATTTATTTCATGTGACAGGCAGTGACTTACAGTGCATTCAAGAAAGATATTAATTTTATACATTTCAGTGCTCCCTGGGAATTGAACCCATGACCTTGTCAATGCTAGTGTTGTGTTTTACCAGTCAAGCTACACAAAAACTCTTAAGGTCTAAAACAAACAGAAAACATGGGTTGCTACTGAAACAATAACAGATTTTCTCATCAGCACTTGCAGTAGACAGCAGATTTCACGGAGGCGTAACAAACAACAAAACAACAAAATATATAGCAGATTATTTGGCTTCACTAGCACAATCTTGAAGGTTTGCCAACAACTCCAGTACGGGAGCAATACACAGCAATTCAAAGAAAATTAATGTGGAGTATAAGAAAAAAATATCTACTAAGGTAAATGTTGATTTGAGATAGAGCTAAATGAACTTCACTGGTAAATTACATAAATTTACAAACACTATTTGATGAAAAGATAACATTGTCAATGTTGTTGACTATGTAAGATAAGCACAGTAAGTAAAGTGGAGAGGACTAAATGCAATAAATAAACATGAGGTCCTGAAGTCTGCAGAAGTAAATTTGACATTCTTAACTAAAGTCACAACGATTTACCTTTAATAGATAAGTATATTCAATAATAAATAATCAGTTCCATGACATTTCTTACTATTTAAGAGTACATTAACTACTTATACATTAGGAATTATGTAGTGAAGTTGTTAAATCTTATTACACCCAAAGGTATGTAAAAAACCTTTCTGGACAAACTGTGTATTTGAACCACAATATAACTTTACAAATTTTATTTACAGCTATTTGTATAACTTAGAAAAGAAAAACAATTGGATCATTCAATCAAACAATTTGGGTAGTGTAGTGGTTCTCAACATGGGGCCGGGGCGGGGCCCACTAGAGGGCCTCAGGAAACTTCCAAAGGGGCCACAGGATGACTATTATTATTGTTGTTACATTACATTCATCTTAAACTTGAATTAATTTAACTATATTAATACTCGACAGTTCCTTTTTTATAAAAAAAAATTGAAAACGAGCAGATTTGTCATAATTACAGCCGAAATATTGGAGAAAATCCCTTAGCTTATATAGGAGGCCTTATAAGATCCACTGCTGGAGAATGTGTGTAGTGACATATTTTATTAGCCTTTGCAAAAAGACAGAAGTGCAGTGTGTGCCAGAAAGATGCATATATGGGAAATTTGCAACTTTTGTTAATTAATTTACATTTTCCCCCCAAAAAAACTAAAAATATTAATATATTAAAATAATCCACACACACACAAACTAGATAACTAGATAACGCACTGTGTGTGCGTTTACTTCCGATATCATTCTGTCATCGCCAGATAATGAATTCCCAGGCAGCAAATCAATTTTAGTTGAACATTTATAACTTAATTTGTGTGTTGCTTTTTTAATATTCTAATAATAAGTTGCTATATTGAGGCTAATCACTCATCTCAAATTACTATAATTTAAAATATTTGCAAAACTTATCACCTAGATCTTTAATTACAATATCTCTCTCTGCACTTTCCACAATGCCTGTGAAAGTAGAAATACTGTAAATACAGGTGCTTTCCAAAGTCAAGGTAGTCTCTCAGGGACAAAACATCAGCCAAGTAAACAAACACAGGTTGGTTCTTTCTGAAAATACCATAAAATAAGTCAAATAAAATGAAAAGCCTACACATCATCAGAATCATAGAGAAAAGCTTCAGGGAGGATTTTATTGGATAAGCTGTCTGTCATAATGTCAGTTACTGTATTGTTGTGATTCTCATTCTCATTCATATTTAGAATGTTTGTTTTAATAATATCACAGTGGTGGTCTAACTGGCAGAGCATAATTCTAAATATCGATGAGCCACCACATAAAAATATCTTATTCCAACCTCCAGTTTGCATAAGACAACACATAGGAGAGTCTCCTTACAGCAAAATGGCATCATAACATCTGAACAAAATACCGAGCATAGTGCATAAGCACGTTGTTTTAGATGTAATGGCGTCATGAATCATATTGACAGTGTGGTACCCAGTTGGAGACAGGCAGACGACCCCCCGTTACGCAACGCCATCCCTGCTGCTACTCTTTTCATTTTGGGCTTCATCTTCTATACATATGCCAACGGCACTTACAATACAACTCACCTGTCAATGGAAATACGCCACTGTCCTCGTCCGGCTCAACGCAAAGCGTATGTCTGTACTGCAGCACGACCTTAAGGACGCAAAAATCCAATTCGAAAGGATTCCCTCTCATCCACTGGACTATTTAAGCCTATTTCAGTTATTCTACTCCAAACATTGACGTTGTCATGGCAAAGCAGCGTGTTTTGAACAGGTATGATGTCAAACACCGAGGGCAGTCCTGTGTGTAGACACGATGCAGCCGGATGGTGGAGATGCGGGTCATTTGCCAACAGATGGGCATCGACATCAGGAAGTGCTATACGTTTGATAGACACAAGCTTTGACCAATCGCGTAGCGTCAGGCCAGGGTCCGCCTACTATAATTGAATAACCAATCATTAATTAGGTCAATATATGTCTCTTTGTTTTGTGCACTGTACGTTGGAAATATGTGTGGACATATTTTTTATTTTAAAAGGGTGACATTATTTTTTTTTCCTTGAAGAAATGTAGTGTTTGTTTTTTTGTTTTGTTTTTGAAGAAATAGAGGTATTTATTTTATTTTGATATATTTTATATGCTATTATCTACTGCGCCTATAAGCTTTATAATCTTTAAAAGTTTTATAATTTAGCCTTTAAGTTTTTGTGATAGCTACCACAAAAAGTTATAATGATACACGTTTGAATAGTTAGGCTATGTGCACTGGTTTTCACTTACACTTTTTATTTATGTTTATTTTCAGGTGAAGTGGGACATTTTTTTATGTATATAAAAACGTGATTTAGGACTTTCAATTAGATCTATGTCCCTGCATTAAAAAAAAATAAAATAAAGCAGCTTATGGTGACCAGTCTGGATTTTGGAACATGGCAGCTGGTTTGTTACTGGTCCAATGTTGTTTGCCAGCTCTAACCAGATTGATCAAGGTTTACCAGGTCAATGTTGTCCCCACCAGCTTGTAGTCCATCTGATCATTCATCTAGATCAGTTTAACACACCATGGAGTCAAGACAACTGTCCCCTCAGGGACAATAAATGTAGATTTCAATTGCATTGAATTTTGACAGAAATTTACATAGGTCTTTTAAAATGCATTCATTTGCAGTACACACAATGTAATTCTTTTAATATATTTAAATTTAAAAGTTTAAACTTTGAACTCAATTTGAATAACAAAAAGGTTGTATAGCATTATTGAAAAGTGAATGTTTTATTCTAAAATGAATATGCATGGGGTTTATTAAGTGGATACTGTAATTGCAAAGCTTCAGCATATTATTGCTATTTTAATTAACAGCACTTTTTCTGTGCATGTGGTCCATCTAGTGGACATCAGCATTAATGCACAAACACACACAAATTGCAATGCATATTTTACTAGAATGAGCAAAGCAAGGATGTCCAGACATTTTGCCAAATCAGCATCTTTATTGTACAAACAAATGCATTGTTTTTTTTTATCTATTGACATTTCTTTGTATCATAAAAAAGCAATATACAAGCTGTAAGAACGAAAATAAAAAGCAGCACAGAATGATTATGAGTAAAATATATAATTTGAATAAATATACTTTTATATTTCATGCTATAAAATAAAATTCATAAATGGCGAGTTAATTGTTACAGCATCAGCGTCAGCTAGCTTCTTGTACTTCATAGTTGTATAAAACAGTAGAGTTCTGAGGTTCACAGTTGGGTTGTGAGGTTGTACATATAGTGGATAACAGAAGGTTGGACAGAATGCTACTGATACGACGAGAGCTAAAGATCTGCTTTCCTCAGCTGTGAAACTCTGTGCCCGTCCCATGCATTCAGGAAGAGCAAGAACGGAAACATTTAGGTGCATCATACTACACCTGTGAGGCAGACTGTTTTGGGAACCAATGACTGAGGAATTGTTTCCCCACCTGAAGTAAAAGTGCAAGCTTACTTTTGGACACACAAAGATCACTGCGCATCCAAAATGGCATTTTCTGAATACTAATAAACCCTGAGTTCTACTTTTTTACTTTTTGCAATGTCCCGAGTACATGAGAGAACAAGAGTTTGAGTTAACAATTTTCAAGTCCAAGTCCTCTGATTGGCTGTTTAATATCGATGCATGAAGAAAGAAGATATTTAGCACACACCATAACGGCAGGTTACATATCTCAAAGATCCCTTTCATATTCAACATGGATAAAAAAAAAATAATAAAAAAAAAGATGTGACTTTTCACCACTGACACCGAGGTGTTAGGTAAATGAAATACAAATAGAACGTGGACTGATGTAACCGCAAAAAACAAGTCACACGGTAGGAGCATATTTGCCCAACCTGTCCAAGTTTTCACAAAAGAATGTATATATTTATATAAAAAAAATAATAACCTCCTCATCATGAATGACCTCACCTCCCTGACATCCAGAACGCATTCATTTTGACACGATCCTCCTGCGATCTGAGGCAGAAAGACACCAAAGGGGGGGGGGGGGGGGGGATGCTTTTACAAAGGTTATTGCTTTTGCATTTTACACAGTGGAGACATGTTGGAAGTGTAGAACCGATGGAAGACTTCAAGATTTCCTTTTCTTCAATATCTCTAGGTTTAGCTCAGTGTTCATAAACTACCTGAAGTAAGTCAACAGTTTTCAACAGTTAAAAAGGACGAGCTGCACAATCAAAAAGTAGTCCCAACAGCCTTCCCTGTAAACACTTCTTTTTTTGATGATTGTGCATGGCACAAACTGAACTGGTTTTATGTGAAGACAGCGAGTGAAAATGGACCATGAGTATCTAGGTCAGTTGGCGGAGTATGACTACGGTTCATTAAAAGTCCTTTACAAGAGTTTGTTAACCCCATATCAGCGATTTAACATCATCTTTTTGCTTACACATTATAAAAACTGAAAAGAAACCTGACCAATCGTAAAGCACCATTAAAGGGGAAACGCACCCCAAGCGATAAAATATTTGAGGCCTTATGCGTCCCATAAATTGGGAGTATTACATGGTCAATTAATCCCATATGGAATACATTTATTGATTATTATTTAAAAAAGGGTCATTAAGTGCATGCCAGTTGAAATATCACATAAGATATATAGCTATAAATGAAAATCACTTTCAAGTCTTAAGACAAAAAAAGGTAATCTGTAGTTTCGTTTTACAACGCGGAGGTCACCATGCAATTCTACTTGAACAATAAGTGGGCCGGCATGCATATTTTCCCTCTCTAGACCAAACAATATACATAATACAGCGATCTGCTAACCTGAAAGCATCATTATTCTGATGAGATTATAGCCCAGCAAAAACAAAAATATGATTTTTAAAACTTATTTTAAGAGGCAGCTCCATATTGTGAAGCTGTTTGATTGTCCCATTTAATGTCAGCATATTCACTTACAGTCAAAACTGCATAATGATGCGAAAATCTCTGTTGCTTCAATGCATATCAGTCCCCTCCAAATGGGATGTTTCCCCATAGAACAAAAAAAAAAAAACGACATGAAAAAAGAACCCTTACTGCATGTTTTGATTATGATATAGCAGGCAAATTGCTTTTGTGTATACCAATTAGTTCAATATGTATACAAAAGACCAGGCTGAAACATTGATGCATCCAAAAATCTTCCTTCTTTGAAAGAACCCCTCATCTCATTCCCATAATCTTGAGCGGCAACAAAAAAAATACAATGACCTGCTGAGTAAGTGATTCACGAACACTACTATTCAAAAGTTTGAGGTCGGTAAGATTTTTTAAAATGTGAAATGTTGAAAGAAGTCTCTTCTGTTCACCACGGCTGCATTTATTTGATTGAAAATACAGTAAAAACAGGAATATTGTAAATATTAAAACTTTTTTTATATTTTTTGTATACTGTAAAATGATATTTATTCCTGTGATGCAAAGCTTAATGTTCACTGTCACGGGATCCCAGGGATTAGAAACCAATATGCTGATTTGGTGATCAAGAAACATTTATTATCAATGTCGAAAACAGTTGTGCTGCTTAAATTATGGAAATGGTGAATTTTTTTCAGGACTTTGATAAAGTGTAATGGCATTTATAATATGAAACCAAAATCATTATACAATGTCGTCAGTGTCACTTTTGAACAATTTAATGCAACCTTGCTGTTTACAATTCAAAATTTCATAATAATAATAAAAAAAATCATACTGACCCCAAATGGTAGTGTAGCCTATGTTTCATAGCAAGGCACCAGTTCAATCGACGTCCTCAAAAACACATCTCTGTTTGTACCATCACCTCTTTAAAGACCACAAAACAACATCCAAAGTCTGTTCTTCAAAAGCTAAAGCTTACAGCTTTTCATTGTAAAACATTAGCTCAACTAAACTTTTCTGCCTAATGCCAGTGTGTGTAATAAATGACAGTGTGATGCTGGGAAATGAGACGAAAAAGATCTAGACACCTCTAAAACAGATTTGTTTGTTCCAGGGCTTAGTTTTGGTCTCTCTCGTCCGCTGCGCAACATACTACACAAACCCTTTACAATTTTTGGTTTGCTCTTTGGTTAGTGGCCAAAGTCATGAACATGTACATTATGATAAAGAAATAGAACAAATTTAAACATTCAACGAACAAAGCAGTCAGGCTTGCAATGCTTCAAAATGACAAACATGTCACAGAATGACACAAAACATGCTCTGTCAGTAGTACGGCATTGAGCATTTTGGCTCTTGTTAACTGTAATAGAGTTATCACATTTGGCTCATTGTTCAAAACTGCCATTGATTCAAAGCTCAGAGCCAGAAAAACAAAACAAAGGTTTAAGGTTCATTCTCACTCATCTGCCAGTTTTACAAGCACATGAAGAGATTTTAATGGCACATTATAAATAATGAACTATTCTCAAATAAAAAATGCATTGATTTTAAGAGAAAAAAATGGCAGAAGTTTCCCACCTACTTTTATCGCAGTGCTGAAAATACTTTAAGTAAAAAAAAAAAAAAAAAAATGAAAGTGACTGCAACAGTAAACTAAAAAAAAAACTAAAAAAAAAACATAGAAGAGCACCATTAATAGGTTACCGAGTAGTTTAATTTATACTTTCAGAAACAAGTTTTGCCCAAGGCGTGATACTGGTGACGTTCACAGAATCAAGGAGTTGTCTTGGTAGGATAATACCAAAATCTCTAAACAAAAGGGTACGTTGCTTATGCTAAGTTAAAGTGAACTTATGGAGGGTGTGGTAAGGTAAATATCTAAATGGTATGTCAAGCAAACTTGAAAACACTTGGATGTTGAGAGAACGAGGCATGTTTTAATCTGTCTGAGCATCCAAAACTATAAATCAAATATATTACAGACAGGGAGGCAGATGCTTGACTGTAGTGATGACAATAAAATCTAGCAATAAAATAGTCTGGCGTATTGCTCAAGAAGAAACGCTATTTTACTTGTTTAGCATCGTACGCAGCTGCTTATCTTTTAGAAATAATAAGACAGTGTGGTGATAAGAAATAAAATGCATCTAAAATTGGCATGTGATACAACAAGGAGCCTTATTCAAAAACATGTAGAAGAAAAAAAAAGAAAAAAAAAGAGGTATGACGTTTTGCACCAGTTACATAACAGTAAAAATGCATAGGAAGATATATTCTCCATGGCTCTCTCTTCAAAATGTTCAACACAAAAGTGCTCACAACAGTGGTACTGACACTGCAGGTTTATCTTATTACTGCACTACTGTAGTATGAAACCCAACACTATACCTCCCAGCATAAACAATACACCTCCATAATATTTAACATTAACAAAAGCATACCGGCAGTAAGTGAATCTTCTTCAATTATTAATTTCTTGTACTGAAACACCATACGTTTTGCTCTGTAAATCAACAGATAACATGTGAGAAGACTAAGAGAGATTCTTATCACAGCTGTCCGTTCCACACAACGTTACTCAGAAAAAAATAAAGCTCTTTCGAGCCAGTGAAACAAGTAAAGCTGTTTGAAGTTTTAACCACTGATCAAGTGTGGACATTAATACTATAAATATTTCACCAAGAAGTTTTTTATTTCCCCTTCTTCTCATGATGGTATGGCCCTTAGGCAATTATCATTTTTGAATGAACCCCTTTGAAACGCATTTACAAATATATTCATTTATAATAAAGGCACACCCTCCTCGTGTCTGGGAAAACTCAAATTGCAAAATAATATTGTTTTTATAACATTGAGAAAGAAAGAAAGAAGGAAAGAAAGAAAGAAAGAAAGAAAGAAAGAAAGAAAGATTGGCACAAAAGCACAAAAAAGTTGAACATTTGCCTTAACATTCCTTAATTAAATAATATAGTTGACTGTGCTGCTACTCAAGCACTAATTTGCAACTATACCATTGATTTTATAACTAAATGGATAATGTTACAGGAAGAGTGCATAACCACAGACTGTGATTCTAGGAAAAATATGGCATTATAATAATGAAAAAGTGGAAGAAAACAGCATCATATGTAGTAGATCCTAGATCCTGAAAATACACCACAGATACACCTTGTACTAGCAATTTTCCAACAGACATACATAACATGGCTGCTGGAGAAAACTGAACAAGATTATTCCAGAATTCATACAATCACTAAAGAATATTTCACTGAAGTAGTATAAAGTGGAGATGTTTTGATCAGGTTTTTTTTTTTTTTTTTTTTGCCTCCGTATTCCAACCCTTTAAAAAAAAAAAAAGAATTTTATTGAGAAGCTTCTTCCCCTCCGTTCAGGTTCTTTGCTATGAGGTAAAACCTGGCTGGAGTTGATGACAAGCTACAAATACTGTCCATTATGAGTATGTTGAGGTTGTGTAATGAGGTATTGAACAGATGTGTCACAAAGAGCCTTGCACTGGCAGATAAACCATTCCTTGTGAGTGAGTGACCTACTACAGGCCACATGTGCAAAAACAGGTCAGGTAAAAGCGTGATATGACAAGCATCTCATCTGAGCTTTCACATTATTCATTATTGCAACATGCCTATATTACTCTGTAAATATGTTGAAAAACATGGAAATATATATAGATATATAAAAATGTGATAAAACTCTTAGGAGGCCTTGATTACAGAGACCTCCTCCCCAGTTATTGAATTCCCCGATTATAGGACTACTTCCCTTTGAAAAAAAAAAAAAAAAAAAAAAAACAACTCCTTAAAAACTCTTTCTCTCCATCTTAGTCCTGTGTAGAACTTTCACAAAAATGGACGAGTAGAAAATGCGCAAGGCGGGTTATTTCTTGTCGTTCTTTAGAAACAGCTGGGCTTAATCATGAAAAGAGTAACCATTTAAGCTTCCTTATTAGATAAGTAGGACAAACAACCAAGTAAATGGAAAAGGTTTTACTTAATATCCACGCAGGGGTTTGGAGGCAGGGGTTTCTTCCGGACTACACTTGCTGCTCTCTTCTCTGGCGGTTTTTATCGACAAATCATCGGGGTACACTGCTCCGCAGGCTACTTCGCCCTCTGAGGTATCCTCTTGCTCCCCTCTCTGGCCATCTGGTGCCTCTCCCAGCAAGTCAGTGTGATTATTTACTTCTGTGCCAGAGGTCATGTGCTTCTTGCGCAAGTGCTGGTTGAGAGTGCCTTGGAAGGGAAAACATTTGCCGCAGATCTGGCAGTGGAAGGGTTTGTTGTCTGTGTGGCCGCGGATGTGGTACTCCAGCTGATCTTTGCGGGTGTACTTCTTGCCGCAGAACTTGCAGACGAAGGGCGTAATGCCCATGTGCAGACGCATGTGGCGGTCCAGGCTGCCCTTTTGATTGAAGGACTTGCCGCAGTAGATGCAGATGAGCCGTTCGTTGTAGGGGTACCACTGTCCGCGGAAACTACGCTCCCTTACATCGTTTTCAAAGGTAGTTGTCGTTGCAGGTGGATCTCCTTCGTCGGCACCAGGCTTGAGCTGAGTTAGTAGATCGGCTGGAAGAGGCACGGGACGTTTCGGTCGGGCACGACCACCCCGGACGCTGCTGAGCAAGGAACGAGATGGGCTAGAGGAACTCAGGCTGACAAAACAGGGGGAAGGTAGTGCCGAGTAAGTGTATCTGGCAGAGGAAAGCACAGGCCCGTACGATCCCACGCTGACAGCCAACACCTGCTCACCATCCACTAGCTCTGTGTGGTAGCCATCGTCACCTGCCGAAGAGCTATCGGAGTAGCTGGGCCGGTCGGTTTTCTCCAGCTTTATATGGACATCTGTCACGTGCCCATCCTTCCCGATGAGTTCTATCTGTTCCGACTCAACCTCCATGGACACCTCCTGCTCAGATATGCCGTCGCTGCTCCCTCGGTCTGACTGACCCTCCTCCACCATCCCCTTACCTGAGTTCCGCCCTTCCGCACAATGATTCTGGCGAGGATAATAGGGTGGCGAAATCTGAGTGGGGTTTAAAAAGATACCGCCATCTTTCACACCATTGGGTCCAGACCTTAAGGAGGTGCAATCGTCATCTGGATCTGTCCCATCAGGCACTGGGATGCTTATCTTGGAGTGAATACCCTCAAGAATTTGTGTGCATTTGTCAATCACAGCCTGCATTTGAAGGAAGCTGGCAGCCGTGAGGAAACTGATGACATCACGTAGGCGCAATGCCATGTGGCCAGTGTAGCAGAAGGCCAACAGCTGCTCAAACACCTCAGGGCTCTTGATTACGGAGATGGAGAGGCCACTCATTGTGCCTAGTGCTGAATGATCACGGAAGTATGGTGAACTGGCAGCCAAAACAGCCTTGTGGGCTCGGAACGGCTGGCCCTGAATGTGCACAATGATGTCGCACAGCTTGCCCTGGAGACGGAGCTCATTGAGCTGGTTTAGGACGGCGTTGCTGAACTCAGGTACATCAAACTCTATGAGGCTACCACAGTCCTCCATGACTCACTGACGTCTCTCCTGGTTTGTAGAGATCCTGAATGAAAGAAAACAATGTGTGAGGAAACACATTTATAGATATAAAAAAGATTAAGCTAAATGAATGGTATATTATATGTTAAGCACAGATGGAATTTACATACTTTTTCACAGTTGTTGAAATCTGCAGGTAAAATTTTGTTAAAGCTGATAGTACTGCAATATTGTTGGTATTTGAATATATAATACAATTTTCCAAAATACTTGTAAAAAAATGCAAAAGACTGAATTAGTAGAATTTTATGAATAACAGGCATCCTGATTCTGAGGAAATATGTGTTGAGCTTTGACTATGAAGACACGTGGGCTTTGCTGTACAGCCATTTATCAACAGACAAAATATTTTCCCCCAGATTTTTTCCCCCCAGTGTACAGGTATTTGTATTGCATCATTGTGTTATATTTATGTGTTCATTTCTAAATTTCCTGTGGTTAAATTAACGAAGAAGCACATTGAAAAGCATAACCCTCTTGAACCAATATTTCTGAAATGAACCAAGAGATTGAAACTGATCCCGCATGTTCATTCTCTTTCACATGTTTGGTGCAGTTTTGATTGCGATCCAAATATGATATTGTGATGCGTTTCATTCTGACTTATGTATTGCAATGTGTATTGTGTTTTGAGGTAGTTATTTATATATTATATAAGTTATTATATACCCTTGTGTGGTCCAATTATATAAAGCTCAAGTAATAATCAGCACTTCCATTTTAAAACAGTACATTTTGAAACATTTACCTTTACGCAAAAATGTAGATTGGTCTAATTTGATACCAAAAAGTAAGCCTGATTATCCCTTTGACTAACTGCTGGTCATACTAGTACTTAAAGGTTAAGTTCACCCAAAAAAAATGTAATTTCTGTCATTAAACACTCACCCGAAGATGAAAGAAGGTCTTACAGGTTTGGAACGACATGAGGGTGAGTAATTAATGACGGATATTTCATTTTTGGGTGAACTAAAGGCACTGTCTTTACATAATGGCTATATTTATACAACTGGGCCCTGGTGCTCAAGTAACATTTCTTATTATCAGTGTTGAAAATAGTTGTGCTGTTTAATATTTTTGTGGAAACCGTAATACATCTTTTTCAGGATTCTTTGATGATTAGCAATTTTAACAATTTATTTGAAATTGAAATCTTTTGACAAATTTACTGTCATCATGCTTAGTAAACATAAATTTAATAAATAAATAAATAAATAAATCTTATGTGACCCCAAACTATTGAATGTTAGTGTACATTTTGGCATTAGTTTGTGTATGGCAATGGGGTAAATGCTAGGGATGCACCAATATGAACATTTTGGCCGATACCGATAATGCTTTATATTTGAAAGCCAATTACTGATATATTGGCCGATATATCTAAATAAAATAAAAATTATAATTTTTTGAGAGCCTGATTACAAAAGCAAAATTCTCACCATTAAAAGCCATGTCACAGGCACTTCAATATAAATCAAACATATACAGTACAGTAGCCTATAGTGAACCAGTGTGAGAATCCGTACCTTTTCAAATTATTTTACACTCCGATGGCCAAATTTCTTTATAAAAAAAAAAAAAAAATCTATTGCCTTACAAAGAAATAAAATAATGCCTAAAAAATGCAAACAAGTCATTGGACTACACGTATAAAACACGTATGTGACATGGATAAATAAAATGGAATAGTTTACTAGGGATGGGACGGTATGAAAATTTCATTACACGATTATAGTGACCAAAATTATCGTGATTATCAATATTATCACGGTTTTGTTCAAACGAGATGAAAGCGTGCAAAAATAACTTATGCTCCCACTGAATTTTTTTTGTATTATTATATTTGAAAATCTACAAACAACAAATAAAACAAGAAGCTCTATGCACTTTTTAAAGCAAGATTCTATTCTGTGGCATTTCCTACCTTATAATGACCGTCATCAATAGCAACGCATTATAACAGCGCAAATCCATGTATCACGCGCTCTCTCATTTCATTCAAATACAACTTGCCGTCTTGACTCTTGTGTCTCCGTTTTTGAGTGTATTGAAAATGAAATCAGAGATGATTTATTGTTTACAGAGTTTGATAATATTGTTTTGATCATCTTGTCTGGACGAGTTTTGTAAACTGTACAAAATGGATTTAACAGGTAAGATTTAAAACATTAACCTCAATTAATCTAAAAAAAAATCGGTATAATAAGTATACAAAAAATATATACATTATTATCTCTTAAATGTCACTCTTAATAGTCTTGTTTGAACGTGTTCATATGTCTTTGGCTCAAAGCCACTTGCTGCGAACTTTTCTTTGCGGAAGCTACATGCTTATTTTAAGTGAGTGAGAAGATATTTCAACTCAAAATAACATTTTGTGCCCAATTATTTCCCAGACGTGGTTTTGGTATCGAGGTCAAAATTAACTTGCCTTCCGTTTGCTATACAACAATGGGTGATGGTCACACAAGTGTTCCTCTTATTGCAGCGACTTTTTTGTGCATGTTCTGCAGACAGGGTGACCATCCTTTATTAAGTTTCCCTCAAGATTTTTATAAAAGCCAAATTATGACCACACCTCAGATTTGGTCCTCTTAAAAGGCTGAGAAATCTCCCGAGCACGGTCACTGCCTTCCCCCATTCCTTCTCAAATAAACCCAACTTTGCGTGCTGCGTGCCTGCGTCAGACTGTGGACAGGATGATAATCAAAATTTAAACGATAATACTAACCGTCAGTAGGCCTACATTTTATCGTGGTTTATAGTGAAACTGGTAATCGTCCCATACCTAAAGTCTACGTTAGGGGTGTAACGATACCCGCCTTGTGTCACGATTGGATACATATCACGTGCCTGGACTCACGATACGATATTATTACGTTACTCCAAGACATTTGATAAAAGGTTAACAAAAAAATTACAATTGATTAAAATGCTAAATTTGATATTACATTGTGGGTGTAAATAGGGCTGGGCAATAAAACGCTAATGATAGTTATCGCGATATAATTTTTCTCGATAAAACAATATCAAGAGTTCGATAAAGTTTATGCGCCAAAAGCAGAACCAAACTCATTTGAATCACGGACTGTTTATCCGCTCGGCTCAAAGTCCAAACAGCAGCGCAGCGCGAGCTCACTAGAGCAGATGCATTTACTCTGATCAGTCACGGTCAAGAGATCCAGTGAGAAGCGCTTGAATTCAGCAAACACAAATGTCTCAGTGATTTAAACCAGTTTAAAGACAGATGAAACAGCGCTGACGAACAGGAGAAACACTGTGCGCAACGATACAGTCAGAAAGCTTTTCCGTCTACAAATTCCCATCATTTACCATGGATTTACTGTAACGTTAGCCTAGTAATATTAACTGCACCATGAAATGTGGCATATACATTTGAATTGTATTATATTATTCATGTAGACAATGTATTAAAGGACTAATGGAATATAATTACATTATTTAATAATGTATTTAGGCTACTGTTTTTAAAACAAATACCTTAGAAACTATAAAGTAAAATTTTGCCATGACAGTGAGGTGCTGTAGGCTATGCCCAGATTTATCTGTGGTTATTATGATGATCTAAATGCATGATGCTGGATGACCAATGGTTAATTTTAATAAAACTCAAACAGTCAGAATATTACATTTTACCAAATAAAATTAGCACATGCAGAAACTAAGAAATATTTTTTTTTTCTATTAAGATATTTATTTTGTTAAGGAAAAATTACGAATGTTCTAACTTCTAACTCAGATTTGGCAAATGTTCACCTGTTTGGCAAGTGTGTGTCATGATATGTTCTGACAATAAACAGTAGTTTAAAACCACAATTAACGCTCTGGTTTCTACAACTTTCACTTAGGAGCGAAAATCTGCCTTTAAACTTGAAAGAAATAAAGATTTGACATTTATCGTGATAATTATCGATATCAACTGATATAAAAAAATTATTGTGTTAATTTTTGTTGGCCATATCGCCCAGCCCTAGGTGTAAATGAATAGGGTTGGACTTGGTGCTGGAAACCCAATGCACAGGACAATAGTGACACCAGAATAAAATTATTCATGATTCTGAAGCTGAAAATACATAGGCCCAGCCTAATTATATTAGACGAGTATTTTTGCACTCTGTCACTGGCTAGATATATTTAAAATATTATTAAAATATGTAATAGAATTAAAATATTCCCCCATTGGATTATTATACATTATATGCAACGTTATATAGTAGTATACTGACTAATACTGACTAAAACTAAAACTCTGAAAACTTGATTTTTTGAAACTATACTATAATGATGAACTATACACAATATATAATTTTCACTATCCACGATACATAGTTACTTTTTTGTATTGCGATATATTGACACAATACAGCATATTGTTACACCCCTAGTCTACATACAGACAATAATAAAATGATTTTATTAAACCATATTGTCTATGAAAATTATTCTAGTAAAAAAAGAGCTAGTTATTTAATGCATTGTTTTTGAAAAAGAAACATACTAAACTAATAATACTGTTTCAAATAAGATCATTGCTGTTTGAGCAGCATGCGCTGAAGCTGAAGAGCTGAATGAACACCGGGAAACTGAAGCGCTTTGTTAGCGGGTTAAATAACTCAACAGAACCTATATTAGATTCATCAGATATTTATGCAACATAAACATAATATTACAACTTACATCACAGGTTAACTGGAGCGCTTTACTACCGTGTTAATTAACTTAAGCAAACACATCCTATATGTGATAAATCATATATAAACACAAAATAAACATGATATTACAATTGCACAATAGGTTGCAAATGCACCAGCACCCATGACTGTGCGTGTCATGAAGTTGTGGATGCGCTCATCCCCTAACAGGGCGAACCAAGAATTCACAGCATTCTTATACAGTAGTGTAGCCTATAGTGTAGCCAAGACAGACTGGCATTGCACTTAACAGTATTTCCTTTTCAAAGTAATTCCAATCATATTTCACATAATTCAAAACCATCCTGGTGCACATCTGAAGTTCAACTGAAGGACATAATACATTATCTATCAGCCTTAATATTTCAGCCTAATTTACTTGATTTCGTCGATAACGATAACATTAAAAATGAAAATATATTTGCCAATACCGATATGGTGACCAATAGATCGTGTATCCCTAGTAAATGCGTAATAAGACACGACATCTGACTAATTTCACAGAGCTTCATAAATCAGAAAAAAGACAAGGGAATTGCACTGTGGCTCCAGAGAGCAAGTTTTATTGAAGCATCTAGTGTACACTTTAATCCAAAACATGAATCCCTTGCGTGTTGCATAGATTGAAGCTCAAGTACATTAAAGACTCAACAGACATCTCTACTTATTTAAATGACAAAGACAGCCTATGGCCATGGTCTTCAAACGCACTTAAATCCATCAAGTATTAGAGTAGTTCATATAGTGCTCTTAAGCAAAGGTGTCATCGAGAGCAACGTCTAAAAAGCAGGGGGAAAATATCTGGGAACCAATCAAATCTTCTTGGGTGTGTGCAGAGAATTCATTAGATCAAGTTGATACATGGCCAAAAACGATGTGGGAGAAAGAGTGATCCATCAATAAGAGCATAAAAGTAAAAACTGCAGTCACTTAGCTTGCAAGTAATATGTTGAACAGAACACAGCATTATAAAAGCTGCATTTAAAAAGAAATGGGGGAAAAAGCAGAATTTGCAAGAATTCTGTAAATGAAAAATTGTTCTTCTTATCTTCTTCTTTACATTCTCCCCAGGCCCTCCTATGCCTCCAACCACCTCCAACCACCTAAAGTCTCATCTTCTCACTCTCTAGACTAGTGATTCAACGTGAGTCTCAATGAGCAATTTTGGGAGTAAACACTTTCTCCAATTGGCAGGGCTTGCCAAGACACCCGTCTCACCACCCATATGTTGTCATTCTGCCATGGTCAAGAGAAAGAAAGAGGGGAGGACTCATAGAAACACCAGAAGGTAAGAGAAACAATGTCAAATATCTATATATACATTATATAGCCTATATTTTTTTTTTGTGCGTGTCAAACTATACATATTTATATATATATATATATATTTATATACACACACACATCGTTTGAAAAAAAAAAAAAAAAATATATATATATATATATATATATATATATATGTATGCATGTATGTGGCGGTTCTACATTGAATTACACCCTGGGCGAGACCCCCTTCGAGTGTATAACATATAAAATTAGCATCAATATGCACTTTTTGTTTACATAAACATGATGGCCAGATTTTAAAGGAGTGTATTTTGTTATCTACTAACATGTACACTTTCAAATAAAATTGACAAAAAAGGTTTTATGAAAAAAAGATAAATTACAGATATTTACAATGCACATTAGCTTATCTTTTATTAATAGTAAAATTCGGCGCAATTTTCCCATGGCGTCTGTCGTTGCTATGCAACCATGCATTGGACTCTCAACAACGACAAAGAAGTTTTAGTAGCTAATGGATTTCCACCACAGAAAAACACTTGCTGTAGCTCTGCTACAAGATTTATTTACGGAGAAGAGAAAAATACCCACGTTTTTGGGTGCACCCCCATACTGAAAAGTTTAAATTTTTTATCTCACTGCCCCTAGAAAAAATGAGCACATCGCTTCAATTATGAGCGCGCTTCCCGTGCGCCTACATTTGAAATAACGAACTCGAGCGCAAAAGACGCGATATGTGAACGGCCCCTTGGTGAGCTACCTCTAATCAGGAGACCCCCTTGACATAGCTTCTGTGCACGGCACCTTCTCATAGCATCTTCTCAGCAAGCAGGGGCGCTATTTTTTAACTGCTCGTGCCGCCCACCATGTGACATGAAAAAATGCCGCCCCGGGGGACTGCCCGGTTCGCCCGTGCCAAAAACCGCTACTGAGCACTAATATATACGGCGTTAACGCAAACCCATTTTAACGGCGTCAATTTTTTTATCGCGAGATTAACGTTCTTTTTGGCCTAGCAAACTTTGTCGTTTTTTACATGCTTTTGCAACAGGATGCGGCATGCGCTGCGCTATGAAACCCATTCATTTCAATCATGATTTCAATGGCTTAAGTTGCGCCGCGCGAGGACGTTTTGTTGCTTTGTCAACCAAAAGCGCAAGCGCAGTGGCGCGCACGCCACGGTCAAAGTTCGAAATAGTTCAACTTTTGACGCTGCGCATTCTTCGTCCTGTCTGAAAGTTAAACTACAACACCACACCGGATCTAGCTAGACCGAAAACAACAGGCACGCGCACACACTTGTTTGGTCTTGCGATCCGGCCAAGGAGAAGTAGGCTGGGTTAACGTTACGTTTTGAGTGGATGACGAGCGCGAGACGCCGAAATGGATGGTAATAAGATTCTGAATGGAAAGTTTACTTTTAAAAAGTTGCCAAATGGTTCCATTGACAAGACCAAAGTGATCTGTGTGTTTTGTCGTTGTGAACTGAGCTATCATCGCAGCACGTCCAGTCTGAAATATCACTTGATGGCCACACACACACACACACACACACACACACACACACACACACACACACACAGCTGACGCGAATTCTCCGCCCCCTCGTCAATATCAGGACCTCGTCAGTATTTCTTTAACCCTTTTATTGATGGACAGCGTTACATCGTGTGAGAGATTATTTGCTCCAAGTGAGAATGTTAGTGTGAAATTGAACCGTATATGCCAAAGTTGTTTTCAATAAAAAAAAAACCATTTGCACAAAGCAAGCCGATCCACTTTTCCATGTTGATAAGAGCATTAAAATGAGAAAAAAAAAATAATGGGACAAAAAGAAATCAAGAGATATTTCGAATAAATAAAAATGTGCGATTATTTGCGATTAATCGCGAGTTAACTATGGCATTAATGCGATTAATCGCGATTAAATACTTTAATCGTTTGACAGCACTAATATATACGTATATAAATGAATCAAAAGAGAAATATCTAAATTAAACAGACTTACTTTATATGGAAAGTAAGTAAACACAGTAACAGGGCACTCAGTAATCTGACAAGTTTGTGCATACTGGGAATCATATTTTTTCATATAAAGACAAGGTAACACTAATTTTACATGCGGCACACAGTGAAAATGGTATAAATATGACAAAGTGGGCAACTGAATATAGCGCAGCATAGTTTGAATTCAAGGGTTTAAACTAAGTTTTTCGATCGTGTGTCTCGATGAAGCTGAACTCTTCTGTCCGCATTCAATCACATGGACTGACCGTCACTCACAGAGTAACACATTTATGCAGGCTACAAATGCACACTTCAGAATATCTGACAGCTGGAATTGACTAAGTCTGCAAGGCTTGTGAAATTAAATGTTTATTAGATATTCAAAAAAATATTTTAAATGATAAATGCGTATTTGCTGAACGCTGACGGTTTTTAAACATGTATACATAAACAGATTGTGAATGAAATCCGTAAAGAAAATGGGTGTGAAAAAAAATGTGTAAAATCAAGTTAAACATATAGCCTAGGCCAGTAGATGTTAAATTCTATTTCCTTTACATTCACAGAGGGAAGCCATGTCAAAAAGAAGCTGTGCCATTTGCTCAGTTCTATGAAGACCAAGCTGAACTTGAAAACCAAGAATGTATACTCAGTTGATCTGGTGGACCCAAGGGGGCAAGTGTCTTGGCTGCACTCCAGTGAGATGCAATCGCAGGTTTCACACTCAGGCTTGTGTCCTGAGGGGGATTTCAACACAGCTCTTGAGCATTGACAACAATCAAATCATGAAACTACTTCCTCAGAGTATACTCTGGGTTGCAAGTAGGGGCATATTTATATGGCGGATTGGTGAGAAGATTGATTGTTAAAGGTCATCAAAATGAGATAAGACAGCAACGTCATGTAAAAGATTTGTCAGCAGCTAATATGCATATCAAAGCTCATTGGCATCAAAGAGCTGTTCCAGTTGAAGGGATCGAGTTGCCTTGGTTCACTCCATGGCACATCTTCATATCTAACCATAGGTTACTTATTGTATCTCTTAACTAATGGATCAGCAATTTATATATTCTAACGGCAATTTTACATGCATTTGTATTAGACCAAATCATACATTGAAATTAGGTAAACACCATCTCAGCCAAATTCATCTTTCTTAGGTTAATCTAATCTTTTTTTAAAACACATTACAGTAAAATCTGTACTATAGCCCCATTTAATTCCCAAACATCCGTAAACAAAAGAAAAATCGACACACACGCTACCCAGAATCCCTAAACAACAGTAAAAATAAAAACTCATGGCTAACTCGGAAAACGTATTTTACCGGTTCACTGAGCAAGCAGTGGAAAGAAACTGCCATATCAGCATTGGCAAATGAACGCTGCAGAAGGCCTGCTTCAAGATAAGCAGCTTTTAGCCTATTCTGCAAAATAAAACCTAGTCCAGTACTGCCAAAAATGCTTAACATGCACAGTCTGGCAGGAGGAGACCGATAGGCTGTGAGAGGGCCGAAAATCTGCCAGGAGTCAGTGCTTGCAAACTTTGTGGGGAACTGTTTTCAAGAACTACCACGAGAATGCTGAGTAATATGACATCTCAACAACACTTTGATTGAACAACAGGGCTGGACAATAAGGCCTGCCTGATGGACCGGGCCCAGCACAAAAGATTCTCAGGAGAGTTAACGCAATTGTCACCGCCCTGATCGGGTCCGTCATCACGAAAGTGATAGTTTTGTCGATTTAAACATTCAAGCGCAAGAGGACGCAAAAGAGAACTAAATTCAGTATTTGTGTGCTGTCACAGAGCAGTCTCTCAAACAGTGTGCAAGTACAAAATTGAGTTCTCTTTCATATCCTCTTGCGCTTCAACAGACAACACACAAAATTATGTCAAAATCCCCATTTTGGCGAGCATCCACATAAACAGTTTACAAGACAATAATAAAATGTCACATATTTCTATAACCGCCGCTGTCAAATAATTGCTGTAATGTTGTGCTGCTAGCATATATATCAAGATAATATAGAGCTCAACAACACAGCAGTAGCTAATGAAAAATGGGTCAGAAGCTCTGGGTATCATCCCTGGTCCCAGGCATGAGGCTACACCAAAGGAATCTTCAGTTAAAACACTAACATATTGCTCATGATCGTAACAGGAGAAAGATCATAAAAAGGCCAATGTGCATCAAGAACATACTCCAGGCCCATTCTGTGCCTTCTCCGCCATCCATGACTCCAGCCATTTTAATGGCAAGAAAAGAAAAGCTACATCAAAGGGAATCTGCTGCACAAATTCGAAAGGATAATTAAGAATCGCTATAAAGGAACTGGCAAGGGAAATCAGCCAGGCTTTGCATATCTAACAGGGATAATCAGAGTGGATAAAAATACCACCAAGTCATTCTGTTTTGCTTCGGGTGCGCAGGTCAAAGGCATCCTTTCTTCTTTCTCAAGTCAATCCCCATTGAAGCTGGCCAAGAGACAAGGAATACACAGCCAAAGCCCACTGAACCACAAGCTTCAGGGACAAACTGCTCATCAATGTTCCCAAAACATTCAAGTATACTCACAGCAGATGTCATTAGATTCAGAAACCTGAGCATTAGATCCTGAGCAGCAGAGGTGATGTCGGAGGTACAAGAAAAATCCTTCTCTTTTTCTGTGCTATAAATCTCCCATAACAGGAGAATTTACAAACCAAAACCCTTTAACAGCTAACACTGAAGAGAAGCAGACACAGCCACAAAAATGAAAGGTTTATCGACTGCAAAACAATAATACCTACTCATGCACCCAGCTTAATTGGTTTGGCTCCGTCTGTTCAGACAAGCCTGGTTGAGAAAACATTCTGAGTGGTTAGAAGGGACATTTATGACTCCTGAAATGCCATAACATGGCTTTTAAGAAGACAAGGACATGGGGAAAACCACAATGAAGTCACTTTGTTATGAACTTCCTTATGAGCAAATGCAAAAAAACGTACTTTAAATTTTAGACTATTGAATACATAAATTCTTCAGGTATACAATCACCTTGAACACATGCCAGAGGCTAATTTCAACATCATTGAGCGTATACCTTTATCAAAAAGGTATGGGAGGCTGCAGTGAAAGCGCCACGTTCCTTTTTTAAAACACCAGCAGCGTGACGAAGCAAGAATGTTCATCACTATCAGAATGTTCAGAACTGTTCCGTTCCATTGACCTGCGTCTCATGTTTTTAACAGCAAAAACTCATTCTGTGAACTGTTACAAATTGTTAAAATCAATTCCCATAGGGAGAAAATAAATGAAATGACTTGCAAATGAGAATGAAACTAAAGCAATTTATCACAAAGAAACCAACAGTATTACCAGTATTGCAAAAGCTAGCGAAAAAAAAAAAAACCATAAATGTTGAAAGGTAAATAAAAGATAGGCTACATGTTCTTTTACTCTTGTTAACAGCAAAGTAACCAATCAAATAACTCACGGATCATCGATGTACATGAACTACCAGCTGAGTTGAACAACCCTATTTGTCCTGCCCTTTAAACCTGTTATATATTGTGCGGTGTATGGCTTTATTCCAAGTCGTATTATGATAAAAGTCCAAAATGATGGACAGTACAAACAGAACAACTCACCTCTGAAAAAGATTTCAAACACATTCACGACAAGGAATTTGTATCCTACATGAACAACCAATTAAAGTGAAACAATGATTTTGACATTCACCTGAAAAATTTAAAATATGTTTAAGCTATCTTATAGACAGTACTGTTTGTAGATAGTTGCATACATTATAACATGTGGAATTTAAAGGGTCAATTCACCCAAAAGGACTGGAAGAATTTAAGTTAGGGACACTATTCACGATCATTTTCCTTTTCATTTTCATTATGAGTGAACTAACCAGTTAACAAAAACGAAACTAACTCAGACCCAAACTTAACCCTTAAAGACAGTAAACTGCATCCAATACTGTTACGAATTTATTACATTAATCATGGTTTACTATGGCAATTAAATGTAGTTTCACTTTAACTTCAAATACATCATTACCACCTTGTTAAATAAATCAGTAACAGCTCAATTGAATTGAGTCAGTCCCTGACCGTTTTTAAAACCAAGTTAGCTGCCTACTTAGAATTTGTAAGCATAACAGACACGTTCAAACGCATCTATAAAACGGGCTAGGTAGGCAGCTCACTAGTTTCTGTGACAACCTATGTCTTATTTTTAAAGTGACAGCACTTTCGATATTTTTAATACTTTAATGAAATTAATTAACTTAAGTTACTTTTGCATCACTTCTACGGCTGTGATCAAAACTTTTACTTGTCTAAAACAAATTCAGGGTGTGAAAGTGGCCCTCTTGCTTGTGATTAAGGGGAATGCGGGATGTGGAGGTTGGCAGTTACTGGATGCATCTAAAGGAAAAATAACACGTTTATGCTTCGTTGAACAGCTATTGAACGGTGTAAAACGGCCCATGACCGTTTAATTTGCCCAGCGCTGCATGCGAACTCTCCCTCATTACATTTGCGACAGCCTAGTTGCTGCCAGGCTAGCTCGTACCAAAGCTGTCACGGAATGCTAACAAGTTAGCCGGATAGCGGCATGTATTTAGATGCGTCCGATAGAACTGCGCCAAATAAACCAACGGTGACGTCTGAGCAGATATAATGCGCCGTTAATAAAGTAGCGTCTCACCTTCTCCGATCAAACGTCGCCCATTCCTCTGCACAGCGACTCGCTTTAGCTCCAGCCTGGCCTCCTCCTTCCCCAGCTGTGCTCCTCTGCCGTTGCTATTTTTCCAGCTCTCTGCCAAACCGGAAGTGGGCGCATGCGGTCTCCAGGGGACGCGCTCTGTCTCTCGAGTTTCTTGACATACTGTCAAGGAAATCTTCCTGTGGATGCTATAGAGATCAGCGGTAGGACTCGCCCCCTTCCCTCCGACTTTTCGGTACAAGGGTCAGGGAGTGTATGTTTAAGGATGTTAGCTTTGTTGCAATAATTTCAGTGAAGGGTATCCAGTCTTCATTTCCGTGAATACCCACTAAACCAGATTGGCAGGCCGGTATAAATCGTTAAAGGACCATAAAGGAAATAATAATAATAATAATAATAATAATAATAATAATGATGATAATAATAATTATTATTCTTATTATTATTAGGGCTAGTAAACTAGTTATTATAATATTATACAATACTACTACTAATTTACTACTTTTACTTTTACTAATTTACTACTATTTAATAATAATAATAATAATAATAATATAAACACTAATATAATAATAATTATTATTATTATATTTATATGTATTATTATTATTATTAGGGCTATTAGTTGTTGTTGTTGTTGTCGTTGTAGAAGTAGTAGTATTGATTATAGTTATATATATATTTATGTTTCAATTTATAATTGTATAAATATAATAATTGTAAAATGATAAATAATCTTATTAATAATAATAATCATAATAATTCTTAGTATCATATTTGTATTACTATAAATAATAAAATAAAATACAACAATATAGCCTACATTATGGATTCTAAAGTAAATAGCTTAATTAATTATTTCAGAATATTTTAACATGAGTTAATATTTTGAAAAGGCAAATATTAGGTTCATCAGATCCAGTTTCATAACACTGTGTCTTAATAACTAGTCAACTAGCAGTTAACCAGGGGGCAATCAGTCTTATAATATTAAAATTAGACCAATCAGTGTTTTTTTTATATAACTGAGCTTTTGAAAGAAAAACAATTGAAGACTAATTTAGTTTTAGCAGTTTGTGCAACTGGCCACAGATCTTTCCCCCACGTATACTACAGTTACATGTTTTTATTGTGATCGTTATCGTTGTATTATCATTTTGGTGGAGAGTAGCTAAAATGTTACGCAATTCGTCCGTATTAATTAAATTATACATTTATTATGAAACACAAAGAAGAACTGACCTGGTTAACCTAAAATTAGTATTTTTAAAATTCGATACTCTTAATTAATCGAAATAAAGTGTAATCATTGAACTCCAACTTCAAGCTGCTTTAATACAAATCTAACAGCAGAGGGCGCCATAGCCTAAATTAACAAGTAGCCTAAAAGAGAAGACGTCCGTTCACATTACTCGGTAAACAACAACCGTGATCACAAAGGCTACTCTAGTCTATAGACCACATATGTGTATATATATATACATATATATATATACATATACATATATACATATACATATATATATATATACATATATATATATATATATATATATATATACATATATATACATATATATATATATATATATATATATATATATATATATATATATATATATATATATATTTTTTTTTTTTTTTTATTTTTTTTTTTTTTTTTAATTATCTAGTTCTCTATGTAGGCCACTGGTGCGTTAAAGAACTCAGCTAACCAATACACTATGGAGAACATGACCAAGGCATTATCCATCACAAAGCCAACTCAAAAAAACATGCACAGAATTGTAGGCCTAACGTTACTTCAAGAAAGTTAACCATCGAAGAACCTTTATTTGTAAGAGTTTAAGAGTGAATATTGCACAACTCTTTTACAGTAATTCATTATTAACCTTTTGAAGGATATATTTGGAACTGAACCAATGTATGCAAAGTGGTCTGTTTGAAATTCCACAGATGTGTTCATTTAATGTGTTTATTTACTGGAAGTAAATATTTAAACTACAAATACGGGATGCCTCTGAGCACATTCTACAATCATATCAAGTTTACAAATTGAACATTGGACTGAATTACTTGTCTTGAAATGTGTGACGTTAAAATGCACAGTTAAAATTATATACCTGTTAAAATATTTGCATACGCCATTTCACATGATGATGCCTTATTTGGCTTTTTCTATTCCCTCAAATATTGTTTTTGCATTAAATATACAGGCAGACATAGATCATTTTGGCCCCCGGATGTCTAAAATACTGGTGGTAATTTAGTAAAAAATATGATGTAATTAATGTAACCACAAAGATTCAGGAATTAAAGTCTCTAAAACAGCACCATTGTTCCTCCCACAGCAGCATAATGAGGTATTAAATTCTTTTTTCTTTATTTTCCCACTTTTTTCCACTTCAACCGAGAAAGAATGTTATCCACAATGAGCTTTTTTCATCATCTAATTTGAGGGACAGCTTGGCCTCAGAAACAAATATCTGACCTGATCTGAGTGCAGGTGGGTGACTGTTGTAAGGAGCAAAATCGCTTTGTCATCGCACGTGCTGTTGAGCGCGGTCCATGTTAAACAAGTCTCCCCTCTATTCTCTGACAGTAAGATAATTCTCTCTCTCTCTCTCTCTCTCTCTCTCTCTCTCTCTCTCTCTCTCTCTCTCTCTCTCTTTTTCTCTCTCTCTCTCTCTCTCTCTCTCTCTCTCTCTCTCTCTCTCTCTCTCTCTCTCACACACACACACACACACACACACACACACACATAATAACACAAGAGAATAATAGCCACAGAAACAGGGTGATTAGAAATGTTTTTTGTTGACCCCAGGGGGTGATGGTGATATTAATAACATTTTCAAACAGTCGCACTCATCAAAGGGTTTCCTGTTGGAGTTGTAATCTTCCTTGAAACAGGGCTTTGTTAGCCACCGTGCCATTCACTTGACCGAGAATTCCTCAGCAGTAAGCTAATGGGGATGATTTTGAGCGGGGTCGGCGTTGGGGATCAGAGCTGGGGACCCGAGCGGGGTGGCCCCGGAGCTCAGAGGTGCCTTGCGGCGGTTTGTATCCCAGGTGACTTTGCAAATTCCCCTCCTGCTTAAGACGGGCCTCACTGGGTGATCATTTTCTAGACTTTCCCAAGTCTGCATACAGCGATCAAATGAAGTATGTGATTAAAATGCCTAATCAACATTATTTGACTGAAGAATTTCTACAGTTTGAAAGTTTGGGGGTTTTGAAAGAAGTTGTTATTCTGTATTATATTGATCAAAGTGGCAGTAAATACATTTGTGTTTCAAAATATTTGTTTAAAATGAATGCTGTTCTTTTGAACCTTCTATTCATCAATGAATCCTAAAAAAATAAATAACTTAAATATTAAGTAGCACAACTGCATATTGGAATGATTTCTGAAGGATCACGTGACACTGAAGACTGGAGTAATGATGCTGAAAATTCAGCTTTGCATCACAAGAATAAATTATATATTAAAATATATTACAATAGAAAACAATTATCTCAAATAATATTCCATTTTACTGTATTTATAGTCTTGGTGAGCATAAAAGACCTTTGAATATTGGTGTACAACTGTAGGCGTATGTGTTGTCATATTGATTGTATCAGTCAGTAAATCAACCAATAGATGGATGTTTGTCATTACTGATGTGTTTTATATAAATCTATACTTTGCTCATTTAATACACGTAAAAAGTTGTATACATATCAAAAATTCCAGTGATGATTGATGCTGAAGATAGAGATCATAGTAACTCAGGTTTACAGGTGCACTGCATTCTTGGCCAGCCAGCGCTGTGTCACAGGAGAATGTCACCGCGGGGTGTTAACGGATCTTTAGATGTCTTCAAAAGGCAAGCTTGACCCTCAGATAAGGATATTATATAGGAATTCAGACATTCTCGAATTCAAATAACACCTTGGTTCACATTATACTATAAAAATGATAGAAACATGCTGTTTTCAAAGCTGAAAAGTGAGATGAAATAGTAAAGGGATTTTTCCTATAGGCCTACTTACATGAATTGCCCATTGTTTTTTTGTTTTTTTGTACGTGCTCTAGGAGTCCAGAAATACCTTGGCTGTCAGCGCCGGGACAGAACAATAGCCTCCCAGTCCTGTAAAACCCAGGATCACTGAGGGAGAACATACTTTCCAATAGCAGGTGTTTGAGTCTGTCAGTACCTGCTCCTCACCACGACTGCCGGTGAAAGGCTCGGGTTGTCCAGGTGTGTGTGTGTGTGTGTGTGTGTGTGTGCAGGACTTATTCCTCTAAGGTTACTATTTGGCAAAGCTGGGGATTGAAACATACTATATGGCGATCAGACTATTAAGCACGTTCATATATCATGCATTTTGTCTGTGTAATTCACATTATTTCACACGTTTAGAAAGAAATTATTTAAAAAAAAAAACGTCTTAACATCCTGTGTGCTGAGGGTTGTTGAATGTATTATATATACATATATATATTTTAAATCTGTTTCTCAAATCATTTTCTCAGTGTTTTCTTGCTAAAAAAGAACAATGTTTTTGTTGAAAACTCAATTTTCTTTATTTAGAACTTCCTCCCTGGACACATTTCAGTGTGTTCATAAGCCGCCTACAATCCCACTGACCAACATCCTCAGATACTTGCAAGCCACAATGCTTTTATTAATATGAACAAAAATACGAATTATTTGGAGTCTAAAAAGTCAAAGAGAGTTTCTGTAAGACAAAAAAAAAACACAATCATCACAGTGAAGTATGATGTAAAAGTTTGTGATGTAATCCTAAAACATTAATTTAACATCACACTCAGCCCTTAGAAGCAAATGATATTCCCAGAGTTATGCATGCGTGTTATGATCGGCATGCTCAAACTCCCATCTGTAGTTCATGGTCTGTTCTCCTGATAATATTACACCTAATCACCACTGCTGCACCCCTATATAGCGAGCTGTAATGACAGATGATAATAATGCAATATATGCTTGAAGAATATTGATGTAAGGGTTCCCACACGGAAACAATGAGGCATAAAGTTATTCTGCTTCTGAGTTTTATAACATTTGCACAAGGCAACGGAGATAGAAAGATAGGTTATATTATGTCAAAGTTTGTATTCAGTTGTCTTCACGAAGAAATATTATATATGTTTACATAATATATGTGTGTGTACTGTGTATAATTATTTTGTGTATATAAATACACACACATGCATGTATATATTTAAGAAATATTTGCATGTATATACTGTATATATATATGTATATATAGTTTACATTATATATAAATATTTTATATATAAAGAACAAATGTTTCTTAAATATATACATGCATGTATGTGTGTTTATATATACAAAATAATTATACACAGTACACACACATTTATCAAGTGAAATAAACTTTTATTTTGAATGCGATTAATTGTGATTAATCGTTTTACAGCCCTAATATATATATATATATATATATATATATATATATATATATATATATATATATATATATATATATATATATATATATATATATTATAATTCAAAACAACTGCCTTCTATTTTAATATATTTTAAATTGTAATTTATTCTTGTGATGCCAAAGCTGAATTCTCACCACCAAAATGTGTTAATTATATTTTATCTTTAATTGTTTAGATTATATTTTATTTTTTATATTCTTAACACTATGACTATATACTGTTGAAATGTAACAAGTGGTCAAATAAAATGGACATTATTATTCTCTTGCAGGGTTTTTAAAAGAACACAATCATTTCATTGTCATAATAGAAAAAGAAGTAAACGTCAAAGCTCCCGTTTTCATGTACACAATGTACAAGGAACAAAAAAAGGTTAAATGAAAAGAACAATCATGAGATTCTATGTCCTCTCCACAGAGATGCATTATCACATTGCAGTTGCCTAAGAAATTAAGCCAAATTGTGTCTATAATGGCTGAGGCTTGAGAGAACACAACGTGAGGGCCTGGACGGGGGGAGAGCGGATGAGTGATTCCTGGCACAACCGGAGAGAAAGAAGGAGACAGAAGTAAGAGCGAGAGAAGTATACTGACTGGTGCTTAGCTCAAATGAAAGCTCCTGCTTTGCGGACCAGAGATCAAAACTGAGGGGGCCGGTCTGGGTCTTCACCTGGGCCCTTTGTCATTGATAAGTCTGTCATCCCTGCTGATATTGGAGCAGTAATGGCAACCGATGATTAGCTCACTCCTGAGCCATTAACCACATTTCTTATCCCTCTGCTCATGCTCCGCAGGGGAAAGACACACAAAGAGATCCTTTATAGTCCTCCAGCCTTAAACTCCGAGGCCGAGTCCACCTGACCTGAAAGGCACAACTGTTACGTCGCAGAAGAAGAAGTCCAAGACGAGCTACATGTCAAAGGTCACGGCGTGGTGCTACATCAAATGAGGGGGTTCTGAGTGACCGGCTCGCTGAAAGAGTGCCACGAAGAAAATTGCACAAAATTGTCTGTTTTGTCCACATTTCATCGGTAGATTCGCACAAGAAAAAGACCCTCGGTCATTTGTGCGGCGCAGGACCTCCGCTCTCTCGCTCAGACAGCTGAAGGGATTGAGCTGCTCAGAATTTGACTGACAAACAAATCTCCTCATTATTTCTGTCTCTATCCCCCCCTCAGTACGCCTCTTAACCGGCGATATTTAATATGATCTCTTTTTAATGATCCTTAAGTGGGTGAAATTACATCCCCTGAAAAACATGTAAGGTTTGATGGAGGTATTTGAGTTATGGAGCCTCACCTAAAAAAAACAAAAAAAAAAGGAAAGAACAAGAAGAAATTTGTCTCAGTTGATCATTATATAACTAAGAAATTGCAAAAAAAAAAATGTATTGGTAACTACTTTTACAATGTCAACACATGGTAGTTCACCTCTAGCCTCTGAGATGTTTTCTTCAACTCTTGCGGACCCTAAAGTCCTTAACTGAAAATAGTTTGCCGTGGCCTGGGTTAATCCTGTAAAAATATTTCTCCAAACGCAAGTACCTCGGTATGTGTCTCAGACACTGTCTGCTCCCAGGATTTAAACTTCCTGTTTGTGAAGGACGCAGCAGGAAGTGTCTTGACTCTTCACACACCTCTTCAGGGTGCTCACCGCTCGCTTTAAATCACTTCCACTAGTCCTGTCAGGCTTGTGTGCTGTCCATGATTTACTGCCTGTCTATGATGCCTTAGTTACATCTGACCAAATGTGGTTTATAAGATAAAGAGGGGTTCAAATGTCTGAGACCACAAATTTAGCATTTTTCTAATTTAATACAATCCCTTTAATACTATTTTCCATTATTTTTTTCTCATTTTGTTTACCCCAAAACATTGTTTATTTCCAAATTCAAATTAGATTTTGCATACCAGATTTTCATCAAGGCATTGTTATTGTTAGTAGTGTTATTGTTGTTTCTTACTTTTTTAGTCAAATTTAAAAAAAAAAATGCTATACATTGTGAAGTACACATTTGATAGTATATTAAATGCATACATTTTGATGCCAACATGTATTCAAAAATGTTTACAAAAAAATTTACTTCAAGGTGCAAGAAAATACATTTGACTTAAAATACATTTTGGATAAATGCTAAATGTATTTTTAAAATATATATTTTGGACATATAAATATATATTTAGTCTAAGAAATATATTTAAATATTTAAATTAATTAAATATTTATTTAAATATATAAAGAATTCTAAGTTACTAAAACTTAAAAAAAAAGGAAACATTTTAAAATCTATTTTTGCCATTTTTGTATATTTTCAAATGTATTTCAAATATAACATATTATTTGCAGTATGTGATATACAAAATATATATTTTGGACATAATAAATATATTTAGACTAAAATATATATTTAAAAAATATGTAAAGAATTATAAGCAACTAAAATGAATCGAAATCTATTATAAAAAACTTTTTGTATTTTTTGTTCATTTTCAAATGTATTTAAAACTGATAATGTATTTTTGTGGTATGGGATTACAATATTAAGCAGTATCGTGTGAATCAAGCCAAATAATCTGCAAGAACAAGTACTCGGCTGAAGTAATTGTTCAGAACCAAGCAGATTTCAAAGACAGAGCAAGATACAGCAGGGTATGTATGAGAAGCAGGGCAAATTATCTTTCATTAACTTACACAACCTCAGGAATAAGATAGCAGCTCTAGATAAGATCTGCTAATGCTGTAACATGAAATTATGGAAAGGCAAAATTGTCATTTTCTAAATAAGCACCTGTGATCTTGCCTGAAAGCCCCCCATTTATAGGCTCAAAAAAAGCGGAGAAGAAAAAGAAAGAGTGGGAGGGGGATTTGTACAGAGCAACAGCCCGGAGCTTTAATATCTCAGTCATGAAGGGTCAGCGCTCGGGGAGCAGACAGTGAGCTCAGGTCCTCGTCTGAGAGAATCCAAACCCCTTTGGACTGTACCTCTCATAACCGAGCTAGACCCAGTTTAACCAGCCCTGCCTGACCCATGGCTGCGCTCACTCACAGCTGATTCCGGTGAAGTGCCGGTGGATACCCACAGCTGTGTAATGCAAGTTAACCTTTGCACCTGACCGGATCAACCTTTGACCTTTGGTGGTGTCATGGCATTTTAATGGGAGTGGGCTTTTTTGTTTACATTTTAGATGTATTACAATAAATGTTAGCTGGTAGTATGACTACATGTAAATGCCTAATAATGTGTTCTTGCCACCATATGAACAAAAGGTCAACAGTTCTCTTATTCTGTTACTTATTATATTTCAAATGATCAGATGTGGGATATTTCTACTTTAAATATCTAGTCTCTGATGATAAAAGCTTCTATTGTATCAGACGTTTAAGTATAAGAATAACAAAATGGGAACACTAATGTTAGCTGTGCAGTTGAGAGATTTGTGAAGGACAAACAATGCTATGCTGTGTTAGCATTTGTTCCGCAGGTGTATGATTATATCAACAAAAATATAAATATTTACCATTGGCATACAAGATCCCAGAATCTGAATCTGAATCAAAACCTTATCAAGGTACAGGAAGGAAAACTCAACTGTAAAATGTGGTCTTGCAGTCGATTTTAGCAAGAGGATATATGGAAAAAACTCTATAGGCCTATAGTTTTTATTGAACTCATTCAATATGACTATACAAATAAAATGTATTGGTCACACTTTGGTTTAGGGTCCAATTCTCACTAATAACTAACTATTAACTAGGACTTTTGCCTAAAAGTCCTAATTACTGCATATTAAAAGTTAGCATGGTATTGTTATGTTTTGGTATTAGGCAGGATTATGGGATGTAGAATATGGTCATGCAAAACAAGGCATTAATATGTGCTTTATAACTACAAATAAACAGCCCGTATCCTAATAATATGCATTATAATAAGCAACTAGTGAATAGTGAGAATTGGAACCTATGCTAAAGTTTATTTATATAAAGTCTATTTTTATTAATAAAATGTTTTTATTTGATTAAATTATAAAATGTAAAAAAAAACAATGAATAATAAATTACTAGCTATAATACTATTGTACTGTAAAAAAAAAACATTTACTAATAATAATAATTAGGCTATATTTTACAGAACAACAGCACAATTAAGATATTACAAACATTACCATCAGGATTTTATGTAATGCACTATACAAATAAATTAACTGGAGACCTTAAAGCATTATAAACTTTTCGTTTTACAAAATTGGGAAGATTTTTGGTTTGCATTGCGTTTTCAAATGCACATTATAATGCACGTTATTCATTATATAATAGAAACGTTTAAATAGCAACTTGTTCAAAAAAGGACTTTCTGAATGGAAAGCATCTTTCTCCTTCTCCATTATCTTTAATGATGTCATACTCAACAGCTGGCCAATTAGCAGCTGAGAATACAAATGATGCGAAGACTGAGCATGACCCTGTTTCCTGTCTGAGGATGAGCTGGGTTAAAACTACATTTCCAGGATATTTGTGATCATGTCATGTTGTTTGGCTCATCAGAACAAAAACTGCTTCAGCAGAGTGGTCGAGCCGGCAGCTCCACCACAGATTCCCAAACCCTGCCGCTGTGGGTTAAGACGTCTGCCAAGCTAAGAAAGCTAGCAGTTGACACCTCATAGAGCAAAAGGGGGGCAATCTGCGTTCTGCTGGCCCGACTGCTTAGCTTCACCTAATTACCTTCCGATTACGCTGACAAATTCTTTATTTCCGGTCCTAACTGGAGGCTCTGGCAACAGCTCTTCCTGTGGTGGTTAATGTTCCCGTAGTGAAAACAACCTACCCGTTCGTTTCTTTTTCCATCTCTATAAACATAATCCTCAACACCGGCAGAGTGGCCACTGAGTAACACCTCACCTCCACAGCTACCCCAACCCCCTGGGACGGGCCCAGCGCGGAGAGAACGGGTCGGCCACTTGAAGGATTTCTGCACGTGTGTGTGCGTTAGATGGGAAGAGAAAGGGTATTGTGCTCCTACCAATGTGTTCCTTTCTCATCTGGATAGTTTCCTCATCACCTCTTTAAATCTTAAAGTGTTTGGCATGAAGCCTGAGTCGAGTTCTCCTGAGGCTTTCTACCACGAGCACTCAGGGTCAGTGGCAGCCGTAAATCTTCCGATTCTTTTGGTTTTTGAGCGGAATCGTTCGTGGAACCGTTTGTGGAATACAAATAGATTTTCCCCCCTGTTTAATTGCACGGTTTCTTCTCGATTCCAACAGATGAAATCATTTTAATGTCACTTTTTTGAATATCTCAGTAAATATGCATGAATTTTATTTCACAAGAGCCGGCAAACTATATAGCTCCCTGCGCATAGGCTTGTCAGTCTCCCATAGGCTACGATGTTTTAAGTCTTTAATAAAGAAAGCGCACTGCCATTTAATTGGCTCCCTGAAGATGTCTGTGAAAGGAACCTAAAGACTGCGAAAGCCACTTGGCAGAAAGTTGATACGAATGTGATAATGAAAGGTCTTTACATGTGTGCTGTATTTCCACACAACCGACAAATGATCATGGCAACTGTACAGATGCGGTAAGCGTCGTGCATTAACTTGGATTACCCAGAACCATCTTCCATTTTTCCCAATGCTGTTACAACCAATATGATGTGTGAGTTGTTAAAGGCTCCTCATAAACCTGAGATGAACGCCAGTCTCCTGCTTTTAAATGGGGCTTTTCTGGAGCACAAATGATGGCAGACGTTTTGTTCACACTTCATTCCAGAGCAATGCAATAAGTGACATGACCGTGGCCCCGACCAAAGCACAAAAAGTCATGGCCTTTACCGTGTCTGTCAGTGTCCCTAAGTCCCTCCTACTAATGTGGGATCTTGACTCTGGTTTCCCAAGTAAAACAGACACATGTCCGTGTGGATACAGCTGAGCCAGATATACATTCTTGGGCCTCGTATAAAGAACACAAGAGAGAAAAGCACTGCAGGTACAGATCAAACAGGTGGATGACGGTGATGTGGAAATACTTGCACATACTTGACTGGAACACGGAGATCCTTGGCACTGTTGTGCACTTGCTATTCAGCACAGAACCACAAGGAGGCAAAGTTAAAGCAGATAACGTTAAAAAAACAAGGTAAACAGACAGATGTGATCCTAATTGTTTTTCATGAAATTTTTTATTGCAAAGAGTAAAGTCCTAATGACTTATATCACTCTTTAGGGAAGGTCAAAGCAAAACACACTCATTTAATGTATACAATGAAAAGTTAGTGATGATTCAAGAGGGGCAGAAGTTCAAAACAATATTTACAAGCGATGTCTGAGATTAAAAGCATAATTCAATTAGTCAGGGACTCACCCCCCTCTTTGGGTCAAAGGTCAAATTGTCAGCGGAAGGATACAGCGGATGTTTCCGATGAAATTAACTGATTTATAATCGCTAATAATGCTCAAAACCTGCTCAAGGGTAATATTAATACTAATACTCATATTATATTATATTTTTACATTTAATTTTAAACTACAGTAATACATACATACATATATATATATATATATATATATATATATATATATATATATATATATACACAATTTATAATAATTAAATATTACATTTCAATATTAAATTACATAACTATTGTACTATACAATGTAACCTCTCATATCCATTTAAGTTATATTTCAGGTGTGTTTTCACAGCTGTGGATTAACACTGTGGAAGCTGATATAGAGTTGTAAACGACAGAAATCACAGCTCTTTGGCCCTGCAGGAGAAAGTGCTCTGCTGATATAGGAAAACAAGTTGAACAAGAATAAGAATTTATTGCATGCTGTGAGATGTCGTGACAGCTCCGTAAAGGACATGCATAAATCAGTAGCAATTGGAAAAGTCGCTGTTTTTAAACTGCTGTGACAGTGGACATGGAAATGTATAGCTTACTGTGATCTCTTCTCAATGTGATGTTATTCTAGTGTCCAAAAAAAAGGGCCAGGAATCAAACATTCATCCAACATTATGACATGGTTATGATGAAAATGTGGTTTGTCTGACAGGTGCAGCACACAAGGACAGATGTGCATGAAATATATGTTTGTTCTACCATCTTTGATGATATTGCATTGCAAGATTGAAATCTCATCTCACTATCGGCATCGGATTAGGTTGGAGGATGACCTGTCAAAAAAGGGCAACAATAACACAATGTAGGTTGACATTCACAATAACAAAGAAAAAAAAACATTCATGACAGGACATTTGCTTTTTGATGGAAAGAGCAGTTAACGCTACAATATATGAAGCATAGAAACAGGATTTTGGACATAAGGGTGAAATGAATCTGTATGAAAAGCAGCCAGATTTGTTATATTTTATGTTTGCTGCGGCCTCAGATTTATCATTGTTTCATATACACAGCAGAGAATACAAGAAATACCCCTTAAATTTCCTTAATGTAACGGAGCTAAAGCTTCTCATCCAGAGAACCCCACTTGGTCCTAATGCTAACTTAGCATCTCTGCTAACCATCATTTTTCGCAAAGTAGAGTTAGCGTAGGCCATTCAGTGCATTGCCTGCAGCTAACCATGCTAAGCTCTTGTGTGTTTACACAGATGGCGTTTGTCCTCTTCCATCGACTGCTTCTATAATTCCCAGCGTAACAACTTCCCCTAAATGAAGCCTTTGAAAAATTCCAAAAGCAACAAGCACTTAGCATTTTAATAAGAGAATTGCTTGATTCGATACATATTGTCCAGTGTCCCGGTCCTCCCAGTCCATCTAAGACTGGATTTCCGAGCCTTTCGTTCCTACCATCTGAGAATGTCTCTGTGAGAAGGACTGAAAGATAGCACTGAGAGATTTCAGAAATGCAAACCATATGTAAGCAGAGATCACTTCAATGCCCAGTGTCTGCTGTTTGTTTTCATAAACTTCACAGTCAATGCACCCCTGAAACCTCAAGCCATGGAGAATTTGTGTCAGGGTGTTATGTTCTCAGTGTCTTACTTTATAGCACTGAGAAATATTACCATACCTTTTTTGATGTAACTGATTCACTGAGTTTGTATATATATATATATATATATATATATATATATATATATATATATATATATATATATATATACACTGTATATATGAATATATATAGTATACACTGCCCGGCCCAAAAAACAATTCACTGGATTTAGGTAAATGCATGAGAGTCAATGATTGGATCATTATTGCAGTGATTATAATGTTTCTAGCATGTTACATGTTTGGCAACAGGTCTTCTAACCCTAATTGATGGAGTGTGTAGCTTGTCATTTCTTAAACAACCATGTAGGAAGATCATATCATGGCCATATTCCAGGATGACAATATCAAGAATCATCAGGCTCGAACTGTGAAAGAATGGTTGGGAGGGAGCAAGAATCATTTTCACACATAAATTTGCAGACCTTAAATTCACTGAAAGTCTTTGGGATGTGTTGGAGGAGACTTTACAGAGTGCTCGACTCTTCGATTATCTTGACCAAAAATTGAAGCACCTCTTAAATGGAAATAAATGTTGTGATGTTATTTCCATCAAGAGGTGCATTCATTTTAGGTCAAGATCATGTATTGACAAAGAAAAAGTCAAGGACTCTGTAAATGCAAATTGCTATTATTACAAAATCCATAAAAAGGTGATATAGTCAATTTAGTAATTTACGCTCTATTGACAGCACTTCAGATAGCAAGCATACATATCCGGGCCTCATCTGGGCCAACTATGGCGCAGCAGCAAAGGTCATATGGTCACACACATCAAGCCCGAATTAGTGTGATTTGTATTGTGACCTTAATTGCCGCTGCCAGAACTGAGCCATATGTGCCATAGGTGGCCCAGATGAGGCCCGGATATGTATGCTATTGCCAGGCACACTCAGGTTGAGTAATCGCCGTCATTCCATGCAGTATGTGGGCCAGAAGAATGTGGGAGATGTGGGCCACTGTCACGGGTAGTATTGGTTAGTGTTTCATGTCTCTTGTCAAAGTCATGCCACTGTCTTGTCATGTGATTCCCTGGCCCTAATGTGATCCTGCCATGTGTTCTGTGTTGTCATGTTGTCATTGGTTTATTGTTTCATTGTGCACAGGTGTCATTAGTGTGTGTATTTAAGCCTGCATGTTTGCCATGTGCCTTTGTCAAGTAATGTTTCATGTAACCACTGGTGGTAAGCGCCATGTCTATGTTCATGTTTTTGTTTTGAGTTTCATGCCACGCCAGACCTTTGTTTTATGTTTGATCTTGGTTTTTTAGATATTAATAAAACTGCACATGGGTTCTGCAACTTGCCTTCAGCGGACACAGCGGCCCAGTACAGCCACAACTGGGCCAGATGTTATTTGCTATCTGGGTTGTGGCATGATGTAGATTACCATAGGAGCTCATCCAGCAGCTTAAAAAAAAAATTTAAAAACAAAAATGTGATGCTCTTATTTTTGGTTAAAGCATATATGATATAAATAATATTTTGAGAATAATGCATACGTGTATTTTTTTATTTATTGTGAAGTTGTCAAAAATGTTTAGTTTATCACTAATGTAATTGTTTTCTTCATGTAAAAAGTCTTCTGTTAACAGGCACAATATTTATTTTGTGCAGAGCCGGACAGTAACGGAGTACATTTACTTGAGAACAGTCCTTAAGTACAATTTTGAGGGATCTGTACCTTACTCCAGTATCATTTTTGGGGAGTACTCATGACTTTACTCACGTACATTTGAGAGGCAAATACTGTACTCTTTACTCCACTACATTTATATCCATAACCGTGAGTACCCGTTACTACTTCTAAAAAAAAAAAATAAAGGAAAAAAGAAAAATCTCGGAAACCCTCAATTTGTTGTTTCCCTCTCAAACGTGATTGGATTGTGCAAGCGCCACTGATTGAGACAGCCTATCAGCAATCACCTTCAGCTTTCCGCCGAAGTCAACTCCATGCCCAGATTTAGATAAGAGACGAACCATGGACGAAACAATGGATGAAGGTCCATCCCGGGAACGTGCCAACCCGTGGCCCCACCTCGCCAGACTATATAAATGTTCTGAATTTCTGAAATTTTCTTAAATGTTAAATAAAGCAACATGGTAAAAAGATGAAAATTAATTGATTTTTCTTTCAATTGCTTTTACATTCTCCAAGGTATTAACATTAACATTTTTCATAACTCTATAGGACGTTTCTGTACATAAATGTAAGCACTGCATCAGTAGTAATGCAATATTTAGAAAATGTACTCTTGTACTCTTGATACTCAAGTACTTTTAAAAACAAGTACTTCAGTACTTTTACTTAAGTAGACATCTGACTGTAGTACTTTTATTTGAGTAAAATTTAGCAAGGGGTATCTGTACTTTTGCTCAAGTAATGAAGCTGTGTACTCTGTCCGCCTCTGATTTTGTGTAGCAAAAAGCAGTGTATTTTACAGTGTATTGAAACGTCTCGGTTACGTATGTAACCCTCGTTCCCTGAGTAGGGAACGGAGACGTTACGTCGGATGACGACGAATAGGGTTTCGCTTAGAAAGCCTATCAGCTTCGAGTATTACAAAACGAGCCAATGGCAAAGAAATGCCATGGGTCTGCGGAATTTGCATGACGTAACTCCGCCCCACCTTGTGGGTATAAAAGGAGGACGCTAGCAACATGCAGTTATGTTTTCTCGCTGAGGAGCCAAGACTGAACTAGGCGATCCCCGCGAAACAGCGGAAGTGGCAGGAAGACGTAACGTCTCCGTTCCCTACTCAGGGAACGAGGGTTACATACGTAACCGATACGTTCCCTTTCGTTGTCACTCCGAGTTACGTCGGATGACGACGAATGGGGTTACCAGTCAAATCACGCCACCTTCACAGCTGTCCTCCAGCGCCCTGCGAAAATCTGAGCCCTCGAGATATTAGGACGAAGGACTCCTATTTAACACAGGAATACCAAGGTACACTGGGAAGCATATCCCAAGCTTTTAAGGGGAAATATGCAAATATCACCAACCCAGTGGGGGGGGGGGGGGGCATTTGAAAATACACATATGACCTGAAAGTAACATATGGAGAAACTCTGAGGTGTCCAGCCGCAGGTGGAATATTTCAACCTCAGGGGTGGCAAGGTGGCTTGCCGAGGGAAAGACACATGCTCAAAAGAGGCTTACAGTGGAAATACACGTGTGGGGGTAGCTTGTGGGAGGGACCATGCACACGGAGGCACCTAGCCGACGCCCAGGCAATAGACACTGCCGCTAGCATCAGGGGTGCTGGAGGAACTCAGGGCTTTCGGAGAAGCTCACCTGAGCAGAATATCGCACGTATCCAGTCCGCGGAGTGGAATGGCGAGCAAGCGAAGACACCTGAGCGGGTCCGGAACTAGCTGTTTGAAGCGAGAACACGAGAGGACACTGGCTCCACTCGGAGATTATAGAATCTGGCGAATGTGTTAGGTGTCGCCCAGCCTGCAGCTCTGCAGATGTCTGCTAGCGAGGCGCCATGCGCCAGCGCCCAGGAGGATGCCACACTCCGGGTGGAGTGGGCGGTCACACCAAGGGGGCACGGTCGGCCTTGCTGCTGGTAAGCCAAAGCAATGGTGTCCACGATCCAGTGAGACAACCTCTGCTTTGAGAGAGCCTTTCCCTTCAGCTTCCCACCATAACAGACAAAGAGCTGGTCTGAGGTCCTGAAACACTGCGTCCTGTCTACATAAGCGCGGAGAGCGCGTACTGGACAGAGCAGTGCCAAGGCTGGGTCTGCCTCCTCCGAGGGCAGCGCTTGCAGGTTCACCACCTGGTCCCGGAAGGGAGTGGTAGGAACCTTGGGCACATATCCAGGCCGGGGTCTCAGGATCACGTGAGAACCAGCCGGCCCGAACTCTAGGCACGCTTCGTCAACGGAGAATGCGTGCAGGTCCCCGACCCTCTTGAGAGAGGCCAATGCAATCAGGAGCGCTGTCTTCATTGACAGGAACTTAAGCTCCACTGATTGCAAAGGCTCAAAGAGAGCACTCCGCAGGGCACTTAAGACCACTGAGAGGTCCCAAGAGGGAACGAGAGGAGAGCGAGGAGGATTCAGTCTCCACGCCCCCCTCAGGAACCTGACGATCAGGTCGTGCTTCCCTATGGACTTACCTTCCACTAAGTCGTGGTGAGCGGCAATAGCGGCAACATAAACTTTGAGGGTGGAGGGAGACAGCCTTCGCTCCAACCCATCTTGAAGGAAGGAAAGCACGAAACTGATCGAACAACTCCGGGGGTCTTCTCGGCGAGAAGAGCACCAATTGACGAAGAGGTTCCACTTCAACGCGTAGGCATGTCTCGTGGACGACGCTCTAGCGGAAGTGATGGTAGCCACCACCGCAGGTGGTAGGGTACTCAAACCTGTCTCGTCCCGTCGAGGAGCCACACGTGGAGGTTCCAGAGATCGGGACGAGGGTGCCATAGAGTGCCCCGTCCCTGAGAAAGGAGGTTCTTCCTCAGAGGAATTGGCCAAGGAGGTGCTGTCGCGAGGAGCACTAGTTCGGAGAACCAAGTCCGGGTGGGCCAGTACGGCGCAACCAGAAGGGCTTCCTCCTAGTCCTCCCTGACCTTGCGCAGGAGCTGCGCAAGAAGGCTCACTGGGGGAAACGCATACTTGCGGCCCCGCGGCCAGCTGTGCGCCAGTGCATCCGTGCCGAGCGTGCCCTCGGTCAGAGAATAAAACTGGGCGCAATGGGATGAGTCCCGGGAGGCAAACAGATCTATCTGTGCGTCGCCAAACTGGTCCCAAATCAGCTGGACCGACTGGGGATGGAGTCGCCATTCTCCAGGGAGGGGCTGAAGCCTTGACAGCTCGTCGGCAGCACGGTTCAGGGCTCCGGGAATGTAAATAGCACGAAGGGACCTCAGATGCTTATGACTCCATAGGAGGAGGTGGCGAGCGAGTTGCGACATACGGCGGGAGCGTAGACCACCTTGATGGTTGATGTACGCTACTGTGGCGGTATTGTCTGATCGGACTAGTACGTGTTGACCCATGAGCAGCGCTCGGAAACGGTGCAGAGCAAGGCGTACTGCCAGCAACTCGAGGCAATTGACATGCCATAGGCGCTGGGGTCCTGTCCAGGAGCCCGCGGCAGCATGACCATTGCACATGGCGCCCCAGCCCGTGGTGGAGGCATCTGTTGAGACAACAACATGCCTCGACACTCGTCTCAGGGGGACACCAGCCCTGAGAAAACTGAGGTTCAACCACGGGGTGAAGGTCTGACGGCAGCTCGAAGTCACTGGAACTCGGAGCTTGCCTTGTTGCCATGCCCACCTCGGGACTCGGTCGCGTAGCCAAAGCTGAAGCGGTCTCATATGAAGCAATCCGAGCGGCGTGACCGCGGCTGCAGATGCCATATGCCCCAGGAGCCTCTGAAAAAGTTTCAGTGGAACCGCTTTCTTGCCCTGTATTTGTCTCAGACAAGTCAGCAGTGACTGCGCGCGCTCGCTCGTAAGCTGCGCGGACATGGCGACCGAGTCGATGTCCATACCGAGAAAAGAGATCCTCTGCACGGGGCAAAGTTTGCTCTTCTCCCAGTTGACCCGAAGGCCCAGACGGGCTAGGTGCCGGAGCACAAGGTCCCTGTGTTCGCAAACCTGGTCTCGAGAGTGAGCTATAATCAGCCAGTCGTCGAGATAGTTCAGGATGCGAACCCCGTGAACCCGAAGGGGAACAAGGGCTGCCTCGACGACCTTCGTGAAGACGCGAGGAGACAGGGCTAGCGATTCTGGAGAACCGCGTACTGATATGCCTGTCCCTCGAAAGCAAACCGGAGGAACGGTCTGTGACGAGGGAGAATTGAGACATGAAAGTAGGCGTCCTTCAGGTCGATCGCTGCAAACCAATCCTGCACACACTCGCAAATGCGTTTGGCGGTGAGCATTTTGAACGGCATCCTGTAAAGGGAGCGATTCAATACTCGCAGGTCCAGGATTGGTCGTAACCCACCGGTTTTCTTGGGGACAATGAAGTGAGGGCTGTAGAAGCCGGACCTCATCTCGGCTGGAGGGACAGTCTCGATTGCACCCTTCGCCAGCAGAGTGGCAATCTCTGCTCGCATGACCGGGGCGTTGCCACCAACCAAAGTGGAGCGGACTCCCCTGTATCGGGGAGGAGACCGTGCGAACTGAATCGCATAGCCGAACCGGATGGTGCGGGCGACCCAGCGGGACAGTTGGGGAAGCTCTAGCCAGGCTTCTAGGAACTGCACCAGCGGGGTCATGCGGACCACCGGCGTCCCCCCGGAGGGGCAGCGAAGCGGAGTAACTGGCCCAGACGTGGACGACATAGCGATCCGGTGTGGGGGCGCAGTTAAACTCCGCGCCCTGACAGAGGAGGCCAGGGAAGGACCAGCGTTCCACGGGGGCCTGCTCTGCCAGGGGTCTGGCGACAGAGTGGGACAGGGACGAAACGGCCCGTGGGCGGCACGCCGTGTCAACCGACTCTGGGACAGAGGGGGACGAGGAGAGCACGGCTGGTGGGCGGCGCTCTGTGTCGTCCGAGAACTCTGTGTGCTCAGGGGTGAGAGGTTTGTTTCTGTCTTTAACCACATTAGGGTGCTGCCCACCCGTGGGTGAGCAGCGGGGAGTGGAGAACAAAAGATTCTCCCCCGGCCCTCCACCGGGGGAAGGAGTGGCCCTGCTACCATCTCCTGAGAAACAAACTTCATCCCTGAGCAGCCCGTCTCAGGAGCGCCGCTTCGCCCGGCGCTTGGCGGGGGGCGGGGCTGGAGAGGGCTGGGGCGCCTTCCTGCGGCTTCCTCCTCGCGTCGGCCTGGGTGAAGGCTGCTGCTTTGGCCTAGCGGGAGGGGCGGGAGCTTTAGGAGGGCGCCCTCGGCGGGAAACAGGCTGAGGCGTCTGCCCGACCGACGACGAGGCAGCAGCAGGTCGGCGGGGCAGAATATGTTTGATAGCCTCAGTCTGTTTCTGTGCAGTTGAGAACTGTTGGGCAAAATCCTCAACTGCGCCGCCGAAGAGGCCGGCCTGGGACAGGGGCGCATCGAGCAGACGAGTCCGCTCGGAATCCCGCATGTCAGCCAGGTTCAGCCACAGGTGTCTCTCCTGGACCACCGCGGTGGACATCACCAAACCCAGGGAGCGCGCGGCTACCTTCGTCGCCCGGAGAGCGAGGTCGGTTGCGGCACGCAGCTCATTGAAGAGCCCTGGGTCTGTCCTGCCCTCGTGCATGTTTCTGAGCATCTGGGCCTGGTAGACCTGCAGAGTGGCCATAGTATGCAGAGAGGTAGCCGCCTGTCCCGCCGCTCTGTAAGACTTCGCCGCCATAGACAACGAAAATCTACAGGCCTTGGATGGATGCTTAGGCTCGCCCCGAGAAGAAGCACTCTGAGGACACAGTTGCATCGCAATAGAGCGTTCAACCGGGGGAAGCCCAGTGTACCCACGGGCGGCCGCCTCATCGAGGGGAGGAAATGCGGATGGGATCAGCGAGCGGTCCCGGGAAGACAGGGGGGTCTTCCAGGACTTCGAGATCTCATCATGCACATCCGGGAAGAATGGTATTGGGGTTTGCCGTGGACCACGGGGGTCGGCAGCCTTACCCAAAAACCAATCGTCCAGCCGCGAGCGCTCGGGACAGGGTGGAGGCCTCCACTCTAAACCAATGCTCGCGGCTGCCCGGGAAAGCATGGCCGTCATTTCCGGATCCGATTCAGGCACAGCCGTATGCACACCGGAAGGTGGCAGCTGCGCTGAATCTTCACTTCCGGAAGAATCAAGCCCACCTTGTGATGCTGCTACAGACATGGCATCTTCCTCTGTAGCTTCAACCGAAACCCGCGGGGCACCCGAAGGTAGACCCGCGGGAATCGGAGGCTCACTAGCGGGCACCGTCACTGAAGGGGGGGCTGGGGTCGCGGACACATAGTCGGCGCCTGGTTCCAGACCGTTACCCTCAGGTCACCCTGGCCACCAGCCGAAGTAGCACTCCTCGGGGGAGCATTAGATCGGGGTGTGGATGAGGGGACTCTCACTCTTGCGAGTTCATTGAGTCTCGACCTTAGTGACGCGATGGTCATGTTCCCACAGAGAGAACATGACTCATCCACGAGCGCTGCTCTAGCGTGATCCATGCCCAAACACACTAGGCAGCGCTCGTGCCCATCAGAGTCAGACACATATCTGCCGCAACCAGAAGTGCACGGGCGAGGCATCTTTAAAAAGACGTGCCGCGTGCAAGCTCTTTTGTGAGAGAGAGAAACACTCTGATGTCGAGGCGCCCGGGGAGACACGCACTCTCTGGCAAAACCACTGCACAGATCAGCAGGAAGCGCGCGCTCGCTGGAAATCGCCCACAAACACCAACACCAGAGGAACTCGTTTGTAAAAAGCTGACAATTTCAGAGATGGCTTGTGGAGTGAAGAGATGCTCTTGGCTCCGAAGCGAAAACATAACTGCATGTTGCTAGCGTCCTCCTTTTATACCCACAAGGTGGGGCGGAGTTACGTCATGCAAATTCCGCAGACCCATGGCATTTCTTTGCCATTGGCTCGTTTTGTAATACTCGAAGCTGATAGGCTTTCTAAGCGAAACCCCATTCGTCATCATCCGACGTAACTCGGAGTGACAACGAAAGGGAACCTTAATTTTTACGTTTGAATCAAATTTTGTCAACAGTACAATATTACAAAATAGAATACAAATCCTTGACATTGTGAACAGAACATAAAAATAAAAACGTTTAAATGATCCCTAAAACCTAAACAATGCCTCCATAATTGTACATTTCAAGACTTAGCTCTACGTAAGCTATAGGAAAACCATCCATGAGCAAGTTGTCATGTTTAACAGGGAAGCTTTGGGCTGAGAATGTCATTTACTAATCAATTATTCAGAATGTCTCAGATGGGAAGGTGGTAACAAAGGGAAATCAATGCTGGGAAATTGCTAGTGAATCAATGGTGAAGATTTTTTTCTCCATGGCCTCACATTTTTCCCTCTGATCTGTCTGTGGTTTACTGGTAGCTGACAAAACGCCATGGTACATTATTAATAGTGTCTTTGCTTACCTATGAATCTCTCTCCTGTGAAAACAGAATCTTATTAAACCTTATTTGGTACCTCATAGGGTCAAAGTGTCACATAAAGATAGTGTGGATGGACAGAGCACGCTAAAAAAATTCAGACAGTTCCTGTCTGCAAAGAATTTAGATGGACTACAGCAGTGTGTGGGATCTATAACATGCCTACTAAAACTTCTTAACAAATTAGTCCATTTGACTTCCACCCAGATGAGGACCCCTTACTGTCTGTCATCTGTGTAATTTCTGTCCAATTTGTGTTATGCCCTTCAAATTAATCATCATTGCACAAAAGTAAAGAGAGAACAGTGAAATGATACGATTGTGAAACAGAGAGAGAGATAGAGAGAGAGATGGCTGTCATCCTGGCTCTCAGGTAAATAATAAGGGATTAGGGTGCAGGTGAAAGAATTTTGAGTATGATGATGACAGATGATACGGAGCGGGGCTGAGGAGGCCTCTCACAGAGACACACGCCTGACTCAAGGGTAGTTCCCTCATTAAGACAGCGATGCAAAAAAAAAAACGTTTTTAGCATTTTTTGTAAACGTTATAGAGCTACAGTATAAAACATGTATAGTTTTTCACAAGTTTCACAAATGTATATTTGTGTTGTATATTGTATATGCAAAGCCTTACTCAAAACTTTAAACCAGAAGGAACTAGGACTAGTATTAACAAAAATAAATAAATAAATATATATGAATGAATCCAGGCTTGGTGAGCACAAGAAATATAATAATAATAATAAAAACATTAAAAGTCTTACAGACCCCAAACTTTTGAATTATTGCATGTGTGTGTGTGTGTGTGTGTATATATATATATATATATATATATATATATATATATATATATATATATATATATATATATATATATATATATATATATATATATAATTGTTTATGTATATAAATAAACAAGAAAAATCCCTGACTTTCGAACGATAGTGTATGTATAAGGATAGTGTATATGTAATGTTATTTTGGACCACAAGGTGTTAAGAATAATATTGACTACTTTGTTCCTTAATTTAATATGATTATGATTATGACTATGACTATGATTATAAGACTAGAATCCATGTGATATGCAAATGACATGAAGAGACATGCAAGTTTCAGTTTAAAAGCAGAAAACTTAATTTTCAGCTCAGCATATGATGCCATGATGCCGTTCTGACACATCCGATGTCACAATGGTCGATATTTAAGTAAAAATGTGCTTTAATAACATTTCTTTGAATATTATTCTCTCAATGTTGCCTTGAACAGAAACAAGCATGAAAAACAACCTTGATATTTCGAAGCGAAGATCTAAATGATCTGATGAGCAAATTTGATTGAAGCATAGCTTTTTAATCATCAGTAAACGCACAAGAGAGAAGACAATATCTTCCCAATCCACACTATCTGACTCTTATGCGTGACAACGTAGCATCCTCTTCATAACTGTTTTCATATGCATGTGTGTTTGTATGCGTACTGTCTTTATGTATATCTGGGGAGTAACCCTCAGTGTCATACTCCGTCCTGTGGGTCGACGCTTGTCTCAGGTGTCTTCCCTGACCTCCTTCATTGTCCGGCTCTAGAATAGAGTCTTTTGTCTACTGTTTTCTGTAGGTCATTGTGAGAAGCGCTTCTTAGTGTCTGCCATAATTTGGCCAGTTACCCGATCTGGGATGACTCCACCACCACGCCATTCATCTCATCATGGGACAGTGAGCAGGCAGTATCGGCCCTCTTAAATGCACCCAAGGGAGAGCTTGTAAAACTTTGTTGCTTAAATATTTAAATGGAAGTAATAGATGTCTAAAGGGCCGCACCAAGAGTTATAATATGACCCGAGAAGCAATTGTTATCAAGAGGAATTTAAAGAGACCATCTACAAATGAGCGGAAGGAACCATCTTATCTGAGGAGAGGACAGACGAGGGTGGAAGATTTGGAAAGAAAGAAAGAAAGAAAGAAAGCAAGAAAGCAAGATAGCAAGAAAGATAACTGGATGAAAACACAATAGAATAAAATACAGTCTGGGAACAGCTTAAATTTCTCAAAGACAAATAAAAGAGTTTAAAAATCATGAGGAGCTACAGGAATAGACAAACATTGATTTTCTCTCAGACAGAAAGAGATAGTTCATCTAAAAAAGGAAAAATCATTTCTTCACCCTCATGTCCTTCCAAACCTGTATGACTTTCTTTATTCCGTGGAACATAAAATAATATTATTTAGAAAAATGTTTTTGCCCATACAATTGAAGTAAATGTAAATCCAAAACAACATCTGACCCATTTGACTTACACAGACAAAAAACATGTTTTTTCTTCATGTATTTACAGAGGAAAGAAAGCCAAACAGGGGTGCTTTTCCCCTGCTTAACTCACTGCTTAACTATAGTACGATGCATCGTTAAAGAAATCAACTAGCTAGTCGCGACTGTTTCCCGAAACCGCTTTGTTGCAAATTTGTCTTTAAACCACGTTAGTTAATAATGTCACGCAAGTGGTGGAGTAATAGCTTCTTAGTATCCCGTTTTGAGATCTTTTCTTTTCCAGATTGTTTGCTATAAATTACGGGGCAAGGCATCTGAGGGCTAATTCTCATTTGTCTCAGTATTTTCTTTATTTCCAGATTCAATCTTATGTAACTAGTACGCAAATGCGCACTCTTCAAAAACGGCACTTTAAATCTCTTGACGAACTTTAAGACCTATTTGACATTTGTATTCGGAATAAATGATATAGATTGTACTGAATGTCAGCTTGCTTATTTTGACAGGGAACATGCAGACAGCGTATGCTTTCCATTGGGACGAATGAAGTCTGGTTCCCCGTCAGTGTCACACAAACCACCACAGCATGCACACAGTCTGCTCTGATCCAGAGACATGATAGCACAGAGAGGATCATATGCCCGAATCGGTGCATACCAGTATCGGACCCAGTTGAATCATGTGCAGAATGCTGTATTAAGCGATATGGAATAGATTATTAGAGGAGCTGTTCGATATCTCCTGCCCTGTCTTGTTTCAGTGGAAATTACGCAGTGGGCCTTTAAGTCCACATGTCATGCAAACAAGACACTCTGCTTCTAACCACAGGTCAAGAGCTGTCCTTCCAACCACACAACTTTGTGATACTGTTCGCGAATGTTCATTGGAACTGGTTTCGGGAAACACTGACTCGTCGAACTATGCTGAAAACGACGGAACTTACAAAAGCTGGCTTAACAATGCTTTTGGGAAATGCACTCCTGCCTGAATTGGAACAACATGAGGGCGAGTAAACGGTGACCAAATTAAATTCCATTCTCCATTTCACGGGCGCACTGATCAGCATGTCTCGGTGTCATCACACTTCAGTGAGCACTTTAAAGTGGTTACCCTCACACACACACACACACACACACACACACACACACACACACACACACACACACACACACACACACACACACACACACACACACACACAAACACGCACGCACGCACGCACGCACGCACGCACGCATGCTCGCACGCACGCACGCACACACACACACACACACACACACAAGTTCAAACATGTACATTTGATACATAAGAACATGCAGAGGCCATAACCCGTTGCTTTTCAACAATACTGTCTGAGACAGTCCGACTCAGGGTCAGATCTATATAAACATTACTGATACACATGCTCACAAAAGCTCCTTTTATCTCTTTTATCTTGAGCCCTTGTAATTAAGACATACAACACAAAAAGAGAGCAGAAAATTAATGTGTCCTTTCTTCCCCCCATGGTACACGAAGCAGTTCAAGGCAGAACTTTTAATAATTTGCAGATTTTTAAAAAAAAAAATTCTTTCTCAACCTCCCCCCTCTTTCGCTCTATAGTTCGGATCACAGTGATGCACAGAGACAGAAATATCAGAGGATCGGTTTTCCAACACGGCACACCCCAGTGAGTGAGCTGCTGCGGATCAAAGGTTCCCGAACCACCCCCTCATGCCTACCGCAGTGCATCCCTGACAGGCCTGGACAAAGTGCGCCCATTGTGCGGGCAGTACCAGTCAGAGCTAATGGACAGTGACCAGAGACTCCCCCTCGGTGGGGCTGAGGCGGGATCGCTTGCCTGCTAGCGTGGCAGAGATGCACATTCCTCCTCTTCATGAGCCTGTATCATCGAACTGTGGTCTTGTCATCCAGAAAGGCTTCACAATCAAAGGGTTTTCTGATGAGCACCATTTGCATTGAAGACCTACGGGAGTCTCTTGTATAATGTGCTATAAACGTCAGAGAATTAAGCAAATCACATGAGCAAATGTGCTGTTATATCAGCAGAACTGATTCAGCCACAGAGCATGATATTGCTTTTATATAACAGGTTTACTACAATATAAAAGTTGTGGGTCAGTGAGACTTGTATCTTGCAAGGATCCATTATATTGAATCAAATGACACTAAAGAGACATTTATATTACAAATGATTTCTATAATGGTGTTCTTTTGAAATTTCTATTTATCCAAGAATTTGGATATTTCCAATTTCTATTTACATCCTAAAAAAGGTGTATCACAGTTTTCACAAAAATATTAAGCAGCACAACTGTTTTCAACATTATTAATAATAAGAAATGTTTCTTGAGCACCAAATCAGCATATTAGAATGATTTCTTAAGGATCATGTGACATGGAGAAATGATTCTGAAAATTCAGCTTTGCCATCACATTAAATAACATTTAAAAATACATTAAAAAAGAAAACAATCAGTTATTTTAAATTGTAATAATATTTATTTTTACTGTATTTTTGATCAAATAAATGCAGCCTTGGTGAGCATAAGAGATTACATTTTAAAAAAAACATCTTACCGACTGACCCCAAACTTTTGATTGGTTGTAAGAATCTTTCTTTCTTTCTGGAGTTTCTCCTTGCCACAGTCACCTCTATCTTGCTCACTGGAGGTTGTAAAACAACATTCTCTGTAAAGCTGTTTTGGAATGATATTTAATGTGAAAAGTACACAAACACAAACAAATTTGAATTGAATTAAAAATGTTTCTCTTTAGGTTCATACTGGATCGAGAGGGAAAAAAAACATACGCTGTCAACTAAATACAAAGTAACTATTTTCCAGATAATATTTTTTAATAATGAAATAGTTTAATTATTATCATTATCATTATTATTATTATTATTATTCATTTTATACAAGTATACCAGGGTTTCCCTGACCGGGGTTTGCGAGTTGATGCAAATCTAATAAATTAATTATAAAAATGCAAAATTAAATTAATTAATTTTAAAATAAACAATCAAAATAAAACACTAACTAAAAAAAAGGTGAAATATTTTATTTGTTAACCTGTAAACCATGTGACCATTAACTGATATCAGAGAACAGTGAACTTGTGAATAAGTTGTTCAATTATTAAAATATTAACTTAAAATTTCAGTTTTTTTTTTAAGGAAATATTTTATTTCAAATGGATTTGGTTTAAAAAAAAGTATCAGGAAATAGGGTCTTTATACATGAAAATATATAGTTGCCCCACCTAAAGTTTGGAACTTCCTGATGTGAACAGTGCAGAATAAAATCAGTTGTATATCAGTTCTTTTGGAACACCACTCAGCCAATCAGATTTGAGAACCTGAACTAACCATTTTATAACATGCTACAAACAACTGCTTGAGGATCTACTATTTGACTGAGGGAATCGATTGCTAAACATCTTGCTTAAATCCGCTGTACATCAAGATACAGGAAGAGAACGGCAGACTATGGCAAAAATTTCATCTGTCCCCCTCTCTCCTCTTTTGGGATTCTGCTGAAGCAGCAGCGTACAGGATTTGGTTTTCATCAAACCAGAAAACCTCTTTTTTCTTCTCAGAGAAGCCACATCCGTTCCTGTTCCTCTTTAAATGCTCCGTGCTATTCCAGGGTATTTTGTGATGAGAGCTCTGATAACTATTAAAACAAACAGACGTTGAGAACACTTTTGTCACAGTAAACAAATCCTCACTGAAAACGCAGGCTTTGTAAAATGTGCTACAAATGCCTGAGAATGAACCAAATCACATGAGCAAATGTGCTGTTGTACTGAACATCAGCAGAACTGTGATTCGCACAATCACATGTAATATCTCTTTCATATATTTGATATACACTACTCTTCAAAAGTTTGGGGTCAGTAAGATTACATTTTTTTTTTAAATAATTTATGTTTGTTAAGCAAAGATGCATTCAATTGATCAAACACGACAGGGACATTTATTTAACGTTACAAAAGATTTAACTAACAATTTACAATAAGGCTCCATTAGTTAACATTAGTTAATTAACAAAAATAACAAACTAACAATGAAAAAATACTTCTTAAGCATTTATGAATCCTAATTAATGTTAATTTCATTATTATTAAAATAAAAAATTTAATCTATTAAATTATTCAATAGACCTCAGCTAACATGAACTAGCAACGAACAGAACAAAGATTAATACATATTGTAACAAATGAATTGCTCATTGTAGTTACAGTTAGTTAACGTAATGCATTAACTAATGTTAACTAATGGAACCTTATTGTACCAATATTTCTGTTTCAAATAAATGCTTAAGTAATTAATACTTTTATTCAGCTTTTTATAATAATTGTTTTATTCATGAGCACCAAATCAGCATATTAGAATGATTTCTGAAGGATCATGTGACGCTGAAGACTGGAGTAATGGTGCTGAAAATTCAGCTTTGCCATCACAGGGATAAATTCCTTTTTAAAATATTATACCAGGGTTTCCCAAACTGGGATTTGCTAGTCAACGAAAAGCTAATAATTACCCAAATTACTTGATCTGCTTTACTGAATATCAGCAGAACTGTGTTTCGTCAGTGAACACAAGGCCAGATTGATATTCTCTACCTTTTGAAAGTTTGGGGTCAATAAGAGTTTTCTTTCTTTAAATAAATTAATACTTCTATTCAGCAAGGATGCATTTCAATAGTGACAATAAAGACATTCTAATGTAAATCCTTTTTTCTTCTCTCCATTCAGAGAAGCCACATCCGCTCCTGTTTCTCTTTAAATGCTCAGTGCTATTCCAGAGTATGAGAGCTCTGATAACTATTAAAACAAACAGACACTAAGAACACTTTCGTCTCAGTAAACAAATCCTCACTGAAAACGCAGGCGTTTCGAGGGCCTACCAAAATCTGCACCGTTTGCTGTCTGTTGTCCTGTCTACCCCATCCCCACTCCCTGTAGTGATTCATGCTGTTTTTCTCTCACAGACAGACAGTGCCTCTCCTGATATGCTGATATGAGATGTGTGTCTGGCCCTAGAGTAGAGCCCGCGACCTTGCTCTGAACTCTGCGTGCACCGCTCCTCGGTCTGAACTTTCCTCACAAAGGCGCACATTATTACTCCTGCTCCCCGAGCTTCATCCATGGAAACTCTGGGAATAAAACCTGGCATGAGGCAAGCCGAGACGCAGATGAGACTACAACGAGGGGGGCGATGCGCGGTCCAACTTTCGTTGAACCTACTCACACATACGAGACACCAAAAGCACGAGGGGGTCAAGAATGTGCATCAAATAGGCCTCCTGTGGTACCATGTCCCCACCTAAATCTTGAGGCTCCTCAGACTCCCACAAACCCTGCACCCTGCCAGCCCTCTCTGCCCCGAAGGGTCCTCCAGACCCCTCTCAGGAATTTTGCATGGGGATCGGACCAGGCCCGCAGCTGGGAGGGGGATTTATGCCCTCGGTTCATTCTCCTTTGTCCGGACTGGGATCCCGTGGAGCACTGTGCCTGCCTTTTTGATTCTCCAAATCAGTGCTTGTTTTCTCAGCCAAGGTCAGAGGTTAAAGCATTGTTAGTCTACTGTAGGGCATATTAGGAATTCCAGGATGGTAGTATAGACCAGCAACTATAATCAAATCAAATCAAGTCACCTTTTTTGGTAACACTTTACAATAAGGTCCAATTAGTTAACTAACATTAAATGACAATGAGCAATACATTTGTTACAGTATATATTAATGTTTGTTAATGTTAGTTAATAAAAACACAACTGTTCATTGTTGGATGTATCCTGTAGATTATTTAATTAAAAGACTATTTCCTTGCATTCTTTGTCTTCATGCGCTCTTTATATAGCCACCCGAGACAGAAGACCTGACTCAAACAAGAACTTAATTTTGAGGCATTATCTTTCTCCCCTTTTGATTGTTTTCCCCCTCATGGACTCCCCTCAACTACTCAGCTTGGAGAAGAGGGGTTGTCCACTGGAAGACCATACCCTGGACTTTATCAACCTGGCGTGCAAGACTCGCTATCCAGACCAAGGCACACCTCCCAGTTGACGAACCAAGGGAACTATTTGCCGCATTTGTGGACTGGGTGCTGGTATTTACCATACCCGGCCGAAGAGTATGCATTGCCAGCCCCACTTCATGCCCAGCGACCAGCCAGCCACCATCCACAATTGTGATGCAGATTACGCATGATCCCACGGTCCCACCACAGACGGAATGACGAGCCTGCCATGAGAAGCCAGAGCCAAAACCTCCCAGAGAGTCTGTCTGTGTGTGCCAGCTACATCGACCGTTCCTGTGGGGCTGCTTGTGGAGTTCAAGGGCATGGAGTGGAGCCCCGCAACACTGAAGTTGAGGAAATGCTGGATCAGGTCTCTGTGGACCTTCATGGCATGGATGAGTTTAAAGAGGATGCTTCTCTGCATGGTCTCTGGTCCCGCCCAGCCCCAGTTCTCCTATATCTCTGTTGGTTCCATCCAGTTCCGAGTCTCCAGAGTCCCCACCAAGCCTCCCTCTCCCATCTCCTCTCCCAAAGCCCCGCTTTCGCTCATCCCCTCCAGCTCCCCTACTCATCCATTCACCTAGGAGCATAGGAGCTTGCAATCACCATCCATTCCACCTGGGACTCCTCCGTCTCCATCAGTCGTCGCCATGGTATCGTCAAGGGATTCTCCACCACGGCTCCTCCCTCCCTTTTGACGCCACCGTGAGCATATTTCCTGGCTGACCTCTGGTTCATCATCTGGCTCAGACACTCATATCACATATATGCTGTTTTGAGTTATTTTTTGTGTGTGTTTTAGTTCTGTTCCTTTGTGCCCCGTAATTTGACTCAGTTTCCTTGCGTGTTTGATTAATGAACCAGTTCACGTGTCTTTCGTTAATTACTTCATTTAGTCTGTGTATATATTCCCTGTTTTATTTAGTTCTTGGTCCTGTCTCATCTTCATGTAGTGGATGTCTTACCCCATGTTTCTGCCTTGTCTCCTGTGGAATATTTAATTAAAAGACTATTTCCTTGCATTCTTAATCTTTGTGCGCTCTATGGGCATATTCAAAAAACATTTTGGTACCCTTGGAGGGCCCTTTGGGAAGGGGTCGCCATTTGTAGGGGTGTTCCAAACGAAAGTGAAAAACTGGATCCCTTCACAAAGGGCCCTTCCACAAGGCTGTTAGCGAAGGTTATATGCAAGGTCACATCAAGGAATTTTATCATTTAATTTTATCATTTATGGTCATGTGACCCATTAAATACTCGTGGTTCATTTTAAAGCTAGATGGTGGGAGAGTTCGAGTTAACTTACAAACAGTTTTGTTTGTGATATATTTCACACATTTTTGTCATGTTATGTTTAAATAAGTTTCATAGGTAAGAAATTTGTTAGTTAATGCAGGGTCCAAAGATAAGACGGCAAGTTTTAAACTTATACATATATAACGCATATTTTAAAACCTTTTTTTTGTATAAAATGTATATATATTGATTTGCAAAAGTTATGTTAACAGCAAAAATAATACATTTCTGTCGTAAGAACAGCTATTCAGCTGATGGACACCGTGCTGCATTGTCATGGGAACATCCCAGGTGAAAATAATGATGAAATTACATAGTCTTTTGTTGCTCCCTTCGCCAAGTGCTTTCCAAACGGCTACATGATGGCAAACACGTGTCCTTCTCCATCCAAAGTCCCCACATCAAGGGCTCTGCCCTTCGAAGGGGGTAGGGCTTAGGGATACTCAATTCCTTACAAATTGGAGAAAATAACAGCATTTTAAAATCATAAACTGGAACAATTTTCTTTGTGCTGGAAAAAATGGACCAAATATGCAACATCTCAAAGACCTGATTTTATTAGTTAATATCCAGAATGCTCAGAAAAACTACTCCCTACATGTACATAGTTCTTTTTCTCTTTTTTGTTGTTGTTTTGTTATATACAAAATAATTTGGCCCTATTTCAGCCACCCGTCACAAGACAACTGTATAGTGTTAACCCTTTATTTACAGTATGTAGCGCTTTATACAGTATATAATACAGATTGTTTCAAAGCAGCCTTACAGTAATAAACAGGGGAAAAAAAAATCAGTAAAACAGTTCTCAAAAAGACAAGAGAGTCATTATTCAGCTCAGTCAGTTCAGTGTTGGTTCAGTTCAGTTCAATAACTGTGTAAAGTTAATTATTAAACAAGCTCAATTTAGCTATAGCAGCTCTACTGCAGCCAAAGTGTTGTTATTCAGCTTGAGTCAAGGTTGATTCATTTTGGCTAATAACAGTGTCGAATGTCGATGTTGCAAAAATGTTAATCATGAAATTAATTCGATTCAGCTATAAGCAGAAAGACAATAGTGTGATCATCCAGCTCAACTCAATTGAAGTTTTGTCCTGATCTTATATTGATGTCAATGCAGTCAAACCGTTAATATCACTGAATACTATGGGCAAACCCAGCACTTGTGCCAGTGCAAACCTACTTTTGGAATTAAAAAGGGATTATCTAAAGACATGTAGCGAAAAATTAGTGCTGAAAAGGCGTGGACAGGGTTAATTTTGTGGCTGACCTTATTGCATGCATTTGTAGGAGTTTCCCTTTCACAACATTTATGGGAGGAGTCTGAGAGCATTTAAACAATCATGCAAGGTGATTTACAACGGTTTGCACTAGTAAATTTTTTGGTATTTACGCCATTTTTTAACACGCCCCAAAAAAGCATGTCTTAAACCAGACCCTAATTTAATAAATCTGGTTTTAAGTGTCTATCAAACCCCATCTAAGCAAGCCAAAGGTGACACTGACATGGACTAGGAGAAGGACAAGACAACGATGAGAAGAACCATTTTAAACCAAAACACATTTGAGCACTGTTCTCAGGAATGATCGTGGACGTAGTGTAATATCGTGTAGAATATGAAAGCAGTGATTTGAGGCATAACTCAGGTTAGCGAGCGAGTGGATGGGTCTCCAGAGGGGTCATGCCTGATAATGATGAGTTTTATGGCCTTTTGATTGAAGGCAAGCTTCTCTTAATAGCATTAATTTTAACTCACACTCATCCTTCCCTATTATGTTGCTGTTGGACATTGACGAGCATTTATGATTACACCTAATAAAATTACAAACACAAATTAGATTACTTCATTTTGCAGTCAAACAGTGCAAACAGCCCTCAGTAAAATTCTGAATCATTAACGTATCAGTCACTGAATACAATAGTGTGCATCTGCAGAAGAAAATCACTGAAAGCACAATCAATACTCTTACCATAATTATCATTTGGTTGTTTGGAAAAATCGCTAGACATCAATAAACTCTAAATAATGTCAGCAACCCTATTATATGGCAATACATTTTAAATAATGTCAGCAAAGCTATTATGATTTCAAACTAGTTAATGGGATATATGAAAAGAGAGGAAATAAAAATCTAAATCATATGTATTGTTCTTTTTCTAAATAAGGGACTGATGTGTATTGTTTATGTTAATGCTGTTGGATTTTGGTAAAAAAAAAAAAAGTAAATAAAATTAAATAATGAAATAAAAAAAAGATAAAATAAAACAAAAATATAACTGTGTCATAAACGTTACCCATCTACATATATCTATGTACCAAAGTCTCTCCTCTTGTTAACTGTAGTTCACAGGCTGAAATGTAGGGGGCAGTATTGAACTGAGAGAAGTTTTATTTTCATATGGTGTCTGAGCTGCTGTGGATTGGTTTCTTCTCTCTGCAGCTACAACAGTGACATAACATGGACTTCTACAGGTTGAACAGTTTTTTGCTAAAACACTGCCATATTAAGGCAGGAACCACAACTTGTGCTGCTCTGAATCACATAGTAAAATAAGCCACAGATACTGTTATTTGAAGTTGATCATCATGCCAAGAATTAATGTCATGAGTAGAAAACCTCCCTGACATTAAATGTAATAATTAAGATTGAAAGAGTTTACTTTGGGAGTCTTTCTGACGTGCATTGCCGGCTATTATGGTGTTGATTTATGTCTTCTAATTTGTTAGTCATCTAAACCACATAGACATGTGAGTACTTGCACAGCAGGTCAACACAAACATAGAATTCATATTGACAACACTTCATAAAGTCTAATGGTGCAATCACATAGACTTCATAAACAGAATATGCTTTGGAGCAGTTGTTAAATATTCAATGATATGAGTTTCAGATGTGTGTTTATTTGGGTATAATGCAGTAGTTAGAAACAATCAAAATGATCTCTCCTTGGCAATCACAGAATGTGATGTAGATTGAGAGACAGCAGGATCACAAGGTGTTTTCAGTCGCTCATATATGCCACATTAGTCTATAGTATGTGGCAGGTTGTTGATAGTTTGGGACACATGCAGTGCTCCAAGTAACTCAGCCCGACTAGCTCTGACTGGGGAATGATTTAATCATATCTGGTCCAATTATTGTAAAGTCCCGACTGGGGTCTGAACTCCCACCACTTCTGCTAACACCATTCATAGAAGTCTGACCATGTAATTCAATACAGTATTTTAATAGGAGAGACATGTTAAATTAATTTAGCCATGTGAAATAGTAAGGAACACTGTTTTGGTCTCCCAACATGTCTGGATTTTTAAAGATTACGTTAAGCGTAAAAAGGTCTGATTATACTGAAAATTATTTTTTAAAAGTAGCAAACTGGTATAAAGCTTATTAATGCACATTGTGCCAATTGTGTAGAAATGTTATTTTTTGTTCCTGTAATGTTTGGAACCTTTCCTGAAAAAAAATATTTATGTTCTTCTCTCTTCTATATATATATACACACACACACACACACACACACACATACAAACAAATTACAAGGATTATTTTGTTTATTCTTAAAAAGATTTCATTATGCTAAAAATTACTGAATTATTCAAAAAGTTATATCTTAGCACTGAATATATCTGAAAGCCCTTTGTATCAATTTTGGACAAAAACAATGACTGTTCTTATAATAATAATTGGGATACATCTTAATAATTGTTTATTTTTCTGTAAAATTTATAATTTTATGTTTTGCTTATTGTTTCCCCCTCAATTATTGTTGTCCTCCTTGTGATGTATACTTTTATTTTATTTGAGCTAAAGACCATAAATAAACAATATAGATATAATTCTAAATGACTGATGTCTATTTTTTGCAAATGCTTCAGTACAGCAACTTATACATATCCAGTATCAATCATTCCTCCTATATCCGAAATATCTACCATAGATACTGTAGATAAACAGAAATACTTTATTGATGCCCGAGGGGGAATTCAGGTGCAAAACCTAGCTGGATTATTGTTGAAAGCACATGCAAATGCATACCACATAACTGTAACAGACAACAAAATGTGCACAAAACACACAAGCATAAATACAGCTCACAACCCTCTCTCCTTCCATTCACACGCACACGCACACACACACACAAACACACACACGCACGCACAGCTCCATGGGGACTCAGATGCAGGTGGTAGCTGTCTGGTGTCCTTTAGTAAGTGTGTCCCCTCGGCAGAGCCTCGGGCCAGTTTCTTCACCCTGTTTATTGTGCCTCTGCGAGTCTGCAAGATAAATGCCGACCACAGCACACAGTAACAGCTAGCGCCGCTGAAGATGGATGCCCTGATTCAGAGCTCCCCCGCCATATGAGGCAATTTGTAAAGGACAATAAGTTTAAAGAGAAGTGAGGATCTCAAACACGGCAATCCACACAGACAGACTCGACTGTGGCTTTGGATTTTCTGAGAAATATCACTCTGAAACAGTCGTGGCAACATGAAGGTTCAGAAGTGCTTTGTATTAGAATGCTTTTATAAGCCGTTGTATTAGCATGATTACGTAGCCACAATCATTATTTCAACAATTTGGCCTTATAACAGACAACAAAACAAAAGTGATGGTGTGTTGGAGATGCCGATAAACAAACAAATTCCTCCGCCTCAGAGTCAACACACAATCTCACTAAATCCGTCCATACGCAGTCGCCGCTGTGTTGTATTTTTGAGTTGATATTTTTGAGATGACTTTCTGTGCATCTGTAGTAACCACACAGCGTATTACATCTAAAATTCTCCCTTGTAAAATGCCAGACTGTATAATCCAGATGCAAAAAAGAAAAAATGAGCCCAAACTATTTATTCTGAGCATGTTTTGATGATGTGTTAGGCTTCCCACTTTAGAAACTTCCACCTCAGCACCCTGAGTGTGCGTGCGTGTGTCTGTGTGTGTGTGTACTATGTCTGCACAATCGGCCCACAGAGTCGGTTGTCCGGCTGAACAGCCACTAATAGGAAGCAGGTCAGAATTGGTGTGGGAGTCAAGGAAAGGTCAGCCTGGGTTAACTATCAAAGATGAGTGCAAACCTATCCCTGTGGAAAAGACTGTTAGGAAAACATCAGCCTCTGCCATGCCAGCCTCCTAAAAGTGGGAGTATCCCTCTGTTAATTAATTCAAGACTGTGGGACCTGCTCCATCAGGCTGAGAGTTCAAACACAAGACCAAGTGATTAGACACAGTCAAGTCGAACCTGCAGCCATGCTTCTCAACGTGTTCATGGAAAGACAAGAAAATGGGAGGATTCAACAATGAGAATTTATTTAATTTTATGGATAGATATTGCCCACATTTCTCTAACTTTTTTCTTTCCATGAGCCTTTATCATTATTATAAAAATATAATATAATATAAATAATATAATGGAGAAATATCCCATTAAAAACAAGTTATTCAATCCCGCCAAATAAAAATAAATTAATGAATTAATGAAACAAAATGAATAATAGTAATTATTATTATAGAATAATTAAATATCATAAAATCATGCTGTGCCATCAAGATAACCTAAATGAATATGATACAATATAATATATTTTGGAATAGAATAGAATAGAGAAATATCCCAAAGAAACTAATTACCCATTCTCGCCAAATAAAAATAAATAAATTAATTAATATTCATTAATATGTATTAAGTGAAACATTTCTAAAATTGGTCAAAAGTATTTTAAGATCTATCTATCTATCTATCTATCTATCTATCTATCTATCTATCTATCTATCTATCTATCTATCTATCTATCTATCTATCTATCTATCTATCTATCTATCTATCTATCTATCTATCTATCTATCTATCTATCTATCTATCTATCTATCTATCATATGAATACATGGGCAGTTTTTTAATGGGTTACTGTATTTCTTCAAAACACAAACGGTTGTATCAAAGCATTTGATTGCTTACATTGCATGGTTTTTAGCAACGAGTCTAGCGTTAGAAATAAATTCATTTTTTACCCACAGAACTACTGAAACAAGAACATGGAAAATATACATGGTTAGCCATGGGGAAAAATATAGCAATAAATTTATTATAGGTCTCTAGTTTGGGGATTTTCAGAAACACCCAGTGAGTTAGAAAAGCCACAGCCTGATAGACAATGAAAAAGCCTTATAAAATAAAGACAGATGTGGAAGCACAATGTTTCATTCGACAGAAGCCGTATAGCAATGATGTGGATGTCTAGACAGTTGTTATATGAAATACCGGCAGTGTCATTTCATCCTATTAAAATGTAAGCCATGTTTCAAAATATTATCTAGCTCAAAGCACAATTATGGCTAAACTGAATCCAAACTATGATCCTGGCTTTAGCTGTTCTGCTCAATGGGACCAGGATATCCGACTTTTCCAAAACAGAAAGTGCTTGACTAAATTATTTAGATTTAGTGGTGATGAGGTATTCCAAAGCCTGACCACACAAATGCTGCTGGATCACAATATTCTATCATAACGAGATCAAAAATAAACACACTTTCCTGAAATATCTCCAACATGAAGTCAATTGAAACATTTCCACCCACCAGGCATCACGGACATACACCTGCTACTCGGCCCTTTGGCCCTGACAGAGGAGAGCAGCGGGTCCTTGATCACCTGGCAGACTGAAAGAGGAGCGTGCAGTGCTGTTAACCGAGCCGCTCCTCCCTTTCTCCTCCCAGCTTTTTGTACTAATGATGGAGTGCTTTCTGTCCTCCAGCTGTCACCCATCCACTGTGAGGCTCTGGACACGTGCATATAGACTGACATACACATGCATGCATAATAGCACAGATACACAATGAATTACTGCATTGAATTGAATGCGACAATTTACGTAAAAATGGTTTTGTGAACGATTTGCATGGAAAATTCTTTCTGTTCATCTATCATGAATGTGTCTCGTGTGTTAAACCATGAAGTCAGCATGAATCAAGATTTTCTCATCTGTATAGACATTTTCTTACGCCATGCAGATAATGCATAAGTAGTTACCCATAAACAAAAAAGGGCATTTTAAATCCCTCCATTTATCAACAAGTGAACATTCTGTGCATGCTAACTTTGATAAGTTATAACCAGTGGTCATGGCATGAATGGATTTATGTTATACCAGAATGTTCCATGACTGCAATAGCCAATGAATACATTGAGTTTGTCATTTGAGATTTTCATGTTGTGCGTCTTCATCGAGTGCTGGTTACCCACAGCCTTAGCATAAATGGTTTGTGGTTCAAAGACAATAAAACAAACTAAAAAACTAAACTGAAGGTAAGTGCCAGGATACACACCATGAGGGAGAAGCTCAACTGGCATAAAAATAGACACAGTTAATACAAACAGAATTATTGATTTAGCGCCATAGACGTTTGACCAAAGCATGCAAGCAATTCAATGATGTAGGCATTTTGAGAGTGAGAAAACCTCTTAACCCAAAATGACAATTCTGTCATAAAGCTCATGTTGTTCTAAACCTAAATGACTTTCTTTCTTCAATGGAACACAAAAGCTCATTTTTCAGAATATTTCTTGAAACTTTTTTTATTACAATGAATATAAATATAATGTGACTAGAAACCTTGACATTATCACTATAACTCCCCTTAACACATTCTAATGAGTTCATTAAAGTAGCAATGTTCCATTTCTGAACAAATTGTTAAATCAGATCTTTTCAGTGAATCAGCTGATCACATTTACTGAACCCTTATGAATCACTCATTCATGAACTGATCCAGTCCTCAAATTCAGGCTGCATCCGAAATCGCAAACTCTCTGTAGTTATTTTGAACAAGTAATTATTCAAATAGTTTAGTATTATTAATTTATACTACATCCACCATGCTGTTATTATCATGTGACCTTCCAGCGTCAGTTACGTCGTTTCAGTTATGTTTTTTTCTATATAGTAGAGAAGTATGCGATTTCAGATGCAGCCATAGAGTAAATAAACCAGTCCGAAAAATTAACAGCTGATTGGAATGAAAGATTATCATTGAATTTTTTTTTTTTTTTTGCCAGTTCATCACAGTCATCACATGACTTCGGAAAACTTGGAATATAAAGCATGAGTTGTATTTTTTATCGTAGGCCTACATTTTCTTTCTTTCTTTCTTTCTTAGTAGATTGAAAGCTTCAGACTTCAGACAAAAAAGAAAAGAAAAAAAATGACCAGAAAATTGTTCAGAATATCTCCCTTTCTGTTTCACAGAAGACAGTCAGTCATACAGGTTTGAAACCACATGATGTCGAGAATTGAGTAAATGATGAAGTTTTGGTCAAATCCCTCTAATACTCTGCTTTGGGTTCACAATCAAGCATACCACATGATCATATACTCAGCATAAACGTAATTTTCTTTTAGGACAATATAAAATCTCTACATGCAGGAAAGCACTTTTTGTGTGTATGCCCCGTCAACTGTTTCATGTCAACCTATCAGCACTCAAAACCACAAAAACGGTGTGTTGCAGCCAATCTCTATTGAGGAATCCTTCATCGCATGAAAAGCCCATTGGGTATCGTCGCTCCGTAACGTGAGTGGCCAGCGCATTTTCCAAGTTGATTAGTTTATTGTTTTAGAGTGTGATTCCCTGTTGAGATCATTAACAGCTTGAAACTGATGTACTGTAAGCTCGTGCTGAAACACACTTACTCTCTAGACATCACTCATTAACTCAATTAGGACCATATAACATCATCTGGAGGGGCAAGCTGTGTCATAACCACTAAAGATGGCTGTCACCTGTTTGGAGACACAGAGAAGTAGAAAAGCTCTCAGATTTTTTCAATTAATTGCATTAAGTTGAGCAGTGATCTATTAATAGAGCTCTGTTTCAATTGCTGTTGCCTTGCAATCATACCATGGTTGGTACCAAGAGTTATTTGATCAAATTCAGGATTGCCAAGAATTGGGCTACTTTTAAACTGTTACCACAGGTTATTTCCCCCCTGCTGGTTAAAGGTCGGACATATTGCATAAATTATATTTGACTGAAATGCTTGTACTGAAATATTTTACCCATTTCATATTCTGCCAATGATAAAAGATGATGAGAAGAATAGAGAAAATAGATTTTTGTAAGGAAGGGGCACTGGTAGAAAGCTTTGAGTTTGCTAATGAATGTTGAGTAATTTCAACAGTTATTAACATTGTAAATCTGGCAAACTATTTTATATTTCCATTTTTTAATGTACATTTATAACACTTTGTTTCCTTACCTTGGCATTAAATACAGAAAACTGGTTAATGCTGCTGCGTGAGTGACTGCAAATCTGACCTTTCTCTCCTCTGGCCAACGTAATCAAACCCTCAATACTTTTTTCCTCTTTTGTAAAGGCATTGAAATGCCTTTTTCCCCTTTGCTTTCGATACAAATGGGAGGGCAAAAGTTATATTTGTTGTAATTTTCGTTCACCACTATATAGGTTTATGATGACTTCCACCTTTGAACCACCTCATTGGGTGGTTTTCTATCTAAGTTTTGTTACTTAGATCTGACATTACGTTTCTAACAAAACTGAGGAAGTCATTCGCCATTTTATATGTTGGTTTAGTGTTAATTAACGTGGTGAGAAACAAAATATAAATGTCTGCAGGGCACCATTTCAACTATGAATTCATTTGAGAGCTTCAAATTTTCTGCAACTTTCAACAAAGTGCCAGTTTCTGCAATACTATCACATCCGCTGCCATGCCCGACCAGAAAGACAAGTCATCCAAATGCTCTAGAAGCTTACATGAGAACTCAGTGTTCCCAGAGGCTTCAGAAGACAAGAACCGACCTGCAGTTCCTTTCAAGCGTCCAGCCACCGGGCAAGCAGTTTGTGGGCAGCTGTCTTTGGCTTCAGGCGAGCGAGGTCTCATTCCATCATGGTTCTCAACTCGACTCTCTGTCAGGGCTTGCCGATTTTTCAACCTGCTCCTAAAGGCCTTTGTCAAAGTATTATTTTCTGCTACGTGAAACATATGGGGCCGATCCCGGTGTATCAGTTCCGTTTAAGATTGACAGCAGCTGCCAAGTGGATCAGAGTTTGGATTTAGGGCAATAACAATGTGTTGTAATGATTTTTAACACACAGCTCTCCTGTGTCGGTTTCGGTTGCCATTTGTGGTGATGGTTGGAAGCTGTGGAAAAGCCATTCCACACTTGATTGATTTACAACTGAGATGAGGGCTTATGTTACACTAAATCTAAGTTGAGTGAAAATGAACAGGTCATGACTATAAAGCAGGCTAAGGAAGCGACTGTCGATTTCATCCAGTAGCTCTATGCATTTAACGGCTCTTTCCTTACTATGTTCATTAACAAATTCACGCAAGAAGTTCAGGAAATCCATAAAGAGCCCATACATTCATAAAATAAAGTTTAGTGAAGCTTGAATCATCAAACTAACATTAAACTAAATGTGAAATACAGGCATCAAGGGGCAATTTAACATAAGTGCCATTCATCGTAATGTATGGCAGCTCTGGGTGGCTGGCGCTCAACGCAAGCACGTCAAACCTCCCTTTTCAGCAGAGGAAGTGCACGGTGGCATGTGGAGGGAGGAGGGTACCCTGACTTTGATGACAAATGAGGAGAAGAAGGGGGTAAAGGGACGGGAAATCCACGCACGTCCGTTGTGACCCGGCAACTCCAACGACCCGTCCGCCACATTGAAGCTTTGAAACTAAAAACGTCTGCACACGTGCACGTACACAAGTTGATGCATATGCACACACTCGTACGTCAACGCAAACATGGACTGACACGCACTCTTAGCGCCCTGGCCGGATGAGGACTCTGCTTATCGTGTCAACACATGAGGCAGCGGGCGTAGAGGGCAAAAGCCTAGCCGTGGGTGATGGAAGCCACCAGCGAACACTGAGCCTCTATGTTCACATCACTCAAGGTGGTTACAGTGTGAATGGGTGGGGTGGGATGTGTGTGTGGATGAATGTAAGAAGACTGCTAGTGGTCACCACCTCAGTCAACAGTTCTGCATATTGAGGCACAAAATAAAACATTAAAATGGAAAAATAATGTGAGTCAAAATCAATGAATCAATGAGAATATTCATAGTAATCATATTAATATGTAAACCTATTGCTTTTCTTGGTAAAAACACATTACTGAGCAAAATTAGATGAACAGTACAGTACGCTGGGTTAAAATTCGAGGTGGGCGATACCGGTAGAGATTTTGGACTATTGTCTCTATCGCGGTTACACCCTCCGTGTCATTGCCATGCTGCACCGTCACGGAAGCTTATCATTTGCATGCATTCGTAAGCATTGCTTTTTAAAGTGATTTTTAACCATTGAAGCGCTAAAGAGAATGTGAAGCTGACGTCACGCCGTGTTGAGTTCTGGGTAACTGTCTTGTTCAGATGCCAAATTAGGAAGATCGTGCAGCGTTTTTGCTAATGTGTTTTTGCTATAAGATTTTCTGTTATGATTGTGAAAAATGTCGCCATTGAAGGTCGTTCATGCTGCGTCAAGAAATGCCATATTAAATCACATTGCTGTTCAAGGAGAAAACTGGACAATGTAATACGTCTTTTCTACATGTAAAAAAACACTAAGGGAAGCAGATGGGGACGATAAGACGCCGTTAGAGAATCTACTAATGTCACTGATTAAATCACTCAATAAAATAATCAATTAAATAATCACATTGCTGAGTGTTTTTGAAAGTTTTGATTTCATTAAGAATGTGAATAATTAATTTTAAGAGAGATTTTGTTTTCATTGGAAAGCAAAATGGACATACAACTGAACTATCTGCAATATACACAAATCTGAATCTAATCAAAACAGCCATTTCAATTTAGTTTTAGAATTTGAGAATTTGTACATGAGATAATACATTTTAATACGTCTTTTTGAATAAGTCAAAAAAACATAATGTGCACATTTTGCTAAATTCACAATTCATTTTTCTAATAGTACAAAAAAATCCATTTAGTTCCAAATCCAAATGATTGTTTGACCCAACAATAAGCCAGAAAAGACACTGAGACCTCTTTTATTAGCTCAGTGCAGTTCATTTTAAAATCCATCTTTATTACTGCAGACCAAAGGACAATTGGCTGATTTGCTGTGGGCAAATCCAACAATTAACCTTACCAGTCTGACCCATGTATAAAAGGTCCCCGCTTACAAATGTCCTAATGGTTAATTATTAACTGTGGTATTTTAGAGCCAGACTGAAAATCTATATTTACAAAGCTTTGGAGAAGGGATAAAAACTGTGCTTGTTCATTTTTGGTTTATGAGTAATTTGGAAAAATACATCTGCCAATACAAAACTAGAGAATATGGAGGTGGAAATGTTATGTTATGAATATCCATTCATCATACGATGTCAGGGTCAGAAAAGGTCAGGAATTAATTCAGTTAATGTTCCTGATATCAGTATGACAACGGAAAGATCTGTAGACCAAAGATCAGTATTATTGCAGTTTAGGGAACCTTCTGGTGGTGCAATTCCTGAAACTGTAAAATGACCACCGTCTGACAATTCTTCGTCATTTATAATTAAAAAATTCAAAGAAATTAATACTTTTATTCAGCAATGACACATTATGTTGATTAAATTGAATATTTTTTGTATACTGTAACAACATATCTCTATTTCAAATGAATGCTATTCGTTCCCTTCATCAAAGAATACAAAATAAATGACATGGTTTCCACAAAAATGTTAAGCAGCACAACTGTTTTCAACATTGTTAAAAATATGAAATGTTTCTTGAGCACAAAATCAGCATATTAGAATGATTTCTGAAGGATCATGTGACAGACAATCCAGCTTTGCCATCACAGGATTTCTTTTTCGTTGTTGTTTGAAAGTTTGTTTCTTTGTTTTTTATTGTAATAATGTTTTACAATATTACTATTTTTACTGTACTTTTGATCAAATAAATGCAGCCTTGGTGAGCACTTTCAAAAACCAAAAAAATCTTACTAACCTCAAACTTTTGAACAGTATTAGTTTTCATTAGAGAAAAAACACTTAAATGTAATGGAAAATAGTTCTTTAACTTAGCGCTTTCACTCCCATGTATCACAGTCACACCAACATCAAAGCAACATAATTGCACTGATGACCTGACACAGACGCTGACCCTATAATATCTCACTGGAGGTCAGCCCGGGTCAAGCGGTGACATGTTAGGGCCCTCTGTTTTTCACCCAGTGAAAACAAGTTATTATCAGGTCAATCACCCTGGGTCAGCCTGCCACATAGTCCCCAAGCCAGATCGGTTGTCATTTAGTTAGCTCAGTTAAAGAAACATTTAATAGCCCGACCGATAAGGTGGAGGCTAAGCATAGCTCCATAGGGAAGGCAAGGAAGCTTAAATAATTGAGAAGTCAGCAGATTGGATTTTGGCAGATTCAATGTTTTGCATTGATTGTGTGGAGTTAATCCTGTTCACTGTCTGGTCTGAACATTACCCAGAGGTCCTCTTGCAGGGAATACTGCTCCCAGAGCTTGGTCATGTGACTATTGATGCGGCGAAAGTAGAAAAGACTCAATTCAGCCTTCGAAAAAGGGGCTGAATTCACTCCAGGTGTGCAATCCGTGTCCTCACGATTTTTTTTGGCAAAAGAAAAATCCATTAGGATTTAAACACACCAAAAAATCCATTAGGAGCATTTAGGATTGTTAAAAGTGATGCGATAAAAAGATGTAATGCAGTACTTGCATTTCATCGACTATAAAAATCCTCACTTTTGCACATAATTTCCTAACAAGAAGAAAAGCACTCTAAATCTGGTGTATATACAAGAAAATGGACATACGATTCTCTCTCTCAGTCTAGGTCATTACAACAAGGCTAAATACTAAGAGCATATTTTTCAACCTGACTGGGTTGCATCATCAATAAAATCTCCAACCAGGCCGACATTTGGAGAGCCCACTTAAGCCTTACAAGACAGCGATGGCTTAGAGTGTTCACAAAATAGGGCTGTTATTGGTGGAATTAGAACTCCATAATGAATAGAGGCAACATGACAGAAATTATGCCAAGGGCAGAAACTTCACCAGCTCATTTATTGGCTGTTGACATGAATATTTACTGTGGATGGACTTCTTTTTTCTTGTCTGCTTGAGATTTTCAGGGTGTCTGTAGTTTACTGGGGAGTACCTGAAGTAAAATACTATAGTGTTGATTCTATGCACTATTGTGGCTTAATGCATGTTGCACCCTCAAGAGTAAACCTCTCTCTATCCTTAACCTTAAGTTGTAAGAGAAACCTGAACAAGCTCTTTGCTATTGAATTTCACGTAAATGTGATTGTAAAAGAGCACCAAGAAGCTGCCTATCCATCAGGGGAGCAGGAATATCTAACCCAGGGCTTCTCAAACATTCACTTCAAAAGTAAAACTACATGGACACTCAAAATCTCAGTCTTTTGCCTTTGATCAATGATTTTGCTAATTTATCATATATCATGACACTTAATATATCATAAATATCATAAAATACAGTAAAATAAATAGAAGAAATATTACAGTATTAAATTATAATTTAACAAAATAATATAAATAATCATTTATTATAGTAATAATAATTACTTTATTACATGCAATATTTTTTTTATAATTATTCATATAATACATTTAAAAAATAAAATATATGAAGTTACACATATGCTGTTCACCAAGATACTTCTATGAAAAACATTCTTACTGCATTTATTTGATCATAAATATAGTAAAAACAAATATTGTTACAGTGTAACATACATGTTATCTATTAAATTGTTTACTTTTTGTGTAAAAATATATATACATATGTAAATATATAAAATAATATTAAGATGTATGAATTCCTATTATTACAAATAAATTATTCTGAAATGCTAATTTAGTGCTCAACAAATATTTCTTTTTAAAATGGTTAAAAACAGGTGTGCTGCTTTTTTTGTGGAAATCATGACACATTTTCTTCAAAATTCTTTGATGAATAAAGTTCAAAAGAACTGCATTTATTGAAAAATAAATCATTTGTATCAAGCATTTCATGTAACGTAACTATTTTCATACATTGTGTGTCTGTCACTTTTGATCAATTTAATCCGTCCTTGCTAAATAATTTTGTTTATTTCTTTCAATAAAGCTCTTTTGAATGTATTTGCGAAGGTCCCGTGTAAGATGATACCCTGCACATGCTTTCCACAGAGCAATGCTATTGTCATACATTGTTATACGTGAGCATTGACAAATTCACTCTACTGTACATTTCATGTCAAAGGTGGTGCAATAGACATGGACAGACAGCTATCAGATTACACTGTATTTCCCCAGTTCACTGAGAATAATTGCCATGTAAATAATGACTTTTATGTAGTTATAATTAAACTTGTACGTGACCAGCTGAAGTTTGTCACACTGAAGAGTGTTTGTCCAGGTGGGATAGTGTTATTCTTCAGTTTCATAATAACACTGTCCATGACTACTTTAATTACAACTCATACCATGTTAAATAATCCAAACCAAAGGGGAACAATAGTCATGGTTTTCACTGAATACAGAGCAATTGTCAAGGGTCTGAGGTTTAATATATGCTTTAATGACAGGCCTGGGCTAGATTAAATTAGATAAATGTCTCTTGATTTGAATGTGATCAATTATAGTTTAATTTTGTACGCTTTTGATTTGCATGCAAAAAATTGAGTCATCAAAAAAAGGAAAATATGAAGCAAGCTTACAAGTTAATTTTGGATTAGTTTATTGCTTTAAATGAAATAGCTATTTAGATTCATTTACCAAATGATGTGATGATTTTCTATCAAAGTATACCCTCTCTGAAGTAACACTTTTGTCATTGTGGTATCATATTTCAATATTGAAAACTGTTAATAGACCTACAATGGAACAAACAACAGACACACATTGCAGGTGACTCAACTCTTGAGTATGAACCCCATCACAATCTTGAGAACAGCACAAATTTATCACAGACATCTAAAACGAACACTTAAATTCTGTGGGAAACATTGATTGGATCAAAACAAGGCTCTTGAATTTGTGATGGTATCTCAGGTTAGGGTGACCGGTGATCTCAGGTTAGACCTCAGTGTTAGTCACTGAGGTCATGGCCAATTCTCTCAATGCCCTCTGGCCCTGGAGTCCTTTTCCCACATCAAAACCAGCCGCCTGAATTCCTCCATCATACAAATAAGTGCTAATAATGTCCAATAATAATTGGACCAAAACCAATGTCCACATATTTAACCCTGTACAGCCTAAAATATGAAATAATAGTCCGATTTTTTTAATGGAAGTTTTTTGAACTTTTACATGATATAAAGGAAAATTAAATAAATAAATAGATAAAATTGAAAAACATTTGCCTATGTGTTATGTTTTGTTTTATATTGAAACCCATATCATTTTCACACATTCTCATATTTTATGACCCATATAATCTTAAAAGAAAAGGTTCCTAAAAGGTAATTAATTCATTTTTCATTTTAATTCTATTTTAGGAATTAAACAGCCTGTAAACGGATTCAGGAATAACCAGATTATCCGTCATTTTACGTTTTTTTTTCTCATGTTCAATGTGTTTTCCAGGACTTACAGTTTTTCCAGGTGAACCCTTCTTTACAGTATATCTTACAATAATTTCTTACTAAGATGATATTTGTTTTGTCATTAAAGATCTTTAGTTTTTAAATGTTGCGTGGCAAAACATTTAATGCAATACAATGATTCATCAAATACAAAAAAAAGTTCCACAAAAGCATGTTGTATCTTATTTGATACATTTTAACATTATTTTTCAAAATAATAATAATAATAATATATATTTATTATTATTAATATAAAAATAATTATATATATATATATATATATATGTCTATATATATATATATATATATATATAATTATTTTTATATTAATAATAATAAATATATATTATTATATATATATATATATATATATATATATATTACATATATATATATTACAATATATATTACATATATATATATATATACATATATGTATGTATATGTATGTATATACATATATATAAGACAGAAGATTGTGTATAACAGTTTTTACAGCAAAGTTTTGATCATGTTGATAATTTAGAGTCCTTGGACATGCATGTATCATATGATGTAGTAGGCTTTATGTTAAATAGATTCAGAAAGAAACCAGTTTATAATAAACTGCTAAACTCTCCATTTTAAGTAATTGTTTTTCGAGTTCTCAGAAAAAAGTGCACACAACAACTCAAGATCAACATATGAACAAGCCCTTAAGCTATTATGTGCAGAGGATGGCTTTGCATGACCTCTATACCTTTCACTGGTCATAACCTCCAACCTCTATAAGGTTAATCCTTAACACCTCTGTAAGAGAGTCAAAGAAACTCTCTCATGGAAGTATTAGATGCTGGATAATCTCACAAACTATGAACGCCAGACAAAAGAACATGCCTGACAAAAAAAAAAAAAAGTGTCCACATTACATAAGAAGATTGGTGCAAACATATGTGTCTTTAAAGTGATTTTTTAAATTGACCTCATAATTCGCTTGCTATCCGAGCCTTGTGAACCGTGCTGGAAACGCGTCTCCGTTTTTAATCCAAAATGTACGTGATTCGTGGATAATCGGTGAGTTCTTTCTTTAAGGAGGTTAAGGCTCCACAAATTTGACTCAAAAAATGTCAACACACAAGACCATGAAGTGTGTGTCTTTTTTAAAGTCCGATCGATCTCGTGCTTCACTGCAGCAGCGTGAGCATGCGCGCGCTTTTCTGAAGGATAACCTACAACCTCAAAATCACAAAACGCTTTTCCAAACTTAGAGTGTAAGTGCATTTTATCTTTACTGTCTGTGTGTAGGCTACAGGGTTTAATTAATTCGTCACTGTAAGATAGCATAGGCGTTTAACAAAGAATTTGGTGGATGGTATGCAGTAGACGTTAAATGCCTCGTGATTCCTTCGTTCTTAATTCAGAAGTAGCCTATATGGGCCTATAATTATATTTTTAGGTTTTAGTCTAGGGTTTTCTGCTGTGACAGAGCATTTAAACGATGACATAGTCATGTGACTCACTAAAAATGATTAAAATCATATTATAAAATAGAATTTTTAAATTATTTTTTGTGTGAAAGATTTGATAAACTGAACGCATTACAGTTTTTACCTTAATAATCTATTTCTATGTAATCTGACCAATAAACTGCTACATAATCATGTCTCCAGGTTGATTAAGTTGTAGGCTATTAAATCATATTTTTGACTTGAATAAAACTAATTAATTGAGGCCTATATGTTACCATGAAGCACATTTCATAGCCTACCTGACAAATCACAGCGCGGTTGCTCTCTATATTTACACTAAAATCACCAGTGAACAGATTCATGTCTGCTATCCAGCTGTGCACCTAAGAGGCTACTGCAGAGAGTTTATTCGCTCGTTCATTTAATAAACTGAATCAACAAACTAAGGGATTTCTCATGGTCAGGATTTTTGAAGAGAACGGCACAAACATGGCAATGGGGGACGTAGAGGTGATAGCCTATAGGCACATGACTGTCTCACACGTTGAAAATGGGGCAATGAGTTAATCTAAAGCAAATATATTGTTGCAGGGCTAATTTCCTATATGGAGCCAGGGCAGCTGAAGAGAGAATGTGTGAAAAGTCGACTGGTTAAACTACTGCTGTCTGTGTCAATGTGTGTGTCTTTGCTCATATTACAGGGGCGATGTTTGTCTACTTGCGCCAGCCCATTTGTCCTATCTCAAGTATTATGAAGAGTAGTATCGCTCGCTCTCTGGTCAGTCAGTCAGACCCGTATTCACCTCAGTTCACTCTCTGTTTGGACACAATTAGGTACACTCTAATTTCTGACATATGAGCTGAGAGGTACAGAGGTTTTGTGTTTCTGATTAGAGGGTGGCCCATGATCCCTTGCATTACCTGTGACAATGCAGGACTTTGTGTGGAAATGTTAGATGTTCAAACAACATGATGTGATATGCAAAGATATAGAAATATGAGGTCAGATGAGACAGTCATATCTTGCATTATAATGTCCATGTTATAATTTAAAAAAAAAGGTTAGTTCACCAAAATATTTAATTTGACATCAGTTTTCAACCTCATGTCATTTCAAAACCATAAGAATTGAATTCATCTTCTGGACATAAATTAAGATATTTTTTTTATGAAATTCTGGAGATTTCTGTTTCTCCTTTTGAAAGTCTTTTCACCCAAAACTCTGATGCTTCAAAACGTTCATAAAGAGATCATGAAAGAAATCCAAATGAATTGAGCACCAGTTTTATCCAAGTCTTCTGAAGTTGCTCATGATTGCTTTATATTATAAACAGATTTAATTTAGTATTTTATAGACATAAAAACATTGATCAGCAAATGTACACAGCACTCAAATTTGACTATATACAGGATGTATATTTTAGGTTAGCATGAGAGTCGGCATCTACAAATAAAAATATGCATGCAAAATAGTAAAAAGTGAAAGAAAGTGACACACTGCTAGAAAACTATATAACTTCATTGTAGTCAACTGGATTTGGAAAGTGCTGTTATAATAATGCACTGATGTGTCACTTGTTCAGACCACTAACACATACACCTTCTGTTATGATGCCGGAAGGACGAAGCAGAGAGAGAATCCAAGTGCAGCTAATTTAATAAAAATAACAGGAGAAACAAGGAACACTGAAGCAAGTACAACGACCGTCAAAACAACAACTGAAACACAGAGGTATAAAAAGACAGGCAAACAAGCTTAACAAGATAACAAGGGGGCGTGGCTAATCAGACACACATGGGGAGACTAATCAACAAAACAGGGAACAGCTGAAACATGAAAGGACAGGGGAACACATGACAGACAAGAACAAGATACACAAACACAAAACCCACACCGTGACATTAGAGGAACAGGCTCAGGAACAGCAGACACCGGCTCAGGAACAGACAACACACACACTGGCTCGGGAACTGGCTCGGGAACAGACAACTCACACACTGGCTCTGGCCCAGGAACAGAAATACCACACAATGGCTCGGGAGCAGACAACACACACACACTGGCTCGGGAACCCAAAACACACACACTGGCTCGGGAACCGACAACACACACACTGGCTCGGGAACAGACAACATACACACTGGCTCGGGAACAGACAACATACACACTGGCTCGGGAACAGCCAACACACACACTGGCTCGGGAACAGACAACATACACACTGGCTCGGGAACAGCCATCACACACACTGGCTCGGGAACAGACAGCACACACACTGGTTCGGGCTCAGGAACAGACAACACACACACTGGCTCGAGAACAGACACAAGAACAGTAACGGCCACAAGGACAGACATAAACACAGGAACAGACGCTGGCACTGGCTCTGGAACAGACAACACACACACTGGCTCGGGAGCAGACAGCACACACACTGGCTCGGGAGCAGACAGCACACACACTGGCTCGGGAGCAGACAGCACACACACTGGCTCGGGCTCAGGAACAGACTCTGGCTCGGAGGCGGCCATCTTGTCCGTAGACACTGGCTCGGCAGACGTGACCTGAACGGTCTCTGGCTCGGCAGACGTGACCTGAACGGTCTCTGGCCCGGCAGACGTGACCTGTACGGTCTCTGGCCCGGCAGACGTGACCTGAACGGTCTCTGGCCCGGCAGACGTGACCTGAACGGTCTCTGGCCCGGCAGACGTGACCTGAACGGTCTCTGGCCCGGCAGACGTGACCTGAACGGTCTCTGGCCCGGCAGACGTGACCTGAACGGTCTCTGGCCCGGCAGACGTGACCTGAAGGGTCTCTGGCCCGGCAGACGTGACCTGAAGGGTCTCTGGCCCGGCAGACGTGACCTGAAGGGTCTCTGGCCCGGCAGACGTGACCTGAAGGGTCTCTGTGAACGGTCTCTGGCTCGGCAGACGTGACGTGAACGGTCTCTGGCTCGGCAGACGTGACGTGAACGGTCTCTGGCTCGGCAGACGTGACGTGAACGGTCTCTGGCTCGGCAGACGTGACGTGAACGGTCTCTGGCTCGGCAGACGTGACGTGAACGGTCTCTGGATCGGCCGGGACCAGCGGCGAGGACTCTGGGCTGACAGGAAGTACAGGGAGGACTTCCAGGTATTGCGGGACGCGGGAAGTCCTCTTCCTCCTTCTCCGTGTCCGAGAGGGTGCTGGACTGGACGGGAACAGCGGCAAAGGAAGCTCTGGGCTGGACGGGACCAGCGGCGAAGGGAGCTCTGGGCTGGACGGAACCAGCGGGGAAGAGGGCTCCAGCTCTGGCTTGGCAGGCGCGACGTGAAGCTCTGGCTGGACGTGGCTGACGTGAAGCTCTGGCTGGACGTGGCTGACGTGAAGCTCTGGCTGGACGTGGCTGACGTGAAGCTCTGGCTGGACGTGGCTGACGTGAAGCTCTGGCTGGACGTGGCTGACGTGAAGCTCTGGCTGGACGTGGCTGACGTGAAGCTCTGGCTGGACGTGGCTGACGTGAAGCTCTGGCTGGACGTGGCTGACGTGAAGCTCTGGCTGGACGTGGCTGACGTGAAGCTCTGGCTGGACGTGGCTGACGTGAAGCTCTGGCTGGACGTGGCTGACGTGAAGCTCTGGCTGGACGTGGCTGACGTGAAGCTCTGGCTGGACGTGGCTGACGTGAAGCTCTGGCTGGACGTGGCTGACGTGAAGCTCTGGCTGGACGTGGCTGACGTGAAGCTCTGGCTGGACGAGGCTGACGTGAAGCTCTGGCTGGACGAGGCTGACGTGAAGCTCTGGCTGGACATGGCTGACGTGAAGCTCTGGGCTGGACGGGACCAGCGGCGAATGGGGCCCTGGGCTGGACATCACCAACCCTGGGTCGAAGAATGGCCAGCGTGGAGAGTGGTGTCGGGGCTCCTCTCAACCACCTCCTCTACTGAGGCCTCCACGTGTCCCACGAAACTTGACCAACCGGCTCCCCTCAAAAGAGTGGCCTCTCCTCCGCTCGGTGGCTGGAGAAGAGACACTGGCGAACATGCTGCTGGATTCAGTGTTGGTCAGTCGTTCTGTTATGATGCCGGAAGGACGAAGCAGAGAGAGAATCCAAGTGCAGCTAATTTAATAAAAAATAACAGGAGAAACAAGGAACACTGAAGCAAGTACAACGACCGACAAACCATAACTGAAACACAGAGGTATAAAAAGACAGGCAAACAAGCTAAACAAGATAACAAGGGGGCGTGGCTAATCAGAAACACATGGGGAGACTAATCAACAAAACAAGGAACAGCTGAAACATGAAAGGACAGGGGAACACATGACAGACAAGAACAAGATACACAAACACAAAACCCACACCGTGACACCTTCACTCAGATGCTCTACGTTTTTTTAAACCACTAAATTATTGGTAGACAAGGAATGAATCACAAATTAATCATTAATATACCCTTTGAATGTTCTACACTGAAGTGATGTACCAGCATTATAAAGATGGAGATGAATCACTCTTGAAAAATTTATTTTAAAAATCGAGGAAAGAGGAATGAATGTTCCACCTTTCCGTTGCCTTAAAGTTGGCATGAAACAGAAATTTGCGTTATTATTTTCTAAATGCTTGTATTGCATTGTGAATAATTATTTAATGAATGTTTCATTTCTTGTGACAGACTTATCTGTCTGTCATTATCTCTCTTGAAGTGGAACTCAACAGTGCGTCTTAGATTGGCACTATAAGGAACATTATCAGTGTGACCGGTGTCTGAGGCATGTGTAAACACACTCCAGTTTCATTGGCTGGCAACAGCCCATGACATCATAAGCGGAGCGCCCGGAAGTATAAGAGGGAGCCCCGTAGCACACGTCATGTTTAATGCTTTGATCTCAGAGTTTTCCAGGAGATATGTCCCGACCTGGTGATTTGTGAGGGTGTGAGTGTCTTGTTTCCCAGGCTTGAGCTATATTTTCCCCTATGGGTTTAAAGTAAAATTGTATGCTCCCCAGTGGATGGGTGCTTGGGAGGTACCCCCTTAGGGTTGATGAAGTGGAGTATGTAGGCCAATTACTTCCCTCTACTTTACTTACCTTCCTCCCTAACCACTGTTGGGTCTTGACGTAGGGATACATGCTCCCCTTTGGCTGGGTGTTGCTTGTTTGTCTTATATTAAAGCACTAGCTACAGCGGGTCCTGGAGAAGTGCCTTTATTTAAGTCAGGGTTGAACTGGGTTGCTTTTCTCTTGTTTGCCTCCCAGTCTGAGTAATGACAAGGGACATATCTCCCCCTTGGATGGGCCCAAGGGTTGATGCTAGATGAACAAGCTGTGCAGTATTTTCCCTCTACTTCATTCACTTCCCTCCCCAACTATGGTTGGGTCTTGAAGTAGGGACAGCACTCCCCTTGGAATGACCCTGGTTTGACAATTATAATAAGTAGAGGAAGTTCGCCTGCGGGGCATCCCTACTTGATATCTGTCACTCTATAAGTGTAAAGTAGGATCCGTGGCTCCCCTTTTAAAAGCAGGGTCCGAGACTACCCATATTTCAGGGCTCTTAAAGTGATTCCCTTGGAGTTGAGCCTCCCCTGTGCGAGGCTCCTTATTGGAGAGGCAGCAACATCAGAAATGGTAGCCACTGGGAATGTTTAACAACACAGCATTGGCAATCAACAACGACAAAACAATCTTTCCTTTCGAGCCTTAGGCCTGGGTACTTATCTTAGCATTTCCGGTATTAAAGCAGGTTACATGAGTTCACACTTACAAGTACTGTAATCAGATTGAGTAAAAGGAGTATGCTTGTTTGGTGTGCTGTCTGAGGAGAGGGCTCCGAGCTCAGTATTTTGGCCTGAACCCAGAGCAATCCCACTGTATCCCTGGCTGTGATAGGAACCAGCCAAGAGACTCCAAGAGTGAGGAGTTGGGGTGGCGGAGGATTATATATATATAATCCAGGGTTTTGAATCCCTGCTCTGCTTCTTCCCTATTATGACAAAAGAAACAAAATTAGGGAGGGACTTAATTTAGTCCATTGGGAATTTATTGGATTGTTAAATCATTTGCCATTTGAATCATTTGCGATTTCATGTGAGCGATGGGTTGACTAAAGATTATAAGAGCATATGAATTTAAAATAAAAAAGATGTGCATGAATAATTTAAAAATAAACACTACAATATTCCTTTTAAAATAAAAGGTCAAATTTGATTTTATGGTTACTTTAACTTGTACAGTCAGTGTGAAACCATGCTTAGCAACAGACAGCCGTTCATGTGCCTCATATTTACATGCTTTGGAGAGTCACACAAACACTGTGTGTTGTACAAATAGAAGTTTCAGCTTTTGAAGGGAAAATGTAAAATGTTGACAAAAACACATCAATTGAGGTGAAGAGACTGTTTCATTCTTACCTTTATAGTTAAAAAAGTGATCGTTCAGTTGTAAATATATAATATTAGATTGCACACTGCTAGTGCCTTTATGTAAACAGGTCACGTGCTGTGTTTGTCCAGTCAGTCACACTGACACCCCACATATGCAAATAAGAATGTTAATCCAGGGTTTAGGAATATATAGTGTGAAATGTCAGCTTAAGAATCCTCAGTATTAATTGTTAACCTTATGAGCAGTGTGAAACATGAATTAAGATAACCCAGGGTTTAGCATGATCCAGGGTTAACATGTAAGTGACAGTCCTCATTGAAATGCAAAGGTTTGAGTAAAAAGTGGGTGGTCAGTATTAGAAGTAATGACAGAAATGCATTTCCAGAGGAAGCCATGGAAAGGTCAGTGGGTTGAACAGAGTGCCACCCGCTTCCCAATTCTTTGCATTTGAGGAGCTGCTGTGTCAATGTAGATCCAGGCTTGGAGGAGTTCCTGTGGTGAATCTGCTGATAAGACCTGCTCTGACAGAGACTAGATGAACTACCACACCTACTAACACCTGTGTTGACAGATGAGAGCGAGATAAGATGAGAGATATACCACCATTTGATCATCAGAGAGTGCTTGCAGTGCTGGTACCAGAGCTGGCCTTCAGGCCTCTGTCTGCTGAGGAATCTAAAACTGATCTGGATTAATTTACGGCCTGTACGACTTGGAAAGCAAGAGCTCCCATTGCTGTACCAACATGCATGCATGAGCTCAGTGTGTGGCATGTGATGCGTGATCGTGTGAGACCAGAGAACACGCATGACTCATGCTTGCAAAGCTTTGTTCCCATCTCCAGTAATTCAAAACCTATTGTTGTAAAAAGACAGATTATATCCCCCAGTAAACATATTGACTTAATAGAAAACGTCCACTCAGGCTTCATAATCATGCATGTGTGACAGATGGAATATGCATTGAAATGGGCACACCATTATGCTTTTTTGTTTAGTCTGAGTGTGTTATTAATATTTTAGTGTTTTTTTAAATATTATTATTATTGTTATATTTGAAGGGTTGTTTTAAACTTAACTCTTAAGCGTATGGATCAATTAACTATATTTCCATTAATTAAACAGTTATTTATAAGTATAATATGAATTAATTAATAAATTCTTATTAATAAAGTGATACATTTGTGACCGAATATATACTAAATAATTATAAATAAATATTATTAAATAAATATTAAAACTATAAATAAGAATAACATTTTTGAAAAATCAGAATAACAAATTTACAAGGCATTGTTTCTATTGTGTTGGTTTAGTACCATTGATATGCAATAGATTTTGTCATTTTTTTCCCATTTTAATTTCAGTAACATTTTTAATAATTATTGTTTTGTCATTATTATTAGTTTTTGTTTTTTTTAAATGTCTATGCCATTTTTAAGTTTTAGTTTCTAGACATCCTGTAAATATTAAAATAAAAATAAAATGTTAATAAAAAAAATAGAAGTAAAAGAAAAAAAAGACATTATTAATAATGTACACAAATAGCCTTGTGGACACTAGAAAATCAAGGAGAAAAGGACTTTATTCATTCTACCAACAGACTTTGGCAAATTAGCGATCTTCGCATTTGGAAATGCATTTTCCGGCAATGTCAGGGCTGAAACAAATAAATAGCACATTTTTTGTACATTTCTGGAATAAAGATACATTGTTTTTTCTAATTAAAACACATACAAGAATGACATGAAATGAATGCATCAGCTACTTAAACATGATTTTCTCCTTCTTAAATAAAGCTTTTCAGTTTCTTAAGTACCTTCAAAAGCATGTTTTAGTTAAATAAATAGAATGATCTCCATTTTTAACATGCACAACTGATTTGTTTGGGAAAAGTATATATACAAATGGTTCTAGCTTTTAATGACAGTACCTTACCAACTCACACACACACACACACACACACACACACACACACACACACACACACACACACACACACAGGCCGAGGAGACTGGAACACACACATACACACACTCACACTCACACACACTAACAAACTTACAAATGCAGATACACTATACATATCACCCCTCTAAGCTTTTCTAAATTGTCTTTCAGAGGGCTAACCTATTACAGTGATAAAAATGCAATGCTGAACATAATGAAAAAGAGGAAATTATGAGTCCGAACATCACATTTTAACATCTGAACAACACAAGATTTTTTTTTCTCCATTTTTTTTAAACGTAACAATCACAAGGATATGGATTCATGCATTATGAGCTTTGTGTCTTGATCTTCTGCCTCTCCTGGCAGGAAATCATGAGTCGAGGCTTGATGCTTCAGTGACGTCAAACTGTACATCAATGCTCTTTTTCAATGAGGATAAGGTGAAATGCTACTTCTGAGAAAGTCATGTACAAACAATCTACAAGTAACTAGAAAAAAAAATCTCAGCCTTAGGCCCCTGGGCGTCCAGAGCTGGCACTTCACTGCAGAGAAATGTGGACCCTAAGTCTTCAAGTTCACTTGTCTTTTCTGTTTTTGCCTGTTTGTCTATCTAAGATGTCTTGTCTTTAAGCTTTATTGACGATTCCGTTGTATTTCCTTGATAGGTGGCATCTGACTAGTGAGCTGCAGCGAGTGACCCACTCTTGCATTTCCTTGTCTGTTTAGGTTTTCATGAAGCAAAGTAGGAGCTCTGCATGGAATAGAGTCGGTCGATGGGGTTCCCCACTCTCGCTTGCATTGAGCCCGCCTCGGACGAGGCCAAGAAGCAGTCACTAAGGCTGGTCAACGAAGTGTCACTGTCAATGTCGTGGAATATCGAGTCATTTCCTGTGGTAAGAAAACAGATCAATGTTTATTTGTATTAAAAAATGCATAATAAAATCAGACATATAATGACCTGAATACCTCTTCTATGATGATAATGTTAAATTAAATAATATTAATAATAATAATAATAATAATAATGATTAAATACTTTAATGTGGTGCAACCAACTGTGCAGTACCTCATGAGCAAGTGATTGTATGAAGGAAAGGTTAGTTCAGGTTGTAAAATGTCATATGATGTGACTTTCCAAAAACATTTGTATTTAAGAGTATTGACAGTACCCTACCATCGAGCGCACACACACACGTGCACGCCACGCACACACGTGCACGCCACGCACACACGTGCACGCCACGCACACACACACACACACACACACACACACACACACACACACACACACACACACACACACACACACACACACACACACACACACAAAATATATTAATTAATTAATTATATCTAAAACATTTTCAATGTACATTTGAAAGAAGTAAATTTGAACTTCTTTGGAAAGTTAATGATCATAGGCCCTTATATTAAAAGTAACTTTTCAAATAAACAACATTTAATTTATGACTGTTCAATTATGTATTTGTTATGGGATCCCACATTCCAGACAATCGGATATTGCTAAACTGGATGGTTTCTCACTAACAACCGAGCTAATAGCAAATGTTTACTTCTGAGCTAATCTTCCCGCTCTATCATTTTCCTTGTGGGCACAGTTAGCTGTAATACGCTTTGCAGTACTTAATGACACCATTCCGCAAGACAGTGACAGGTTGATGGCCTATGGTTTTTTAATGAGCTGGCAATGTTGTCTGTCCCTGCTTTTCTCCCATAAAACCCAAGCTGGAGTGTGATGAGACCGGGGATTTGGGCCTTGCCATTCAGGAGAATGAATGACAAGACACTTGGGACCTGTTTTTAGGCTGGCTGTGACCGATGTCTCCAGATTTATGTGGCTAATGTTTGAAGTTAATGTCAATAATACCGAGAACAATTGTAGTTGTCCAGAAACCGCCCCACTCTGAGGAATTAATGTTCGCTTCCTACCCAAACGTTATACCAAATTTGGACGAATGCGAATGTCACTGGTTTTGCTCATTGTGTTGTTTTGATTTTAGACCCATGGATGCTTTCCCATGGTACAGTGATATAACTGCCCTGATAACAAAATTAAATAAAAAAGCTTCATTAAAATGAATTAAAATTTAAATTATTGAAAAGAAACCTTAGACAGTTTAACATAATCTTAAAAAAAAAAAAAAAAAAAAAAAATATATATATATATATATATATATATATATATATATATATATATATATATATATATATATATGGTGCAACTAACATGCAAAAAAAAGAGAGAAAAAACCCTTCCAAAAAAAAAACCCTTATGCTAAGGTGCCTTTTTCACAAAAGTTTTTATGAAGTTTTTAAAATGTCACGAGGTTCAATTCTCCAAAAACATAATGGCATTTATGAATTAGTAATTGATGCTATTTGTTTTTTGACAAATGCGCATGTGGCTAGCTAGATCTCAATGGTTTTGCTCATTTTGTTGTTTTGCTAGCAGACCCATGCTTTCCCATGGTACTTTAAGCGTCAGTCATCATGGTTAACCATTGTTGTTTTTACATGCCGCACCACAGATCATCGTTCGGCTCTTTACCAAACATCCAATAGACAGTGTCACACAGCATAACAGACTACACCATTAATTCCTACGAGACCCAGCGTGAATAAACCGAACGGGTAGCTCTGGGAACAGTGGATGGGGCGAGTATGGTTTTGAAACATGCTGAATTCATTTGGAAGGAATACTTCAAAATAAAGGGGTGTGCTTGCGTAATCTCATGAGGAAAGAAGGGTGGGTGTGGTCGCATTCTGTGAACCTTGTGGTCCAAACACATGCCCCAGCTTCAGGGAGCAAACATGACAGAGCTCATGGGTTGATGCTCACCATATGGGTTCATGTGGTCACCGGGCATTTGAGGAGGGGTGAGGCCCTGCTGGAAGGGATCGGTGCTGTAACCGTTCTCCATGGCAACCATCTGTTGCTGGGCGGGAGCCAATGGTGTGTAGGAGTTCATCATTCCCTCCATCCGATTGGACATCACCTCTGGAGGGGGGGAAAGAAGACATTGATCAGCCCTTGCGACATTCTCACGGTAAAGATGACTGACGTCATCTCTGTAAACTGGAGGCCGTAGTTAGTTTAACAACTGTACATAATGTAAAACATTAATGCTTTGTTTTGTAAGCACTGTACTTTCTGTGGATTGGGTTTCTCCAAAAATCAAGGCTGGGTCTGGTATCTGGCCTCGAAATCAAGTTGAATTTCATGAAAACCAACAAACAAGAAACACTCGTTCTGTAGTGGGAGAAGACGCTGTGACACCAGCCCTATAGGGCAGTTCTCTATGAGTCACACACAATGCCGAGGGTTAGCAATGACTCTTGTGGCTTCCAGTCTGGAGCCCACCATCTCAGCCCTCTGCTTTTGAGTGGTGAGCTCTCGCAAGAAAGATGTCTGCAATTCATTTCTACAGGCTTCCACAAGTTTCCATTACATCTTCTACTCTGATGCAAAGACATCTGATGCTTCACCACACTGACACTTTGCTAACCCATAATCCAGGATTTTTTAAATAAAATCATAAAATAAAATAAAAATAAAAGTTTAGATACTGTGATGCTCTTTTTTTTTTTGCCCAGCCCCTATCTAAAGAAAATATATAAAAAAATCACAGCTTATAAATATAAAAATTGTCCACCAAATCAAACGTGGTCCAACCAACATGCAGAGGGAAAAAAACAAAACAGAAAAAAGGAAATGATGTCATAGAGAGAACCCCTGCAGACTCTCATGACTGTGTCAATAAGGTCAATAAGTATCTTAAAGTCCCCCTGTGGTGAAAATCAAGTTTTTAATGTTGTTTATATGTCTATGTGGTGTTTTTAATATGCTTTAAGCAAACCAAGCACAAATTCATCAGTGAACACCGTTGCAGAGTATTTTCTTCTTGAAATGGCAGTGATCTAAAGACAGTCTCAAAAACACGGTTTGAAATCGCTGGTGTTTCTTATGTCACAAACCTTATATCCATTCACATCAAAGTTTGCGCGTGCTTTAGCATTTCATTAACAGCTGCAAAGCAAGGGAGTCTCAAAAGATGCTAGGTTATCCTGCTATGTTTCTGTTGATTTGAAAATTGGGTACATTTAGCAATATAGCATGCGACTGATGAATATGATGTATATTACTATGTTATGATAAACTATATGCCTTTCTCCACTGACATCCTAAGTTGTTCAAAGCGTTTCTAAGAATGTTGATTTTTAGAAGGCGGCTCTCTGACTCTGAGATGCGAACGGGAACATGGTTTGTGTAACATTAGCGACACATCATTAGCTGTTTGATAACGCAGTCTAGCAAAAGGCTAATCATAATAATTACCGTAATGTGTCCAACGTTGCAGAGAGCAATATATAAAACACATTACCTATTCCGATACATCGACTTGTAGAAGAGCCTGTATAATTCATAATATACATGTAATTTACATTATACCTGTATAACTTTTTTTTAAATGGTTTTAAAGTTTTTATGAACATCCACAAAGTATATATATAATGTAAGATTTTTTAAATCTACCCCCCCCCCCCTTTTCTTTCTGTCTGTGACCTACATAAAGTTTTAAGATGTCAGGAAATCTTATAAATGCTCTTGAACCACAAAATGACACAGCAACGTATTTTCTAGAATGTTTTCACACCAATCACTGGCCCCACAGCTGAAGCTATTGGAAAACTGACACTTATAACCAAGACAGATAGGATTTACGATAACAAATATAACGATGTCTTAACCATGGGGCTCCATCGGATGACATATTACAGCCCAATTCCATGATTCATGACATCATGGCCTCACTTTGGTATTTCCCAAAGGGGAGTCTGACTTCACAAAACTTCTCAGTATCTCAGACCACCAGAATAGTTCATCTACACCTAGCTGTCTCTCTCGAGCGTCCCCATCACCCTATCATTTTCTTTCCTTTCTCTGAGAAAAGATTTCTATTGGTTCATAAGGGTAGGGTTCATGACCAAAGATGGATCACTATCTGACTTGAATTATCCCATTAAATGTGACACAGCCAAAGACCACAAAAGTGCTGAAGCAAACTCAGATAAACTAGTGTCAAAGTGATGACTTTACACTTCTGATGTTCGGCAGTGGTCTTTTTGCTCTACACAGCAGAGTCAAAGCTCCATAAAGGAATGCATCGTGAGAATAGTCCAACATCGGTCTATAAAATAAAAGTATTATTGCTTGTGGTTTATCACTGAAGATGATTCAATGATCGTCTGGATTATGGCTTTGCAGGGGAGCAGGCACAAGGGATTCTGTTCAGCAATAAAATGTCAATATAAACCCTCAGTTTTGCAGAAAATTAAGACAGGAAGACAAGCTTTTATCTCAAAGAACAAAACTCATGTTTATGTCTCTTTAAGTATCTAAAATGTAAATAAAATGTGTTGACAGGTCTTAAGCAATATTATTAGGCACATACATTCAGTAGAATTAACATGTTTGATTATTAAATTTAGCCTTCCTAAGTACACCAACAAAAATGTATAGCTATAAGGATAAAAAATGTTAACAGACTTTGTGGAAACATTAAATTAAAGGTCTTAAATTTATTAAGCAATGTTATTAGCCATAAACCTAGTCAAGTTGGCTTTAAATGTTTTGATTATTCACATTTAAGCCTCAAGTACAATAAGGTGTATATTTTATCCAACACAGCCATAAGAGGAAAATGTGTTCTCTGTATTCAAACTTTATCTCTAAAATAAAACTGCATTATGATGATTTCCACAGTCTCTAAAGAGAAACGCAGAGAGAGCGAAGAAATAAATATGACTGATGGAGGAATGGACTCCACTGCCTTACAACAAATATTTGTACAGGAATTAAGACTCTTGAGCTGTAGAGGAAACATTTGTCCTCCTCCATAGAGCTTGGAATAATATTCTTCACGTTTCCATTTTCCAGACAGTCTCATCCAAACTCATCTGTTACAGAAGCCCAGTTGGATAGTCACAGCAACATATTAACTAGCGAGAAGACACTACTTTACGGATTAGATCTTTATCACTCGAAAATAAAAAATTAGCCTTGTTGCATTGCTGAAAAATGGTATTAATACATGGAATGTTGCCAAGCATGATCAGCAACTTAAAAACACGAAGGCCGTGAACTCCATGAGTGTGAAGATCATAGAAGCACAGTGGCTCATCCTTTGCGCCCGGCTGCATGGCAACTTGAGACCGCTCAAGTTGATGTTAGTTGTTATTATATCAACCGCTTTACTGAAACTAGGATGCTGGGTCACTTCCAGCAGGGGAGGGAACGGGAAAGTGGAGGCAACTTCAATGCGCTTATGCTGTAAATTAATTCATCCACCTCCACACTTCCTCCCACACACAAGGGTTGCACTCGTTTTTCGACCTAATCTACAGTGACCAGTGGTCAGCGTCTGTGTCGCTCGCCCTGTTTTTGGGAGGGTGGACTCAACTCACACTGCAAGGGATGATGTGGAAGGAGGTCAGATGGGATACCTCACTTTCTACCCTTGGCTATTCTTTCAAACATTGAATTTTAACCAGTTACAGCGAGATGGAGTAAAAACTCCCGATAAGATGCCCACACGGAATCTGCGCTCACTCAAATCAGCAGAAAATTCTACAGTTAAAATTCTACAAATGTGTTCTTTTATTAAATGCTTTGGCTAATCTGTTTCCAGATGCATTTAAAACATTTCCAATCACAAAAACGCAACAAAGCGTCTGGAGATTGGAGATAAATGCTATTCATGTTTGTTGATTTTCAACAAATCATCTTAAAGTTGTATTTCGGACCAATCTGGTTGCCTTCGGGTTCATATTAGGACATTTTACCTTGGCCCAGCCTTTGGGAGTTCTGCTGCTCCTGTTGCTGCTGCTGTCTCCGCGCCAACTTCTTCATCTGAAAAAATAACGATAAAAGCACAATCAGAAAACTTATCGACTCCCCAGACCAACTCTCGGCTATCTAAAGAGAGATGCTCCTTGTTGTTCACCTCTGCTTGAACTACACCAAGCTTGATCTGGCTGCATTATATTATCCACAGCCTTTTGAAGATAAAATCAGTGCTCTGAGGTGGGATTCAGACGCTAACGTAAGAGAAGGATGGATGTGAATACATCTCTCTCAAACTCTAGGGGAGTTTTTTGTGGAATGCGTCGAGAGGTTAAGCTTCAGGCAGATAGCGACTGAGATTTGCTGTCTCGAGCCTCATTCGCTCTTTCCCTTTTGGCAGCGGTTGCAAGGACTTTAGTGCGTTGTTGGAGGATTACTTGCAAATTGTTGTGCTATCTGGTCCTTGGATGTACATTATCAGGTTAGTGCGGGTAATACTGGATGATTAATAAGGTAGTCACCTTAGCTCTTTGGTTCTGGAACCACACTTGAACCACGCGCACGCTCAGGCCTGTCTCCGCAGCCAGCGTCTCTCTAACCTAGATCACACACACACACAAAATAATTTATGTCTTTAGTGAAGAGTCTGTCTATTACATATGGAAACCCATTTCAGAGTGTTTAAAAACATAACTCAGAATTTTTCCTCACTATTGAGACTTTATCTCAAACAATGTGACTGTACATCTCACTGCATATCTTGCAATTGCAACTTTTTTGGTTAGTGCAACTTGACCTTACAATTGCAACTTCATATCTAACAATAGCATCTTGATATTTCACAATTGCTACATTTTCTTGTTAATTTGACTATTTATTGCAATGTGACCTGACATCTCACAATTGCAACTTCATTTATCACAATTGTGACTATTTTAAGGTTACTATATTACAATTGTAACTCTCATTTGCAACTTCATGTCTTAAAACTACTGTTAATTAAAAATCTTAACTGACACTATTTCATGCAATTGAGACTATATTACAACTGCATATCTTGTAATTGCAACTTTTTCTCATAAGTGTGACTTCATGTCTTACAATTGCAATTTTATTTCACACAATTGGATCTTGATATCTCATAATTGTGACTTCATATCCCACAACTGTGATTTCATTTCTTTAAATTTTGACTATTTTGACTAACTTTATGTGACTACAGTGTGACCATATTTATTTCACGTAATTGTGACTATCACAACTTTATATCTCACAATGAGACTATTTCCTATTTTAAACTTCATCTCATCATTTTCTGTTCTATTTTATCTGAGTCAGAAATGACTTCCATAGAAAGAGAAAGGAAAGTGATATCTAGATGATCTCACCTTCCGGCAGGGTTTGGAAGACACCTCAAACGATGCCTTGAATGCGCGTCTCTGCTGCGTTGTGAGGATGGTACGTGGTCGCTTGGGTCTTCTTGGGTCTTTCCCATCATCTCCCTTCCCAGTGCCTCCCGAGCCCTTTTCCGGCTTGATATCCAGTTCCTCATCTTCGCTTTTCTCTGAAAGGAAATCCATGATTCAGAAGAATCAGCATTTACTTTTAAAACTCTGCAACTTTTTGACAACCTACTGATAAATAGATGTTTTTGTTCTTTTCAATTTTCGGAGATTCAGTCACAGTATATCCATAATGAAAGGAGACACATGTGGTTTTAATACTTTTGTTATCAATTTATTAGTGCACGAGTGGGACACATCCACTGCAAGACTGCAACTCTGACTGTGAAGTATGTGAATTTGTCATTGGACTGGACATTGTGTCATTTAAAATGAATAGCGCACAGCTTTGGGTGTATTACACTATATAAATCTTTGATAAGAATCCAACACACAGCGGATACAACGTTTTGGGGGAAGGTATGAAAGTGGAGTACTTATGGGAAATGAGGTCTAATATCCAGGGGAAGTGAAACAGATAGCAAAACCACAAATGCAAACAGTGTACTGTACATGCTCACAGAACATAGGGCAAAAAAAGTCAAATCAAACTATACAAGCACAATTTAAGCTCACAGATCCAATAAGTTCAATATCCATATTCAATAGCCTCATATCACAAAATGCACACTGCCTGTTCATATAAACTAATCAAAGTGTCTCAATTAGTCTTAGGTGATCCTCGGGCGGGTTAATCAAGCCTGCCCTGTGTCGTGGTAATCTCTCTCAGTAGGTCCAGCTAATGTGCCATATTCACAAAATGGCTCCTGGCTTTCATACTGTAATTATTATAGTCAAACGGGGGATTGGCTTTATTGTTCAGTGGGTGGAGGTTTCATCCAATAAGCCACATCAGCTTGTGTTTTATTGAATAATAATAGTAATTAAAAAAAAAGGTGCCAAACTCCATAACGTGGCCCAGTTCAAAAGTTAAAAACCCAAATGGGCACGTTCCCAGCGTGACTGTTTTTCGAGATTAAGGGCTTCTGCAATTTGGCACCAGTGGCTTTTGTGGCATCAGCAGTGAACATCTCTGGCGATTAGGCCTGCAAATGGTTTGGCCTTTTTAAGTAATCAGTGGGAGATACAAACATGATGGGTCGATTTGGTCCTCTCTCGCATCTGTTTCTGATCTCTTTTTCTGTCACTAGTGTGGTGTGCTGCAAACCAAATGAATTCCTCTCCATTGCACTTCACCTCTTATGTTCAGGTCAACTTAAAACCCATACACACATACAAAAAAAAAAAAAAATATATATATAACATTATAAATGAAGTATAGAAAAGAGACAAACGTCATAGAAAGTCAACACAGTCTTGGTGAAGCATCTGGCAAATTTCTTTGCGTTTAAGAGAGTTTGCTGTGTTCTTGCGCACGTTTAAATGAAATCCACATGGGGATGTTAAAAGTGAGGCTTGGTGAGATGCATCATTACGGTGAAGTGAGGGAAAGGGCATCCCATAAGGAGTGAGGGGATGTTGGTGAGCAGGGACTGAAATCCCTCTTGTCACACAGATTCAAGCTCATCTTTTTCCAGCAACTTAACTTGCCAACATCAGACAGCACAGTGTGGCTTCTCTCTTTCAGAACTACTCTTCCTCCACTTATAGTTATTTAAAGGGGCCATATTCTACACTTTTTGCACACATTTCCACCTTTCTTTTTCTTCTGTAGAACGTTTTTATTGCCCATACAATGAAAGTCAATTGAAATAAAAGTCAGTTGTATTGAACCCCGTTGGCTTTCATTGTAAAAACAGTTGAAACATTCAGAATATCATTTTCTTTATTTGCAGAAAAAGTGAGAATGATATCTGGCCTAATAATAATGTTTATGAATACATTGACATCATGGTCTATTGTGTATAGAATAGCCTTTATTTATACCTGAATCTGAGTCATCAGGACTGACGGAGCCGAGCAGGTCTTTCTCCCTCTCATAGTCGCTCTTGCACAGCAGCTGTCCGTCCTTCAGGACAAACTCATCCCCTTTCCGTAGCTGTCGGTCACACACACAGCAGCAGAAGCAGTTGAGGTGGTACACGCACTCCAGCGCCCGCATCACAAACTCTGTGGGGGCGATCTTCTCCAGACACCCGTTGCATTTGGTCGCAAATAACCTGAGAAAGTGACAAAGAAAAAGAGAACAAATTATAAAAGCTAAAAAAAAAAAAAAAAATACAAGGTCAAAACTTTGTTCTGAACCTATTGATCAAACATTTGGGGTCGGTAAGATTTTTAAAATGCTTTAGAAAGAAGTCTCTTATGCTCATCAAAGCTGCATTTATTTGATAAAAAAATACAGTAAAAACAGAAATTGTGAAATATGTTGTACTACTTCAAATAACTTTGCTATTTACAAATTATAAAATGTAACCAATTCTTGTGATGGCAAAGCTGAATTTTGAGCAGTTATTACTCCAGTCTTCAGTGTCACACTGTCAGAAATCATGCTAATATGCTGATTCGGTGAAGAAACATGTTCTATTATTATGATCAATAACTTCATTAGTTCATGTTAATCTCTGCATTTACTAATACATGTATCTGTTTACATTCGTTAATGCACTGTGATCTAACATGAACATGAACATTTTATTAACTAACATTAACAAAGATTAATATAGTGTAGGAATATATTGTTAATAGTTCGTTCATGTTAACTAATGTATTAACTAATGTTAATAAAATGATACCTTATTGTAAAGTGTTACCAAATTTAAACTTCATAAACGTCTTAACTGTCCATTTTGATCTATTTAGTTACACTTTATTGTGTCATTGTTACAATGTAATTATATATTTGAATAATGAGTAATATTAATGAACAATTTACAGTACTATAGGGTTGGGATTTGGTTGAGGGTTAGTTGCATGTAATTATGCATAATCTACAGTTATTGCAATGGTAAGTACATTTAACATGTAACAAGGACACTGTAAAATAAAGTGTAACCAAGTATTTTTTAATCAATTCTTTTTTTTTTTAATCTCACTGACAACTTTTGGGAGTAATACCTGTACATAGCAAACAAACAAATAAATATATATATTTATTTATTTGTTTGTTTGCTATGTACAGGTATTACTCCCAAAAGTTGTCAGTGAGATTAAAAAAAATTAAAATTATATAAAAAAAAATATATATATAATAATAATATATATATATATATATATATATATATATATATATATATATATATATATATATGTATGTATGTATGTATGTATACTACTTTTATGGTGAACAAATAACCACATACAGGTTTGAAACGACATGATGTGAAGCAAGTAAATAATGACTTTTAACATAAGAGTAAAGAGTCAGAAGGCATCACAGCACTGTGAATGTCTTTACATATGCTTGTCCATCATAGTTTGGTGATTAAGGGGGCAGGGGGCATGAGGCTGAGCCCCTGAGCGATCTGCTTTGACACTGGCTCATCTGTTAATGCAGCCTGCATTACCCCTCAACGCTTCAGCAGAACCCAATGGGAGGAAATACGGGATCACCTCTCGACCCAACGCACCAGCGAACCTCAATCAGTGGCGTGGGCCCTCAGCTCCACTGGCTTTACCCCACTCACTGCAGTGATTAGACAGGCTCCACCGACACTCACACAATGATACTGAAACGGTAAGTTATTTCTTAGAGAAGATGGCTTAAAAAAGTGTTCACATTTTATTCCACGAGATATCGGCTAGTAATCAAACAACCCTATCTGAGAAAATAATTAATAAAATTTTATGCAAATTTACACTATATCGTTGTGAACCTGCATCTTCATCTCCTGTCAGATATACTCTAAAATCATACGCCGTGCCACAATACATGTCTGTTTACATAACAGACCACGGCCGCCCCCGCAGCCTTAATTTCCTCTAAGGGTGTCGATAAAATCATTTTGCTTTCATTACAGGCAGAGATATTGCCATCTCGCTCTCATCTTCTGAGGTTCAGCGGGAGCCCACCTCTACTGGATGCGGGTGTGTGTGACAGTGTCCAGCCCATAAAAGCTGATTTATTAGCCTTGGTTCTTTTGTTTGATCTGGCTGGTAGGACAGCTGCCCCGGCGCTTGTGCGTATCTCTGCGTTTCATCTATGGCATTGTTCATCCGGGAGGGAGAGACAGGGAGAATGCCCATCATCATATTCAGTTGATGCTGGACAGGGTTGGTTGACAGTGATGAATATGTGTTAATATGAGTTCAGATGAATATGTGTAAATATGGTGGGTTTTGTGATGGTAATTTCATTGTGAGATGGTGATGGGGGACTGATAATGACAGCACGCTGGACACACGACCAGCTGCATCGCTGTTTGTTGGAGTTTGTATAGCTGGGTATTTTTTTTGTCGCGACTGTTGTTGTGCACGTCAGCGTTTCTACGGGGGTCCTTTGAGCTGTCACGAGAATAAACCGACGTAGCATATAGTGGAAATGCCTTGTCATTTATGGAGCTGCATCATTATTAATGCTGGAAAAATAACTGGCAAATGCTCATTGGAGGTTACTGTAGGTTTTATGTACTTGTGCTCTTTGATTATTTCAGTTTCTGTTAAACTTGAATTTTCTAATTGGTGTCCACTAGATTTCAATGAAAACATAAAAAATAAAAAAAAACATCCCACTTAAATCCCACAGATGTATTTAACTTTATAGATTTAGATACTATACAAACTGTCATTAGCTTAAGCTAGTAACTATTTTCCAGATTTTGGAAATTACATTACAATATAATTTTTTCCCCCCATAACTGGGTCTTTATACATCAACATATACAGCTGCCATGAGATTTTAGCTTTCTCACTGGGGGGTGGGGGGGGGGGGGGGGTCATCATATTTAGGGTTTTTTTGGCATCAAAAAGTTTAAAAACCTCTCCATTTTTATTTTTTAGGAGTATACCAAATGGAGCAGGCTGTACATAAGCTTATGATCTTTTATTTATTGTTGGACAATAAGAAGATTAGAATATTTTGATTTGCCAGTGGAAAACTATTAATCCTAACTAAACTGTTGGCATGTCGACCATTCTTTTGTGCTCATGGGATATTCATCTACCTGGCTCCGTTTCTCCAATTTGAGCGAAAGAAGCAAATGAATATTTCTAAGGATTACACCTTCATCATTGTGTGTTTAAACACAGCCTGATCTGTTGTGGTTACTCCCTATTGTTCAAGCAATTATGTCCATACAGATTTCATTAATCACATGAAAATATAAATTCCCCCCCCGCAACAAATCAAGTATTGAGCAAGAATTGAAGATTAGCATGGTTGTCATTTTTGGCATGAAGACCACAGCACTGTGATATGATCTTCTGAAACATCTGTAAAGAACATTAAAAAAAGATGGGTAACTATAACAAGATGATTTTGCATATTCCATCATATTTATGGAATCTCGGCTATCTAAACATATCCAAACATACACAACCTTCATATTAACCGATGGCTGACACAGTATTTTGACTAGATTAACCAGTTACATGCCAGATCTGTCAAACAAGTCAAACAGAATAATGGATCTGTCATGACTCAGTCCCAATCAAATGTTTATTCAACAATGTGAATCCGCGTCAAAGATTCCAGGGCGATAAAGGCCGGAAAGCACAGGAAATGAACCCTTTTGAGCAGTGGTGACACTTTCTACTTTTGCCCGCTCACCTCGACGCCGCCCCGCTCTCAGGATCCTTCTCATCCAAATGAAAACATTCCCTTTCATCCGCCTCTTTTCTTCTCACCTCCTTTTCCCCCACCCGTCCTAATCTTGTAAGCCATTATTTTGCTATTTCCCCTCTCTGTCACTTTGCATTATTTTTGCTGCTGTAATTCCCATTTGTCCCTTCTGGAATCTTCCTGTCCTGGCTTTGTCCCGGCATCTAATCCGGACTTTTTGGCTGTCGTCAGCCCCCCTGACCCGTTCCCCATTCTCAGCGGGACCTCTGATGGAATAGCCATGCATGACGCCCCTGCTATAGCAACCACACCTCCGCAGGAAGGCGACGGCTAACTTTTCGGATGGGCAGAGAAAGCCTTTCACAAGCTGGCAGCAGAAGTAAATCCTTCTTGGAGGAACAAGGGGAATTAGCAGGGAGCAGTGGAGTAGGGATTTAACCCTACCCCTTTTTTTTCCTTTTGAAAGGCACAGTCACTTCAACTCCCACTGATCGCCACAATCAAACAGGGCAGAGGAGGGGGTAAAAGAAAAAGAGAGAGAGGGGGTGAAAGAGAGCAGCCCAGTGAATGACACAAGCACTGGATTGTGGAGGAGCCCCTAATCCCACTTTAATACCTTTCCAAGTTCAGCGCCGAAAGTATGCGCTTTAAAACAACACCGCAGTGTGAGCAGGCGAAGGCCAACCAGGTTGGGGTTGGGGGTGGGGGGGGCGGTTGCTTTCAATCCCCCGTAACATTACCTGATTAGCCTCGGCAAGCAACGGAGTATGGTTGCGGAAGGGAACACCAGACAGGACAGATAGGATGGACTTACTAGGATGCTACGCGTCCTCTGGAGGGGATTTCTGTCCTGTGGTCTGAGATGAAAGCACAAGAGAGACTAGAGTGTAGAATACTACAGTTGAGACACATCTGGGCCTTTTTAAATGATCTGCCTCTACAAACTCAATAAGGAAAAGTACTACCATCGCACACAAAACACAAGATTGTGTTTGTCTGTAGGGCTACAGATCTCACCTTTCCTACTTTTGGTCTTGAGGGGCCAAATGATTCTGAAGAGTCATTTACATTTTGTATTAGTGGACACTACTGCTCAGTTCCAATATCGAATTAGCTGCTTATTAAGACTGTTAAGATACCTTCTAAAATACCTCAATAATAATACTTTTGTATAGCACCTTCTAACAAATCAATTTGAAATCAATCGGGAGTCGAGTCACCAGAGTTCAAGTTGCTGCCTATGCAGAGCAAATAAGACAGCAAGGCGACTGAATAGGTTGATAAACAGAGCTTATTGTGGATACTATGATGAGAGTGAATTTGTGTATGATGAATCATAAAGGTGAGATTACAGTGCCACGACTATGTCAAGTCTATTGAGTTATTAATTCAAATTACAATGAAAAAAGACTCAGACTAAACAGGATTGGGGAGGGGGAGACTTTAAAGTCCTTTAGACACCCAATTTGTTTGTCTTGAGGATGTCCGCTCCCCACCAAACACCTGAGCGCACAGATTAGCAGATAAGACCCTCACATTTGGATCAACAGGCACAATTCATGCAGCGCGGTGCCAATATTGATTCAGACCCTCCCAGACCAAGACCCCACAAGTCAAAAAAGAGATAATCCACACAGATGACTTTGGGAAAGATCATTATGTGCTTCCAGGCTCTCATACTTCAGTGTAGTCGCTGGTTGATCATGGATTAAGACTGCGTGTTCATCCAGAAGAAATGTCCACCATTGGAATCTCAGCGCAACAGGTGCTCTATCACCAGAAATCACAATGAAGTAAACTAAATGTATATACAGTCAAACCAAAATTTATTCAGACACCTTCAACATTTCTCACATTATCACAGTTTATTCACGATAGTTCAGGAAATGGTAATAAAATATGAACTCAGAGTAATCAAATCAGTTGATGTTTCACTGGTTTGGGCCATCCTTCTGTTAGATTGTCTCAAAAATAGAATGAATAGCTGTCAGCTATCAAATTTAAATACACAATTACATAATACCAATTTAGGTCAACCAATTACCAAGCTACGCTTAATTTTGTTCAGTCTGTGGTGTAAAAAGGTCGCATTAGCAATTAAAGAGAAAACACTTAAACAAAACATGGTCAGGTCAAAGTGTCTGAATTGTGTGAAGAATTTTGGGGTATAATATTTCACATTTTACTTTATTTTGCTATCCTCACTTACATAGATGAACTATAGTGTCCTGCACCCACTAGTAAAAAAAAAAAAAAAAAAAAATACAAAATTATGTCTGAATAATTTTTGGTTTGACTGTATACTGTATATTCATTTAAGGGCATTGTGCCTACAGCATGTGCTCATTGGGACGCAGGTTTGAATCTGGCTTGCGTTAAGTGCCGACCTCATTCCCCTGTTAAAGGCAAAGGACCCCCAAAATACTGCATACTGATCTTTACATTCCCTGTTTTCTGGCATGATATTTTTCCTGCAGGCTTTTTGCGTCTTGCACAGACAGAGCGTTTGACAGCTCATCAGAGGAAGAAATTTCTGTGAGAAGAAAAAAAAATGAAACAGGCCCAGAGTCTAGGCCCTCATCTTCCAATTCCTCACAGAGCGGTTGCCGTCGGAGTACGGATATTCTCTTTGAACAGCTTATGAGCAACTTAAAGTGTGACAACATCTTAAAGCTTTCACCACATGTTGCCAATGATTTCCCGACCACTAAAGACCTTTCCCTCAATGCCTCTAACTCGCTGATAAGGATCACATACCCAGAGGAGATTAAAGATGAGTCTAGAGTAGGGAGAGAGGTGTGGGGGAGTGTGCGGCTCGATAATCGTCGTACATTTAGCAACACATGCTTTCATCCCCACCTATCCTCTTGTCTGTACTGAACATGCAGGGAACGAGAAAAAAAGAGGAAGCCTGTAACGATTTCGGAAAGGATTCTTATGTCACCACATTTCCATCAAAGGCTCTGTCTAACAGCTGTAAATAATCACTTTGAAGACAGTGAGTCCCCCCCAGGCTTCTTCAACCGAGCCCTCCAGGCCTGCGATCTGTTCTGATCGTGTCAATCATGAAGACACAAACGCTGAGGTGTTGGAGAAGGGGGCCGGTTGAAGGAGACTTGTCAGACTCTGCATCAGGGAGCTACCTGGTTAAAGGCTATATGACTTGCATTAGCTTTTTTTTCTTCTTTGTTTTTATGTGACATAAATCCCAGGCTATGTTGTCTACTGGATACCAACACAGAAAGAAAGAGACAAAGAAAAAGTAAAAGAGAGCAATTTAGGGCAGCTTCATAGTTACAGATTCCATTTGAAAGACTTGTGAAGTAGTAAAATCATTTTTGGATGCTAAAAATCCTCTGTGAAAGATTATTCTCATACTTTATCTTGTATTTTTGAAAATTCAAGAATTAGATATAGTTGAAGCAATGTTGTGTAACATTTTATGTTTTTGTGTTTCATTCTGCTATTTACAAAAAAAAAATCAACAGATGCATTCTGGGAAATGTAGTGTTCTTTGATCCAAATTTGAAATATGATAAAATATATACACTAAATACAAACATATATAGATGGCCTTTCAGACATCAGTCCATCCATTTAGCTACACAATCCATCCATCCATCCATCCATCCGTCCGTCCGTATGTCTGTCTATCTATCTATCTGGATACACTGCACATTTTCGCATTTTATAATCTAAAAGACCATACAATTAAAATACATTTATATTACTTAAGTAAATATGAGCACAAAAAATGCAGCCTGTGAAACAGAGTACAACTCCAAGCCAAAACCGGGACTTGGTTGTGAACGACCAACATAGATAAAGTTTCTACTGGTTTAGAGTGCCATAAAATCATTGCTCTTTAATATTCTTTAAGAATAACTGCAATAAATGCAATTGATCATAATTCAAGTCCTTAAACTTTAAACACAGACTAAAAAATGCTGTTTCATTAGACAAATACCATAATCATTAAAGTAAAACTTCTCTTTAATAATCCATGAGGAAATGGGCCTCTATTACTGCTTAGTATCAGCGTTTCTTTTCGGCGTGGAAAGATTACAGTTTGAACTAATGAAGGCAAATAAAGAGTGTCTTCTCGATACTCCCTTGGGCAAGCTCAAGTCAACGCTAAGAGCTGCTTAATCACCTCCCTCTCTATACTAAATTAGTATAGTAATGGGCTTTAAATTGAGGCTCTTTGTTTTTTAATTAAACTCCCAGCAGGTAAAACTAAAACACATTAGACAAGAATGTGCACCTTCATTTCTGGCCCAGAGGTGTTTTCCTCCATCAAACAATCTTTGGTCTCTCTCTCTCTCTCTCTCTCTTGAAGAACACTGTGGGAAGATCTCAGAAGACACATTTCATCTCTCATTTTGTCCCCTGTACGTTTAAAATATCTATCAAATTAGAAGCAAACCGTTTTTGAAGCTTGTGGGCTGTTGATGATTATGCCTTGTGGCTAACAAATGGCTCGTAAGCCGCTGTATCAGTCACCATATCAGCAAAGAACGTTCTGTGATCATCTACCTCATCGTGATGGATACGCGGATTTGTCTAGACAGGTTCTCCTTTGGTCTATGACACCATTGTCTTATGCATCTAAGAATGCTGGGAGGTTTTTAGTGCAGGTAGGTGGCTGGCTGGCTGCAGGGATTGTTATTCCTATTTGTTTTGCAACAGCTGATTTATTACCCTGCACAATTCAACACCTGAATTGCTATATGCGGTATAAAGGAGCTCACATGAATTCCCACAATCATGAATCTGCCATTTAAGACTATTGAAACGATCAGTGAGGTTCACAAAACATCTAATCACCGCAATCAATGTGAAAAAGATAAATATCGATGTCGCTTTACGCATGCCAATATCAGATTTACAGCTATTATCATCATACACATTACACTGGAAACTCTCATTATATAACATATTTCATGACCAATCTGTGTTTTTGAGTGTGCTTTAGATCTATAAACCCATGTGATGTTTGAGGACTTCAATGAAATTAGTGCCTCAGGGTTCTGTCCTATTCCTTTGCAAAGGGGTTATGTGACATGTTAAATTTTCTCTTTCTGTTCACAGAAACACATGTTTCGTGCGGCTTCTGTTATACATCTGACAGGATAATATTCCACGCATGGCTGAAACTCCTTTATTGATATGACAAACTGAGCGGTATCACACAACACGAGGAGATGTATTCAAATATACGGCGCATTTTCTACCTGGTTGAGCGGTTAAATTATTCTCAGGCGCGATCATCAAAAATGCCCATGAGTAATGTTATGCTTTCTGCTCCGATGAACTGAAAGACGAAGAAACTTGAGGGGTCATTCGGAAAGGTGGGAGGCACGGCTGAGGGAGAGTTTCAGTGTCCAAACATGTCTACACGCTTACCTCAATGCCTCTCAGCGAAACATGGGGCCAAGTGCAACATTCACAGACTGAGGTAACACAACTCAAGCTGTCTTTACATATTTGTGTCAGAAAATTGGTGCAGAAAAGTCCATCTATTACTCCATGTATAAATTCCTGTGGACACAGTAGCTCTGTTTCGAGACCTAGAGAGCCACCTTGATGGCTATATAGGCAGCTGGCTTCTAAGGTGGCATCAAACACATAATGGAACATCACAAATGTTTTTTCCTCTAAGCTTGTCACAGATATTATATATATATATATATATGTATAATATTCCTCCGAAGGCAGCATTTTTCAGCTTTTGGACGCAGCCAACATGCAGATGCCACCTATACTTCCTGGAACAGCTTTTACTTTTATCATGCTTTAAATGCTGTCTATGTAGGCAGCGTAGGTTTCAAGTGGTACACTATTCAAAGAAAAAAATAAATCTGTATTTGCATGATAATATATCGTTCAAAAGTATCAGGTCGGTAAGAGTTTTGAATATTGTATCTCCATGCTCACCAAGGCTGCAATTATTCGATAAAAAATACAGTAAAGCTGTAATATTGTGAAATGTTATTACAATTTAAAATAACTGCTTTCAATTTGAATATACTTTTAAATGTCATTTAAGCTGAATTTTCAGCATCATTACTCCAGTCTTCAGTGTCACATGATCCTTCAGAAATCATTATAATATGTTGATTTGGTGAAAGTATTTCTTATTATTATCAATATTGAAAACAGTTATGCTGCTTAACATTTTTGTGGAAACTGTCAAACATTTTTTTTCAGGATTATTTGATGAATAGAAAGTTCAAAAGAACAGCATTTATTTGAAATAATCTTTTGTAACTTAAAAAAATTCTTTATTTTAATATGGAAGATTGTTTCCACCATGGAATTAAAAAACTATTTTAAATGAGTTTTTTTTTTATCTCACAATCCTGACTTTTGCATTTGCAAGTTTATGAGTCAAAATTCGGACTTTTTATTGCAGTTTCAATTTATATTTCACAACTCTGAGAAAAAAGTCAGAATTATAATAAATATAATTTATAAATGATTTTAAACTATAATTATAAACAAGTTGTCAACTTTAAAATAACTTAATTGTGAGATGTCAGAACTGTGAAATATAAACTTGCAATTGAGGGGGAAAAGTATAGACAAACAGTCGCAATTACCCTTTTAACCTATTTATTTCATGGCAGAAACAAGCTTCCAAACATTGCATGTGTTCTTGCTAAATAAAGTATTCATTAGAAAAATCAGAGAGAAGGATGAGTGTGGAAAGATGGCCACACTGATATGAAAAGGATATGTGAGCGTTGGAGGTTGAGTACACAGCTAAGCCTGGGCATCCGGCAGACAGGTACACAGTGTGTGTTTGGACAGCTGTAGATCTCAAGTGAGCATGCTCAATGCAGAACCACATCTCCTGTGTACAAACAGACAGTGCTGCTTCTCACAAAACATGAAAGAAAAGAGGGATTGAGTGGGCGCGAGCATGAGGAAACTTATGCAAGAACTGACCAATCCGAGTCAGATTTACAATAAGTCAAATAGTCAAAAGAGGTTTGAGACTTCCTGATTACAATATTAGATGATCAAACAGCATTCATATCGTTTCTAGAAAGTAAAGAAAGATGCCTAAGATTGTTAACCGGCCTATTTTGATGGTTTTAGAGGGACACTAGCCTGGTTACTGGTCTTAAAGGGATAGTTCAACTAAAAAATGAAAATTAGCCCAAGATGTACTCACCCTCAAGTCATCTAGGTGTATATGACATTCTTCTTTCAGACAAATACAATCAGAGTTATATTAAAAAAAGTCCTGGCTCTTCCGAGCTTTATAATGGCAGTGAATGTCCGTGTCTGTTTTGAAATTCATAAAAGTGCATCTATCCATCTATCCTAATATTTTTCTTTCACAAACTCATCGCTTCGCTTCAGAAGGCCTTTATTAACCCCCCGGAGCAGTGTGGATCACTTTTATGATGGATGGATGCACTTTTATGAATTTCAAAACAGAAACAGCCAGTAACTGCCATTCCCTTTCGTTGTCACTCCGAGTTACGTCGGATGACGACGAATGGGGTTTCGCTTAGAAAGCCTGTCAGCTTCGAGTATTACAAAACGAGCCAATGGCAAAGAAATGCCATGGGTCTGCGGAATTTGCATAACGTAACTCCGCCCCACCTCGTGGGTATAAAAGGAGGACGCTGGCAACATGCAGTTATGTTTTCGCTTCGGAGCCAAGAAGTCCTCTTCACTCCTAAAGCCATCTCTGATTTCGTCAGCTTTTCACAAACGAGTTCCTCTGGTGTTGGTGTTGTGGGCGATTCCAGCGAGCGCGCGCTTCCTGCTGATCTGTGCAGTGATTTTGCCAGAGAGTGCGTGTCTCCCCGGCCGCCTCGACATCAGAGTGTTTCTCTTCTCACTAAAAGAGCTTGCACGCGGCACGTCTTTTTAAAGATGCCTCGCCCGTGCACTTCTGGTTGCGGCAGATATGTGTCTGACTCTGATGGGCACGAGCGCTGCTTGGTGTGTTTGGGCATGGATCACGCTAGAGCAGCGCTCGTGGATGAGTCATGTTCTCTCTGCGGGAACATGACCATCGCGTCACTAAGGTCGAGACTCAGTGAACTCGCAAGAGTGAGAGTCCCCTCATCCACACCCCGATCTAGTGCTCCCCCGAGGAGTACTACTTCGGCTGGTGGCCAGGGTGACCTGAGGGTAACGGTCTGGAACCAGGCGCCGACTATGTGTCCGCGACCCCAGCCCCCCTCCTCAGTGACGGTGCCCGCTAGTGAGCCTCCGATTCTCGCGGGACCTTCGGGTGCCCCGCGGGTTTCGGTTGAAGCTACAGAGGAAGATGCCATGTCTGTAGCAGCATCACAAGGTGGGCTTGATTCTTCCGGAAGTGAAGATTCAGCGCAGCTGCCACCTTCCGGTGTGCATATGGCTGTGCCTGATTCGGATCCGGAAATGACGGCCATGCTTTCCCGGGCAGCCGCGAGCATTGGTTTAGAGTGGAGGCCTCCACCCTGTCCCGAGCGCTCGCGGCTGGACGATTGGTTTTTGGGTAAGGCTGCCGACCCCCGTGGTCCACGGCAAACCCCAATACCATTCTTCCCGGACGTGCATGATGAGATCTCGAAGTCCTGGAAGACCCCCCTGTCTTCTCGGGACCGCTCGCTGATCCCATCCGCCTTTCCTCCCCCTCGATGAGGCGGCCGCCCGTGGGTACACTGGGCTTCCCCGGTTGAACGCTCTGTTGCGATGCAACTGTGTCCTCAGAGTGCTTCTTCTCGGGGCGAGCCTAAGCACCCATCCAAGGCCTGTAGATTTTCGTCTACCCTGGTGGCGAAGTCTTACAGAGCGGCGGGACAGGCGGCTACCTCTTTGCATGCTATGGCCACTCTGCAGGTCTACCAGGCGCAGATGCTCAGAAACATGCACGAGGGCAGGGCAGACCCAGGGCTCTTCAATGAGCTGCGTGCCGCAACCGACCTCGCTCTCCGGGCGACGAAGGTAGCCTCACGCTCCCTGGGTCTGGTGATGTCCACCGCGGTGGTCCAGGAGAGACACCTGTGGCTGAACCTGGCTGACATGCGGGATTCCGAGCGGACTCGTCTGCTCGATGCGCCCCTGTCCCAGGCCGGCCTCTTCGGCGGCGCAGTTGAAGATTTTGCCCAACAGTTTTCAACTGCACAGAAGCAGACTGAGGCCATTAAACATATTCTGCCCCGCCGACCCGCTGCTGCCTCGTCGTCGGTCGGGCAGACGCCTCAGCCTGCTTCCCGCCGAGGGCGCCCTCCTAAAGCTCCCGCCCCTCCCGCTAAGCCCAAGCAGCAGCCTCCACCCGGGCCGACGCGCGGAGGAAGCCGCAGGAAGGCGCCCCAGCCCTCTCCAGCCCCGCCCCCCGCCAAGCGCCGGGTTAAGCGGCGCTCCTGAGACGGGCTGCTCAGGGATGATGTCTGTTTCTCAGGAGATGGTAGCAGGGCCACTCCTTCCCCCGGTGGAGGGCCGGGGGAGAATCCTTTGTTCTCCACTTCCCGCTGCTCACCCACGGGTGGGCAGCACCCTAATGTGGTTAAAAACAGAAACAAACCTCTCATCCCTGAGCACACAGAGTTCTCGGACGACCCAGAGCGCCGCCCACCAGCCGTGCTCTCCTCGTCCCCCTCTGTCCCAGAGTCGGTTGACACGGCGTGCCGCCCACGGGCCGTTTCGTCCCTGTCCCACTCTGTCGCCAGACCCCTGGCAGAGCAGGCCCCCGTGGAACGCTGGTCCTTCCCTGGCCTCCTCTGTCAGGGCGCGGAGCTTAACTGCGCCCCCACACCGGATCGCTATGCCGTCCACGTCCGGGCCAGTTACTCCGCTTCGCTGCCCCTCCGGGGGGACGCCGGTGGTCCGCATGACCCCGCTGGTACAGTTCCTGGAAGCCTGGCTAGAGCTTCCCCAACTGTCCCGCTGGGTCGCCCGCACCATCCGGTTCGGCTATGCGATTCAGTTCGCACGGTCTCCTCCCCGATACAGGGGAGTCCGCTCCACTTTGGTCGGTGGCAACGCCCCGATCATGCGAGCAGAGATTGCCACTCTGCTGGCGAAGGGTGCAATCGAGACTGTCCCTCCAGCCGAGATGAGGTCCGGCTTCTACAGCCCTTACTTCATTGTCCCCAAGAAAACCGGTGGGTTACGACCGATCCTGGACCTGCGAGTATTGAATCGCTCCCTTTACAGGATGCCGTTCAAAATGCTCACCGCCAAACGCATTTTCGAGTGTGTGCGGCCCCAGGATTGGTTTGCAGCGATCGACCTGAAGGACGCCTACTTTCATGTCTCCATTCTCCCTCGTCACAGACCGTTCCTCCGGTTTGCTTTCGAGGGACAGGCATATCAGTACGCGGTTCTCCCGTTCGGGCTGGCCCTGTCCCCTCGCGTCTTCACGAAGGTCGTCGAGGCAGCCCTTGTTCCCCTTCGGGTTCACGGGGTTCGCATCCTGAACTATCTCGACGACTGGCTGATTATAGCTCACTCTCGAGACCAGGTTTGCGAACACAGGGACCTTGTGCTCCGGCACTTAGCCCGTCTGGGCCTTCGGGTCAACTGGGAGAAGAGCAAACTTTGCCCCGTGCAGAGGATCTCTTTTCTCGGTATGGACATCGACTCGGTCGCCATGTCCGCGCAGCTTACGAGCGAGCGCGCGCAGTCACTGCTGACTTGTCTGAGACAAATACAGGGCAAGAAAGCGGTTCCACTGAAACTTTTTCAGAGGCTCCTGGGGCATATGGCATCTGCAGCCGCGGTCACGCCGCTCGGATTGCTTCATATGAGACCGCTTCAGCTTTGGCTTCGCGACCGAGTCCCGAGGTGGGCATGGCAACAAGGCAAGCTCCGAGTTCCAGTGACTTCGAGCTGCCGTCAGACCTTCACCCCGTGGTTGAACCTCAGTTTTCTCAGGGCTGGTGTCCCCCTGGAACGAGCGTCGAGGCATGTTGTTGTATCAACAGATGCCTCCACCACGGGCTGGGGCGCCATGTGCAATGGTCATGCTGCCGCGGGCTCCTGGACAGGACCCTGCCGCCTATGGCATGTGAATTGCCTCGAGTTGCTGGCAGTACGCCTTGCTCTGCACCGCTTCCGAGCGCTGCTCATGGGTCAACACGTACTAGTCCGATCAGACAATACCGCCACAGTAGCGTACATCAACCATCAAGGTGGTCTACGCTCCCGCCGTATGTCGCAACTCGCTCGCCACCTCCTCCTATGGAGTCAGAAGCATCTGAGGTCCCTTCGTGCTATTCACATTCCCGGAGCCCTGAACCGTGCTGCCGACGAGCTGTCACGGCTTCAGCCCCTCCCTGGAGAATGGCGACTCCATCCCCAGTCGGTCCAGCTGATTTGGGACCAGTTTGGCGACGCACAGATAGATCTGTTTGCCTCCCGCGACTCATCCCATTGCGCCCAGTTTTATTCTCTGACCGAGGGCACGCTCGGCACGGATGCACTGGCGCACAGCTGGCCGCGGGGCCGCAAGTATGCGTTTCCCCCAGTGAGCCTTCTTGCGCAGCTCCTGCGCAAGGTCAGGGAGGACGAGGAGCAAGTCCTTTTGGTCGCGCCGTACTGGCCCACCCGGACTTGGTTCCCCGAACTAGTGCTCCTCGCGACAGCACCTCCTTGGCCAATTCCTCTGAGGAAGGACCTCCTTTCTCAGGGACGGGGCATTCTATGGCACCCTCGTCCCGATCTGTGGAACCTCCACGTGTGGCTCCTCGACGGGACGAGACAGGTTTGAGTACCCTACCACCTGCGGTGGTGGCTACCATCACTTCCGCTAGAGCGTCGTCCACGAGACATGCCTACGCGTTGAAGTGGAACCTATTCGTCAATTGGTGCTCTTCTCGCCGAGAAGATCCCCGGAGTTGTTCGATCAGTCTCGTGCTTTCCTTCCTTCAAGATGGGTTGGAGCGAAGGCTGTCTCCCTCCACCCTCAAAGTTTATGTTGCCGCTATTGCCGCTCACCACGACTTAGTGGAAGGTAAGTCCATAGGGAAGCACGACCTGATCGTCAGGTTCCTGAGGGGGGCGAGGAGACTGAATCCTCCTCGCTCTCCTCTCGTTCCCTCTTGGGACCTCTCAGTGGTTCTAAGTGCCCTGCGGAGTGCTCCCTTTGAGCCTTTGCAATCAGTGGAGCTTAAGTTCCTGTCGATGAAGACAGCGCTCCTGATTGCATTGGCTTCTCTCAAGAGGGTCGGGGACCTGCACGCATTCTCCGTTGACGAAGCGTGCCTAGAGTTCGGGCCGGCCGGTTCTCACGTGATCCTGAGACCCCGGCCTGGATATGTGCCCAAGGTTCCTACCACTCCCTTCCGGGACCAGGTGGTGAACCTGCAAGCGCTGCCCTCGGAGGAGGCAGACCCAGCCTTGGCACTGCTCTGTCCAGTACGCGCTCTCCGCGCTTATGTAGACAGGACGCAGTGTTTCAGGACCTCAGACCAGCTCTTTGTCTGTTATGGTGGGAAGCTGAAGGGAAAGGCTCTCTCAAAGCAGAGGTTGTCTCACTGGATCGTGGACACCATTGCTTTGGCTTACCAGCAGCAAGGTCGACCGTGCCCCCTTGGTGTGACCGCCCACTCCACCCGGAGTGTGGCATCCTCCTGGGCGCTGGCGCATGGCGCCTCGCTGGCAGACATCTGCAGAGCTGCAGGCTGGGCGACACCGAACACATTCGCCAGATTCTATAATCTCCGAGTGGAGCCAGTGTCCTCTCGTGTTCTCGCTTCAAACAGCTAGTTCCGGACCCGCTCAGGTGTCTTCGCTTGCTCGCCATTCCACTCCGCGGACTGGATACGTGCGATATTCTGCTCAGGTGAGCTTCTCCGAAAGCCCTGAGTTCCTCCAGCACCCCTGATGCTAGCGCCAGTGTCTATTGCCTGGGCGTCGGCTAGGTGCCTCCGTGTGCATGGTACCTCCCCTGAGCTACCCCCACATGTGTATTTCCACTGTAAGCCTCTTTGAGCATGTGTCTTTCCCTCGGCAAGCCACCTTGCCACCCCTGAGGTTGAAATATTCCACCTGCGGCTGGACACCTCAGAGTTTCTCCATATGTTACTATCAGGTCATATGTGTATTTTCAAATGCCCCCCCCCCACTGGGTTGGTGATAATTGCATATTTCCCCTTAAAAGCTTGGGATATGCTTCCCAGTGTACCTTGGTATTCCTGTGTTAAGTAGGAGTCCTTCGTCCTAAGATCCGAGGGCTCAGATTTTTCGCAGGGCGCTGGAAGACAGCTGTGAAGGTGGCGTGATTTGACTGGTAACCCCATTCGTCGTCATCCGACGTAACTCGGAGTGACAACGAAAGGGAACGTCTCGGTTACGTATGTAACCCTCGTTCCCTGAGTAGGGAACGGAGACGTTACGTCTTCCTGCCACTTCCGCTGTTCGCGGGGATCGCCCGAGTTCAGTCTTGGCTCCTCAGCGATAAAACATAACTGCATGTTGCCAGCGTCCTCCTTTTATACCCACGAGGTGGGGCGGAGTTACGTTATGCAAATTCCGCAGACCCATGGCATTTCTTTGCCATTGGCTCGTTTTGTAATACTCGAAGCTGACAGGCTTTCTAAGCGAAACCCCATTCGTCGTCATCCGACGTAACGTCTCCGTTCCCTACTCAGGGAACGAGGGTTACATACGTAACCGAGACGTTATAAAGCTTGGAAGAGTCAGGACATATAACTCCGATTGTATTCGTCTGAAAGAAGAATGTCATATACACCTAGGATGACTTGAGGGTGAGTAAATCATGGGCTAATTTTCATTTTTGGGTGAACTATCCCTTTCAATGGTATAAGCTGGTCTCCTAACCCAACAGTGCTGATGTTTAGCTAATTTAACTGGCTGTATTCTCAGCATTGACATCTAAAAATGTGCTCCTGTAAAAACCATCAATACAGACCAACCTAATGAGCTTGGCTAGGCTGGGAGACCATCCTAAACAACTTATGACCAGCAAGCCAGCTTTTAAGAGGTCTCCTTCAGCATGGAAAATAAAAGATTCATACATATAAAGATCAGTGAATTTCCTCCCTTTTAGCATCTCCCAAACCCTTTGTCATTGTGCTACAGCATGTTCCCTTGTAAAGGAGGCAGAAGGGCGTGAGTTACGGGCAGAGCTCTGCAGACTGCTCTGCTTCTCATCACAGCGTTCTGCTCTGTAACTCTAGCCTGCAGTAATGCTCATCTCCTCTCTGGCCCCGTTGGAGACCTGACATCTTTACAGCACATGCACTGCAAATGAGTAAGCATCTGAAAGAGAGAGAAAGGGGGGGAAGCGAGGACTCTTGATTCAACTCTATATTTGAAAAAGTATACGGGTAAAAAAAAAAAGCACTCAATGAGGGGAAAAAATGGAAGGAACAAAAGAAAAATGACAGAGGAAAGAGATTTTGTAAAGCAAACAGACAAAGGGCTCCCTGTAAAGTTCTCTGTACCTATTTAATAATGCTAATAACTCAGAGGTTCACCCTTCCAAGCCACTTTAAATGAGGTCTAACAGGCCTTCTTGCTGTGCAGGCCACTGCAGACAATCTGCTTATAGTGGGACTAATAACTCTCAGATGGCATAACGTATGCTATGAGCCATAACTTCCTATAGATAGCCGATAATGAAAGGAATATTGGTCAGACCAAATCCTCGGTATTAGCGCCAGTCAATGGTGGATGCCTTTAAATGAGGAGCATGGACAATGATTGCCCACAATATAATTTTGACACTTCTGGACATATGATGAAATATGATTACAAATATTAATAATAATATTATATAATCCAAAGTCAAATTGAAATATATATATATTCCAATATATGATTTTTTTTATATATATATTTATATATATACACATACACACAGTACCAGTAAAAAAAGTTTGGAAACATTATTATTTTAAATGTTTTTGAAAGAAGTCTTATGCTCACCAAACCCAAATGCATTTGATCAAAAATACAGAAAAATCTGTAATACTGTGAAATAGTGGTACAATTTAAAATAATGGTTTTCTGTTGTAACATACTTTAAAATATCATTTATTTCTGTAACGCAAATCTGAATTTTCATTAGCCATTACTCCTGTCTTCAGTGTCACAAGATCCTTCAAAAATCCTAAATATACTTTTATTCAGTAAGGATGTGTTAAATTGATAAAAAGTGATCAATGTGGCAATGTGATTATATATATATAGTTAACTTACACTACATTAAATTCAATTTAAATATGAATAATATATAAATAAATACATTATACATAAACATACATTTAAATACATCCAATATCTAACAAAAATGCATTCTGGCATTCATGTTTTATAAAAATGTATCATGAGGTATATCAAAGTACCACTTCATATCACCAATGGTATGGTCCACAGATCTGAAATACTGATCTAGCATACTGTTCCCATCCGTTCCAGAGACGCACTTGAGAAGGAAAACAAAGAGAGGAATTCTTCAGCGCTGAAGTGGTTAAAAAGCAACATTTGGAGTAGAGGGCTTCATAATTACTATTGACCCTGGAGGGCCTTCTTCTGAGAAATAAAACAAACAGTAATATAAGGTGTTCTGAAGCGAGGGCTCTGCAAATATGCAAAGGCAGGATTCGGTGGAGAACATCACGCGTTGGCTCCTTTTCAGGGCAGCCTAATCTGTGGGCCTACACAATATTAAGATGGCTTTGGAGCCACTTGTGACCCAGCTGTTCACTAATGAAAAATTCCTTAGCTCCATACAGAGGCTGGAGAAGCTTGTCTGCTAACTCACCCCAACCCCCTACTCTTCCATGGAGAACCATGCCCTGTCCATCTTGAGGAGTTTACCCGGAATGAATAAATAGTGGATTACCAAAAGCAGAGTCTGGAATGATGCTTGTGCGCGTATGTGTGTCCACCCCTCCCTTCTCTCCGAACCCCTAACTCAGAAAAAAGTGAAAAAGAAGGAGTGTTTACCTTGGTTTTAATTAGCAGGAATGACCCTGTCATTATATGGATGCTAGCACGCTGAGGTGGGGGGTCTGTTTACGTGACAGAGACTTAGTTTAAGCTGGAAATCAAGAGAATGCGTGGTGACAAGGGCTTAGTCGACGTGGAGATGAACCCGGACTCGTTTGTTTGCACTGTCACTTATTTCTTTATTACTATTGATTTCTTCTCCTGTTTCAAATGGGGGAAATTCTCCACACCCACTACGTCAACTGTGACTGTGAAAAAGAATATCACTGTTTATTTCTTTATTATGCCCAGTTTTTTAATTAAAAACACTTTCAATTAGTAAACTGGTCATGCTGATGGAATATTATCCACTGTTTTAATAAAGAAATAGTTCACTGAAAAACAAAAACAAAAACGTTCTCCTCATGTTCCCACCTTCATATCATTTTTAACCTGTATGACATTCATTCATAAAAAAAAAGATAGTTCAAGGAAGTTGACTGTTTTTGTCAAGTCAAAGGTTGTTGTTTTTCGACCATATTGACTATATGGACAAAAACACTTTATTTCTCAAAATGTACAGAAAGAAGAATGAAAGTCATACAGGTTTGGAAGCACATGACGGTAAGTAAATTACAACAGAATTTTCACTTTTGGGATGAAAAAAAGAAGTAGTTTGAAATCAAGCTTCACACGGTTTCTTCTGTGATTTAAGATTGTACTTATCCAATGTGACAAGGAAAAATCTTTGATAGGCTTATCTTCAGTTTTGTCTTTTACAGCTGACATTCAATAGGAATAATACAATCTTAATGTAACTGTAATATTACATGTGCTTTTACACATCTTGTATAGGACTATAAGGAAAAAGAATAAAAAGAGAAAGAATATGTGACCATAAAAGTCAATGTAGTCCCTCTTCCCTATTCTTCAACTCTATAATGACACTTAGCGAGATATATTTCAGCGGACTTGACAAGAGCATTCCAAACTTGTGTACCCCCTTCCCTGGCTGTCTTGTCACTGTCTGGCTGAGATGTGGCGAATGCACATTTAATAGACCTGTTTAAAGTCGGTAGCTAGCTGTGAAACGGCAGGCTCTGCAGAGTTATAAAGTCAACAGCTGCTCTCTTGACCCCATGAAAAGCTGCTGAAGAGGCCCATGTCAGTTCACGGGGCAGTGGAAGAGATAGGAGCCGTGGAGGAACGCACGATTTACTGACGGATCGCCACTGGATGATTTTGTAAGGATAATCTCTACTGTGCTCTGAAGGTGCACTTGCAAGGTTTTGAAGGTTTTAATCATTTTGTCATAAGCACTGCTAACAAAAGTGCTTAGCCTGACCTGGTTTGCTGGTTTTAAACGAGTCAAGATTACCCTGCTTAAAAAAAAACCCTGCTCAAAACGGTCTAAACTGGTTTGCTGGTTTGAGATGGTAAGGTGAAATATTACAAATTAAAAACACTTTAAATTGGTCATACAGATGGAATATTATCCACTGTTTTAAAGACAAAGTTCACAGAAAAAATCACACGAAAAAAAAAGAATAAATTATTTTGTAATTTATTTAATTAATATTTTTATTCAGCAAGGACGCATTAAATTGATCAAAAGTGATGGTAAAGACGTTCAAATTTACAAAAGATTTATATTCCAAATACATGAAATACTTATGAACTTTCTATTAATCAAAGAATCTTGAAATGTTTCTTGAGCACCAAATTAGCATATTAAAATGATTTCCGAAGGATCCTTTGACACTGAAGACTGGAGAAGTTATGCTGAAAATTTCTTTACTATCACACTGTAAATATTTGTTGTTTTTTTTTTGCATGATTTGCTTTTTTTTCTTTTTTCAAATCAACTTAGATAATTAATGTGGTTCAGATAACATCATTTTGAGTTTCTATTTGTTAAACCAATCTCCTTCATTGTATCAACTCAAATTTTTAATTTCAATGAACTCAAACTTTTAAGGCAACCAGGTAACTTACTCTTTTAAGTTAAACCAACAATAGAATTTTTTTTACAGTGATTAATTACATTTTAAAATATATTAAAATAGTAAATGGTTAATTTAATTGATAATAATATTTCAAGTCTGGGAAACCAGCTAAAACATCTTAAACAATGAAACCACCTAATAACCAAGTTATTTCAGAATGGTTGTTGTATTGTGGCCATTTAGGTTTGGGTTGGTTAGCAGTTCATTACTGTCACATTCATATTGTACATTTATAATGTACTCTGCCATTCGTATTGTACTTAACAGCTCCGTAGCTAATACAATGACGTTGTAAATGTTGCCCTGGCTTCTATAGCTCTACAAAAGAGGCCAAAATGCCTCGAGAACTTAACCTGAGAGTAACACTCTTAGGTTAGAGATTGTTTTGTACAGAGCCTTGTTGCCATGGCATCACTGGCAGGCTTGCTAGCATTAAAGCCACCAGTGATGAATGAGGAAAAGAAGCTCGGTGTGCGAGAAAGAGCCGGGAGGGTATAGTCAGCACAAGGAGAGCACACATCCTCCATGATGGATATGTTAGTAGTTGCGGGCACATATTAACCAAGGCAGTGTCTGGGCGGCTGATGGCTAAAAGTACATGCTAAGACCAGCTGCCACAGGGGAGTAGAGGGCAAAGTTCATGAAGGGATCCTAGTCTTGGTGCATTGCTGCGTTTCACTATGGGAACACAGGTCTGATGGAAATTTGGTGGTGGAAGAAAAAGAATGCTACATTTGAGGGGGAAGTGCTTGAGAAAATGAAAAACAAACAAGGTTTTTTTTTGTTTTGTTTTTTGTTGACAGGATGTTTCGGGACCCAAAGGCTGGAGGATTACCAGCCAGATTAGCATAGAGAAACTATATTTGAATTTGTGCTCAGCAGGCCCCTTCAAAAAGCTCAATTCCAGATTAGGAGGTGTTATGCTGAAAAGCGCCTTTCATTGTGGGGCCGAGTTACACTAGCCAAACAAATATGTCTGCAGTGTGTGGGGCTGGCATGAAATGTGTAGATGTCGCCATGGCAACAATGGCAAAAGTGGGAGCGCATGCAGCAGAGTGAAGAGCGATGGTGGAATGCGGGAAAAAGACACACAAACACACACAAGAGACCATCCAAGACCACCAATGAACAAAGGATGTTTTCCTCTCTTGCTTTTGTTGCATTTTGATGATTTTCTATGCTGTTCTTCTGACTTATATGATAAGCATATACTTGTATATAATGTAAAGGAGGACCCTGGCAATAGTTGTCACATGGAGATAATGTCACAATGGCTATATCCAATTAAATATAAGGTTTTGAGTCAAAAATGTAAAAACATTATAAAACCAAATTTTGGCACGCTATCTTTTGTCATTTTTTTTTCCTGCTTGGTGAATTGTTTTACTTTTTAAATTTAACTGGAAAGTCTTATAATAGGCATATTCCCAATGTGACAACTTACCCCACATATATTGTGATAACAACGGTTGCCATGTTTGTGTAACAAAACCCACCCAATCACAGCCAAAACTAGCCCAAATCTCAATAAAAATCACGTTCTTTGGAGGGAAAAATTGTGGCAACAGTGCAAAAGTAAAACTCATGCCAACATTCCTTGCGATTGTGTTGCATTTTGTTTGTGATAATGGTGGAAATGTAGGTGTGATGGCTACTTTAATTTAAGGCATGTGTCTATACTATATTATAATAATAAATAAATAATAATTATAACTTTCAAAAATAAACCTAGCCTGAGCAAAAGTATTCAGACTCTGAGACACAAAAAACTGGAATGAAATATGAAAAGAATGAATTATTTATGGCTACTTCAGTCTTATTATTTTCCCGATAATAAATTTGAGATTTAGTGCTTATAAATAATCAGCCCTGCATGTTTTTAAAAGTGAGAGAAATGCTTACAGGGTCTGCTCTGGGTACTTTTGTAAAGGACTGTATCTGTAAAACAGCAGGTGTGTGTGATAGAAGGCATCCAACCATTGTTTCGACTGGCCAGAATAATGTCCAGAAAGGAGGAGTCAGTCTCTCCTCTGCTCTCTCTGCCCTGAGTCTGGGCCAGTTGGTGAGGCTCCAGGCGTGACGGGGAGCTGGCTGGGTTTGAAAGCCCATCCTCGAGCTGCAGAGGACAGGGTCAGATGTGGAGATGCCCCTGAACTCCTCTGGTATGTGAGGGAGAAAGCAGGAAGAGCACAGTGGTAAAGGATCCACCTGGACGCAGAGCAAGGCAAGAGGCAACGGCAGGTCTTCACGCTGAAAGATACTCATGCATTAACACTGCCATAACATTCTGATCATGATATAGATACCGTAGCACCTATAGTAAATGTTTAGGCAAAGTCTCTTTCCTCTCAAACAGAACCCCCCCCCCCTCCCCCTCCAGAAATGTCACCATATTCAATTCATCTGAAATCAAGCAGAACAATACTTCTGAAGGCCGTCATGCATGACCTTTTTTTTTTTTTTTTAAAGAGCCAGGCCTTCAGATCTTTGTTAAAGAAATTCCACATGGCTGGCACAGGCAGGATGAAATGAAATCCCCTGCTGGCACAGACTGGCGCTGGTGCGTGGGCACCGGGCTATCACATGTCCCATGGGACAAGGCACGTGCCAAACCGACAGACTTCCCCCCCAATCAGCCACTTACTAAAGGATCTCCATTTCAGCCCACAAAGCCAATCTGAACACACACATACTCTCGCACAAAAATTCGCATACACAGATGGAGTTGGCCACAGCTGACTGAATTACAGTTACAAGTGCAATTGGAGAAGACTTTCCAGTTTGATTCAGAAAGAATTTCCCTGGAAGTAAACTCACTCCTCATGCTCTGCTATTCTATATACTGTGTGTTCTGATGCAGTGGTATATGGTATATTTTTAAAGACATAGACACTAACATTAATAATATAATTTTGATAATAAAAGCATTTTTATATTAATAAAATACACAACACAAACACAAACAAATTGCTTAGCCGGAATTTATAAGATGAAATGCTGCACTGATATTAAAATTCTGGCCAATACCAATAAGCCGAACCTTATTTTTAACCAATAAATGGCTGAGGCAAAAATTCTATATTATTTTGTCTTATAAAATATATAACAAAAATCACTATCTCTGTATGTTAAAAGTGACACCACAACATTGCAGTAATTGCAAAAAATCTATAGAGAATGAAGATGGATATTTCTTATGAGTTTTGATAAAAGATTAGTGTTATTAAAATTATTAGTAGCTTCGCTTTAGGTCAGCATTAGATGATGAACAAGTAATCTAATTGTTAAAAACAGAGACAATGAAAATTAAGTTAAATATCCAATATCAACTAATACCGCTACAAAAAACAACAACTCTAATTTCAAACAATAACAATACAGAACCGATATATTGTGCAAAATATTGTGATTTGAACAAATTAAATAACAACAAAAGCAACATCGTGATTGTCTTTTGTTCACCACTAATAAACTGTTGACCAAAATTTTATTTAACATCATTCAATCAAAATAAACTTTTATAAAACACTAACATTCCCATATCTGATTGCCACTGATTATAACATTTCAAACCCAGTCAAATTGCTCAGCACCCTGATCCAACCTGAGAACAAAACAACAACATAAAGGTCCAGATGAGTTCATACCAAACAATCCTTTTTATCTTAGAGGTGGTAGAGCACCAAACCCAACACATTGTAACGTCTAGACATTACATCATAAATACTAAAGCAGAAAAACAACAGGCCAAAAAGAACAATAAATTAATTGTATAAAATTGTGCTTGCTTGAACACGTCCAGTGTATCTGATCTGTAGGGATGCTTTATCTCTATCATCGCAATGGGGATTTCACCCATACCATCTAACGTTACTATTCTAGTCTCCACATCCCTGTGTGTTCAACTGTATTTTGCCTCAAGTGATCTGGCAGTAAAAGTGACAGGAAACCCTCTATCTCCAAAGTGCACTGTTTATCTGAATGTGGGAATTTCTATCCCAGCCCTAACAGTGCTGAGATTCAATACAAATATATCGTTGAACTGAAATAACAATTACAAGTCCAAAAGACCTGACAATGTATGACGGACACATGTTGATCCGTGCACAGCTGAGTTCTGTCCCGCCAGCTGTCTGAAGCACTGCTCATGTAAGCCCACAGGAGGGGCGGCTCCGTCAACTCCCTACACGGTGCGAATCCTCGTGTTGATCAGATATGCCGTCTCTTTATATTGTTACACACAGACAACACACTCCCTTTAACAAATGCCTGGTGGTGGAGGGAGTGTATGCGTATTCATGAGCGAATTGGACACCCTTTGACTTTGGGAGTGTGCGTGGTGTATTCATAGGCTGATTTTACACAGTCTTGGCCTGTTTTGTTCATTTCGGCATGGGCCATTGTTTACTCACATAGCCTGTCAAAAAGCAGCTGCTTCTATAATGCAAAGGCAGCACTTTATGCCACATAGTGACTAATGGCAAGCAGTGAAAATTATTGGCACGCACAAACACACAGCAAGGGTTCAGGGATGATGACATAAGAGTGTTCATGATGAATAAAAGGAAAAACTTTTCCTAGAAATATATTTTTATAGATAAAAATTATATGTTTCATAGATAAACGTTTCAACAGTTGAAATGGCACGTGATTATCAATCAAATGAAAACTAACACATTTTCCTTGTACACTAAATACACATCTTAAACATTATTTTCGAAAAAGTCTTTTAAATATAAGATATAAGAATTGATAAAAATGTGAATGTGTACCTTGAAATGCAATGTAAGTTGCTTTGGATAAAAGCGTCTGCCAAATGCATAAATGTAAATGTAAAAAAAAAAAAAAAAAAGAAAAGTTAAAGTTACAAATATCATGAAATATTAATTCATAAATATCAGAAAATTACATTGACACAGACATAAGTATGGAGGCTTGTTCCTGCCATGGGAAAAAATAAAAATAAAAAAAAGTAATCGCAACTTTTTTATCTCACAATTTTGACTTTTTTCTCGCAATTATGAGCTTATATCTCTCAATTCTGACTTTATATCTCACAATTGGAAAAAAAAAACCCGAAATAAAACTTGAATGAAACATTTTAATCATAGAAGACATGCATTTGAATATTCTTTTGTAAAAATGAACATTTAGGATAAAAAAATGATCATCATTGACTCAATAACAAACAATAACAGAAAGTGGCAAATCAAACAAAGAAATACAGCAACAAGCATAGTGTTTGAATGGAACTAGCGAACACCAGCAAGTCAAGAAGTCAGACGTGTGATTGATTCTTCAAACATGTCCCACCAACCCTGGGCTGGTCTGTGGTGTCCCTCGACCCCACTGTGGCTCTTCGGTACCCAATGACCCGAGGGCTGTCATCAACCTCCAACCCTTGTCGAATGACAGCGCCTCCGGGCCTCGTCCAAACCCCCGACCCCTCTCCCCTTCCTCCAGGTGTCTGTCAGTGGGGTCCCCTGCTCCGTGACAGTGCCGTCACCCGTCCTCTGAAAGCCCTCCCCCTGTGCAGTGTCTCCCTGGCCCTCAGGCCAGCCTTTGATATGACCTGCCTCGGTGTCATTGTGTGAGGGCCGCTTGAATAAGCCTATTATTTCAACTCAATTTGGTGTGAGTAAACTCTGAATGATGAGGCTATCCCTCACACGCTCATTCTTACCCTCTACCCCTCCTCTCTCGCTCTATCAGGCTGACCGTAGTGCTATAATACACACAGACGACAAATCGCCTCTCTTTTACCCTCTCTCTATCATTCTCTCCAAAGTCTCATTCTCGGATTCAAGCCCAAAGTGGAGGACAAGTGCCAAGAGGAAAATTGAGGAGGCTTACCCGTAAACAATACAAAAATAAGGGTACACTGAATTTTTTTTGTGTAGCAACAATTTTAACTCCGAAATTCATAGAAAATTTCACAAACAATTACAAAGAAAAGGCAAGTGATACATTGAATTAAACATAAAATATATAAGTAGAACAAATTAATTTGTGTTTTTCGGTTCCATATTGTTGCTCCAATGTTTTATTTACAAAACAATAAAAATAATGTCATTATTAAAGAAGAACTCCGGTCAATTTTAACATTGAGCTCATTTTTTTTGTACATTTGGAGTGCTGTCAGTACAGACAAAAACGACAAAAATCGGTGTTGCTTACACCGTGTTATCCTCTTTTTAAAATTCGCACCCTGTTGACTTCAATGGGGCAAGTTCTAAACCTGCTTTTAGCCTCTTAACATCCTTGATTTGTCATTACAAGTGCACAGCCATATGAGAGGTGTTATTAAGAGTGACCACGGTCAATCTGACTGCAGTAGATGTGAAAGATAATGATGTTAATTCAGCCAGCTCACATACCTGTATTTACTTTCTGTGTTTTCGGTCGAAGTCCACAGTAGTCGATTGTCGAGTTCGCGCGCGCGATCATTGGTAACTAAGCAACAGTGGAGACTCAGACTGTCAGCTGTCAGCCGATGACGGTGCTGTGTGGTGTTCTGATATTATGATATTCTATGTTGCTTAGTTACCAATGATCGCTCGCGCGAACTCGACAATCGACTACTGTGGACTTCGACCGAAAACAGGAAGTAAATACAGGTATGTGATAGGTTTAGAACTTGCCCCATTGAAGTCAACAGGGTGCGAATTTTAAAAAGAGGATAACACGGTGTAAACAACACCGATTTTTGTCTGTACTGACAGCACTCCAAATGTACAAAAAAAATTAGCTCAATGTTAAAATTGACCGGAGTTCTCCTTAAATCACCCTTATGTTGTTTCAAAACATGTAGGACTTTCTTTCATCTGTGGAACACAAAATATGTTGCGAAGAATGTTCAACAGTATTTCTGTCCATAAAATGTAAGTAAGTGGGGTCCAAAACAGCATTGAACCCCATCGACTTTCACTGGACAAAAACAACATTTTTCAACATGTTCTTTTGTGTTTCACTGAAAATAGACATTCATACAGGTTTTAAAAACCACATGATGTTGTGTAAATGATGACATAATTTTTAGTTTTGGTTTATCAATCTCTTTTAGGGGATAGATTATTTATAGAAGGGAAAGTCCAAAATCTTGATAGCAAACAATTAAAAATTCTGTTTCAACCTGTTCAGTTTGCCACTTAACCTGTCAAATTTACCTCAGCATAAACACACAAACCCCTGAACTGTGATAAACATGAGGCACAAATCCTAAAAGCATAAATGTGCTGTCTGATTCATTTTATAAGAAAAAAGTTCCCATTTAAAGAGTGTTAAAGAGCCTTTATTTGCAAAAGGCTGCAGTAGTATGTCTTAATTACAGTGAATTAGAGGCTCGCTTTAAGTGGCGGCCGTTCGTACTGTAAGTCTATGGAGTGTGTGTGTGTGTAGTAACGTGATTACTGGCTATGTGCTTTATCTTGGGCCGAAAGAGGCTGACACAGTGCTAGAAACTAATGTGATAAACGCCAACGCTATCAGGGCTCCACTCACGGATCTTAAAGCTAACTGTTTATGACAAGCTAATAACGTGGCATGCAAAAGTCAGGCCCGTAAATTGGTTAGTTAGGAGCATGATGGATGAGGGCTAGCCTAACCTTATTTCCAATAGTGCCGCTTGATTTCCAGACCTGCGAATAATGAATTTGATTTAATTAGCCTGTCCCTCATCTAATTAAGAAGGTAAAAAATCTGACCCTGATTGTAGTCGCAGCACACTCTGCAAAACCAACACAACGCGTATTCTCTCTGGCAAGAGAAAGTTTAGAATGACTGTACTGGCCAGACATATTTCTTTCTGATGATTGGCAGTATCTGAACCCTTGGGCAAAATTTCTCTCTTTTGCTTGACTGCACTGTTTATTTCATTAGGCACACATAATGGCAGGGACTTTTCTTTGGTGGTTCTCATGCTATGTGGTAAAAGTGAGCTATTTTTTAAGACATTTCTTGAGAAGATCTGACACAATATCCAGTACGGGCAATTTTTTTTTTCTTTCAAGCTTTCAAGCCATCCTGATGCTGTGTTTTTCAGATGAAAATTAGCATTAAATCAAGGTTATGCTCTATTAGTATGATAGTAGCCTGTGCAAAATATCAATACAGTAGTGCCAAATACAAATTCAGCACCATGAGAAATTTACAGAAGTTCATAGAAAAAGTTACAATAACTTTAAATAATTTATTTAGTTTTTTACATGTTGATATTTTTTTCCCCCAAAAAACCCTAAAATCATCACTCTATTAGTGATGAAACTGTACGCAGCGCAGTTTTTACTTACTGTATGAACTGGTTCTTTTCAATTAATAATAAATAAAAAAACGTACCACTCCTTCCAGTGATAATTTCAATATTGATTATTTGGACATATGTGCTCTGACATGGAGAAAATCAGCTTAGAGCAGTGAAAAACGCATTTGTATTGCAACTGAGAAATTCCTTTGGTTCCTAAGTTTTATTTTAAGAGCCAGTAGATCATCTTGATCATCAGTAGATCATCCTCACCTAGTCATCTTTTTTTAGTCTGAAGCCCTGAAATAAGTGCTTGATTCCAACAAACAAAAACTAGCAGCTAAACGAACAATCAATCAATCTTCAATTATATGACAAACACTTAAGCTGACAATGATTGATGGGTTCCATGACTATAGGGACTGTGGAGACCTGACGTTTTACCTGGCTGTTTTTTTCCCCCCGCTCTTGTGAAATGATTTATTTTCAGAGTTTATTCACTTGGAGTCATGCTGAACCCCTCAAACTGTTTTCGCATTCTCCACTACTGTACAATAGTTCATAGCGGAAGTCCAACTAACCCTCATCAAATGTCATGTGACATTCTGACACTGGAGGTCCATAGTCGAAACCCCCCCCCACAAAGTCCTTTGGTCTTCACCTGAAGTTAGCTCTGCAGCTTTGTAAATCTAATTACCTCCAATGCACACTTCAGTTTATCTCTTTGCAGGTCATTATCTAAATTGACGACATATCATTAGAGTACTCGGTTGTGAAGTGCCCCTTTGTGTGAATGTTGCATGCGTGTCGATGTGTACTTGTGAGTGTGTTTACGTTTTCTCTATCTCCTAATAGGGCCCAAAGGGAGGGGTGTAGTTTGGTAATTAATCCTCTGCAGGCCATATAGGAATGGCTTTGTAACTGTTTTAAAGACTGCAAGCATAGAGCTGAACACGGCCTTTATGCAGTGAACGTAAACGCCGCTATCATGAGACACAGAATAGCCTCTTGTTGCCTGGCTTGTGAGAAGCATTCATTAAGCGATATTCTGAGGGAAAGCAGCTCAGACTTTAGTCGGTACTCACTACATTAGATTAGAGAATGTTCAAGAGAAAGACATGACTGATGCTCAGGGGTTTTGAAATAGTAATGATGGAAGATAAAGCTGAAGGACGGAGACATCTTCTGTTTTAGCTATTGTAATCAAATTAGCATAATATTTAAATCTTTGCTAATTAAAAAAGTTTTACACATGAAGAAGAAAAAAAAATCATTAAAATGAGATGAAGACCCTAGCTGTTTAATTCTACATGAGCTTTGTCCCAATTCAGAGGCTGCATCCTTCGAAAGCTGCATTCGAAGACTGAATGTGTCATACCGAAACAACCAAGGCCGTCCCAGTTCGAAGGCTCCTTCACATGCATCTTTCATTTCCCAGGTCATGAATGATACAACAGATGGATCCTTCACGGCCCAGACTATCACAAGATTCATTGCGCGCTGGTAATGATAGAATTTGTTTTTGAGAGAAAATGCTGTATCACAACTTCAAATGCAAGTAAATACTTATACTAAATATTGTGTTTCAACATAGTGGAATATCTAATGATACAAATGTTACAAAAACACTATAAATCGGTTTAAATGTTGACATTTCTTACTAAGATGCAATTTTATAAATAGTTTATACTTTTTATTATGTACACAAATGGAGCAAGGTGAACATATTTAGACAGGTTGTGAACCACGTTTTGTTTTCAAACAGATAAATATCACTTTAAAAACAGTACAAACGTTACTGCCGCTCGACGACGTCAGCTGACACAGTTGCAAGATGACGAGAGCTATCCTCTGTAGGCGAGAGAGTCCCATATAACAATGACCAGTCCTTCGAAGGATGCAGCCTCTGAATTAGGACACACCTATGGAGTGGGTCGCCCGGTCATGGGTGCTGCTATTTTGGCATCACATGAATTTAACATGGCATCTACTAAATTTAATATAAACCATACAAACAGAGCATAAGATTTGGAATAAATGCAGGGCATCAAGTGCTGAGCATTAATACAAAATAGTCACCGCTGTTGCACCACAAAACAAGTGGAAAGCATCCAATAAACTTCATACATCAAAACTAATAGGTGTCAGTATGGAGCACAAAACCACTGCTACTTTTGGGACGAATACAAGCCGGCTTGACACAAGCAAAAACTTACTGAGTGCATCATTAAATTACACATAATATAATAAGCAAACTGTAAACTGTACATAAATCAATCTATATTTTGTACAGTTTCCAGTTCCTTAAAGATTAAAGAGGAGTGCATTGATCCAAGGTTATTACAGTTAACTAAAACCATAAGAAAACATTTGCATTACTTTAAATAATCGTTATCAATATATATATATATATATATATATATATATATATATATATATATATATATATATATATATACAGACATATCAAGTAATACAGATTTTAAATATAAAAAAACACTATAGTATCTCAATTATACTAAAATAACTGCATGACAATTTCATATTTTGATCATTGAACCAGTGTGATAAAATATGTAACTAGAGGGAAATACATTTGTAATTAAATGCTTAGCCTCATTTAAAAAAAAGAACTACATTTACCCTGAAACCCAACACAGCTCAGTTGAATTGTGATAAATGGAAATACACCATAAACACTCCAACACAACGGCAATATCACAAATCAAATCTGAAATGGACAAAATACCAGAAATCCACATACAATAATTCAGAGAATAAAAACAAAAATAAAAAAAACAGCCTCTTTTTTTTTTATACAAACCCTGGATATGGGAGTGAAATTATTGCTGTCCTCTGAGCCAACTGGCCCAAATGACTCAGTATATCATGTAGAGAGATAAAGGCTTCATGTCAGTCCCACTCTTAAAAACAAAACCACTATGGTGTTTGCGCTCCACAGCATTCCCACTTTGAGGTTGTTTTCGCTCTTTGCCTTATGTAACCCCATGCCAAGCAACCCTACGGGAACTACGGCATGAACTACAGCTACTGCTGTTACAATAAGATCAGGCCTGGCTGGGATTTGTACACGTCATTCAGGAATTTCGGAGTGATCCTTGTCCTGAGACATTAGATTAAATTTCACAGAAGGAATGCTTACGAAAGGGCCTGGTGTACCGGTTTTTGTGAGGGACATGCACGGACGGATTGTCGCCACCGGTGTGTTTATTGGTAACATAATCACAAGGGCGAAGCGTGGAAGGGGGAACGGCCTCGTGTCCACGGAGAGGTCCATGGGCAATAACACTCTCGTCTGACAGATAGACAGCTAGATTAGAAGGAGTGACAGGCAAACAGACAGAGATCAAGCCGTATTCCCCTTGCCTGTCATCCGGCTATGCTGTTCTCAGGTCAGTAAAGCTAATTTAATTCCATCGGTACTCCTCCAAAAGGCAAGTGCCACTCAGGAGAAGGTGAGAGTGGAAGAGAGAGAGAGAGAGAGAGAGAGAGAGAGAGAGAGAGAGAGAGAGAGAGAGAGAGAGAGAGAGAGAGAGAGAGAGAGAGAGAGAGAGAATGAGAATATTAAAGTACTGAATAATTATGAATCAAGGGAGCTTAACCTTCTGGGGAGTTAATTTGAAGAATGGCAGTGATGGGTAGTTTGAGTGTGTGTGTGAAAGAGAGAGAGAGGGAGAGAGAGAGAGAGAGAGAGAGAGAGAGAGAGAGAGAGAGAGAGAGAGAGAGAGAGAGAGAGAGAGAGAGAGAGAAAGAGACAGCTTATTTCCCATGGGTGTCCCTATAGCCTTTTGTGTGAGTATGAAGAGATCAGAGCGCAGAGCAATATTATGTCTGTTAGCAACCATATGACGAGCTGACCCCGGCAACCTGCCCTGGCGACCGCACCTGCCATCATCATGGCTAATTTGTTAAACAAATCAATAGCGCTCTATTGGCCCGTTCACACCCGCCCCCGTCTTTTCCCCGCCTGATTTCATCCCTCTGTTCAGGCCAGTATCGAGTGCCAGTCAGTCTGTCAAGAGCAATCCACAGGTTCAGTTTCATGCAATTACAAAACCACATTTGGCTCGCCTTAACTTATTTAAAGCAAATCGCTCTAGCATTATCAAATATCATATTTTCACACAACAAAACCTGAAGGTAAAACATGCCGCCAGAAAATTCTCGCAAAGCAAATCAGATAAAAAAACAAAAAAACAGATAAAATATTTATAATTACAGACGACTGAACTGGTGCTGATTGGAGCTGGTAAGTAATAGCTGTAAAAACGGTAATCGGTAAAAATAAACGGTAAATCTAATAATGGTAGATTTACAGGACATTTCTGGCTACTAATTACAGTGCTTTCACTGCAATTTACATCTACATTTTTTTTTTCACAATTAAATAAACATAGTGATGACTTCAAACCAAACTATTTAAACAACACTTTATATTTACTAACAGTAGTTAATATTCACAGAAAATGACCAGGCAGACATTAATTTCATTTCACAGAACACATAATTCATTTTTTTTACATTAGCTATTAATGCAGCCATCAAGGTTTTCACACACCAATTCAAACACCAATGCATAATGCACAAATATTGCCTATATCCATTACTGGTTATTTATTATGTGATAAATGTTCTAAATGGAAGGATAATCATTTTGCAAACTGGCTTTTCATAACCTAATAATAATAAAGTTGAAAATGAATTTACTTCCATCATCTTTGTGGCCCAAAAACATTTGCTGCTATCCAAAAAAAAAACAAAAAAAACATGACTACAGCCCCTTCAGCCCAGGTCTAGCGACACATCTGGTGCTACACCTCAGTCAGAGCGGATAAATCAGAATGTATTTCTTTTCTCTTTTTTCCACCACACTCTCTCCCGCAAATTCAATCACATTCCTCTGATCTGCCACAAAGATCAAATTAGGGCAGAAAGTCGCTTTGGGGAGAGAAGGAGGGATAGAGCTGAACAGAAAGGCGGAGATGAGGAGAAAAGAGGGGGAGAAGGATGAGACGAGACAGATGGGAAAGCAGAAAGAGAGAAAGAAAGTACTAGAACTGAAAGCAAGAGAAAAAGGAGATACAGAGGAACAAAGTGATAAAACAAAGGCAACTTCAGCACTGGTTAGCCCACCTTATGACTCGACCACAGCTCTGGGCTTTGACATTACAGAAACGAGTTGGAGAGTTGTTCTGGTTTATTGTGGCGACTTGGCTCGGCAGCACCGCTGGGCTCCAGCACGTCTCATGGTGGTGTGTGTGGTGCTGTGCGGGCTGAGACAGGGGCAGGAGGGAGCGGAGGCCCTGCTGAGAGACACTCTAGCAGTCTGGTCAGGGCCCTGTGGCAGCCCACATCTGCTTCCAGTTTGGCACAAACCAGCTAAAAAGAGGGCCCACTCTGCCAAGGCGAATCACAGGCCTTTGATTGTGCAGCTCTTTTGACTTAGTCTAATTGTCATCTCTCATTATACAGTCAATAGGTGCAAAGACAGAGCAGCATGATGGGGAGGCAGCAATGTTTTCAAAGTCATAGGATGGATGGATGGATGGATGGATGGATGGATGGATGGATGGATGGATGGATGGATGGATGGATGGATGGATGGATCGTACCAGTAGCAAATGCTGGAATGACTGACAATCAAAACAATATGTTTACAGTATTTAAATGACACTCTGGCCCGCCATAAAGACTTATTTTGACAGGATGTGTATTCTCCTGCATTAATGATGCACTATGTGCGTTTACATTGGTTTTTAACACCCAAGTATGCAAGAACCATTTCCCGACAGCCAAGAGAAAAATCAGCTGATGCAGCCGCTCACCACTTAATGTCTGAACAGACTTTGTCTATTAGTCCAAAGCTTCTCATCTTTTTATGTTAACTCTCAAAACCATGCAGAACTGTTACCGTATTCCTTCACAGTCAATTTTAACAACATTCCCAAGAGCATCATACTACAATGAATCACTGTCTGTCACCAACATCTGATATCCCTTTTGAATTATTTGCCATTGGAAGAGAAAATGATATTATGAAGATATAAGAGTCGAAAATGAACAAGAAAAGGAAGAGTCTCTGGCTCCACATGAGACCTCCTTTGTTTTGGCCCCCATGCTCTGCGGTTTCTCCTTACTCTTCTTAAACTCTTAATTTATTATGCTGTAATTGCAATACAAAGAAGCCACATTAAGTGGAGGACTTCTGAAAAGCCTTCTCAGGTGTTCGCAAAGACTACGTGCTCAGTGCTTAATGAGTCCAAAGGTTGGCTCTTACCTCAAGGTGTTAAAATAACCATCAACACAGAAGCCTTCAATTACAGCCGGGTAATCCCTCCAGCGATGGCAGGTATGTATCAGGTGAGAACAGGTTAAGTTGCACACACACACACACACACACACACACATGGCTGACAGGCTAGGGTGTTGCCCTTCTTTGAAGTGTAGCCAGTTTGTTTGAGAAACACACTTGAGCTGCTGTGACGTGCCCGAGAGATCACCCCACAGATGATATGTCCCCTGTCTGCACCACCTTGACATCCTGGGAATCTTACACACACACACACACACACACACACACACACACACACACACACACACACACACACACAAACACTGTTGTTTGACTGCCAGCCTTAACCTGTATTACCAATATTTTGGACTGTTTACAAAAATCTAAATACATGTACTGTTTCCGTGCCTACAACAGAAGTAGAGAGACCATTTCTTCAACTACAGGCACTTATAAACTCATTCAAAACACATTTTTGCACTCAATGGAACAAAATGGCCAATTTCACTCTATGGAACTCTATGGAACAAAATTGCCAATTTTTGCAAGGATAATTAAAGCTAATTTAATAGCTAGCATTTCATGTATCTTAAAAGCATAATACAATTATTTAACACTTTTTTGCACTTTTGCATAATTATTGCAGGACATTTCCAATCAAGCTGCAATTTTCTTTCCACATCACACCTCATATTTAATATTAATCGATTCACTGACACTATTGTTGCTAAAACTTCATAAGACATAATTGTTGGTTGTGGTGAAAATGACATGATCACTGAGAGAAAATCTATGTTTTAAGTGTAAATATACACACTACTTATATTTATCATTATATAATCTGTTAGTTTCCATAAAATCAATCCCATGAACATCAACCTCCAGTGCCCACAGTTGAAGAAACACCCAATTATGCTTATCCATCCCTGGCATTCTCAGTCATATTTGACAGGAACTATTGCTCTAATCTCTTTTCAGGTTGGTTGCAAAGAGCACATTTCTTTTTCCCCCTCTCTCTGCCTCTCTGTTTGTCAAGCGTGCCATCAGATTAGCCTGCGCTCTGGTTTCAGTGCTAATTGTGCTCGTCCACTTAAAAAGCTGACAGACTCTCGAGTGTGGAAAATCGCAGGCCTTGGGTGGCTTACCGCTCATCCATCATCAGCAAATAGATCCCTCACAAGAGCTGCACACCATCACCATTAGCACGCGGCACACCATCACTATTAACCTGCAGTGTGCTCCCCATCAGCTAGCGCTCAAACACGTACAGCCAGGCTTGCGTACGAGACATAGATGTGAAGATTTATGTATGTTTAAGAATAAAAACGAACTAATGAACTGGTAAAAATGTTAACGTTGAGAATGTTTCGAGATTTGAAGCTGAAGTAACCTTGTTTTCATGCAAATCCTAACTGTACACGTTCAGTGGCATGCATAATTCAATTCCCTCCTTTATTTTAACTGTATCTTTAGAAAATACTTTTTTTGTTGTTGCATTTCTTCATGGTATACCAATCAATAATTTATTTATTTTCCTCATGTGATGTTTTTCCCATTTTGTGTGTCTGGGAGACGTGTTGCTATACATCCTAGCGGAGGCTTACCGTGGCTTCCTGTTTCTTACTCTGAAAGACAATACAACTGTAATTTCATATTTCACAATGACAGAAAACCACGGCAAGGATTTTTAATTAAAAACCGAATGAGTGAAATGAAAGTGGGAGGAGAGACAATAAAAGCAGGAATGTGCGCATCCGCGGACAGATTCCCAACGTTTAGTTTTTTTTTTTTTTTATTTAAGACCCGCGCCTGTGCGCTAACAGCATTAATGACATTATAAAGAATTATGAGCAGAAATCGAATTTGCTTCGCCACTTGAACGCCACTAAAATGCCAAACAATAAACTACCAGATTGCAAATTAGATCAGTAAAAATATCAAACACATTGCGGTGGTGGGGGAGAGAGTGAAAAGGGAGAGGGAGGGGAAGAAAAAAAATCCATAATTGTGTTTAGCGTCTGGACCCCAGGGAGCACAGACACTAAAGATCATCAGGGCCCGGCGTGCGAGCCTGCTATTGACAGTGTGCTAAAAATCGACAGGCTAACTAAATAAACACTGCAGGCTCCATTAAATATTCAACAGCTGAGATTTGACTAAATCGGTTGTTTCGCTTCTGTGCGTCCCCCTTGGAATCGCTACTCTCTCCTGTTTTGCCTCTCCTTCTCGCTCTCTCTCCCCATCTCTCGCACTCTCAACTCATCACCCCATCTTTTTTCTTTCCCTGACTCTTGACAGCAATAAATGATGTGGAGCCTGAGGGCCTGACTCCAAGGGGAGAGAGCCGAGGCCTCAGCCTGCTCAGAAAAAGCAATAGAGGAGAAACAGCCAATGACCAATGCTCATCACGCCAGCACTGAGGCGAAGATCAGTGACATTAAATAAAGCCTCCATACACCTCCCGCTACCAAGATGGAGGACCTGTCATGGGCGCACACATCCACAAAATCTACCCAGCATGCACTCTGTGCAGGCATGACTGGATGGATGCACACCGTCAAAGAAACCGGGAACCATTTTGGCAATGCAGATGTTTATGATGGCTGCCATACAAGGTCTTATATTCAGGTTAAACAAATAGATTTGTTAACCATTTGAGAGAATCTGTTTGATCATACCAGCAGTAGCTGGTTGGGTTCTAAGTGTGTGAACGGAATGGAGTGATTGCAATTTTCCTCCCCACTCAAAGCGTTCTGTGATCACTCCAGTTTCAGCTCCCTTCCAGGTTTTCTCACTCGCTGAATAGAGTGCTGAATTGAGTTCACTCAAACTCACTCAAAATGTGGGCTCAGTTACAACCAAATCGTAAAGTTCTTTCAACATATTTTACATAATACACCTGATGAAATAGTGTTTGTGCAGTTTCTGTACAGTTATGATGGATCATTAGTACGAATCATTTTGAAAACCATGACATTTTTAAGAAAGCCTAAAATAGTATATTCTGGTAAAACGTATTTCAATAATCTTTGTTTGCAACTTAAATATTTTGAAGACTAATATATATATATATATATATATATATATATATATATATATATATATATATATATATATATTAGTGTAATATTCCACTATTTCCATCTTTCTTTTATTTGAACTGTAAATAAACAACATGGGTAACCAGCTTGTGGTAGTACATTTTGGAAAAACCCAACGGTTTCGCCATCTCTCACAAATTAAGACTTTTCATGCGACTAAGTTGACTAAATAATCTTTTAGCACTGTGACATGGTGAATTCTTGTGTAAATGTTATTGCATTATGGGCTATTAACCTGTTATGCTCATGATAGAGTGGTATTAGAGTGAGAGAGTACACAGACGGTCACAAACTCTTGTTGAGAACTAATACATCAGAATTTCAATGAAGCCACGTGATCTCAATTGACATTCAAGGGCAGCTGCATTGCACCAAGACAGATCAATCGAAGACCATCACCTCGCATATGTTATAATCATATCAGCATCCTGACACTGATGCTCCAACTCGATCCCCAGTCCCTCTCCTAACATCCTAGCATTCAACTACTGCCCACAGCATTATATCTCTGTATATTTCTAGGGGAATACATCAGGACAGATGACGGCCTGAGCCGAACCCGTTAATCTGAACTGAAAACCAAACTCCTCCAGGTTTCTCCTCCTCTGTCTGTGCTCATCTGCTCCCGCAAGAGTGGAGAAGCACTTATGCAAATGAGCAGTGACAGCATTATTGTGGAAGGAATATCAATGGAGTAATTACAGCACAGCCAGCACTCCTTTCCCCACCACCCCTGCCCGACTTCATCTCGCAGCCCAGATATGGCTCTCCCCGAGGGGGGAGGAGGAGACAGCAGCCACACTCTCTGGATCCAGAGCTAATAATCGAGGCACAGGTACAGGCACTGAGGGAGTCAGCCCGGGGGTCCTGAGACACAGACGGGGCTAAACGTGGCCCGAGGTCCCAGAGAGTGATCACAACACCAGTCTAATGATTAATGTGCAGTGAGCTGTGTTTAAAGGCTCTAAATAGGAAATTGTGTACGTGTTTCTCTCCATGTGTTTGTAAATATGTATTCTTGAGTGGATTGAGGTGAGTTTTAAAGGCACTTGCACTACTGAAGGATGTCAAGTCACAATTGTAAACACAATTGTTAACTTTGTAATTGTAAACATTAGTTAATGTGTACGGTGTTTTATATCTGTTGAGGTCATCTATAGGGATGTTTGATCTATGTCGATATCATCGCTTATTTAAGAGATTTTTTTTTAAACTCATTGATATTGTTTTTTTTTTTTTTTTTTTTTTTTTTTACAGATTACCAATGCCCACTTAAAGTTAATATTTACCACTAATAAATTAATACAACGGTTAAGTGTAATCTTTATAAAATCTAAAAATGAATGTCCATTTTAGTAATATACAGTTAATTATAATGCATTGATGCATAAATGTCCTTTTGGCATTTAAAATGATTACATTTCTAAAAAGAAATTGTCAGGTTACATTATTGGCCAATTTGATCATCAGTGCATTCCTACAACTTCTAGAAAGTGTAACTTTTAGCAGGTATACACATTTATATTATACTTAAATTCTCTTCAGTATAAAAAGAGACCAAAAATATCAGGGACTCATCTTGCACTCACCAACGTTTCAAAATTTGTATCCAAAAAATTGTAGTATGTGAAAGTCCATACCACTAATGCCAATTAGTAAATAATGGTTAAATACTGACTTATATAAGTAAAGCTATTTTGAGGCTAAAAAAGGGACAAACCCTTCAATATGTGGTATGTCCCATCCCAACTTCCTGTTTCAATACATTAGCACAATAAAACTGTGCTCGTAAAGCCATTTCACAGGCTTCTCAAAAGAGTGTTGATAGTTAAATGAGCAATCTGCAAATGCACGTGTCACAAATAATCAGGTATTCACGTTGGCGTGAGTGAATTACATCCAACATTAAGCTTCTGCAGTGAACTCCAAGGGATAGAGAAAAGTCTTTGTAACTATCCATGAAATGTCAAACCATTCCCGTAGACTGAAAATATACAGCTCAAAGCAAGATTTACTCTAGCCTAAAAGAGAATATAACAGGGTCTAGATCTTAGCATACTTATGCTTGCTTACAGGATTAGCGTTCATCAGTGAATCTAAGGTGATTTACTCTGACAGGCTCTGGAAACAAACTGGCGATTGTCCAATGAGCAAACACTTTTGGCATGTAAGAGTTGTCTAATTTAATGCTCAAATTTGTCTCTTTGTGCTTAGGGAAAGCACTCCTAGCCCCATTAATCCATGTGAAACAAAAGTCATGCACGCTTGAAAACCAGTAATCTTTCATCCTCACCATCTATTCACAGGTGAAGGATGGGTATGGCTATAAATAACGAGGGGGAGAAGAACAGAGGAGGAAGGAGGGATCAGACGAAAGCTGGGTAATGCGACCAGAAAAAGCAACGGAGAGAAAACTAAGGGGAAAGAGGCGATAGCTTCAAAGCTGCCACATTCTTTAATACCCCCCCCCCCCACCCCCCCACCAACCCCACCCACCCTAAGGCTGAGCATTAACACGGCCAGGGCTGGAATGCTCCTGTGGTTCTATCACTAGCATGAGCGATACCCCCAAAAACAACACAGTAAACACTTCATTGCAGGTAAAGCTTCACGAAAGTGTCAAAAGTTACCAGGAGTTTCACAAATCTGCTCAATAAATAAGAGAAGGGATGAGGAATTAATAAATGTGCAAGAGATCAGGAGACATCTTCAGAGGGCAAGAGGAGTGGAGTAAGGGTCACGCCCAAGACCCCGAACACATTCTGTTACTGCACGGCACTGGCGATGTCCAAGCACCTCATAGATCAGAGCAAGCTTATCCACACACTTATCTCACCAGCAATAACTCCCAATTAAAACTCAGAGAGAGTAAAACAGATGAAGTGTGAGACAGGAACCTGAGGTTTCTGAGGCCATTCGCCCCTTCCGTCCGCACCAGCCTCTTCATTCACGTGTTCGCACTCCAACGGACAGCCAAAACAAATCGCTCGCGACCCCACTGGCATATACATTTTTATTATAGGGGTGAAATGTGCTTGAGGATTCCCTACCACACATTTCTGAGGTCTGTGTGGCCTTAATAAATCAGAGAATCATGCCTAGTAGTTTTGCTCGATCCTTCCATAAAAAAAATGCTTTCTAGCAAAAAACAATGTTTTGCTTCAGATGGGAATCGGTTTACTGGCCTAGTGGTAAATGTATTGGAATATGCCATGGGGGAACAAAAAACAGCTGTGTTTTTATAATGATAATGGTTTGAGAACAGATATATGATTTCATAGCAATCAGATAAATTAAGGCTCAGTGAAAATGAAAGGATTGGCATTTATTGTGAATACCTGCCTGACACACATCGTATCATTTATACAGCAGATTGATGAATGTTTCCAGGCAGAGCTAACCTGAAAAATAAACAAATATGATGGTGAACGTAGGAAAGAAATAAGCAACTGTCAAGTGGGATCTTCATTCGCTCACTGGCCTTTCAGAGAACAAATTGTTACAGCAGAATAAAAAAAAATGCAGAAATAGGATATAGGTCTGTGGTGTGAAGTTTCTTTTTTCATGTTCATTTTTAACTGCCATTGTTTTTATGTTTAAGAGGTCTGTTTTGCGTTCTCTCAGTTTTATTTTTCTTCACGGCAATAAAAATAACAAATTAAAATTACGGGCAACTCTCCACAGCATGAGCCCCCGCCGTGGGAGAAGCCGTAAAGTCGATGCTAACATGATTAACAGTGTTGACAATGAAAAAATAAAGAGTAAGTAAAAAACATGCCCTCTCTATTTATTTTCCCTGTTCCCTTCTATGGTGCTCTTTCCTGCTTTTCTTTGATCCTGCGGGTCTTATGAACCTTCCACATAAACTGCTACGTGTGAAGGACACTTTAAGTGCGTCCTGGATTTGATGCAGTGCATCTGCATGGATGTCGCCAGAATCACAAATCTCGAGGATGAAATGGTGAAATGGACATCTACACTCATGCAACCACTGGAAAATGACATCTCTTTCTATCTGAAATATCTTAAGAATAGGTTACACGCTCCAAGTCTAGCACCTAAACGCATTTGGAGTATAGCGAGTGAGCGCAGGCTTTGAAATATCAACCACTTATGCAATTACCTACAGGCCTCTGGTGGTTTGCCGCCACAGGGCGAGTGTCCATCTCGAAGAGGGCAGCCTAGACACGAAAACCGAGATAAAGAATGTGCACCTTGCAGAAATCAGTCTCTGATGTTCACATCCCACCATACAGTACCCTGGAATATAATCAAAATATAACATTAAAGAACCAAGGACTAATAATGATGTGGTACTGATTTATAGGTAATCGGGTAATTTAAAAGTTCTTTAAACCCTTTAGTCAGTAATTGTGTCCCTTAAAATTTATCTTTGATCACCAAAATTACATATTTAAAAGTTTTTTTCTTGAAAAAAAAAATCTTCATGCCTTAAAATATCTATAATCTAACTCTACACCATTTGGTATACACGGTTCTCTGAATATGCAAATTAGCCCCGCCTCCACTCACTCGCACGGGCTCAGAGATCCAGTCGTTGACGATCACACATTGACCTGATTGGTTACAAGGTAGTTTGTGACGTAAACCGTGTTTTTGAGACTGTCTTTGGTTCACTGCATTTTTAAAGAGAAAATACTCAACAATGGTGTTGAATCATGCATTTGTACATTTGTCTTAAAGCATATTAAAAACACCACATAGACATATAAACAACATTAAAAGCATGATTTTCACTACAGGGAGCCCCAAATCCCATGATGGTTGATATCTGTTATACACTTTTGCTCTGTGGAATGATAATCTAGTGTTAAAAATAAATTCCAGTGTTTCAAAGAATGTTTCAATTGTTTTTGTCTAATGAAAGTCAAAACAACTTTGGACCCCACTGACTAGTATGAACAAAAATACTGAGATATTCTTCAAAATATCTTCTTTTATGTGCCACAGAAGTAAAAAAGACAAATAGGTTTGAAATGATGTTTGGTGAGTAAATAGGTTTGTTCTAGTATTATCTATCAACCCTCTATGGACACACTGAAGCTCGAGTCGTCATTGGCTAGTAATTTTACTCGGCAGACTTTTTTAGATGGAATGCAAGGATGCTAATAAAAAATATATATTATATACATTTTAAACACTATTAAAGTCAAGTAAAAAATGTTGTAATAAAATAAGAACAACTAACCAAACTATAAGCAATAGCTCAAATAAACAATAGAACAAAGATGCAAATAAAATAGTGCTTTTCAGGTTTTTCAGGTCTAACAGTAGTTAAACATTAGGTAGATTAGTACAGAATTGAATAAAGTAATCAGAAGTAAAACAACACTGCATAGTCTTTGTTTGATTAACATTAAAAACACAGACAGTAGATATATATTAGGCTGCTGTCAATTTAAGACATAACGCACGGATCCATATACTGATACTGTACACATGCATTTTATTTCTCAACTGTTTACATTCACTTAAGACATAGCCGACTGTTTACTAGAATACTCGCCAAGACAGGCATTTTGACAATTTTGTGTGAAATTGTCTGTTCATGCGCAAGACGTAAAAGAGAGCTCAATTCAGTATTTACGTCACATGAGGTTTTTTTTACTGTCAGATGAGGCTTTCTGGGTGCATGCTTTGGATGTGTTTGGTGAAACTTATTTTTTGCCTCTGACTCAATTACAGGTGACAGTAATGATACAATTTACAAGTCATTGGCTAATAATTGAAATTTGGCTGCATATGTGAGCGATTTACTCGCATTTTAGAGGGTTGTCTATGCACATTAATTGGACTGTGGCTACGTCTACATTAATCCGGATACATTTGAAAACGGCGTTTTCGTTTAAAAACGCTCACCGTCCACACTAGCGTTTTCAGGCGTTTTCCGACGTTTCAGTGTGGATGAGAAACTTCTTAATTCACCTTACTGTGCATGCGTGAAACCTCACAAAAGCTCACTGAGATGATACAGATGAAAAAATAAATAATAAAGTTATCGCGCAATTCTTCTTACAGGATCATTTTATTTAGCAAAATATCTCACCATTCACTGATAAAGGTCACACTCAGTCACCATATGTTTGGTCTAAAACGCAACTGCTCTCCTGTATTGCCGCAGGACAGCAAATGTGAGTAGCTTACATTTTCTTTCATCTTTGCAGTAGACTACTGTGATATGAAGAGTGTGAAAAGTAACATATTTTAGCAATAGTGTAAAAGTGAATCGCACATAATTAACAGGCACAATACCAGTAAACATGAATTGGTACAACATGGATCACATGACTAAACTTACGTCATCGTTTTCAAATACCTCCGGCTTCACAGTCCACACTACAACGCGGAAACGGCGTTTTCAAATGTATCCGCTTTGGAGGGCGCTTTCCAAAAGCTACGTTTTCCAAAAGCTACGTTTTCGTTGACTTAAAACGCCGTCTCAGTGTGGACGGAAGGCCGAAACGGAGAGAAAAATGTACGTTTTCAAACTAAAACGTATTAGTGTGGACATGGTGTATGTCTACTGTAAAACAAAACTATACCATTTAACTTGTTTAGAGGTCTTCAAACACATTACACACAAACACACACACATAAAAAAAGCCTGCAAATACTTCGACTTTCCACTTATACTACCATCAAAAGACACCTCTGGACAAATTATTGCTCCTACAAGCACCCCTTTGAGAAGACTTATCTTTCTCCATCAAATGTCCATGTCTTCGTCATCACAGATATGAAAGACTCAGGGTTAAATAACTAATTAAATAAAAACGAAGGAAACAAAAATACAGATTCAACCAGAGAAGAAATGAATACTGATTGCAGAGGCCAAATAAGATTTTCCATTTGGGGTTGCCAAAGCACCGTTAAATATTATGGGCACATCAGGGTGCAAAGAGAGCCTGTTGGTCAGCCCAGAGGGGAGTATGACATCTGACACAGAGCAGAGGCGTTCTGGACCATGCAGACCCCATGCTTCAAAAGAACTGCATGGGAAACAGACAACACTGCTACATTTGGGTCACAAATGGGCCTCCAGCAAAACATGAAGAACAGGTATCATGAGGAGCCCAATCCCAAGTTATACAATCCTAGTCTTTGCTGAACTCAAGCAAAAACAAAGTCCCCAAAGTCCCAACAAAGTCACATGAAACCTTAGAGCAAGCATTTACACTACCGTTCAAAAGTTTGGGGTCAATTTGTTTTTGTTTTTTAAAGAAATTAATACTTTTCTTCAGAAAGGACGCATGAAATTGATATAAAGTGACAGTAAAGACATTTATAATAATGCAAAATATTAATTTTTTAATGAAATGCTTTTCTCTTGAACTTTTCAAAGAATCCTGAAAAAAATGAATCACTGTTTGCACAAAAATACGAAGCAGCACAACTGTTGTCAACTGTGATAATAATCATAAATGTTTCTTGAGCATCAAATAATCATATTAGAGTGATTTCTGAAGGATCATGTGACACTGGAGACTGGAGTAATGATGCTGGAAATTCAGCTTTGATCACAGGAATAAATTACATTTTAAAATATATTCACATAGAAAACAGCTGTTTTACATTGAAATAATATTTCACAATATTACTGGGTTTGTTTTGTATTTTTAATCAAATAAATGCAGCCTCGGTGAGCAGAAGAGACTTCTTTTAAAAACATAACAAATCTTACCGACCCCAAACTTTTGAACGGTAGTGTACTTATTTATCTTGCTTTGACTTTCAACAACTGCGGTTGAACTCAAACCCAAGGGCCCCAAGAGTTGTCGGTCCATAGATGCAGTATGGCTTGAGGGGCCGATCTCCAATGCTGTGTCAGGGCTTTTGCTCCAGTTGTCGGTTCACTTTTATAGCTTCCTTGAAATATCTTTAAAAGAGGAGCTAGTGAGCTAAAGAAAACTGCTTTAAAACATTAGGGTGTAAATCTCTTTTAATACTACAGAACCCTGTGTTAATGCTGCCTTCAGAAACCACTCACCATATTTCTCTCCCTCTCTTTCCCTGTTTTCTTCCTCGCATCTCTCCGCTCATTACATATGATGTGGAACTGAAAGACCACATCTTCAAATTCTGCACAACTAAAAGTGTTTTTCAGATACACTACGTGAACTTGGGCCAAAAGGCCAAAAAGTCTTCCTGTTTGGCTCTCAAGCTGCTCGTTTGTCTTTCTCTCACCGGTCAGAAAGATGTAACATTTCAATTACGAAAAACAAAAAGACTTCTTTTATAATCCTTGAAGGATGTCCACTGAGGTTCATCCGATGGCTGGCAAAAGAGTTTATTCGCAGCTGCTCGCATGTCTCCCACGGAGGGGAAAAAAACCCCACACGGGTGGGAGATACTTGGAGAAAAATAATGACGTTTGAGCCTTTTGATTGATCATACATCTCTCCCTGGAGAATGATAAAATTGTTGGGAAACATTAAAAACCTGACAGAGAAAAATACAGATTCAGTGCAGAGACAACAGAGGACGGTCCCGTGGTCGGCATCGTGAAAATGTGCTGGAGTAATGCAAGGCCTGTTGGAGCAACAGACGGTTTGTGAAAAGAAATAAAACTTCATGTTTTACCTGTGCTGATGACATCGCTACGGAATAATAATCGAACAAAAAGGAACTTTGGGAAGTAGCAAGCAAAAACTTGATGGAAAATCAAGGCCAGTTTTTCCTTTTCTTAAACTCTCAGGGCTGCGGTGAGCTTCAACCCTATAATAAAATAATGCACAGCAGTGTGTGTAGTGGATCTCTGTTTGAAAAATACTTGTGGAGCAAAAGAAAAACACATGGTGCGTAGTGTGGCACAAAACATATTTCATGCATGACTTTGGAGAATGTTAATAAGGATTAGAAACATACTTCAACTAATGTTCGGGTTCCCTCGTGGGGCCATGACTGATTTTTACTCATGTTTTTCAACTGGGGGAGACATAACATCTGAGGTAAAAGTTAACATTTTTAAAAACAAAAAAGATAGAAAACACTTTTAGGGGTATAATTTGTGAGCACGGTACAGGGAAAAGGAATCATTCTCTCTTAATAGCTAATTCTGAGTGGTTCTCTTGCATTCGCTCTCTTTCTGCAGTCTTTATTTCATTAAGATGTCATGTCAGGGGCCCTCAAGTCTCCCTCTGACCCCACACTCCGAGCACGGCTTCTGGTTAATGTTACATCGATATGGCTCTTGTAAAAAAAAAATGCTTTAACGTAAAATGTATGTTAGGTTTCCAAGGAAAGATGGACCAATTAATCTGATTATAGTCTCAAATCCGACAACATGTGTACGCGTGTATCTAAACATGTGGGATGCAGATGTGCAGCACGTATGCGTGCCTGCAAGCGTGTAACCGGTGGATCAAGCCAAAATGTTGAGAGGATACAGCAGCTGCCCTTCCATTGTGAATAAACCGAATGTCAGCTCTGCAAAAAAAACCTCTGCAGCCTGTCAGATACAGAAACATCAGCACTACTTGAAAACCACGAAGCAAATACGCCATCAGGCTCAGCCACTTTGTTAAAAAGGCAAACACCCACACCACAATGACACAGAGAGTTTTTTTTTTTTTTTACAGAGCATGTGTCCATGTGTGAGCATCATATGGCATGTGGGATTATTTTTACAAATTAGGTTGCAGATTTATTGAAAAAAAACAAACAATGAAAAACAATGCTAAATGAAAATAATTAACTACAACCAACCATGTAATTATGTATAGAAATGACAGACCAATAGGGTTTCAATGAGAGGATGAACCCCATAGGATATAGGTGCAATCAAACTAATATTTTGATAAAGCCATCATTTTAATTTGGCCTGTGCAGATCAATATTGATACATTTTAATGACTGACTTTAAGCTTTTGTTCAATTTTGTGCAATAAACAATTTCGCTACAAATCTGCATCCCAAAGCAAAGCCAGTTGAGATATACTGGTTCACTGTGACTGAATCCACTCTTGTTTGTCACATGACGTTATGTAGTCACATAAGACAACTCAGCGACTCTATGCAAATACAGCCCAAGTGTGACAGACAGACAGACAGACAGCTGTTCTGAGACTGGGAAATAACGACAGGAAAGAGCCATGAAAGGGATACAGAAGTGAAATCATAAACCTCTGTCCAAGCCTTCATGCTCCATTTGATATCATAACACTAAAGCACTTAACACTTCAGGGCAGATCATTTGTTCTTCTCCGCTTACATCACTGGTTCCAACGTTACGGACGATGTGTTTGTTGGGCTCTCTTTTTGAAAACTATGACACATTGCTGACCTTGCTTTGATTGTGCTTTTCCAATAGTATGTAAATTGGTTGGGAGAGCACCTTATCTAGACCAGTCATTCTCAAGTGGTGTTTTGTGAACCAAAAATGTGTTGCAAACAATGCTAAAATACAAATTAATGATGAATGACAAAATGGGAGAACAGAACAGAAAACAGCAAAATAAGTTGGTTAGGTGGCACACACTCTCTAAAGCATTTCCAAAAGACGTATTCACATGACACTGCACTACATTCAAAATTGCCTGTTGTAGCAGAATCAAATCCTAAATGTGATGTTGCCAACCACCTACAGCGACCATCTTTTAAGCAGCCATTTTCAGGATTTGTTGAACAACTTGCTCGGTTTTGGCATAAGTCCCAGTAAAAAAATACTGATATATCCTTGTGTTGTTACCTTGTTTATTCGCCACCGAATTAAAATAAGTAATAATTATTGTGACTTTTTTTTGAGAATTGCATGATATAAACTCGCAATTGTGAGTTATAAAGTCAAGTTTGCGTGAATATAAACTCGCAATTGCGAGTTATAGAGAATTCAGTCAGAATTGTGAGATAGAAACTTACAATTCTGAGAAAAGAAGTCAGAATTCTGCGATATCACGCAATTCTGACTTTATAACTCGCAATTGCAAGTTTATATCTCACAATTCTGAGATTGAGTTTCTGAGGGAATGGAGGAAAGAGTGCTGGATTGAGTAGAATATTTATCTACAAACCACTAGAAATCCTCTCATTTGACAGCGATGGAGAAGGTTGTTAGAAAGTTTGACACCTTGAATGACCAAAACATTAACAGAGCACAAAAAGCATTTAAGATTTAGTTATTTGACATGTACTTTGGTATCAATGGACTGAATGCCCTGGACATATTTGAGAAAGAAATCATTTAATAATTATTTTGTCACAGATACCAAACCCTTTGTGTACTAATAAATCCGCCAACCCATAGCCTCACAACCAATAGGAATGCACTTTAAAATGACATCTCGTTTCTGTATTTGAATACAGGCTGCTTTTATTCCACAAAATATTTGAATGTGTATTATTTTAAATATTATAAAAGCCTAACGTATAACACTATATTTTAATCCTTTCACTCTTGTAAAGAGTACTTATGCAAACGAGGATGAATGTGACAGCAAATTGTTTGGATTGTAGCAGACTGTTCATCTCACAGATGGAGATGTTTTTGGGTGCGTGGGGTGTTCAGGCTTTGCCCTCAGGTGGTTTTGCACTGTGTCTCACCACTACAGAGCAGAGGAAGGAGGGCAGAGAGGAGTCTGGCGCACGGTGTGATGTGGAGCTGGAGGTCAGGGCTCTGCCGCCTCTCCAGCTGAGCACCAAGCGCCACACACCGGCTCTGGTTTCATGTTCTGGGCCGGGGGTCAGGATCGCTTTCCCTCCGCTAACTGCAGGGGCAGGGGCCACTCCTCACGCCTGACAACAGACAGACGCCCACCTCGGGAGGGGGGAATGGACTTACTCACTCACTCCCGAGAAAAAACAACAGAAGCAGGGAAGCCAGGAGAAGAAATGGATTGGTCTGAGATGGAGAACATGTTTGAAGCCATAACAGAAATGTTTGAGTCCAAAGCCAATCTTTTATAGGGGCAAAAAAATGCAAAAATCGGGTCTATCTATTTTCCATATGTGACTCAAGTGAGTTTAGCTGTGTTTCTCAGCCAGTCCTTACTGCCGAATAAGCAATTCTAATGTTCAGTGTTTCTTCGAAAACACTATTATGTCTGAACAGCATGTTTGTGTTTGTGGTTATGAATCCTGCCAAAAAAAGATGGGCATCGGGAGGACTGGTAAAAAGTGTACTATCAAAACAACAGCATTCACAAGGTAAAACAATAAAGAGAATGCATTGTTTGACACTAAAACAAAGAACACGTAATATCTCAATATTAATCAGACAATATTTTAGGTTTTTCGGTCTCGCTCGTAAGTAAACAAAGACACATGAGTCTTCATTAAAATGGCACTATGGAATAAATCATTTTCCTTTATTCGATTTTCAGAAATCCTCAATATTTCATACCCTCATCCACTTTTTTTTAGACTAGCAGATCATTTTGCTGCACTTGCGAGTCGTGGAAATTCCCAGGAAGATGTATTGTGGCTCTTTTCAGAGAAATATTAGCATCCAGCCAGGAGAGACATGGAAGGATAGCGGAGAGAGGGGGGTGGGGGTGAGGGTGGGTGAGTGAGGAGGAAAAAGGCACAGACGATCAGTATCATATTTTTAGGGAAAAATCTTTTTGGCTTGCAGGGGGTTACAAACAAAGGTTGCATCACTACATAAAAAAGCAAGAAGAGACCTGACCTAAATATGACAGTCCTCGGCTGAAACCTTCTCTAAAACAAAACTGTTCTGCTTCTAATAAAATTGTCTGGGTTCGATACATGTTTAGACCAATTGACAGCATAATGTTTATTGCCAAAAAAATTATTTGAGTTTTCTTAAAAAAAAAAAAAAAAAAAATATATATATATATATATATATATATATATATATATATATATATATATATATATATATATATATATATTAAAAAAAATCATTTTTACAATGCAAGTGAATAGGGCCAATTCTCACATGATTTAAAATAAAAATGTAAAGCATATAATTTTACAAAAGCTTTTACATAAATTGCTCTAAAATACTAAAGTTGTATTTTATTTTAGCTGTAGTTGATTTTGCGTTGTTCTTGTCATTAACGTTTACTGGCTAAACTATTGAAACAAAGAGTGCTTTTACAATTTTAAACATTTTCCCTATTTAATTCCCTTGGCAAGTGCCTCACTACGATTTTTCTTCCTTTTTTTTTTTTTTTTTTAAGAAAAGGAGGGACAAGCAGCTTTGTAGATCTCAACATATTTCCGCAAAGCTGTCGACAGATCTCAACTTGCACTGAACCCAAAATATTCCTTTAATTCCAATGAGTATGAAATTAAAACTAATTGTGTTTACATTGCTGTGGCTGTGTTTAACTCGGAATCTTCTAACAGAAGATTATTAAAATTTTGAAACATCTGCAATACAGTTAGTTGCTTTTTTCTGTCATTCCATTCTCTATCACTGTGCCTCTCATTGACTCCGCCTAACATCCAAATATTTCCACTCTCTACTTTTTGAAGCCGCCATGGGTCTTTTGACCTCCAGCACAAATCATTTTAGTTGCTTGCGGGGGGGATCGCAGTCCCATGGAGGTATGGAAATACGATCCCCACCATCTCCTGCTCACGTTTGTTTTCCTTGGTCCAGTCAGCGATGGGCCGATCAGCAGTGATCCCCATCGCAACAGAAGATCAGGACTGTCGGTGGGGAAACAGGAGGTCTTGCTGGTCGGAACGCTGTTTTTTCAGTTTACTTTAACCTGTCTCCTACTTCAGCTTCCCCACAACCCTGGGAGGGAGATTAGGAATATTTAGACCGCTACATTTGAGATTCAGGATTTCGTCCCGGATACACACACACACACACACTGAGCAATGACACACTTTCTCTGAAGCACAGCTTCTTTCTATTACTTCAAGCCAACTTTCTGAACAACAGTTTAGACATTGTAGTGTAATTCTGACTTCTTCTCTAAAATCTTCAGTCATAAGTGAGCGATCGGCGATTATAAAAGTTCAGATAGTTTATATTAATGAAAAAAAACAATCATGATAATAGCTTGATCAACTTGAAGTTATGAACTTAAATGTAGCCTTACACACACCAAAATGGAATACAATGTAAAGCAAATGGCATTTTGTCACATAACTTAAAAATGTCCTTCATACATAAACAGATCTCAATAGGTCTGGAAAAATATTTCATAAACTCAATTAAGTACACCAAGAAAAGTTATTTTTAAGGGTCAAATCAGTTCTTAAACTGCAAACTGCAAAAGCTTATAACAACGACACATTGTTTTTTGTTGTTGTTGTTGTTGTTTTTTTATAGTGTAAATAGATAAGATAATTTTTTATTTAGTTCAATTGCTGTGGAAAACACCCCCTCATAGGATAAAGCCATTTAATTTTCATGCACCAATGAAAGACATATATACCACAACTCATAGCATATACAAGAGGTCAATGAGGTTTAGAAATCAGCTTCTGTTTTCATGGTTTTGAGCAGAAGCTTACAATAACGCATTTAATGGGGCCAATAGCTGAAGGATTGAAAAGCATAAATTTGACGCTTAATTTTTATAAAAACACTGACTGCCTGTAAAAAAATATATGATCAATAAATTATGACAACATGTTTTTACATTGCTTTAACTTTTACATTGCAATTTTCAACTTTATACAAGATTCAACTAATTTTTAAAGTCAGTTTAATGTCATTTAAGTTGAAATTACATCCAAGTTGATTGTACTTAAATATTTAACATTTTATTTAACATACTTAATATTTTAATATTTTATTTTTTCCAGTGTATAAACGTGTATTTTATTTTATTTAACTGTAAAGTTGTTCTGCTTGTAGAACAACTTTACGCTTCTGCTCAAAACCATCGTTTGATAAAAAAAAAGTATGATTCCATCATTAATGTTTAATGTTTCAACCACACAAAACATTTTAGCCAACCAAAACGCAAACTGTCACGTTCACCTTCAAACATCAGTAGTGCTATATGGTAGGGATTCAATTGCGAGCCAGAGTAACGTTTCCAAAATTTCTGTTTAATTTTCCTGAAAAGTATGTCCAAGTACCTTGGTGGTATGACAGCATTCAAGATCGTTCTAACTGCTACTCTTCTCTTTCCCTTTGTAACGAAAATGAAGAAATATCACAATCTGGCTTTAGAACTGTGGTTGCGAGGAGGAAGGTAATTGGCTGGTTGAGGTAATCAGATCGTTCCAGAGTATCTGATCTGCAGTCTAACAGACTTCCAACTAGTTGAATGAGTAAATAAAGAACTGTGGGAGCTCCAGCTGAAGACAGATTACCTCTAGCTCCAGGAGGGTCCGACCCGGAGAAAGCTTATTCCACGTGAAGGAAAACGGAGCGGGCGCAAAAGACCACAAAGCATCCAGCAAGAACCAGCAAAAGTCATTCTTTCAAATGACCCCTAAAACAACCTGATATGGGGCCCATACATGGTGGGGCGAGTTCTGACATTTAAAAGGGATAATTCACCCGGAATTGAAAAATCTGTCATCATACTCACCCTCATGTCGTTCCAAAACTGTATGACTTTCTTTTGTCTGTGGAACACAAAAGAAGATGTTTTGTAGAATGTTAGAGTCCAAACAAAGTTCTTCAAAGAACACTGAGACAGTCTTTTGTGTTCCACAGAAAAAAGAACGTCACACAGGTTTGTATCCACGAGAGGGCAAGTAAATTACAGATTTCTCCATTGTTGGTGGAGTATCCCTTGGTACATGAACACCTGCCAGAATTCTTCGATTTGTGCTGAAATGCTACTGGGATATGTTCTATTTATAGACCATCAAGAGCTTTGTACTTTATGAAAATGCATTCCGAACAAGGGTTAAATGAAGGGAGCAAACTGCTTAATGCATGTGTGACTGTGCCTGTCTGCGAGCCTGAGCCCCATAAGATCCCTCTCATGCTCACTTGGCTGTGAGAGAGGGCTCAGAGGGAGGAAGTGGCAGTGGTCCCATTCCAAAGCACTGTCCCAATTCCACCTCATTCTTCCCTCTTTTCTCCCTCTGACACAAATAAGAGGATTAGGGCACACAGCTTCCGTCAGTCCCTCCATTCAAGACAATGCAGCAAAGAGCTTAGTAAGATAGCCTTGGATAGCGGAGCAGACCTGTCATTCAAATCAGCTAGTACTATGGCTGTTGGGAGGCTAATCTCATTAGGATATGAAAAAAGAAAGAGAGGGAGAGAGAGAGAGTCTGAAAGTCCAAGATGAGATTTGATTATCATCCTCATAACTCGCATCTAAGACATGCGCCAAGCTTAAATCTTCTTGTCTATGACAAGACAAGTTGAAACACTCTCGCAAGACAACTTAATAGTCCAGGATTATTTTGGAGGATGCAGAGACTTTGGAAGACACCAATACTTGTTATATCACTGGATTATGTCGCTGCTGGTTTTGCATTCATGAATTCTCTTTTATTTCTAGCTTAATTTTAATGATGTGGGTTATTTTGCAAACTCAAGATCCTTGTTTTGAGACAAACCCACTTGCGTAAGGTCTTCATGTATAATGTGTTAGGTGGAGAGAGTGATGCCCCGTGGCACCACTTGCCACCCCAGTGCTAGTGTTCTCTAGAGTATACCTGTGAAAAGCCTGTTTTTAGGAATAACACTGTGGAGACACTGAGCTTCATCACTATGTTGAGAACACTGTGAAATAATGAGCCTATAGCAACAGTGAAGAGAAATTATGAAAGGTGTCAGGATTTTGGCTTTTTAGTATTTTTCTTTGCATAGTGGATGATTATTTCCATGAGAAAAAACACTGTGGCTCAGCATCCCAACCAGTCCAACACTAACACATCTTAAATGTCATTTAGAAATAGCCTTATCTGTTTGTTCCAAACAATGGTTGACGAGGGGAGTGTCACTGACATTATTTCTGCAATTTTGTTTGGTGATGTTATAGTGGTGATACAAAAATTACACGTAGATTGATTATCCGATTCAGGATAATGTACCAATGTTTGAAATTATAGATTAGAAATGTCTTAATAAATCATTGGGTAACACACTTTACAATAAGGTTCATTAGTTAACATTAGTTAATGTATTAACTAACATGAACTAACCATGAGCAATACATTTGTTACAGTATTTATTAATCTTTGTTAACATTAGTTAATAAAAATAAAGCTGTTCATTGTTTGTTCATGTTAGTTCACGGTGCATTATGTTAACAGGATTTTAATAAAGTAGCCTATTAGTAAATTTTGAAATTAACATTAACAAATATTAATAAATGCTGTATAAGTGCAGTTCTTTAGTTCATGCTAACTAATGCAGTTAACTAATGTTAATTAACGAACCTTACAGTAAAGTGTTATCAATTATTGTAAAATATTTAATTTAGCTTGAGATGAATAATAAATCCTAATTATGATGCTATAGTAACATCTGTCAAAAATGTTAGCTTATTCATAGCAATTATTATATAAATAATGAGTAAAATGGATGTACAAAATAATTTGAATATGTATGTAAATATAGAAATATAAACATTAATGTATAAGTTCAAGTATTTAGCTAATTGATCATTTGATCAAATATTAATAATTCAGTTTAGATAAAAACACATTTTTTTTAAATCATAGTCAAGCTTTAAAAATCCTTAAGTCTGTCAACAAAACATCAGTGTTTCGAGGTCAGTTCAAATAAATGAAAACGAGTGTTCGTGACAACATTTTCATAATATCACATTCATAATGCAAAGAATGTTTCAAGAAATATTAGCTTCTGCATTTACTGTATATATAATAGCAAAATAAATATCCTTTAAAGTTGTCTCTGGCTGGCACATTAAACATATAGACATAGCACACAGTTTCTATGGTTAAATACTATCACAGCTGTGGAGTTACATGTCAAGGACATTTACTAACACATCTAAAAAAAAAAAAAAAAGAGACCTGTATAGAGAAAACTAAATAATCTATTCCATGAATGAATATAAAAGCAAAACCCAGGCATCTAACGCTCCCCTCTACACCAGAATAACATCCCGTTAGGTCAAAGCGTTAAACGTCTGGTGGTGGGGTGTGTGTGTGGCACAAGTCACGAGATGACAGATGATTGCATCATTCTAATGCTGCCAGGAGAGGCTGGGCTAATGTTGACACAAAACCTAATACTTCCTTGCAGAGGAACAGGCTGGCTCAGGCTCGGCCTCATCCCAGAGCAGGGCGCTATACGAGGGCCTTCAACACTGCAAGCAAAAACCGCCTAAACGCTGCAGGATTAGGACCCGGTGTCCTCGCTTCTCTAAACGTGCGAGAACTACCTTTTCTCACACTTTCATTAAAGCAGCTTTCATTTTCATATGTATACAACTAACAAAACAAGTATTCAAGAACATTACAAATCATTCAAATCATTTGAAACAATGATAATATGGGAGAGTAAATGCATTCTGGGTAAAAACACGATGTCAGGGTGTATAGGGAGGGTGTATATGGCTCCAGTCATGTAGAAAACACACTGCCAGGACCAAAATCCACTCATGTCAGCGGGAATATGGCATCCCGCTCGCAAAACAGAGCTAATTAAAAAACAACACACCGCAGGAGGACGCCCCCACGGTGCTAAAATAGAACTATCAGCACACCAGGGGATCGTCCACAACTTCCTACTTCAAGCAAATTATCCCTGGACCAAGACTAACAACAGACTTGAGCCAGGTTCCACTGACAAGGGCCAAAGGGGAACATTCAAAGACTCAGCATTCAAATAATGCAGTATACTGTTAAATAACACTGTAATGTTGCACTGCAAAAGTTATGTCATATTTAGTCTATCTTGCATACACACTGAGTGCACAGCAAGACTACTCCCCTTGCATGTGGGACAGAAATCCTAATGTCTATTTGAGAATAATTCAATTCACGGGTTATACAGCCACAAAAGCCATCTTTGCCGAAAACTTCTTCTGCCTACAACATTAATATAAAACTTAATTGTAATTACATTTAGCCTAATTTAAAAGGTTTTTTTTACAGCTTTTCTGATTTTAAAAGTTAATGTTCTGATAACAAAAGATTAAAGATTCCAAACTTTGTAAATGTTTTTTTTTTTTTTTTTTTTTTTTTTAAATGAGAGATTTAATAGTCTGTATTAGGGCCTATAGTCTAATTTAGAGAATTACTAATAGTCTATTGAGGTTATTTAATATTTATTTTTCCTGTCTCATTTGAGCAAGCAAGCAAAAAAAAAAAAAAAAAGAAAGAAAGAAATGTAAAAAATTGTGCAGGCTGTAGGCTATCTATTGTAGACGTGGCGATGCAGTTCAAATGAATTCCGATTCATTTACAATACAGTAACCAGAATTACCAATAATAGTTATATTTCCATAACCTGTGTTATAACCATAACCTTTAATTGGCACTAACGCAAAGGTCTGCTGAGCCATTTAAAAAACATTATATGCAGATCGTAATTCCAAAGCTAATCCTCTAATAACGAAAGGCTGTTATTCCAAGTTACTCATGAGCTAGCCTAAAGCGAGGTGAAATTTCCGCGCCAAAACAAGCTATAAATTCCCGCCGGTAAGCTCGAGCTGTAAATAGCTGACAGAGAGGTGTGAATATGAACGTTTGCCCAATGTCGTGATTTACGGTTCTAATGATTACAGGGCATGAATCAATTGATGCTAGCATGTCATTAGGCGGAGTTCCACCAGAAACGGCCAAATGCTTCAACTTGGAGCCACGGGCGCTTTGCGGGGTTGACAAGTACAACCTAAATGAACGTCATAAAAGTCAAAAAGGTGGCAATTACATCTACTAAGTGGCCCTTCATTGAGAAATAAATAAACAAATATTACTGCTAGCTACCTGTGTAGCACGCGCGTGAAAGGACCTCAATTGCATGTGAATATGCTGAAACGAAATTTATGAAATGGCAAGTTTTGTAAAGAAAGCAAAAAGAGATCAGACAGGAAAATATGATTTACATTAACCTGACATCTGATTGACATCCAGTCTTAGAAATCATAGAGTTAAGATTACAAAAAGAAAAATAATTAAAAAACAGGGAGAGAACTCCAAAGACAATTAAGCAACCTAGGCTAAATCTAAAGAGTATTTTTATGTAGGCCTAGATAAGAAAACATCTTTCCCATGTTTGGCATGTCTCGCGCTAGTTGCCGTCTCCAGGGTAATGGAAAATAAGACCAGAGCTATGAAATTAATTTAGTTAACACTAACTCTTCACGGTCAAGCTGGAAAAATCGGCGACTATTAAAGTCAGGCGGTTGATCTGGCCTTTTAATTGTTGCTTGGTGTCCGATATAGGGACCTCCCAGTTATCACCATGAGAGAGGGAGCGATATTTCAAAACCCCATGTCACAAAAGCTATAGCTAGAGTAGAGACAAACACGGGAAGAAGACGACATGCAACATAAGGCGGCCCGCGGTCGGTCCACACTCACAGCTTCAGGACCGGGTGAAGATCAACACAGCACTCACCCACTGAGCACATTATTCAAACTATCCCATACCAAGACCAGGCCTTCATCATTTTATAGAAACTATGAATAAGAAGTCCGATTCCAGCAGAATGTAGCTTAATGGTTGTACACGATGTTAAAATCTATAGGCTTTTTTTTTTTTTTTTTTTTTTTACATTCATGATGGTAGCCTATGGTTCAAAGGCATTCTGTAATAGAACAATAGAAACGACCACGAGTGCATAACACAACAACAACAACAATAATAACTAATACATAATACTATATATATATAGGCCTATATATAATGCTATTAATTATAACACTATATCCTAAAAACAATTTTAAATTACCTTAATAAATTAATGAAAAATTTAGACGAATTAGCCTACTAAATAAATAAATAGGTAAGTGAGTAGGAAAAATAACAGTGCGTTTATTATCTGCGAGCAGACAAGAAATAAAATAATAGCCAGAAATATTCCAGAAATATATAACGCGGCATGTCTCATTTAGGCCTAAATATTTTCTGGCGATTGACCATTGGCATGTAAATAAAGGTAAAATTAAGATAGACCTACATTAATAATCTGCGGTGACCATCAGCATCAATCCGCGTTAAATAAGCCTACTGTATGAGCGACAGGTTATCAAATAATTATGTCGTCCTGGATTAATCGAAATAAACGAAGAAACGACAACTTTAAATGAAATCGCTTAATTTTCATTCCCATTGCGGTGCAAAATATCACAGCCCAAAAGTTCCTTCAAAATCACAGGAGTGACGTAGCCGATCTCAGTTTAGAAATAAGAAAAAAAGAACAAGACAACGCAGGAAATACCAACTAACTGCAGGCTATCTATAACTATATCTTAAAGGTCTAAAAATGCAAGGACTAATCTTCATTGCTCCACAGTACACTTAGTGGCTCAATTGTAAAACGATCACAATTTTAAGACGTTGACAAGTTCAACAAAATCATACCGCCAACTCCACCATAGTCCAACTTTACGAACGGAAAGACAAGAAGTATTAGCTCGTGCGTAAAAACGAACATTGTGTCATGTCTTTGCTTGATCACTGTTTAATAAAAAACAAAAGTAATGAACCTGCGCGCGTGTTACACACACACACACACACAAAAATCCATGCCCTTACTGTTGGTAGTCATGTTTGCAGTAAAGTTTCCTCTCCCGGAAGTAGCAGCTGGTGGTGAGCGGTTGTTGACACACGGCGCATTGCAAACACTCCTCGTGCCACGAAGACTCGTTGACGCGCATCAGAAAGCGGTCAGATATCGGCCTCTGGCACCCCTCACACACAGCCTGGTGATGGCACTCCGTCCCTGGAGGGCAAAAGCATCATTTTATTAATAACATACTGACAGCATCTGAATTTTTAAAATAAGAATGTATAAATGGGCTACTGAATAAGTGGCTATGAAATCTTTTCTTAGAGGTTACTATTGCCATATCAAAAAATATGACGGTGAAAAAAAAAAAAAAGGTGTGTGAATAACTATCTTCTGTTATTATAACTAAATTAGTTAGAATAACTAATTTACCACCAAACTGTATGTACGATGGGATTTATAATTTATAATTATTAATAATCATTATTATACTCTCGAAATTCCAATAACGCAACTTTCAGCCAAAACTAAATATAAAAAGTATAGCCTAGGTATACATGATTGCGACGATTATAGCCATATGTGATGCAAAATAATTGACAATATAATATTTGTACTTTTTGTTTATATAGCCTACCTACAAAAACATTTGGAACAAAAAAAGACAAGAATTATGTAGCAGGTTTTTGTTGTTGTTGCTTGTCAGTCTGTCGGTGTGCTTGCTTGCTTGTGTGTGTGTGTGTGTGTGTGTGTGTGTGTGTGTGTGTGTGTGTGTGTGTGTGTGTGTGTGTGTGTGTGTGTGTGTGTGTGTGTGTGTGTGTGTGTGTGTGTGTGTGTGTGTTAAATTTATTTAGGCCTGTTTTAATTTTTTACCATAAGCTTTTTATATATTCGCCATAATTTAGACGTTCAATTTGTAGTTCAAATGAAGCAGTCATAATAAGATTTCTGTAGGTGAGAGAATGAGAAATAGTAACCGTTTGTACCATGAAAATGCAAATTTTGAAGCATGGAAACAAATGCATTACGTTGCGCATAAAATGTAAGAGAAATGGATGTTATACATCAGTTGTGTACTGGGGTTATTTTATCTGGGAAATAACTTTGATAATTGGACAGATATGCGGCCGGCCGGTAAAATGCATGACACTTGAGGAGGATGCATCCCAGCCGCTTGCATAGCTCGACTGCCACAGTTCCAGCTGTGGTTCTCTTCAACATCTTGATTTAAAATAAGCTTTATAGAAATCTCAGAAATTATATTTTCATATTCTCTGAAGACACTGAATCACTTACCCAGCATAACTCCAAGTGTAGCCTGTCCCGACCGCAGCGGATGGTCTTCGATTTTTATACCGTCCAACATCTTTAAATATTCCCACTGTACCTGCAAGGAAACTCCGTCCTAGTGACTCGGGACCTGTTGTAATATCCATAACAACACATTTGTCAGAGTTGTCCACGCTTTAAATCCCCAAACTACAGCACACATCAGTTGATTTTACAGAAATCTCAATCTAAGATGGCCAGCTCAAGAAAACTTTTCATTGCAATTCCCACTTGCAAGATTACTATATGCTTATCAAAACTTGGTACAGAAGCACAACAACACATAACTATCAAACTTAAAACACGCACTAAATCACCTGTTAATTACCGGCCAAGTCAGTCTAGACGTTTTCTGCACGAAGCGCAAAGTTTGTATCCCGGCAATGCGCTATCACGAGCTGCAAGGGAAGATCCTCCCTTTCCTACACCGTGCACAAGTTTTCTCGACACGCAAAACTTTTCAGGAAATTAGTACAAATCCACGAAAATATAAAGGAGATGTCTAAACGTTAACTCTTAAATTAGTGCGCCATTCGGCTCCCTGCAGCTTGAGAAATCTCAAAACTGAGATAGGCTTGAGAGAAAGCACCCTCCCCTTTTGGTCGCGTCACTTTGCAGACTATTGACTGACATAGGGATGCTATTGGTGCGCCAGTGTTCGTGCACTCTGCCGAGTGGAACTAAATGCGTTCCGCCTTCCAAATCGCATTGCCTCCCAAACTAGAAGCGCACAAGGATGGTAAACAACGTTACGAAAATTGTGGTGAAAACAAACGAGTCTGAAAACACAGTCTAATTCAAACTAAAGCTTTGCCTAAAGGAAGGAAAGAAAGACAGAAAGAAAGAAAGAAAGAAAGAAAGAAAGAAAGAAAGAAAGAAAGAAAGAAAGAACACGCGCGACTGTTTATAAATGTATTACTTCAAAAAATTGTTGAAGGCTCAAAATGCAACATTTCTACATCTGTGGCGAATCAACATCCATATCTGAGGTGATAAAAAAGAAAGAAAGAAAAAGCTGTTGAGTCTATATAGTGTATGTTGAAACAATGTTATGTATATTCATGTATTTATAACTTCAAATATGGATGTTGATGCCTAACAGACTATAGGATGTGTACAAATTTAGTTTTAAAAAGCGAGAATAGCCTATAGAACAGTCGCGCCTTTTTTGACTATTTTTTTCTTTTTTTTTACAATATATGCTTTGCGCATTAATGAACAACTCCTACCTATTTAACGAAATTACAACTCAAAAAATAAAACAGCACAAAAAAGCACATTGTGTGCTGTATCTGTGACAAAACAACATCAATAATAGGCTAACTGATCATTTTATTCATTTTTTTAGTAGCAGAAGTATACCACACTTTGCATCGCAGTGTTTATGTTCCAATGTGATTACGATTAATACAGAAGAAAGCAAGTCATTTGTAATATGTGGCTCTGTTTGCAATTAGCCTACGCGTTATTTCTTTTGTAATTAATCACAATAACTGCACATTTGTAACATGCGTATTGTAATGTAAAATGTTACTGTTATTGTTGTTGTCGTAAATAGAGCTCTTTGGTTTTCCCCTCTCCTCTCATGCAGAGGCTGCTGGCTTTGATATCAGGTAGCGGAGCATCACGCCTGCCCCGTCCGCGTGCTTTGTGCTTTTGTGTCCATTATGAAGCCTCGAACCTTCTGACCCTCGTCCACGATGCACCTGGAGATCAGGGCCGATAACCACAGACAGCGGATGACAGAGTCAGATGAAATAGAATGCAGTCCTATTGGATGTCTGGGATAGAGTAATAATACTACCGATTAAACAGAAAAGATAAACATCGAGCAAATTTTATTTAGTGCGCTTTGTTCGTTTGTTTTGCTCCGGAGGGACCGCTTTGGATAGATCTATTCTCATCCAAAACCAATAAACCAATCAAAAGAGGACGCATCTGAACAAATGAAATGATGCAACAGATAAGTGATGAATATTTTACACATTTATTAAAATGTGTAGCTTCTTTGTAATTTGATTATTACCCTGGTAATTTATTTAGGGAAGTAAATTTCAGTAGCTCTAACCATTAAGACATTTCGTTCTTATTAAAAACAACGAAGAATCGTTTAACTAAATTCTCCACAGCATAATTTATAGCGGTATTGTAAGGAAAAAAAAATGTTGCTCACCGTTTTGATCATGAGGGAAAAAAATAAATCAGCTGTATTTATGGCAGCCCAATGCTTCACGAATGTTTGAGACAGACTAACGATAGCCATGACTACCAATGATATACATTGACCACATATTCAGAGCAATTGTTAGGATCCCAGTGCTGGGTATTTTTGGTTGAGACCCATGGTTGCGCCTTTCATCTTCAGGTCTTTATTAATTGCACGTGTCCTCAGTTGTTGCTGAGATTAACTACTTAGTCAACTTCTCGTTCTCCCTCTTTTTATATTATTAAAAAAAAACACTCTAAGTAGGCCTATAGAGAGCCTCTGTTAAAATGTTCAGAATTTTGTCAAAATAAGAAAATTTATTTAGCTCATTGCATATTTCATCTATTTGGGATTTGGCCAGTCAAACGTCGGGTTTTAATTTAACTAAAAACAACGACTTGCCTCCAACGCCTCAAGTCATGTAGGCTACTCAAGCATGGGAGTTAACACGCTCTTTTCCAAACATCATATCGTACACTGAGAGGGAGGAATGCACGCGCTTAACTCCTCGAGCTATACATAATTCGTCACGCTCCCCTGTTACCGCCTCACTCCCGGGATTCCGTAGTCTACTACCTTCGAGCCCTTTACGAGACTTCAAGCAGTCGCCAAGTGAGATACCTATGACGTATCTCATTATAGAGTAGCCTAACCCCCACCAGCCCAACACCTTTAAAATAAATGTCTTCAGTTGACACTCAAAACCATAGGCCACGGCGGCCAGTTCATTACAGTCCTCTAAACGGTTTATTCTCGGTCGAACTCAACTGATAATATATTTTTAGTACTTTCTCCATTACACTGCAGGATGCCGCGTGATGATCAGCAATACAACTGGTCACCGATCAAATACTCAATCAATCTAAAGGAGGAGAGTCAAAGGACGAACTGTATCCTACATTTCGATAATAACAAGGATAAATTGTGGGCTGAGATAGTCATTAGGATGGACCGCACACCAACAACTGGATACCGGGACATATAAAGCTTAAAATAAATAATAACATACAATAATAATAATAATAATATTAATAATAGCTATCACTGTAAAAAAAAAAAAAAGTTGCTGCCTTCATTTTTTAAGTAGCCTACAATCAACTTGGATGTTTAAGTCATTTCAACTTAAATTAAACTGACTTTTAAAATGAGTTGAATCTTGTATAAAATAAAAAGGTTGAAAATTGCTTAACTTATTTTGATGACTTAAAGCTATGTAAAAACATATGTTGTCAACTTATTGATCGTGTAATTTTTTACAATGTAATAACAAAAAAGCAGGGTATTTGTCTTTAATGGTGCGATGTAGCAACTGTAAAATATGTAGGCTACTGTATAAAAAAACAACCAAACAAACCAAACGAAAAATATTTCTGAAAATGTGTTTAAAATTATAAAGTGGAAGATTTCATTATTCTACATCGGGCAGGTCGCCTGTCATGTTGCTGCCATAATGAGATCACATGACGTGCAAAACATCTTTATTTAACATCTATTATCCAACATTTCACGTTTCAGAATAAAATAATTCGCTATTCGGTCGTAGGAAATTCGAAAAGGTTCACGTCTGGTTTATGCTGCGTCCTTGCAGACATAGGTCTAATTCCAAGTAAATTAAACCAAGTGCAGTTGGAACAGAGGGACAGTTGAAACAGCCTAAATAACTTGCGTGTGCATCACTTCTAACCCGTGATTTTTTGCTCCACACATGCATGGTCGTTTTCCACGATCAAAGAGGATGCTACTCAAAATCCTGGGTAAGAAGAGATGCGCACGCTAGTTATTTAAGGTGCTTCAACTCCCTCTGTTACTCAGTCTACCTGAGTGCAACTTTAATTAAATAAAAAAATAACGTTTTCACTATTTCCAAATTTAATGTTAAAAAACCTTGTGACTCACCATCATCAGAAAAGATCGATGCATCATTTACGTTGATTGAGGTTCACTGAACATCCTTTGTACTGAAACTAGAGCCCGAGAGTCGTTTTTGTGCCTTAACAAGATTTGTGAAAGGCTCCCCCTTGCGTTTCAATAATGATCTGCAGAGAAACTGCTAGGCCTATAACAGACAGATTGCTGAGAAAATGTTGAGAAAATCAAACTATTAGAAAGACAATTTTGTATAAAAATGTCTGGATTATGAGAAATTAATATAGAGATGGCATAACATGTTTGATGCTGTTGAGATTGTGGACATTCACAAATATCTGCTCTTGCATCAGTTTAAACACAAGACATGTCTGTTAAAAATCAGCTTGCGAACCAGCTACGTCCAGGAAACTAGCTTATAGGCTTGGTTAAGATGTTTTCTTTCCCCAGCAGGGATGTGCTATGAAGAAAGTAATGAGGAATGAACTGTGTCCAAGGCCGTCAGTAATGTGCTGGTGGCGTGACTTGTGTGTTTTAGGGACTTGGCCTTTTGTTTGGAACTCTGGTTTACGAAGTGTTTCATAAAGACGGATCTCATTGGACAAGCATGAAAGGCAATCAGAGCGAACGCCTTACATGTTTCGAGTCGCTTAAAAGTCGTTCGACTTCCGTCACTGGTGGCGTAAAGGCTCAAATGCTGTGCCCGCAAAAGTTGAAAGGCTTTAAGTGGGCGCACGAGATGGGTTCTGAACTTTGGTCTCTAAAGAATTTTGACAAGGAGGCCCAAAGCAAGAAACGCAAATACATGTGATTTATGCAATGTTGCTTGAGAAACTCTCTTTAATTGTTTTCTTTCAAACACCCCTCCCTCTTTCTCTCTGAGCAGCAGGTGTGTGGCACGTGCACCACAGTGAGTGAGAGAGAGGGTGAAAAAGCCAATCTAAACTCAATAAAGGTTTGCAAGCCTTGCTACACTGTTTTAGTTAAACAACGCGGATAATTCGACCACAAGGTAAGAACAACGCAACATGCATTAGGAGGACTTAAACTGCTTGTTTATAAAGAAACGAAAATAATGAAATAATGAAAAAAAAGAAAAGAAAAAATAATGTTATTGCAGTTTCATAGTAGCCTAGTGCATCTTTGGCTAAAATATGTACAGCGGCAATGCAAATATTTATTATTTATTATATAATATTGTTTATCTAATATGATATTCATTACTTAAATATGCCTATATATGAAATAATTGATCACAGGACAATTAAGAAATATGTCAGGGTTTGATTATTGTGTCCTGTCGCAATAATGTGTTCAACTATGTATGAAAAACGGGTAAAATGCTCGTAATGTATAGGCTCTCTCTCCAACCAATGAGTAGGCTACTGACAGATTAAAAAATAATAATTTTACGTTCAAGAAACGAAAATATAAAATAAAAAACGAAAGGTAGGTATACTATTTTGTTAATTGTAGTGTTTCCATTTCAAAATACATAACATCAAATTGAGATAGCGTAAATTAGCCCAATAATTTCGTTGAGGGGAGATTTTCCCTCAAGTATAATGCGATATATTGAATTAACGGCGAATTTAATATTAACATTTTAAAATTTGCCCAAACTTGCCCATTAATATTAATCAAATAGAACGTTAAAACAAATTGCCTAATAAATGTCCCTAATGCAAACAAAATCAAAAGCAACGACAACAATATAACAAAATTCCGACATCAGCAACAACAATAATAATAGCCCTAAAATAATAATAATAATAATAATAATAATAATAATAATAATAATAATATAGTAGCCTACTCTGTATAGGAATGTGAACAAAACTAGTGTAAATTATGACTCTGTGAATTAAGTATGAAGTGAAGTATTGGAATCCGTTTAAGCTAGAAACACCTCAGATGTCATCTAATATCTCATTTTAAATGATAGCAGTGTAGTGTTCAGAGTGGAGGGAAGGGCGATGAGACGCGCTCGGAGAGCATCACTGCCATCTAACGATGCATACTTCGCTTTTGATCGCAACGTCATCGAAATATATTTATATATATTTATTAGTGTAGTATCAACCGACAAATTTAACTAAATGCATTTAAAAGGATTTGCAAAAGAAAAAATAATAAAAACAAAAATAAACGTACTACTACTTTTGGACAGAGTTATTTACTTACGAGATGATATAATAATCAATGATAATAATAATAATAAAATAATAATAAAAAATTTAAATAGAGAGGCTGATTTAAAAAAAAAACGTTGTCAAACTCGTGCTACAAATCGTTATCATACCGTGTTATCTAACATTTCAACAGCCTAGCCTATAGCAAATTATGTCTTAAAGTGAAATCTATAATTATTTTTTTTATGGTTTTAATCACCCCATTTTTCTTTTAAAGTATATTTTCCTTTAAGACTCACAATTTGCACATATTAATAATAAGGCTACTGCACATTAAGAACGTTGTCAAGAAACATAGCTACCTTATGCTGAACACAATTTGAGTTTCGTATCGGATAAATCTTAGAGCTGTTTGGAGCATACAGGTTAATCCTTCACTTATCTTAACAAATCCTGAAAAGAGAGCAAACCCTGCTAATAGCAGTAAGAAGCAGACATACAGACAGTAAATTGTACGTGACAGTGAACTTTCATGTTTGGTTCCACTTTGATCTTTTAATGAGTGTTTGCTATAATGAACCATTTCACTTTTCAGAGACATAAGTTTAAAGGCAGCTTGAAGTTTTTTTTCACTCATTTGAAAATATGCAAAAGCCACTGAACAAGAATTAGATATACTAATTCATAATTGAACAAAAATATATTATACCATTACATTCGGCGAGGCTTGTAATAATTGTAATACATTTTTCCTTACAAAGTTCTTTTCCAGAAATATTCGTTATAATGTACAACCACACACACATTCTTGTATAAGATTATTTTAGGCTAACAATAATAATAAAATAAAATAGGCTTAATATTAACAAACAATGTAGGCTTTATTACAACGACTGTAACACTCTGCGTGTTTGTGATGAACAGATTAGCCTACTTGTCATGACTCGTCATTAAACTTTTATTAGGCCTAATATAGTTCTCTATATTTCAAGTTTTGAATTTCCATTAACTACTAATGTCCATTAAAACGCATTAATATTGATGAATGACTTGTATGTTGTTCTTATTTCTTCAGCACCGAGAGCAGTTCAGTATACCGTTTACCCTTGATGGACTTGGTATCTCAATTTTAAGTGTTATAAAGAGGGTCAATATCGCCCTCCAGTGGCCAATAGACTTTTTACTTGACTTACGAGAAACAAACATATTTTTGAACCGTCTAGTTTAGATTTATTAATCATTGCACTAAACATATGTAACTCACGGTAGCTGTAAGTTACCGTCAATAGTGTTAACAGTCACGTGGTTGTGTACATCGAATCACATTATGTATTTTAAACAGAAAATAAGAGATAGGTTATAACATCATTGTATTTAGGAAAAAAAACATGTTCACAGATGGGGCATTCTGGCTACTTTCCTATGCCAAGACCTTTTTGAAGACCAATTTGTTTGTAATATGAAAAGATAGATAGATAGATAGATAGATAGATAGATAGATAGATAGATAGATAGATAGATAGATAGATAGATAGATAGATAGATAGATAGATAGATAGATAGATAGATAGATAGATAGATAGATACACTTAGAACATATAATTTACATTTAACTTATAATAACATATAAGTTATTATAAAGTTAGGATAGAGACAATGGGACAGAGCTTTATTTCTGGTCATATTTACATGCAAATGGTAAAAAACGGAACAGTAAAATACAACATTACAACAACAACAAAAATCTCAAATAAAGCTAAACTGACTTAAAACTGAATAAAGTTAGCACATTATGTCAATTCCAACTGTCTAAAATTGTCTGTGCCTTTAAAAGTTGATGAGCATTCTAAAAGTGGCCAAAGAAACAAGGCAAAAATGATTACGTTTTTAAAGGAAAAGGTTTGAGCCAAACGCATTTCTTCATCCAGACACCTCTTATCAAAGGTCAGGATCTGAAGCAGATCAAAGTTAGCTTAAGATGAAACAGACTATTTTTAGGTAAAGCTAACAAACGCACTGTGTTGAGAGATGTGTTTGATTTCTACATTGAATCTGGAAAATGTCACATGAAAACTTTTGAAGATTTGGGCAAATTTGTCTCCTTTTAATGCTAAAGAAATACTAGCACACATAGCTTTGATACAGCAGAGAGGCAATGACAATGCACTCAGAATCATGATAATAACACAATTAATCTATTGGCATTTGTACTGTTGTTATGGAAAAGAGTGTTAAGATTTTTGTGAGGCCTGCAACTCCTTACAGAGCAAAGAAAGGATGGTAACGTTTCTCAAACCAGAAGAGATTTACGATGCTTTTCAGCAGATGGTTGTCTTGTTCATTCGGTTCTTCTCCAGACTGATTTATTCATCCCATGGCAAAGCAGGCTCAGTGGCGGCTCCGAGTCTGATTTTAGGATGCGTGCCATCGACAACATACATCCCCTGTTTCTCTTTTGTGGGAGGAATAACTTCAGTCAGAGCTTTTGAAATGAAACGTGTGTAACCAGTCTTGCGGCCTGAAAATTGAGATGTTCTATATAGATTTAGAGTCGCCACACTGAGGGGAGCTGATGTCTGAAAATGTGTCACTGGTTTGTAATTATGGCCAGCCAAAATGTGCCGTGAAGATTAAAGGGGAAACGTGGGGATCAAGGTAATGGCTTAATGGTTCACATCAAGACTTCAAGTAAACATTTCAGGTGATTTGATGAATGACAGCCCTTTGGTCTCTTTCTTTTTAGTACAACACTCACACAGATAATAATAATAATAATAATAATAATATTAATAAAGATAGTTGACGCTTGTCCATGAACCATATACTAATGTATATGGGTATTATCTTACATTATTATTATCTTTAGAAACCGTGGATGGTGCGATTTTTTATTTATTGATTGATTGATTTTTGCCAATAGCTAATTTTAGATTTTGGTCTTGTGGTGTGACAAATTCATTTTTAGAAATACTAATATTTCATGTAGTCTGTCAATGAACATGAGGTTATTAAATCTATATGATTAACAATTTGGTTAAACTTTATTTTAAGGTGATGTATAGTTACTTTTTAGTCATAGTTAATTAACTATTGTGTACTTACTATAGTTATGGTTAGAGTTTGGTTTAGGGTTAGGTACTTGTAATTATGCATAATTTACTGTTATTACAATAGTAAGTACATGTAGTAAAGTGTAACTATGTCAACTTAAAACAAAGTATTTCCCATTAAAAAAAAGCAAAATGCTTTTGAAAATAGTTTTAGATGGAATATGCAACGCTATCTCACGACCAATTCGTACGAATTCGTACGAGTGATTAAAAAGTGGCTAATTCGTACGAATTCGTACGACCTCACTCGTACGATTTGTCTAAACCCACGTGATGGGTATGTAACCCTGGTTAAATAATTGTTTTACAGATATTATTTATTTTTATGTAGCTTGAATAGAATGTTATGATTATTCATACATGTGAAATTCTAAAAGAAATATATATTTATAAATATCTGAATTCAGTTAAGAGATGAGTATCCACCAATCGGAGAGTTTGGTTGCTGGCTCCGCCCCTTGCTTGCGAATAGCGTTGCGCAGATTAGACGAGAGATGCAGAGCGACAGAGATATCTGATCTGACGACGAGAGTGTGTTAAGATTGAACAAATATAGTTCTTAAACTGTTCAAAGTTCACAAAAACTGAATAAATCAGAGGGTAACTACGAGATAGTGGATGATCCAGTGTGATTGTGTCAATCGGACACTTCAGAGTTTACATTTTGACTCGTGTGGTTGTGTCAGACCGCATGGTGTATTAAGTGTTCACTGCTGACGCCATTTTGGTTGCGCGTGCCTGTGGAAGGAAAAAAAAGTGAATGGACAGGTAATCGCGTACAATGTCATTTGTTTGGATGTTGGTATGCATATATATGTATTTTATTTGCTTCCTGTGTTATATATTTAATTGTAAATCATTATTGATATACAAATAATGAATGCATATTCTGGTCTGTGATCAGGCCAGGTTTTTTTTTTTGTGTGTGTGAATGTTCTTTCAAGATGGATTTCCCTAGCTAATTGATGGCGAGCCTCCCACTTCGATTCTAAAGGTTCACGAACTTAGAGGAAAGGACAATTTTTCGTTTCGTTATTTCTACTCAGATAAGAGAACATTTCCAGAGACTGAAATATTTCATTTCCTTGGGACTGAAACATTCCAAGAGCGCAATTGGGAAAGTTTAACATTGATCAATATTCCCATTGATATTCCATTTGAACTTGAAGAAATTATTTCAGTGGGTTATATGTAATACCACTGGTGATTTGTTTTGTTTTGTCTTTCATTTGTGTTCACTTGAATACATTGGATGTGATTGTGATAATTGATATACGAAAAGTTATTTAGAGGGTGCACCCGGGCGATATATAGCTTATTGTATTTTTTTTCTGTCATTGTGTTTTGTTATTTTGTGACTGAGGCAAAAAGAAAATACTAAAGAGGAAAAAAACACTAAATACTCAAAGTAAAGCTACCTTTTATGGTTCAACTTACCTTTTGTCTCTGACTGTTTCTCAGCATCACCACCACCTCCGTTTACGTATCGTGCAGTCTTCTGATTTTATTCTCCTGGTCCATTAGTGAGTTAGAACCCGCTACAGGTAGGTTTAGGGGCGGGGTCAGCGATAGGTCATTCGTACGAATTCATACGAATTGGCCAAATCGTCAAATATGTACGTTTTAGCCCAAATCGTACTAATACGTACGAGTGAGGTCGTATGAATTCGTACGAATTAGCCACCTCGTAGAATTCGTAGGAATTCCCGTGAGATCGGGTTGGAATATGTCATACCTCAGGACATACAAAATAGTATTTCTTCTTCTTCTAATAATAATAATAATAACAAATATGATTATTATTTAGTGCTGTCAAATCGATGAATCACATTAAAGTTTTTATATATATATATATATATATATATATATATATATATATACGTATATTATATATTCACAAACTTTTATGTTAGATGCGATTAATCGATTTGACAGCACTATTATTAATATGTAATTGTAACAAATTCATAGACCACATTCGCCATTGCCGTGCTATAAATGCAACTCAGAACACATCTCTCAAGGTCTGCGTCTGAGTGGGGATCCCTCCAGATGTTCCTCAGCTGGCTGGATCTGGAGATGAAGATCTGTGCAGCGTCTGTCAAAAGCAAGCGTTTCGAATCTATCCAGCACCCCTAATATCTATCAACACGCTCAATGCTCCCTGCATGTGCTGACCCGGGGTTCTCCATGCATCCCATGAGAGCAAAAAAATGACTTTATGAGCACTGAAACTGGTCCAAACACTGATCCTTTTCCCCGTGTGTTTAAGATCACGGATAAATAATTACCTGCAGTGGAGCTGTTGATCTGTTTTATGTTGTGACCAAAAAATGTTACAGAAAACACATTTGAATTCAGCTGAAATCAAAAATGAATGCCAAGATGAAGAGGCCCCTATAAGACTTACTAATGTAATATGACTGTTGTATGTATGTGGAAAACATAATACAAATACAAGCATATAAGCAAATAATAGTCCAAATTTCACTTCACATCAGAAGTGTAAGGGTAGAAAAAGCCTTTCCAGCGAGCTATGTTTCATCTCACGAGCACTTTTACTCTTCAGATTTGTGGCCGTGTCTTGGCCATCATTTACTGGTCCATCTGCTCGGCTATTAGAGCCTGCAGTTTTGAACCCTCTGAATGGTCAAATGTAGTTACCGGGGCTGAAACATGAAGGTGTGAGTGGATTCTGCCCAGGATTTATTGCTGTGGTCCCCCTCATCAAAGGTCAGCGTGGAAGATGGGTTACAGCCTAGAAAAGAACAGACCTGCGGCATTAGAGCTGTGAAGTTCTCAGTCTTATGTAGTTACCAGCTGTCTAATTAACTTTTTGAAATAGCTCTGTCAGAATCAAGACTTTGGGTAACCGAAGTTAAAATATTTTATCTATATATTACATATTATATTTATAATTGACTTTTATTGTGTATATATATTAGTGCTGTCAAATCGATTAATCAGGGGGGTTTGAATCGAATCTAACATAAAAGTTTGGTTAAAAAATATATATACACACACACACACACACACACACACACACACACACAAGTGCTGTCAAATCGATCAATCACGATTAATGGAATCTAACAAAAGTTTGTTTACATATATACCTGTATATATATACTATATATATATATACAAATATGTAAAAGAATAAAGAGAAAAAATATGTCTAATATGTATAGGTGTTTGGTTTATTTCAGTGCAAAATGATAATGTAATTTAAAAGATAATAATTGTCTTTGCCATTAAATTTATGATTTGGTCTGACCACCGAACTATATATCAATGAACAGGAAGCATGTCAATACTAATGAAGTTATTAGAGCACCCCCACCTGGATCTGGACACAAGGGGCTTTGACCCGCTGCACTTTTATTTACAAACTTTTAATGCCATTTAGCTGATTCATTTCTTGAACTAAATGAAACCTTAAACCCCACTGACCGGTCATCAAATCAGCTTGAACCATCAACCAAACATATTAAGCACAGTTTAAAAAACATCTAAATCAGTCCTGTTCTCTGTGTGGGTTTTAGGCAGGGAAAGAGGAGGGAAAACAGCTCTCTGGGGGAATGTTGGGAGTAACAAGAAAACAAGCTCCCTCTACAAAATCCCTCTCTGTAGTTGTCAGTGTTTTCCCCCTGGACCACTTTCTGAATCATAAACATCTTAACAGGGCCTGCCTCCCCCGGGAGCCTCTGAGAGTTTCCTACAAGCAGGCTCAGGAGCTGCGCTCTTATTGCATCCAGGTGGCCATGGTAAAAAGCGCTGGTCTACCATAAATGTCCCATAAAATGCAAGTGGCACCTCCAGAGGTGGATAGGGTCACTGCACCTGTCTGTGGACTGAGACTCGATGCTTCCTCTTCCGACTCCACTCTCACGCTCCCTCACTCCTCTTCTGACACTTTGTTTCTCTCTTTTATTGCCTCGTATTGGCTATAATAATTAGTATTTACCTGAAATAATATATACCCTCTGTTACCCAAAGTTTTAATTCTAAAAGAGCTATTAATATAATATAATAGCTATAATATAATATAATAACTTTATTTAAATTGAATTTCAGGTTAAGAACATTCAAATTCAATAGTCTAAATTTAGATGGACGAATATACAATTTATTTTGGTAACACTTTACTTGTTACACATTACATGCAATTACTATCTGTGTTGAGTAATTTACTCTATAAAAGTAACTACTTACTAGCTACTAATTACATCTTCAACAGTGTAATTAGATAAAAATTATTTAATACTATTACTCTCTAAATCACAACCTTGACCAGTTGGACAATACAAGGATAGACATGAAACTGCTCTATTGTTTCTTTTAAATAAATAATATAAAATTGCATAAATTATTCTTAAACTGACCTAAGTATTTAAAAGGATTAGACGTTACATTTTGATGTTAAAACTCACTATTCTTTAATACAGAATTGTTCAGTAGTCTGTACAATATTAATGCAATTACATCAGAAGTGACTGTAATTAAATTAAAGGAACATTAAGATTCTTCATTAATTCACTAATTCATTACTTTAGCATTACACCCAACACTGCTTACTATAATAATAACAACTATAAATTATGCATGATTACATGCAAATAACCCTAAACCAACCCTAATCCTAACCATATAGTCCATGTAGTTAATTAATATTAATCAGTACTTAAATGTATCATTACACTGTAACAAGTTAAAATAAAGTGAACCATAATTTTCATCCAGATCTAAAATATTTTATTAAATAACAAGGATAGTATTTTGCCTTTTATAGTAAAAAATATATATTTGTATTTTTATATTAAATAAATATACACAGGAACTTGCATTTCTCATGATATAACAACTGACGTCTAATAGGTATTGAGAAGTTTAGTGTTGCTGGCCTCTAAAATAACACTATTCATTGTATCAAATGATAAGTACACAAATTTGTGCCGTTTTTATAGCATATTGCCAAATCCGTAGCATGTGTCCAGTGGTGATTGGTCCATGGGGACCAGCATCCTTCTGGTCAGGTTTAATTGGCCCTCATGCCTGGACATGGGGCCACGTTGCTTTGATCTCACTTAAAAGGAGCTAATTGATCTCTGTGTTTAAACCACTTTGTGGTGTCCCACGGGGGAGAAAAGAACGAACAAAAGAATCAAAGCCTCTTTTTTTTAGGAATGAAAATTCAGACGAGGCTGAGGGAAAAGTATGACTTTTTCTAGAGGAGAATGAAGAAAAAGAATGGGTAAAAACATCAAATGCCATGTCTTGAAAGTTAAACTTCCAGACTTAGACAAAGGTGGGATGGTAAAGTGTGTGGGATAGGGAACAAAAAGCGCGAGAGAGAGAGAGAGAGAGAGAGAGAGAGAGAGAGCGAGCGAGAGAGAGAAAGATCAGCTCACGCCTGGGCCCATTGCTCCTCAATTACTCTAATGTGACTCATATGGCCGAGGTATTCTGACAAAGAGCGATAAAGAACCCTTGCACTTGCTTTGCTCTTTGATATCACTCTTTGCTCTGTGCCAGATCCAGACGTGATGGTTTTACGTTCCCACCTTGAGTCCAGTTTGAGCTTGTTAGAGGAAAAGTGCAGCGAAGACCACACGTTTCAATCTCCTGCAACGACATGCTGCTCTCTTAACCTTAGATGATATCACCAACACAGAAAAGCATGGAAATAAATGTGCAGATGCTTTATGGCTTGTCACAATAACCCCTGTTAAAGATGATTGGTAAATGAAGAGTCTACGGATGTGTGTGTTGAGCAACGAAGTCCACGGCAATCATTCAGTGCTCGATCCTGACATATCTAACTGTCTGGCGAATCTAAGCCATTCAATGTTATTATAAACTATTTTTTATTTAGAGGAGAGAGGACAGGAAATCATGGGGGGGGGGGTCGCTAAACACGTTTTGAACTCTCCATATATACACACAACAAACCACTAAGCCACGCCTCCAATATGAGAAATATTAATACATATCATGAAAATCTGACCGATCGCCCGAGTGGAAAATGAATGGGAGTCTATGGAGCTAGATGGCTAAATTTGTCTCTTTCACCCGATTGCCGTTGAGAAATCTCAGATTTGATTGTAGGTTTTGCAAGTTCAACATGGGTTATAGGTCGAAATTTGAATGAACGAGTACTTATGTCCTTTCGATTTCTTACAGGTTGAGTTGTTATTGCCCATAACACGCTGGCATTCTGCTAATGGACGCTGATTGGTCAGTGAAGGACTGATTTACGACCAGAGATACCGCTTGATGGCATCGTGGCATCCGAAGTGGGACCAGAATGTTAAGGCGGACTTAACTCTTCTAGCATGTGTATTTACCTGTGTCAGCTGTGTTGTGGATGGCTCGAGAGAAAAGAAAGTGCAGAGCGCGAAAGCACCAAAGTGACTGAAGGATTGCCGTAAAGCAGTATCTCTGGTCGTACTATGTGTATGACGTCATTGACATTTTAAAAGACTTTTTAAAGCAAATAAGTGACTCTAAAAAATCTAACACCCAGCAATGTGTAATTTCTTTGCATCTCCTTTCGAAAACAACATTCAAATTACTAGACAAAAAATTATATCCTGAGAAAAGTGGATTTTGAGGGCTATAGCTCCATAGACCTCCATTCATTCTGAACTCGTCCTGTGAGCGCCCTCATATGGAACCTGAGTGGAACTGCAACCAGTTCACAAGCCGGAAGTGTACTGAGAGTGGAAGTTCTCCCCTTATTAGACATTCTCTGAAGATAAGTTGTCTCTCGCCATTGACTACCATACATATTTTTCCGAAATAAGGTCCCATGAGCCGGAAGCAGAGGGGAGGGACTTAGGCTCTCTATAATCGTGTCCCTGGTGTATCTACCAGAAAACGTGAAAAGACAACCATGTTACTGTTTCGGCACAGACGAGCACAGAACACCATTTGACCAAACAAATTCACAGCTATCTTATAAAGACCTCAGGGAACTGTGTCAACTTTAAACTTGTGTAAAAGTTAAACATAACAGTACATGGAAGTCGATGAGATGAATCAATGTAACTCCACAACAACTACATGAATGTACTAACCATTCAGAAATGTCCAGGTGCAGTCTAAAAGTTGCAACCTCTCCGTAAGGCTTCACTCCGCTACTGGTTATTTCTGAGATCTTGGATGAGTGAGATTATTTGCGTGTTTTGTTATTGCCGGAGTATCAGAAGCTTGTGTAAAGCATTTAAAAAGACACAAACAAAATAATCTGGGCATAGATTTATATTACATCTTGACAAGGGGCATAATATGTCACCTTTAACCAAGGTCATGCAATAAAGTTTAACCCTTAATTGCATTACGGTTACATTATTACATATTCGGGTTTTTTTAGCGACCCATATCTATATCTAACATGGAAGGATCTCTACCTGTCACTATAATATAAAATTCTCCTGATATTACAGAAACAATTAAAGAAGAATAAAATAAAGCATATTTTGTTACCTTATGGAGCTTGTAAGGATTCAGTTTGAGATGTTTTATAGTTATACCATCATCACTGTCCTCGTCAGAGCTCATTTCCCAGGACATTCAGTATCTGGCTCATATTCACAATCTCAAACATATTCTCAAAACTAGCATTGTGCTAGATCTGATATCACATAAATGTTTAAAACAATGAACATGACTACACCAACAGAAGTACTTTTTTAGGGCCAGGTCATGTAGAAATAACTCTTTAACTGCACACTTTTGACATCTTTAGACTGTACGCACCTGTAATTTGAAAGAGGAGTTAGGCCACGTTTATTTTACAGAAACTGGCCACATTCATCCAAACAGTGCATTGATTTTATGACACACATCAGATTGCATGTTTCTTGAGAACCCACAAACACGGCCTTACTACCATAGCGCTATACACTACAATAAGAGCTACACAATCGTGTCCACAAGCGTTTGTCATGTAGTACTATGAATGTCTAATGCATATACATGGAGAGTTCAACCTGTGTTTTATCAACGGTTTAAACTCTGTAAATTGCATTATGTGTAGGTTCCTCCTCAGAGACCCTGTCCATCCAAAGGCATGAAAGACCCATCACGGGATTCCAGCTTATTCTCATGGACAAGTTTCCATGTATTCGCCTATGTCTTACTTTATGTGTGAGTGTCTGTGAAAAGAAAAGAGACTAACAAGGTTGAGTCCACGTGCCCAGCGATGGATGGCTCCCTCTGCTCTTCTCTACATTGGAAGCAGATGACTATATCAGCAGCCTACAAAAACAGTCCTGTCCGTTCATGCACATGAGCCACGGTCTGACAAACCTTTCATCTCTTTCTCTTGCCATCTTCTATAACATCGAGAAAAATAGAAAGACAGAGAGAGAACAAGAAACAGAAACAAACCAATTTCTCATAATGAATGTGGTCATTGATCAACTAGACCTATATATAAGGAGTTTGTTTTCTAATTACAAGCATAAAGATAAATAGCCTGGAATAGTTCGCCTCTATATATTTCATGCCAAACCATTCCCTTCAAACACACATGGATTAATCACTCTAAAGGCTCTGACCAATGAGAGAACCAGTCCTTTTCATTTTACAATGCGGTCTCAGGATATTATTATTATTTTCCCTATCATAAAGCCATAGCACGGCTGAAAGTAAAACCATGTGAGGTGGTTGTTTGAAGAGGCAGTGATGCTGTGGGAGGGAGTTGTGATTCTGAGAAAGACCCCATATTCAGCCCCATCTGGAGGTGAGGGTCCATGGCGAGGTGACTGTTGACTGGATTTTCATTACACTTATTTCATTGCAATAAGAGCGTTATATTTTCACCATAGAATAAGAAAAAAAAGTTGTTATGGGACCACTGAGATAACAATGAGCACATTAAATTATGATGACCACCTACTCATCATCACTAGTTATCTGCAAAAGTGTGAACAACACTGATACATAGTTAACCAAACATAATAGAGAAAATGTAAGATTCTTAAAGATACAGAAGCAAAACGTTCATTTTTTTTTCATGAATCATTACTATTGTCAGCCTTCACATGTTTCTGTGGGGTTTGCAAAAACTTAACCAATGAAAAGTATTAAAAAGAGCTTTTGACTAAACCTCTTAACTCCATTTACAGTTTGGACTGTCTCTTCTTGTTTGTGGTGCAAGAGTAAATAATGTACAGTATAAGTACAGTATTTTCTTTACTCAAGAAACACTATATAATATAAAGACTAATGTTTTATGTATTTGAGGAACGGAGAAGATTGCTTTAGTCAAGCATTTGTCATCGAGTCTTAGCCAATACTGTGTTAAATAGTCTGTATGAAGCACTTTGTCTTTAATAACTTGAGATTTGGGCAAAATTACGAGAATACAGAAAAAACGGGCTAATTGCATCTACAGTAAACGTATAACCTGGAAGTTGATGAGAATGTAATGCGATGCACTTGCTGCCTCAGATCCGGCCGATCTAATGACGGACAAAACAAGCAGGTCAGAAACTCGCTGGTCAAAACCCTCTTAACTCCATTTAAGCTTGATTTTGATAATATGTTAATAATATAATGGCACAGGTAAGTGTCTGACTAATATATAAAGCCACAATATCAGCTTTGACGCAGTGTTTAATTATATAAAAAAAAATACTGCATTTTTTCCATTTCTTGATAAGTAGCGTTTTTGGAGATACAAGGTTTCTGCCCGTCAGCGATGAAAAATAAATTCTACAGGTCATAGGGAGGGTTAAAAAGGTTATGATAAACTAAACTACAACTGTTTTTGGTACAAAACACCTTTACTTACATAGTGGATAAAATATAGGGATGTATAATTGATAAAAAGTCAATATAAAAGTTCTATTCCATCATGTATAACGTTCAAATTAATCGTTTTTAATGCCACAAGTCACAACATTATATTGTGCAGTATGAAAATGGATATTCTTTTTGATATTCGCTAAAGATTATATTTAACAGTGCTAATTTAATGAGTGTTTTTAAAGATTAACTTGAGTGAGCGCTATAGCTGACGCTGAAAGTCATCTAAAAACACATGTGCAATTAAATACCATATGTTAATAACAATATAATAAGGATAACTAATAATATACACAAAAAGAAACCCCACTAGATTATAGTGGGCTGTGGTAAACTTCCAAGTAGGCGCTGTCACGTATGCTCTCCATCTTCCTATCTTCGCCAGTCCAGTCATCCAGTCAGAAACTGGATTTCCCAGCATCCCTCCTGTCCCTCACCTGCACTCCTCACTTGACACCTGCACCTGCCCCTCATCAGGACCTGAATAAAAGCACACACCTCACAGTCACTCTTTGTCTGGTCTCTACGACTTTCTTACCTGCACTTACCAGTGAAATCTCCTTGTGAGACTGTAGCGAACTGCTGTAAGCTAATGTTTGGAACATTACACTTACCTGTCTACTCACCCTACTCCTACTCTTCACGCTCCAGTCACCACCAGTCCCCTGTTACCCTGGTAAAAAGGAAAGAGAACCTGTTAGTCAGTATTCATCTGCTCATTATACTGTCTGCTTCATTACTCGCCTGCTTAACTGTGCATATCATCTCTGTCAATGAATACCTGTTTGGGTTGAGCTAACTCTCTCTGTCTCTGAATCTGTCATTCCCTGACTGCAGCAGGATGACTATATATATACACACAGGGGTTGGCCAATGAAACAAACACCTAGTTCTAGACTATAATTTATTAGTATGGTGAAGGGTCTCCTTTTTTGCAACAAATTCAGCATCAATTCATCTTGGGAATGACAGATACAAGTCCTTCACAGTGGCCAGAGGGATTTTGAGCCGTTCCTCTTCCAGAACAGTGGCCAGGTCACAATGTGATGCTGGTGGAGGAAAACGTTTTCTGACTTGCTCCTCTAAAACACCCCAAAGTGGCTCAATAATATTCAGATCTGGTGACTGTGCAGGCCATGGGAGATGTTCAGCTTCACTTTCATGTTCAACAAACAATTCTGTCACGTTTTGCTATGTGAATTATTGCATTATCGTGCTGATACATGGCACCACCTTCAGGGTACAATGTTTGAACTATTAGGTTCACATGGTCCTCCAGAATGGTTCAGTAGTCCTTGGAAGTGATGCACCCATCAAGCACAGTATAGAGAATACTCCAGGGGTGTGTTTCGCGTACAATGACATAACTCGCTGCTTCACTACCATACGATGCATCGTTGAAGAAATCATCCAGCTTCTCACGACTATTTCCCGAAACTTACTGTCGCAAATTGGTCGTTCAACCACGTTCGTTGATGATGTCATGCACGTGCAGGAGTAATAACTACTTTGAATGAATCTGTTTGAGATCGAATTAATGCTAGATGTTTTGCTATAAATTACTGACATGGTATCTGAGGACTATTTCTCATTTTTCTCAGTGATTTTGCTTTATTCCCAGATTCAACCATAGACTCATTCTTGCGTATAAGAGCATGTTCGCACATGCGCACTCTTTCAAAACAGTGCTTTAAACCTCTTCACGAGCTAAAAGAGATAAATGACATTTGTATGTATTCTTAAAAAATAAATACAGATTGTACTAAATGCCAGCTTGCTTATTTTGCTCAAGATAAGGATTTATTGAGTCCACATGACATGCAAACAAAGAACTATGGTTCTAACCACAAGTCGAGAGCTGTCATTCCAACCACACAACTTTGCGATGCTGTTTGCGAATGTTCATTGGAACTATGGTTTCAGGAAACAGCGACTCGTCGAACTATGCTGATAACGACGCTTTTGGGAAACGCACCCCAGAATGGTTCAGTAGTCCTTGGAAGTGATGGGCCCATCAAGCACAGAATGTTGCGATATTGCAGGCCAAACCATCACTGATCCTCCCCTGTGCTTCACTCTGGGCAGCAACAGTCCGGGTGTTAAGACTCTTTGTGGCTTGAGTATTGACCCCATGGAGCACCGATTAACCATTTTGGTGGAAACAGAAGAGTTGAGGTGCACATTTAAAGCTTTGTTTTTTGGATACAATCCGGGTTAGTATCTGGAGACAGCTTTCTCTTGCGTCAACAGTTACTCCTGTCGGATGTGGTACATTACAAAGACTTGCTGTCCACGGGCTTACTAGTTGAATCAACTAGTTGAATTAATTAGTTTCAAGTTCACAAAACTAACACAATTCAATCAGGCTTTGTTTGCACCATACATCAACTTTGCATGTCAACTCAGACGTTGATCCTGAGTTTATGGAGTGTCTGCACATGAAAGTGTGGCATCAGTAGCAAACAGCCAATCGCATGCCTTGAAACAGATAAACTGCGATTCACTTCTTGCGAGAGAATCGGCGAGATACATTGAGATTGAAGAATATGAAGTACATACCGTAAATGCATCTCTAAACAATTCACAAAGGTTTCAATTTTCAAAGGCGTTTCGAAGGCACCCATTACTAGTGCGAATATAAAATTACTTCTATTATTATTATATAGAGATCCTTTGAATACTTATGTCGGGGTCTTCAAGTCAAAATGCTTGAGAACCTGACTGTTCCAGATGTATATTACTTGTGTTTACCTGACATGTCTTGGTTAGTGGATGAGTTGACTGGGAAACTAAACCCCGGTTTCTCAGACAAAGCTTAAGCCTAGTCCTGGACTAAAATGCATGTATGAGTAGTTTTCACTGAAAGCGACTTGCACTGACAAATCTTAAAATAAATAGATTGTTTTGTCTCAAGATAACTGTCACCAGTCATGTTTTTTTTCTAAGGCACATTTAAAAAAGCTACTTAAATGTCCTAATTGAACTAAGGCTTAATCCTGGTTTAATCTAAGCCCTGTCTGTGAAACCAGGCCTAAATGTTCTACCTGCTCAAAGAAGTGTGAAGTGAGTTGACAGGAAGGACAGCCATGAGACCGTCCTGTCTCCATGGCTCATGATGTCTAAACAGGCCAGTGAGACAGAACCTGTGCCTGTGTGTCTCCTGTTGCTGCTGTGTGTTACTAAAATCATCAACACACCAGTGACTCTGACACCCACACACTCTAGAAACCCCTATTAGTTTGTCTGGGGAAAAGAGCAAGAGTGACAAGAACAAAGACAGCAAAAATGCATCTGTGGTCACAAATAAGAGAGAAGCATCTGGGAGAGCTAAAAGTCATTAACACGCTTTTTTTTCTGTAAAATTAAACACAAAAGCGGGTTTAATCATCATGGTTGATGGGCTGTAATGTTGTGCCAAGGGATGTCAGGTCCTTGTTGAACTGTTCCATTAAAAAATATATATTTTTAGATGACTGTTATTGCCAACTACATGTATTTCATATGTCTGGCTTTACAGTGTTAAGCATAAAGTACCTCAAGTTACTGGAAATGAGATGGAAAACAAATCCTAGGATGAAGGCTCATAAAAAGTGTGTACTGAATATTTTCTCAGGGTGGTTAATTGGAAAAAAGAAAAGAAAAAAGTAACACATTAACATAAAAGCACCTTCCACATATAGTTAAAAACAATTATATATCACTGAGTATGTTGTGGTGCAAAGTACAAATTGTGGTGCAAATACATTCTAAAACGAGTTTTCAATGTAACTTTATTTTTTTGTTTTCAAAGAACTGAATAAAACAACGTTCATGGTAAGACATTCCTGTTTGTGCACAATTGGACTAGTTACTGTTGTTTAAAAATCAGAATTAAGTAGTTTAAATTAGGCTAATTCTTTTGGCTGTTTATAATATTAATATTAAAACAACAAAACCACACCATCTGTTTATACAAATACAGAATTTGTACTTCTTGAAAGTCTCCTTGAGAACATTTATTAATATGTAAAAATTAAAGTCAAAAGAAACAATGTTGCAGTCCCTTTCATTTGAAACAGTATATTCAATTAGAAAAAAAAATGCTAGATGTACTTGATTTTATCCATTTGATCATGTAAAATCTGGCACGGAGGAGAGAAGTTTTCTGAAAAGAAAACCGAATGGTTCACAATAAGACCAGGAACAAAAAAGTAAATAAAGTTAATGTGAAATACATTATCCAAGGGTACGTTTACACAACAACGATGTACTAAAAACTGAAAGGTTTTCCTTTGTGTTGTTTTTGCGTACAGACAACAATGTTGTCAAAACAATCCCTGTTCACAAGGATCCGCAAAAATGACTAAAAACGCTGTATTATGCTGCCAGACCAGTAGTTGGCGATGTTACTTTCTAAAGAAACACTAGGCGCCTATAGACTGAACGCGTAATATGCATGCGCATGACTTCACCGTTTGCACACATTCACATTTTTGTAGTTAACAAAAACGATAAATAATATCATTTTCAAAAACTTGAACTATGAAACCCGTTTTCAAAAGCGCTGTTGACATGTAAAAGAACAGTCAAAATGCAAAAAAAAAAGTGTTCAGTTTTTAGTTAAAAATAGTGTTGTGTATACACTGTCTGCATAAAGTCTGATCTTTGGATTGTTAGATGAAATAAAATGAGGGCTTCACTACACTGTTTGCTTTCTTATAACAGTGTTACTCGTGAATCTTCACTCTGTAGAGTTACTGGGTTCATGGGAAGGCAGCAGCGCTGTGTTCATTGTTGAAACAATAGTTGTACTGTAAAAAAAAAAAACAGAAAAAAAGAATTATGACTTTAGCAATTCAACAGCAAAAAAAAAAAAAACAACAATGTCGACAATGCTATTAACAATGATAATATTTGTGTGTGTGTTGCATTGTATTGTTTTTCCCCTCTTCTAGAGTGAATGCAGCATAAAAGTCACCATTGCATAATTTCATCTAATAGTAACATTTTTTAGTTTTATTGCCCCTCTTACAGATCAAATTTGTCTTTACCCAGTAAATGCTGCTGAATGGCACCCCCTTGTGTACGTAACCACAAACAGCCATTGAATCATGAAGGCAAACTAACATACCTCTACTAAACTGCTTTCCACAAAACACCATTTCTCATGACTTCTCACTCATTTAAGCCTTTTCCTTCCCTCATAAATAAATGTATTACATCTAAAGGCCCTGCCATTATGTCCACAAGAAGTAGTCTGTTACATGTATATCTTTAAGACTAGCACAACTCAAATAAAGACATATCATAAAGGATTACGTTATGCACAGAAAATCATGTATTCACTCAATGAAAAATAAAGAATTTACACAATCACTTACCCCTGCGTTTATCTTCAGTTATATTTTGAATAAATAATTATTATGAATTAATAATTATAGCTTATTATATAATTTTTGTATAGCCTGTTGTGTAAATAATTATAGCATGTTATATAAAAAAACATATAGTTTATAGTGACTTAAATAGGAGGATTGGGAATTACATTATATAAAAGTACATTAGTAATCACATCTATAGTAATCAAATCTAAAAGAAATAAATAACATAAAATAAAGACAGAATGAATTTAATGCTTTTACGTTTTTTAAAATGCTAAATAAATATGATTTTAAGCTTCATAAAATGCTCTTGTAAGATGTAATGCTGAGTCGCAGCACTAGGTGATGCTGGAGGATCACACAACAACACTGTTCTTCCTTTCAGAAATCTCTCTTTCTCTTCCTTTCATCTACCTGAAGCAAAACTGCAAGTTCCACCAACATGTCACATGTCACACGCCGCTTAGTTATAATAAAAAGTCACATACAACACCTGAGTAATAAATAAGCAAGTGTGTGTGTATGTGCGCGCATGTATAAATGATGGATGGATAGGAATGGGCTGTTATCACAGAGTGCATGTATCACTGCCTGCCATTTTTACACAGGCCCGTGACAGGACAGTGACATGCGGAACATGGGCGGCAGCCTCAGAGATGAGCAGATCTTCATTTCCTGTTCCTGCTCAGAGCAGGTGAAAATATCTGACATGTTGTCTTCATTAATTCCCCCTTCATTTGAATTTCTCCCCACCTGTGTCCTATCAGTCTCTTTCTCCCTCACATGACCATATGTACAGTCACACGTCCATTATAGTATGTTATAGGTCTGGTTTAAAGCCATGCATGAGATCACATATTGTGCATCTTTATATTTACACACACACACACACACACACACACACACACACACACACACACACACACACACACACACACACACACACACACACACACACACACACACACACACACACACACACTGAATCATTAGCCTCCCTTCAATAACATTTTTCAGCTGTGCAAACTACATAAAGACGTCAGCTCAAATCACTAACTAATTAACACTTAAAAAGACACAAATTAGATATGCGTGGCTAAATGCAATTATAATCTCTACGAGTTTTGCAAATCATTTGGGAAATGAAAAGAATGCGTAATTGCTGGAACCAACATCTTCAAAAAAAAAAAATGGCTCAAGTGATGCTTGTTAGGGAGCGGTCTTATCGACGGACCCGATTGTGATTACGGCGCTTTTCCGCAATTACATGTGCATATGTTTAATGTCACAAAATGCCTCTTTTTAATGAATGTGTTTTTAATAGAATTAGCAATCAGTCAATTACGATGTGCATCAAGGCCCCGAGCAGAGAAGTTATCATCCAGAGACTAATGAAGGAATACGTGCAGATTCCTACTGGAAATATGTATTCAGCTCCTGGTCTATAAATGCAACTGATTTATATTATACGCTCACTTAAAACTACAACTTTTGCAAAACTTTACATGACAGAATCCATGTTATACTCATTACTAATTTCTAAAAAGAATTACTGCAGTAATGACAATTACAATAAGTGATGACAAATAGCACTACAAAAAATTACATTACCATAGATATTATTTAGTAATAGATCAGTACTGGCACAGAACTATAAAATAAAAAATACAAATACCAAAAATAAAAACTTTTTTTTTTTTGTCAGTTCATTGCAGCTGCCTACTCTATAAACAATTATAAACATAATTATCTTTATTTCTGGAGCACAATTACACCACATACTGAAGAGGAAATAAATAGAAAAATTACGTATTATGTATCTCACCCACACAAATTACTATGTGATTTTTGGTGCTCACTTACACCACACCAGCAGGAAATCAATAGGAAAATTGGCTAAATATTTTAATTTAAAAATTAAATAATAATTACTGATAATATTTATAATTTATAATTTTTTAAGCTGACTTGCACCACATACCAAAGAAGAAATCAATAGAATTACCTAAAATGTAATATATACACACATTCATACACACAAATTTATAGTATTTTATTCTATAGTATAAAACATATACATTTGTGTGTGTGTGTGTGTGTACAGTGTATGTATATATATATATATATATATATATATATATATATATATATATATATATATATTACATGCATTTAAGCATGAGCATAAAATGTTATAATATAACTGTGTAAGAACAATAATAATACTAACAATATCATTCCGATTTTTAAAATTATTTTAGTTACATTTTTTATGTCACAGGGTCATACACATGCAATAAACGACCAACAGTGACTGATTCAGAGCAAGAGCATCCCGGCTTGCATTTTTGACAGGGTGGCAGGGAAACTGCGTTCCAGGTCGAAGATGCGGCTGAAGAACAATAGCTGTGGATGCTCTCACACTGATTCTAATTATCAGGGCAGTCGCCGTCAGCCCTCGCTTCTCCATTAATCTTGTGCTGTCGCGCACCTCACTAAACCCAGTGCTGTTACACTATCTCTGCTTTTCTTCATCTGCTGTAATTAATGAATCCCCCCTCCTCGTGTGGGTCTGCTGCCTCTAATCACAGCCTGCTTCGCCATGGAAAGTGTTGATGGGGAGGGGGGTCAATGCCATAGTAAATATGTATAACTAAACAAAGAGAAACTGCCATTTTAAAACAAAATCCTGTTGTTTTTACATAATTTATTCTAGATATTCTGTAATGACTTGTAATGAAATGAAAGCCATAATCAGTCTCGCGTATCACCAAGTTCATTTTCTTTGAACTGTCTATAAACTGCTCAAAATGATCATGCGATTTTTGGAGCTCACTTACACCACGTCAACAGGAACTCAATAGGAAATTTGCCTAAATATATTAATTTAAAAATGTGATAATAATTACTAATATTATTTATCATTTATCATTTTTAAGCTGACTTACACCACATACCTAAAATGTAATAATAATAATAATAATAATACAAATTATGCTAAATATCACTGTACAGTCAAAAATCTTGTCTGCTTAGAATGTTGGCAGCTGATAATTGCAACACTGACTGAGAGCACATACAGAAAAGCGCTACGGCACAAATGCAATACAATATAAAACAATATGCGCATGTGTATATACAGTATGAGTACCGCAGTCTACCTGAGCATATTTGAACTTACTTCCTCCTCAATCTCTTGTGGTGATTTGATGGCAATGCTCAAGAAATGGACTGGCTCTATCTGAAAAATAAAATAAAAAATAACATGAAAACAGAGAGAGGAAACATTATGGTGGCGCTTATGGTTAAGTAAGCACGATTAAGATCTTTAATCCTCTCGCTCTCATTCTCTCTCTGACAATAAAAGCTCTAGTGACAGGGGCCAAGTGGCCCTCCGAGAGCCAGCTCTGCGTGTCTGTCTGCGTGTATTCATCAGCTGCAGATCCGTTACAGGGTAGGGGAGCATCAGGGTGGGATGGAGGGTCTAGCAAAAGTTTGGTTGCATAAGTAGCACAGTGACAGATTTGTTGGAGCATCGGGATCAGCCCAACATCGCAAGACTGGCTCAACCAATGAAGCTCAACCTATCTGTCTCTGTCCAACCAATGAAAGTCTGGGTAAGGGTTTTGGAAATTTGTTTGAAAAATTATGATTATTATATTCCTTTTAAAAAACTTACTTCATCTCTGGTTGTGGAGGTAGATTTTTTGGATATCATAAAGGGTATATCATCCATAGCTGGAAAGAGAGAACAATATATAAGTGAAAATGAAGTGGTTATTACTGAAAAACCAAACCTGGACTGGACAACTACAACTTATTACACCAAAAACAAACATAACTACATACATGCAGAAAAGCACCAGATAAAACCAGCCTAAGCTGACCAGATAAGACCATCCGTACCAAACCAGCCTGCTAAACCAGAAATGACCAGGCTGGAAGACCAGCTAAGACCAGCCAAACAGCTTAATACTTTATCAATTATTTTATCAGAGAATGCAAGTGCAACTGTGCAAGGAATTGTTTGCCAGGGACAACGGTCAAATACACACTTTACCCAGACAACAACATAGTGCTGGCCCAGATCCGGCCCACAGTTGGGCTGACACCATGTTGCTGTCTGGGTAACTTCACTATGGACAAATTAGAGAGCACTGTAAAAAAAATTCAAAATAATAATAATACAAATAAAACCAAACAAGTAATATTCCAAACAAACACCTGCAATCATCTGTACTGTTTTCTACGTTCTGAAAAATGCATTTGACTTAATCTAATGGCCGCAAATAGCAGAAGACTGAAAGTTCCCGAATCCCTTCGGAAACTCGCTCAGACAAAGCGAGATGAAAGCCTTTTTTATCCTCCACAGTATTTGAGCCCCCCCCCCCACTCGCTCTCCTCCCTCTTTCCCTGTTAATTACTCTTTATTATTCCTGATCCTGTCTTGTCAGGGAGACGTTCGACTCCAAAAACAAAGCCCCACTCGCACACGTCGAAAGAAAAAGGGGAAAGAGAGAGACAAAACATTCGCCGGATATCAATTTGCATGAAAATGAGCCAGAGTGTTCGGCTCTCTGAGAGAAAGCGAGAGCGGGAAAGAAAGAGAGAGGTGGATTGAAAGAGGACTTGCCAAGTATGCGGTGGTATAATTAGCATTCTACCAAACAAACGAGCTTCAACAGAGCTATAATTAAGCAGGCCTGTAATTAAGTGTATGCCCTTTATCATAATGATCATGGTTAAAGCGCCTTTGATGGCTGCCAGTGGGTTATTAACGGCGTAACCCTGCGCCACACGGCGCCCACGCAAGAATCAGGGTGTCACGACTGTCAGGCTAAAGAGCGCCCCTTTGTTTATCAAATACATTAGAGCCCAAATTAACACAGGGTGACACGAGCGCACAATAGCTCCCATTGACTGAACTGAAGAAAATGTCCATCCCCTCAAAAAAAATTGGAAAGTGCCTGAGTTTGCTCATGAAAAACATATTGAGTATGGCAACTAAAAGCAGGACTATATATTTACAACAGCACATGGGATCTGCTGGAATGGAAGGAGGAAACCAGAGGACTTCTTCTCATAAGTTACCTGGAGGTCGACAGTGTAACATTTACTGCTAAAGGCTGGAAGAATATCTTAAACTGTCATACGGTTTCATTACCTTGGCAAAAGCTGAATGCTTCTTTGTCCCCAACACTTCCACAATGTGTCCATTATTCTTAATAAATCTATGAACACACATAGGATGTCTTGGGGAAAAGGTGAACATGTTATAAATGATGACAAAGTCCCCCAATCATGAGCTCAGTCCACCCTGGCAAAGGTTGGCACTGCATAATTCAAGTACTATTTGTATTTGGGTAGTGATGTGATGCTTTTATTTTTGTATTCATTTATTCGAAAATACAATAAAATGCGGTTCATACATTCAATTACTTAAATACACCTCTTCTATGATGGGCATGTTTCATAATACAATTAAATAGGTCTTTTCATAATATATTATTGTTTTATTTTATTTATTTATTTATTTTTTGTGGGGGGCGGGGGTACTAACATAATTTTTATATTTTCAAAAAACATCACTTAGTATGATTTATAATAGGATTTTGCATATTGCCATCCTTGCATTACCACACACACACACACACACACACACACACACACACACACACACACACACACACACACACACACACAATTTACATCTACATCTACTTAATCTAGATTCTACATCATAGACACAGTGTGTATATATATATACACTGCCAACCATACGTCTCACCCAAATAAACCTAAAACCTTTAAAGCTAAAGGAGGCCCGACTCATTCTGACTTATCATACAATCTCTAAAATCAAGAGAATGATATACAAGGTTAAACTACTTCACCACAGCCATCAACGACCTACTCAAATAGTCCCTTCGGGCTTCCCTTATGGATATAAGGGAACATCATTTAACATCGTTTTGGATACTACCTTTACGGCCATTAGACAGGCCTCTGGGAATGTATCACTCAGCTCTAGAATGGACTATTGAACAACAAAGCGCTTCAAGAGGTCATTTTACCAGCAGGGCTCGGGTAATTGAAAGGAGGATGATAACGACTTGTTTCGGTCCATAAAAACAAGTGAATAAACATGTGCTAAAGCATCACTGAACAACAGCGTGGGGGGAGAGAGCAAGGCTGACGGGGAATGCATTTGAATCAACATATAGTCGCAAGGAAGGCTTTGATGAAACGGGAATGCGTCGGATGAATGAAGGTGGGACTTGAAGGCCGGAGCATTCCCTTTTATTGTTCAAGCATTGCGTTTTCAATCAGATCGCACTTAGTATTCACCCGCCATTCATACCCACACTAATACACACATATAGGCACACGCTCATGGCCTGATGGTAAGATTTGGGGGTGATTGTGAGGAAAGAAAAATGGATGTGAGTTTGGGGTCATGTTGGGGAGGAGTGTTAAGGTAATGTTTGTCCAGACCGCTGCTGCCTGGACTGAAGTCGTAAAGGTAAAGTATAGTGCCTGGCAGATACTACTCAAATAGGTTAGACCACAGGCAGCCTGATATGTACGCTCCTCTGGAAGAGCATAACTGAGATTATAGAAGCAGCTTGAAATGTCTGTAGGTACTAAAGCACCAAAACGCCAGTGTTCAGGAAATATACACCTATAAATGCATAGTGTCGGATGAGATCACATTATGCAACTTTGGGTCTTTCTGCTCCAAGTAGTTGTAAAGCATTTAAAATAATCAACTTGCCCATCTAGCCACTTCATTTAATTTCTAGTAGGTACAACAACAATCAAACCCATGACCTTGGATTTACCCCATTACAAGCAGAATGCTCTACTAGCTGTGACCAAAACACCTTGTGCAGGTCGAAAAGAGCTCATTGATCTTCACAAGGTTGATGGACACAGATGTGCAGTTCAATGTTGCATGATATCTGTTTATTCAAAACAAATACTACAATAGGGATTTTCAGTCTGCCAATACTTGATATGCGATTAGACCTGGTACACAGTTACCATCATTTCATTAATTGCTGATTAGAATGGTGCGTTCAGCACTGGGATCGGTTAGAGTGAGTGAATGATGAGGGAGTGCTGAAGTGAGTATGAGAGTGGCTATGAGGATCATTGCCTTATTAATAGCAGTGTCAGGTGTTGTGAAAAATTTCGGCATTGTCATCCCCACAGCCCCCGAACCCTGACGGATGGTTGCTGCAGGCAGAGAAGACTTCCCTTACATGCTGCTATGAGCTCTAATCCTTCACACTTCCATTGTTGGATGCACTCTCACACAGGACTTCCGCCAGCCACGCTCGCCACACCGACTCGCACACACATCAGATTTATACGTAGGCTAATGCTAAAAGACTGACAGATGGAGGACTCGGTCAGCCAGTACAGCACACTTCATGAAACAAAAAATAATTTCTTCCCCAGAGGATGAGGGTGGGGATGCGGGGATTCGCGAAAGGTGAGAAAGAGAAATTCAATAAGTTTGAAATGATATATGGCGAAATAGGAAGTCTGATGGGGAGTGAAAAAGACCCTCCTAAAAAAACCTAACCCAGCTACAATTTGTACACTTGTTTTTAAAAGTTTGGAGTCAGTAAGATTTTTTTGTTTAAAGAAATTAAGACTTTTATTTAGCAAGGACGCATTAAATTGCTCAAAAGTGACAGTAAACACATTTATGTTCCAAAAGCTGTTCTTTTTGAGTTTCTATCTATAAAAGAATCACGGTTTCCACAAAAAACACTGTGTCAGATGTTGATGCTATGGGGATGTGGCCTGATGGAACCCAGTGTCTCAGGCACGTGTAGAAACACACCATACAATGGTTGATGCAGTGCGATGATGTTGCAAGGTGCGCCCCAGTGTATTAGAAGGGTGTCTGAGAACTCAAGCGCTGTGTTCCTCTGTGCCCACGTTTGCAGTGAAGAGAGTCAAGCCGCAGAGCCCAACGGCTCTAGCTCCACGTTTGATGAGGCAGCGCGCAGGCTACGACCAAGGGACTCTCTCTGAGACGGAACTGGTAGAGGAATGTGAGGCAGTTCCCCTCTCTTCTCCTGCTGGCTCCATTGTGCCAGAAGCGAAAGCCCTCTCAGCGGTTTCTTCCGTGGAAAGTGAGGACTCATTGCTTGTCTGTGCTTCTGATATAATAGATGTGGTGTCAATAGAAATGGATATATAGATCTGTTTCTTGCTCAACACTGCAAACTGCTGAATACAATGAGCTGGTAAAACTTATGACTCGTGGTACAGCCAGACTGAGTTTAAACTGGTCCAGCTCGAAGTGCGAGACTGCGGAAGGTCATTTAGGCCCTTTATCATTTTGGTTGATTGGATCACAAGTACACAAGGGAGACACATTCCCGTATACACCTAGTGTTTTAATACGTCTTTTGTCCACTTTCAGACAATTCTGTCATGATTTCTCTGAGGGGAGGGTCGATGGGTGGGTAAATGTATGTGCTTTTTCAGATCTTTCGATCTAATGGACAAAATAAACCCGCGCAGTTTACATATGAACATGCCTATTTAGTGAATTACCTTTCTCCAGGGACAAAGGCGCAATTAGAGAAAGCCATACACATATTGGGGAGCTATTGGTACGATGAATAAAGTGGAGGATGGTTGAGCAGGGCTAAGGCCCAAGCTCTCTACCCACTTTTTCATTCTTTTTAGCTCCTCTTAGAACATCTGTGCCCTTTCCAGGAACAAATTCCTGGGGAGAAGAGAAAAAGTTGAGTGTAGCTAAAGCTATAGTTCTCCTTCTGAGGAACCGAATCAAGTCACACACAGATCTGGGTGCTGAAAAAAGAGAGAGATTGAGCAGGGACATTGTTTAAGCATGCCTCCTTTTCATTCTTTTTCCTTTCTTCTAGTCTCGAAAGGGAACATCAAGGGTTACGCATGTAACCCCTATTCCAAAGAAAGGGAACAAGAAGTCATGTGACACTGAAGACTGGAGTATTAGCTGATGAAAATTCAGCTTTGCCATCACATGAATACATTATATATATTATATAAATAATAGTGATAAATACCAAACAAAATATTATAAAATAATTTTATAATTTGCATAAAATATTTATTTTTAAATGATAAAATATGAAACAAGGGAAATATACATTATTATTATAATAATATATATTAACAACAACAAGAACAACAATACATTTTTATTAGTGTCAGTTTTATTTTAGAATTATACGTGTACATTATATTACATTGATATAGACTTTCCCTTGCCATGCACTGTTATATTTAAACATTTGACAACATGTTATTATTATAAATATATAGCTATATTTATATATTTATTTTTGTATTATGTATCCTGGGTGAGGAATTATGTATATTTTGTATCCTATGTTGTACAGGTTTTGGGTTTAAATGTCACATGCAAAACATCATTATTTTTCGTACATTCATACAATATAAGTAATTAATGCTCTTTCCATACAACTATTCAGTCCTTGCCCTAAACTTACCTTTTCACCCCCTAACACGCATTTAATCTCCTCACACCCAGAGCTCACACTGACAACATCCAGCCAAACCACAGGAGAGCAACAGCCGACTGCAGTCTGAGTCACTGCAGCAGCAGGTCATGCATAAAGGACAATAGTGCAAGTGGATGTGAAAACTGGAGAAGTTGATTTGAAGGGAGGGATACCCAGTGGGTGTGAACTGCAGATTAGACACAGATATACACAGGATAAGTAGAAGGACCAGGGCTAAGATGGGATGCTTTAACACTATGGATATCCCAACAGCTCTCTCACCAAACAGACAGTCAACCTTATTGCTTTTAAAGAAAAATTGTGTCCGCCGCCTAAAGACATCTTAGACATATTATCGTTTATTTTGTCGCCTGGGTTTGCCATCTGTGCCGTTCCAATAGAGGCTGCTGCCTGGTGAAGCCAGAGCCTGGGCGAGGAGGTCTGCCCGAGCCCCTCCAAAGCCCAGCCTGGTCATTAGTCAAATTGCCTAATGAGAGAGAATACAAATGGCCCCCTGCCCTGACAGGAGGAGTTTTGGAAGTGTCAGCGCTCCTGACCCGTGCTATGAGAACAGATGATGGCTCGCTGCTATTTTCAGCACCTTTTAATGACTCTGTCGTGGTCCATGCCATTCCTCCTCTTTTTGTCTGATTTTCTTCTTTTATTCATTTTCCATCTTGACTTTGTATCATTGTGCATCATACTAATGCATGATTGTTTTAGAGCAACATGGTACCTGATCTTGCAGAACAGAAAACCCAAATGAAATGTAAGATAGACAGAGATCTTATAAAAAAGTACAACCACATGAGCTATTCTTTTGTTGTAAGACTGTGTGATCCTTTTTTAAGAGATATTCAGAGAAATGCGGCAACACAAAGTTTGGACTAGTTTGGACAAAAACTAAAAAATCTGTCATAATACTCGCCCTCATGTCATTCCAAACCTTTTTAAGTTTCTTTCACATTTTGCATAAACATACTGGTTGCTGTTTTCCATGCCATTACAACAAACAGGGCCTGAGGCTTCACATAGGACACTATAATCCTATATATGTCTTTTAATAGCATTGTGTGGGAAACTGGAGAAATCGTAAGTCACTGAGTTAAACTTAACAATAATTTTGTAGCCAGGAGATTCCTAAAAATGTACCTTTCGTAATGGATGGAAAGTTCTACAGGTTTGAAACGACATGAGGTGGAGTAAATTGTTGGGTTTAAATTTTGGGGTGAAGTGCACAAAAAGTGAAAGAGCGAGAGGGAGAGATTAGAGAGATAAGGGGGCGGGGGGAGATTTATTACGTTTATTTAGAAGAGAATTGTTATTTTTCCATCTGGGTGACAAGTGGTCCTTGAAATCTGGTAGAGGGTTGGGTGCCAGCAGGCATCACCCACTGGGCACTGCTCTATCTGTCTTCCAGAGTGAAAGAAGAGCCAAATGCTCCAACTGAATCCTGGCAATAAGCACATAGTTCAGAAATACTGTAACATAATGCAATCCCAGCACCTATCACCAGTTCCATTCCATAAGAGAGGTCAAGAAACATTAGCTTTAGATAAAACATATTTCTAATAATATTTTTTATTCCACCATGTAATGATAAAGAATGCACATTTACATAGAGAGAAATACTAAATACTAAAGTATGCTTTCACCGGATGCTTCCAAGGTATTGGTGTCCAGTTCATATGGTTTCTAAGCAACTCAGTCCATTTGAAATGGTCTGGAGTTCAAGTAAACGACAGTATTGTTCACATTTGGTATGAACACTATCTGTCCTAATTTACAGAAGTGAGTCACTAATGAGGTATAATTTGCGTCGTCACACCTGGAAACACATAGAATTGTGCATTTGGTCACACTTTAGATTAGGGTCCAATTCTCACTATTAACTAACTATTAACTAAGACTTTAGCCTCAAACTCCCGATTACTGCTTATTAATAGTTAGTAAGGTAGTTGTTAGGTTTAGGTGTTGTGTAGGATGGAAAGGGATGTAGAATATGGTCATGCAGAATAAAGCATTAATATGTGATTTACTAATAAACAGCCAATATCCTAGTAATATATGCATGCTAATAAGCAACTAGTTAATAGTGAGAATTAACCCTAAACTAAAGTGTCACCATGCATTTTTCTCAGTTTTTATCTCAGAATGAATTGTCTTCAAAGAGCAAGTATTACAAATAAATACAATAACTGAGTAAATAAAAATGAAGCAACATAAAATAAAAGCAATATTATAAAACACAAGATAAAAACAAAACAAAACACACACAAAAAAAAAACAAAAACAATCAAATAAAATAAGCATAAAAATAAAAACACAATAAAACAAATTACAATAAACAAAATAAAACTCAAAACAGAAAATAGACAATAAAATAAAAATGCAAAATATAATAACATTTATCTATAAATGCAGGGGTAGGAATTAAACTGATTTGGACCAAGTGATCTATTAGTCTATTGTACTAGAGAGATTAGTACTAGCTCTGGCATGTGAGAGGTCTTGTGGTGCTGTAATTCTAGCATAGTGATCTGAAGTTGTTTTGAGACTCTGAGCAAATGAGCTCGGCCTCTCCAGAGCACGCATGAGGGCAGAGCTGGCAATGGACCCGCCGCTAAATTGCGTGTGCCGGATGGGCCGCAGCAGAAGGCACAATTACATCAAATTCCCTCTTAATTAGCGGTTCTGTGGGTATGCTAACTCACCATGCTGAAGCAGGAGGTAGGGCGTTCTTGGAAAGGGATGCTGAACCATAAAAGAAAGAGAAGCAAATTAAGGCAAGAAAGTGGTGTTAGGGTCACGCAATAGGGTCAGTGCCCGTATTTGTGGGCTACAGTCAGTGTGAGAGCTATTTTGAGCTGAGCTAGCATCCCATACCTCTACTTAAGTTGCACTGGCACTCTACAGTAGACAATCACTGGCATGGAGCCCCAATAGATCCCCTCAGAGCTGAGGAGTGTTATTAAGTTTTCCATGTTGGCGGCTGCAGGGCGATGTAAAGTGGCACCTCGGCCTGGTGAGTAATGATGTGTGCCAGGACTCAGGCAGGAGGGATGACAGCATGAGAGGCCTCGTTGGCAGCCACTGGTGCAGCCATAGGACCATTCATCATCTCTTTAAACCAATCTACCAATGCCGCACCGCCATTCCTCATTAATTATGCTAAGCATCGTAGCATTACGTTCGCCGTGACATGAGGCTCAGTAGACACTGTAGCTCAGATGTGTCATTGAGAGATGGGAGTATGTGCATAAGGTTTGACAGCTGCAGTTTGGCCTAACAAACAGTGCAGCTACGACACTGAGGCCTGAATGAAGTAACTGTGTAGCCAATCAGGGATATGAAGCAATAGCCTGATTGACTTCAGATGGCTATGTTTAGGAACTATACATAACTGCATGGAGCATAGAACACTGACAAAAAAAAAAAAACAACAACAAAAACTAACAAAACACCAAAAACAAAAGCAAAAACAAACAAACAAACAAACAACAACAAAAAAAAAACAGGAAATTATAGAGACCCCTTGGAAAGCCTCATGACTGTCAAGGTCAAGTCTGTTAATTTTTTGGGATTGTAAATTTGGGATTGTAAAATGTCATGTGTTTACTGATGAGATAATATGTCAATATTTACTCCCCCAAAATGTATTAATCTTTATAAATCTTTATAAATGTATAATCTAGAATAATATAAAATTAAATAAATAAATACAAACATACATACTGTATATACATACAACCCATATGGCTATGACATCAAACAATAAAGAATGATCATACAGTTTGACCAAACATAAAATAGCATTTATTTTTGAGAGCATAGGTGTGGGAATTTGGCCAGTGTTTATAGAATAAACCCTTCATACAGCTGTAGATGAGTCTCTTAATATATTTAGAGACAAAGCAGGCAGCACACTTTCAAAACAGCCTTTTGGGGGCCCACTTCCCCCTTATCAGAAATGGCTCCATTCCCCGGAATCTCATTGAGAGTTTAGATCGCACTATGTATTAGGGGCTCGTTAATAACCAACTTAACGAGTCCATAGACCCATTAAAAGATCTTTAAGAGCATATTTGATCATAAATCTCCTTAACCTATATTTAATGGCTGGATTTCGAGGGAAATATTTTTATCAAGTTCTAATTAGATGTGCGATAACAAAGACTGCTGAACATGAGGGCAATGGGAAGGCTAGACAGGCCCATCTATTGAGGGCGGCCATGTTTGATAGGCTGGAGACTAATGAAGGAACAGATCTTATTCTGGGCTGGGAGATGGACGGCTGAGGAATGATACCCCGGACTGTGATTAGGCCCACAGGCACATGGTTCTCATTAGTCTTACGATTGACTTAAATCTCCAAGAAACTTACAGACACATTTAGAAAATAATAGAAGAGCACATTTATATTTGTAGCATGAATAGAAAAGAAAAAGACTAAATATTTCTCCACTGGTAATGATAAAAAAGGGGATATTAATAGGATATTAATTGTAATGCTAATTGTATTTTAATGCTAAATAAATGAATAAATATAACATCAGAGTCGTGTGTACCTCAAATAAGCTGTTGGGGGGTGGGGGGTAGGGCAGCAGTACTCTGTCAATTATTGTTGGATGTATGTATGTCTGTATGTTGAATGGATGGATGGATGAAAACTTCAGCCAAGTAAACCTAAAAGGTTTTTATTATGTTTCATGTTTCATTAGCCCATTTCACACATACAGTCTTTAATGGTAAATTACCGGTAACAGATCGTGTGTGAACCGGACCTTTTCAAATACACCGGTAAATTGGTTCCGCCAATTTACCAGTAAGCGAAGTTGTAACATTACCAGTTAATTACCGGTATATGCACCGTGTGAATGCGGAATGGAGATTACTGTGCTGGATCGAGGTCAGAACGCGCTGAAGCAAGAAGTGATGTGGGCCAATCAGAAGCAGTTGAAAGAGCAACGACTCTAAGCCATTCATAAAATCATGACGCAGATGACATGTTCCCCTCAGCAATGTTTACAAATGTCTTCAAACTGGAGTGATACCGAAACTAAAGCTCTTCTCCTCGTCCGGGTAGATGAAGAGATTTGTCAACAACAGTTAGCGATACTGTCAGGTATGATAAAATTACTAGCCTTCTTCAGGAACAAGGGATACACTTCCGGTTAATGACACCATCACAGAGTTTACCCAAAGAGTATAGAAGTACCAAGAGGCGAAACTCTGTTGCAGTTCTGGTAACAGTCGCTAGATGGCGCTGCTGTTGCGCTGTCGCCATTTTGGACTGAACCAACGGCTTTACCGTTAGCACAACTACAGAATTATCATTATGTCTGGAAATAATTGGAAACAAATAACCTGGCAAATGACCGTTTTATTAATTCATTATCACTAAATTAACCCTTTAACTGTCATCCCCCCTTTTTTCGCATAGACATAAAAATCACTATCCAAACTTAAATGGTTGTAATTCAAGAATGCTTTGGAATGTAGACCTATGGTTGGTCTTGTTTTAAAGAAGACATTTGGCAGATTATTGTTGAAGTGACATAAATTGTGAAAGTGAAACAAAACAGTTACTGTGAAACAGTTATGTAAGTTTGAGTTTATTAAAATGTACAAATTATGTCAAAATATAATTATTTATATTTTATGTAAAATATATATATTTCAAAATATATTTTACTCTATAACTGCAAGAAAATGAAAGCAAAAAATCTGAACAAGTATCTCATATATGTATATATATAATTAAATTATAATAAAACAAAAGACTAAAACATACAGAACAGCTAATATACTTACCATTGTCATTCAATTTGTAGTAAATGTGTGCACTTTACTTGCACAATGTTTGATTTGTTATAATGCATGCAGAAATTATGCGGTGATCTACTTACCATCACCAATTTTATTACTGTTAATTTTGTGATGATCTTCTATTACTATTAAATATTCTCTCTTGACTAATGTGTTGTCCCTTTCACCTACTCACTGTTCATTGTGTTTTGGCTTTTTCAAGGAATTTGTCAATCATTTCATGAGGAACATGGGCTGTTGTTAGTGGTGTTGTAAAATTGTGGATTGTATGAAAACGGGAGTTATCCCCAATGTATTGGGGTAAATAAATAGCCAATTTGACAGCTTCATGCTCTATGATGAAATTGTTTAATTATAAACCGATCCATAAGCATTATTTTGCTGTACATTATTCAACACGCCGTTTTAGTTTAGGCTATAGAGATATTAAAAACTAGAAACTACTATTTAGTTCCCTTAACCGCTTTTGAATTGGAACCGGCATCGTTCAATTCTATGACAGCTGTGTTGCGTTCAGTCCAAGATGGCGGAGCTGCAGCGCTGCACATGGGTGCGTTTGTTGTAATGGAACGTTCTATTGAGTTTCGCCTCTTGGTACTTCTATACTCTTTGGTTTACCAGTATTTTGGAACTGATGTGTGAATGGTCTGTTACCAGTAAAAATCAGAACACTGTAGCTAGTGTGAACAGCACATTTTTGAATTTACTGGTGAAGTCGTTCTGGCAATTTTATGGTAATTTACCAGGATTGCTGTGTGGAAGTGGCTATTGACACTACGGAATTAAAATGAACAGGGTAAAACTAAAATGTAAATGTACAAGTATATTTACTCTAGCAATAATTATTCTAATGCCTTTGCAATGCCAGTTGCCAGCATAAAAAAAGCATGTAAACACAGATTAGACTTAAAATGCTACATACATGTAACAGATCTCGAAAAGGTTAAAGACCCTTGGTCTCCCCCTATAGGAAGACTGAAAGTAAAGATTCTTAAATCTGGATTGATCCAGAGACAAACATTGGAAGCAACATCAGTCACAGGTTTAGTGGTATATGCTATCATGCACACAAGCCGAGCAAGTTGTAAACCGACATTTTCCTCAGGCCCCCTCTACGTAGGCCACGAGAATAAATCATTAATGGCTTTTTTAGAAAAGAAGCTGTATGCAGTCTTTCATGCCCTGTCGCCAACCTGAAGTCCTTGGCTCCCTTTCAGAACGGTTTTATTGCCCCGAAATTGCACGGCTTAAATCGTGTACCCATCGAAAGTAAAACATAGCTGTAAATCTGGTCTATGTCTATCCCCCTCCTAGTCCCCCCACCACCACCCATCAAATATCCATACACAATTCATTTAGGGCAATTTAGCTGATGCTAAACAGAATAAAGGTGAACTTTCAATGGGCCCTCAGCTATGAGAGAGGAGGAGCAGAAAAATGGTGGCCTAGCTTTGGGGGTTTTTAATCAACTAGCTCCTCAAGGCTAGCCATCCAGCCATGGAGCAGCCGCACTTAGCAGATGAGTTTTTGTGTCGCTAGCCCGAGTGCGTGTTCTCTAATCCTTCAGCCTAAAGTGTTTTGGTATTGTAAAATATGGCCACACAGGTCTAGAGAGCTGCTGGGCTACATGAGATTAGAGTCACGATTAAAAGCCTATGGGATCCTCCTCAACTGCCAAGCGCTAGCTGGAGCGCAAGTCACGGCGCAGTCTGCACCCGGAGATAAGATGGAACTTTTGTTTGAAACCTGATGAGAGGATTCCTAATGAAAGTGCTGGCCCAAAAATAATCTTTTTTCTGTGTGTTAGTCAATCAAAAAAACAGTGTGGTCGGAGATGGTTAAAAAAAAAAAAAAGTGGGGAAAAAGAGAAGTCATTTTGCATAATCAGTGAGCACCATCTGGAACAATTAACGAAATTCCACAGAACTCGGAGGATCAGTCATATTGGCTTATTAAAGATCCTGAATTATAGCAGCAATAAATCCGTGGAAAAATGAAGCGTACCCCGGCCTGTCATCACTATTTTAACTTCAAATACGCATGACTATTCGATAAGGCTGAAAAGAAGAGATTAATATATGCAAATTAAGTCAAGCATTTAAAAAAAAACCAACAACTGTCTGCCATTTTTTTCCTGTCTCTTATTACGAGCCTTTATGTTTTATTCATACACCAGCTCACCTGTCATTTCATAAGCTCTAATATTATGGGGGTATTATTAAAGTGCGTAAAGTGGCGCTTTAATTGGAAAGCTCTGTTGCATTTTCCAATTATTTGGAGCAAATTAAAAGCAGATGCACATACTTTAATAAGGGGAATAATATCAGTTCCGGAAAATCAAAAATCATTGTCAATTGCTCTGATATTTTGCAAAGGTAATACTAAAACATCTCTGTATTTTCATCTCTCTCTCCAATCACCTTTTAATTTATCTTCCTTTAATGCACAAAAGAATAACTGATTGGCACTCTATATTATATTTAATAAAGGGCATTGTCATCCTTTTTTGATTAATGTAATAGATATGTTAATTCAAGTTAACTAGAGGATATTGCATATCTGTGAATCTTTTATTATGAGTATTCCCTGTTTTTTATAGACATGGATGAAAATAAAAAAAGTGGCAAAAGTCAAGCTCCTAACCACATATAATACTTACAAAAGACGTTATCAATTTTATGTTACCATTTAGAGTCACAGCTCATATGACCACACAATGCTCATTTCTGAGACTTCATTAATACTCCCCCCCCAAAAAAGAATATATTCAAATTCGTCACCTCACAGATGTTGCAAACGGACTCTTTTTTCACACTGATTCCTTCGCTAATTAGGAAATATTTCTTTCAACCCATCAAGCTAAATGAAAAATAAATGACACCAAAAATCTGCTCAGCTTCAAAGAGGCGGTGGTGAAACAAAGTAAGAGGTTGAGAAGTCTAGAAAGACCCAACTTGTTAAAATGAGCGTGGACTGTCAAGTGAATGAAGGTTGCCAAATCTATGTGAATTAGTTTTTAATACTCTGGTAATAAATGTCAAAGCACCTGCACCTCAAATCCACACATAATGTGGCTGACGATGACAGATTCCCCGACATGTCGAGTCTCCTACGCTGGGATAGTCTTTAATGCGCTGGCCCTTTTCTTTTTTTTGCATGTGTGTGTTTTGTTGGGAAGTGACGGAAGGTTTAATCAAGAAAGCAGGCAATTCATCAATCCTGAAGGAGCTGGTGCTACGAGCCTGACAGAGCGCACATGGTTTTAGCCCAGCTCAAACCTGGCCAGCTGTCAACATGCACACACATACATATATATGCACATATGCGTGCATGCGGATTCCCCAGCGATTAAGGTAAATCCAGCTGTCTGTTCAAAACCTCACATTTGCTCCTCAGGTCAACTTAATTAATGGAGAAATTCAAACAATATAATGCATAATTATATTGCATAATATATATATATATATATATATATATGAAGACTTCAGATGCAGGTTTCTACCTAAGCACCGAGATTTCTAAATGGGCTGAGGCTGGGATTTAGTGAGTTTGAGGTGAAAGTATTTGACGAACGTATACTATATGCGGAGAGCATTCACTCAATATTATTATTTAATTTTTGACATAGGTGGCTTTTAGAGGCTTTTGCATCGGTCAAATCTATGCGAATTATATATATATATATATATATATATATATAATGCATAATTTTATAGAAAATATATCCATTTATAATATGTAATTACAATTAAATATTATATCATGCTTTTACACATACATATATACACTGTAATCATGATCATGATTTTAACAATAAAAACGACAAAAATTCTATGGTAAAAACCTGTTAATTGGTTAACAGTAAGGTCCTTACTATATATGATAAATAAATGTAATAGATCTAACCTTACATTTACTGTACTTTTAGAGTTAAATACTGTACAAAGTTTAAAAGTAAAAAGTAAAGTAAAAAAGAACTGAGTTAATCAACTAGCAGAAAACTGAGTAATACCGAGTTATACAGTGAAAAAACGTAAATTGACATTCCCAGAAGTCCCTGCGTGACACTTTACAAGTGATTTTCATTGAGATAACTATGTTTCTCCTTATTTTTTATGTAGGCTACATTAGGGTTTTATGTTACATCTAATGTTGTTAAATGAATGTTTATTGCATTATTTTAATGTCATGTGTGTTACCATGATGGTCTTGTTACCACCTGTTTTTGGTGGTTGTCAGTGTATTACAAAGGTACAAAATAGACATTAGTACTTCAATATGTTGATATATTAACATTATATCAGTTAATGAAGTATGTTTTTTTTACTGTGTATTAAAGGGTTAGATCCCCCAAAAGTGAGAAATGTGTAATTTATTACTCACCCTCATTGTCGTTCCAAACCCGTAAGACCTTCGTTCATCTTCAGAACACGAATAAAGATATTTTTGATGAAATCTGAGTGCTTTATGCAGTCTACGGGGGTCAGCTTACAGGTTTGGAACGACATGAGGGTGAGTAATTAATGACAGAATTTTATTTTTGGGTGAACTAACCCTTTAAATTAAATCTGTAAAACCTAAAATGTTGCTACCATATTTTAGATTTCTGGCAACCACAACAGCCGTTGCTTTTCCCCCCCCACTGAATTTCTTTTAGAGTGCATTTACAAACATATATTCTAATTTAATAGTATGTCTATCTTATTTATGTATAAGATATAAACCTAAAATATCTACTTCATCAGAGCTGCTGCAGAAACATTGATTCACATTCCCTCTTTACTATCTCCATTCAATAAAAATACCCAAATATCCATTGTATAACTAGACCACATACTGAACTGCTGCTAAGCTCATCTGTGAACATAGTTACTGACGGTTACAGAGACGTTGCTAAAGGAGGATCAATAGAACACACTACTTGTGGTGACAGAGTGATGATTGGTGGCAGAGCATGTGTCTGCCTGTCAGTCAAATGGCATTACCATGGCGACATGGAAGCAGAATGCTTCAGCCTTCGTGCTGACAGAATCTTTCCTTTCTCTTTGGCCTCACTTGAGAACAAGTCAATCTGCTGTCACTTTAACCACGTCAAAGGCAAGTGGCAGAGTTTAATGTGTCATTCACTTATTTTAACCACTGAAACCTTGATATGATAGGCGTGCCTGTAATCATGCAATTACAGTATGAATAAAATCTATACATGGCTGACTGAAATCTTTGAGGCTGTGTTAAAATCAAAGAGGCTGAAAATGTTCAAAACAAATTACGAGCGTAAAAAGTTGACGCTCTCGCCTGAGAGCCCAATCCGTCAGTCGTTCTGACGTAACATCGAACGTGACTAGCTGAAAAGAAACAAAAACAATCTTTTGCTCTATCAATGTTCAATACATTTTTTTTTTAAACAATCTGCAATCATAAACTATAGGAGTAGTGAAAAGCACATTTTTCTTCGGGTGTGCCTTTTGCCCCTTTGTACACTTTATTACAAAAATGTATAATTAAAAAAACAGCACATAAGAAATATCGCTAACACTTTACTTAAAGCCTTAATGTATAATGGATTATAAAGGTATTCATAATGTATAATGCATTATATCTTTTCATAAATAATTGAAACCAAAGTTAAAATGCATTATAATATGTGCAGATTCCTTGTTACATCTGAGATCGGATGTTTGTCATGTGCATTAATGCATTCTACTTTCTAAAGGCGTAACATGAGTTTTATAATATATAATAACTGTGGTTACAATTATTCATGAGACCAAACAATGCTTTATAAGGTTAATTACAAGGCATTATTCATGCATTAAAAATACTGCATTATATATAAAGGTGTTACCGAAATATCTCTGGCTCGTGAATTCACACCACAGGTGTGACGAAATGTTTCTTTTGGACCTGAATGTACCTCAGTACAGGACGATATCTTTCTCTGTACTATAGATAAGCTCATCCTCACCACATGGTGTCTCTCTCCAACCAGAAAACAGTACATGAGCATGCCTTCACAGCCCAAACTCAGAGTTATATTTCGGACCTAAAGACAGATCTGCATGACGGTGGTGGTCAGTGGGATTTCCTGAAGTACTCAAATCTCATTCCCCTAATGTTTGCATAGAAGTGCACACGTCGTGGTGTGACTGTAATTTTCACCTAAACGTTAGCAATAGTCCTAGGGATGTTGCAAAAGTTTATTCAAGACAATGGAAGGTTGTGTAGTGACGCTGTAAAATCCAATACAACCGTGTTGACAAAATGTTGAAATGTTGAATAAGATAAGTTACATTGTAGAGGGACTGACCTGATTTGGTGTATACTAGGTTGTATATTTGGTGTTCATAATCTGGCCTGACGATGTTCTTTTTAGGTGGACTGGACAGAGACTCTGGGAATTGTCTAGGAAAGAGAGGCAAAACTCAATAACAATGTGCAAAGACAGGAAATAATGAATATATATTTTCAAAAGAAACACTGTATTCAATGTAAAGATTCTAGAAGGAGATATCGCAGACAGTGATATATTGAAAACGTTTTGCTTTCTAGAATTTCAGTGTTCACTGATAGAACTGTTTATTTGCACGTGCTGCCTGAGGAATTGTAAGGGAATTATGCGACATTTGTAACAACGCAAACACATCCTGCAAAATCTGTCATGAATGCAATTTACACGTGCAGTTCAGAGTGTCTACGAAGTGCTAAGTTGTGAATGAAGCATCAAACTGCTGAGATCTGGCATACTTTACTGGGGCTGTACAATACCACTGCGATCCACATCTTAATCAGCTCTTTAAAAAGTTCTTAAAGCTCTTAAAAAGCAAGAATATACATGTAATAGGAATCATTGATGGTGGGTCTCCGTCTTTAACTAGTGTGAATCACTGACTCCAACTGATCATTAACCTCCCATTTTCTCTCCCTCCCTGTCTGTTGCTCTTAGTTGCCTGTGAGCGGTTGTCATGGAGTCATGGTAATAAGAAGAGTTTCCTAAGCCAGTATGCTATAACACACACACACACACACACACACACACACACACACACACACACACACACACACACACACACACACACACACACACACACACACACACACACACACACACACACACACACACACACACACACATAAATATCAATAGTAGTATATACTAGTAGTAGTAATAAATCATAATAATGATAATAATAATTAGTATTATTATTTATTAAATATAAAATATTTTATTTTATAATAAATGCCAGTATTTAAATATACTAAATGTAATTGTAAACTGAACAAAAACAAATACTACTTCTACTACATTTATACTTTAATAAATGCAATTTATTATAAAACATTTTTAATAATATTAATAATAATAATAATTAGAATAACATTTGCATAAACAAAAGAAGCATCTGGTGATTTCAAGTCAAACTGCTTAACCAAGTTTTGGGGAAGAGCAAAAATAGCATGCGCTGCAATTCATGGACAGTTTGAACTTGCTCTCCTCATCAATCAGGCGCTGGTGAATTACACTCTCTGACTCACTCACGGGAATCAATAAATTCAGTGCCTCGCTGCCTGAGTCTCTCTGCATCAGAAACGCTGCATAATTCTGCTTTAGACATGCTTTGAAGACCAAATGAGCATCTCCAACAGGTTACAGGATGCATCAGATGCATTAAAGTCAGACGGAGTCATGTTTGGAAGAAGATTAGGAGCAAAGTGACACTGCCGAGGGGAGTAAGATGTCATTTAGGCGGCGGGAGTTTGAGAGTAAGTTAGGAAGGTAAGTGCAGAAGTGGATGTTGGAAAAGCTTCTGAAATGTGATATCAATACAAAGCAGGAGATGCCTAGATGTTGAAAATGGAGTACGGGTATTTCTGAAATAAATAGATGAAATGTTTGAAGTGCTCGGGCCGGGCAAAGAATGCAAATGCAAATCTAGTTGGTTACTTTGTTGTACAAATATGCTATGCAAAGGCAAAAGCCAAATTAGAAAAACAGTCATCTATTCTTTCTTTTTATAGTCAAACACTGTCCACCAGAGATCAACTGTACATATTCATCTGAATAAATGAATGGCAATTGTGGGTCAGATCTAGTTTCCAACTCATGAGTAAACTGAAGATAGGTCTGCTCTGAGTGGCTACTCTGCATTTCTATCAGGTGTGATGAGATAAATAAATGCAGTAATTTCTATCAGAGGCAATAAAACATGCTTCCTGACAGCCTGTGGTATTTATGAACTGAAGCCTGCAACTCAGATTTATTTCTCTCGATGGGGCCGACTTCTCCCTGTTCATCTGCATCAGCATTTGCCCGTGTTCAATTCGGCCCAATGGTGAATTTTTAAAAGGTTGGCATCAATCTTGTGGAACCGATTGCCACATTTAATGAAGACTTCCCTTCGTTTGCAAAGGTTGACTCGAACGCAGGGGGGAGAGAAAGCCGGGGACATGGCTCTACGAGCATCCAGACATTTCACAAACAGCCATAAACTGAAAGGAGATGGTCCGGATGCTCTTTCGTCGAAACTGGCCTCAACTACCCCAGTCACTGGAGCAAGCCAAAACAATAGCGAATAATACCGAGCGATACAGAAAATGGAAATGAGATATATTCAGTGAAAAGCCTGTTTACGACACACAAATCTATTTGGACGTAAAACATCACCAATTTGATAAGGTCAAAATTGAGATAAGCGTTGGTCTTTAGAAAAGTGACCATCTTAAGATTATCTAACATCTTGTAGGTTTAAAATGCAGTATTTATATAGTGCAACTCATTGTGCCAGTGTCAAGCACCAAGAAAAAACATTTCCAAAACTTTTTGTCTCTGTGCCGCCTCTCAAAAAGTGAAATAAAATATATGCTTGAATCAATATAAGTTTCAGGAGCAAGCGTTTTCCAATCTTCAGAGCTGTCAAACAGTGTAACCATACTCAATCCCAATTCTTTGCTTTTAACATTTTAGGCTACATTGGGTTTGGGTAGCATATGGCATATCAATTACACATCTAATTCTTAAAATATAAACATGGCTACATAATCAACGGCAGCGCGAGGCTTGCATTACGTCGGCCACTGGAGTTTTGAGTACAATTAATCATCATTCAAACCCATCAGAGCCACAGTGACACAAATCCCAATTTTGAATATCTAAATAAACCATAATACCTCCCAGAATTAAAACAGAACTGGGATTAAGATTTAAGCAATTGTAAAAATTTAGCTTGTACACAACAAAGGGAGAAAGCCTCAAACAGATTCTTAAGACATATTATATGTTCAACATGCTCCAATTAGATCTACAGATGACGACGAGGCCAAGAAAGATCAGAGTTTAAAGACAGACAAAGGTCTCGAGGCATAAACTCAGAGAACAGTTGATGGTTGATTCCTAATAAGGCCAAATGGAAGACGAGTGGACACAAAGACAAGCGCTCAAGAAAATCACAATGCCTGGTAGGAGGAAGAGGCTTGACTTGGGATGAAGGACTGGACAAATTAGAGGAGACAGGCACATACGAGCGGTGTAGGTAGACTAAAAGAAGACAAAATTGTGCTCGGACTAACACTAATGATGAAACGGAGCACAATTTCATGTACTTTAAAACTGTTGCACGAACCAAAAGAGTTGCCACAGTATTCACAGGCAAGACAAAATTACAGGCCGGAAAATTTCAAGAGGCTCGTAAAAGGAGCCAATTAGTCAGAGTAATCTCAATATCAAAAGCCCAATCCCACATGCTGGAATCTCCACGGGTGGCTGATGAGAAACTCAAGAAGGCATCGACGTAGAAGCGGAAGCACGAGTCCGTCTCGGGGAGGAGACGTCTAGAACATCTGTCACACTGTGGACAAATTTGCCAAAGCCTTCGGTGAGGCAAAGACTGGGATAAAAACTATATATAAAAATAATACGGTGCGAACTGAGAGGAATCTGGATGCCGGTGTTTTGACACTCATCCGAGATCCTCGATGACAACACCTCAGCACTCGCTCCGTGCAGGCAGCCCACACAACCTATGGCTTGTAGACAGCTGCTTTCTGCAGTGGCGGCTTTCCCGCTTGTCATTACCCCACTTAAAGTTCCATGTCAGGTGTGGAGAAGGGAGAATCTTGAAGAATTCCATAGCAGGATATGGGAGTGTAGAATCTCTAAAGAGCCACAGATCTTTGCTGATGATTCTATTGTTTGTGGCACTGCTCAGTTTGAGTTTACTTGATGTGTATGGAAATGTGCACGCTTTTTAGGACTTTCCGGGAAAGGGAACACAGAAAAGTGTCTGGAAAACACATTTGAGGATGGTGTCACAACAGATCTCGTACGAGCCCTGCCTTCCCTGAGAACTGGTAGATCAGCCATTGTTTGCAGATGAGAGCAGATGTTGAGTAGGTGACATGGAGGTCACTGAAACCAACTTATAACGGATTGACACCCGTCCGTCAGTGCTACTTTTATTTTTTTGCATTATCATTTATTTTTTGTTATATTATAACTTTTGTCTTTTCTTGAGATCACAACTTTAATTCCTGGAATTTTGGCAATAGGTAAGTTATCTAAAATAAAATCAACATTTACTTGATATCTTTTATTATAAAATAAAGGTTTAAAATTAAGGTTATCCTGTGATGTATACAGATATATGGAACTAAACGCCTGTTATGACAGACCACGTAGACCTAAAATACAACACTTCATTTGATGCAATATGTTAACAGGGTGGTCTTTTATTTCTTAAAGTGAAAAATCCCTGATCTAAACTGCAAACTTTTTTGAAGTATTTTTTTGTTTTTAAAGTTCTTCCGAAGTTGCCAATGTGGTTGTATATTTACTGACCTCCAGTAGTGAATCAGTGAAGTGAATCATGGGACGGCATAAAAAAATCTTCCTGCTCACAATGGGGTATAAGCTTGACCTTTACATTTATACTGTTCGGCTTTTGGATATAAAAACTTTCCCTGCCTTACTGTATATTGCCCTATCATTCAGAGAAATGCCTGAAACCTTGATTCTATGAAGAAAAGGAGAAACCGAAATATTAACACAAGGCAACTTTATGTTCTCTGTCAATCTAGAGGTCAGATTTCAGAGCGAGAGATGACAGTTTTATCAGGACGACAAATGGCATCAAAGAGGGGAGAAGAAGATCTGTTGTAGACTTTAAAGAGCTCACCCTGAAGAACAACCTAAAATCTATGGTTCTGGAACTGGATTAAACGGGCCTAGTTTGAATGAAATGGGGTTCACAAACTTGACAGGCAATTTGATGCCAGATACAGTATTCACAGTGCAATGCTAACACCTAAAACATAAGACTATCAGTAAAAATAAAATGTTGCACATTTAATGTACATAAGCATTAGTATTAGTGATATAAATATAAGCATTTCATCTCCAAGACAAAGTGGAGAAATAAAAATAAATAAATAGATTCATGGAATGCATTCATGGAAATGCTTTGAAATTTCAAACAGGCAGCAAGGGAAACTGAGATTTGAACAACTTTTTACTCAGTAGTCTGCAAACACAGTGATTAGTGTCCTTATAGCCTGAGGCAAAAAGGTTTATTTGCAGAACCACCAGCCTTCAAAGTTAAAGGGCGGGTCATTAAACATTTATTCCTTATTGACTATGCTTAAAACATCCTTCCTATAACTGTAAAAGGCATTTAAATTTGACGGCGTCTTAAAAGAGTCATACAAACAGTAAACATTGATGGGCCCGCATGAGTTTGTGTGAAACGAGGCAAGAACAGCATCAAACCTTGTAATGCGACATGAACGCAGGCTTCCTATTCTAAAGCCTCTATTTTGCCATTTTTTGACAACATATTCAGATACCTTTAATACCATTTTTGCTTACATCACAATAAAATAAGTAAATAAGTGGTAAATAAGTAACATATTTTATTTTAAATAATTGAAATCAAATCCAAAAAGTCCCTTCAAATCCTTTGGTGAACTATGTTTAACAAATTAGACAAATTACATCTTTTTAATGACCTTTAGCTTACTTAGGAATCATTTACTAATTATTAAAGGGGTCCTTGATAATGATTTCACTTTTTTAGTGTTAGTGTGCAATGTTGCTGTTTGAGCATAAACAACATCTGCTAAGTTACGACGCTCAAAGTTCAATGCAAAGGGAGATATTTTCTTTTACTGAAATCGCTTTTTAAGGACTAAAACAAACGCCATTTACATAAACCCAGGCAACAAAGGGGGTGAGGCCATGTTGGGCTGCTTTAGAGAAAAGAAAGAGTTGTTGTCGGTGGAAAAAGTTTGTCCTAAGGCTGACATACTTAGAGAAGTTCAAATTAATTTTTAACACTGTATCTGAATTACAACCTCAACGTTTGTCTGTGCGCTGCACATTTTACGGAGAACAGCTTCCAGAAGAGAGTACAATGCAGGCTATACGCGCAAAGCATCTCTTGAAAGACATAGCCATTCCCATTTTGTCGGGACAATCTGTTGTTTATACTCACAACTTGTAAGTATGTCTTATTATTTGTGTCACATGCCGGTCCTGTCTTGTGCTGCACATGGGTGTTTTGTTATTTTGGGCCATGTTCTCTTGTCGTTGTCTGATCCCTCCCCCTCGTTACCTGATTATTGTTTGAGTTCTTCCACCTGTCCCCTCTTGATTAGTCCCCTTCTTAAGCCTTCTCTTGTTTGCAGTCTTTGTCGGATCGTTGTCTAATGTTTCCTGTTCCCTGTGATCCTCCAGAAAGTTTCATGTTCTGTTCTGTTTTTGTTTTATGTTTATTAGTTATTGTAGCAATGTTCAGGGAAGAAGGAGGCGGGAACCGGCGAACCATCAAAATATAATTTATTTAAAATAAAACAAACAACCAAAATACCGCCAGCAGCCCCTCGCGGACGACTGCTGGCTACAAAAAATAAACATAAGGAACTGCCAGCAGCCCCTCGCGGACGACTGCTGGCTAAAATAAAAAAACAAAACAACTAAAATACAGGCCTGTTCCTCTCTCGATCATCAACGTCGTCGCTCCTCCTTTATGCTTCCGCTCCTCCGTGAGAGATGCGAGACCGGTGTGCTTCACAGGTGTTGCTCATTAGCAATCGCACCACCGGCCTCGCGCCGTTCTCTCACGTCCCTCGGCCGTGCTGTTCGCCACATACCCCCATCGCCCCTCACAGGCCGGGGGGTACCCACGAGCCTGTGCCTACCCCCCCCCCCCCGGCGGCGGCGATCCCTGGGGAGTATGGACAGACAAACCGAGGGAAACGGAGACGGAAGCATGAGGAGCGACAGATCGAGAAAGGGGAGAGAGGAAAAAAAAAAAAATTGGTCCGGTTCCCACAACGCGCTGCCATCTGGTCCCCCACCAGCTGTGCGCTCTCCTCCGCGGTGCCTGGCGGTGACGCTGGGTAGCCCTCGGTGGACGGCTCGACGCTCCTCCGCCGCCCGGTGGACGGCGACGGCTCCTCGGGTGCCTTGGGCAGACGGGAGGAGTCCCCCGCTCCCTGCTCCTCCCCTTCACTGGTGGACGGCAGCAGGCTCCGGCCCACGGCGAGCGGCGGCGACTCTTCCTCTCCCTCCCGGATGGCAGCCGCCCCTCCAATACCCAGGCGGCCGGCAGCGAGCTCGACCGTCCCACCGGCAACTCACTCCAGCGCACCGCCTCGAGCGTCCGTGGCCGCGAGTCCCCCGCTCCCTGCTCCTCCCCTCGCTCGGCGGATGGCAGCAGGCTCCGGCCCACGGCGAGCGGCGGCGACTCGCGCACCATGCTCGATGGCACCGCGGATTCCCCACATCGGCGAGGACTCTCTGACAGCGCGTTCCTCCCTCTTCCCGGGTTTCGGCACCAGTGTAGCAATGTTCAGGGAAGAAGGAGGCGGGAACCGGCGAACCATCAAAATATAATTTATTTAAAATAAAACAAACAAACGAAAATACCGCCAGCAGCCCCTCGCGGACGACTGCTGGCTACCGAAAATAAATATAACTGCCAGCAGTCCCTCGCGGACGACTGCTGGCTAAAGTAAAATACAAAAACAAAACAACTAAAATACAGGCCTGTTCCTCTCTCGATCATCAACGTCGTCGCTCCTCCTTTATGCTTCCGCTCCTCCGTGAGAGATGCGAGACCGGTGTGCTTCACAGGTGTTGCTCATTAGCAATCGCACCACCGGTCTCGCGCCGTTCTCTCACGTCCCTCGGCCGTGCTGTTTGCCACAGTTATGTTTTCCCCCTCGTGGGTTTTGTTTTGTGTTAGGTTTTCTTTTGTAAATAAATATAATTTCTCCTGCACTTGAGTCCTCACACTTTTTTCCTTACCCGTTCCGTGACATAACGATCCGACCAAATGAGGACTCAGCGGAGAAGAGGGGCCACGTCAGAGACTGTTCACGTTTGGTCTGCCCAGACAGAGACTGTTCATGTTTCGTCTGCCCAGTCAGAGACTGTTCACGTCCCGTCTGCCCAGCCAGGGACTGTTCACGCTCTGTTTGACCAGTCAGAAACTGTGCATGTCCCATCTGCCCAGTCTGATACAGATCAGGAGATGCCCATTCGTGTGGCCGCCAAGGCTTTAATGGACTATTTGGAACGTCTGGCTCGGATCGTGGACATGCCGGTATCTGCTATTCCAGAGCCGGAGCCAGTGCCTACTCCAGAGCCGGAGGCAGAGCCAATGCCTGTTCCAGAGCCGGAGGCAGAGCCAATGCCTGTTCCAGAGCCGGAGGCAGAGCCAATGCCTGTGCCAGAGCCGGAGGCAGAGCCAATGCCTGTTTCTGTGTTTGTGTCTGTTCTTGTGACTGTTACAGTTTTGGTGTCTGTTCCTGAGCCGGTGTCTGTTCCTGAGCCGGTGTCTGTTCCTGAGCTAATGCCTGTTCCTGAGCTGGAGCCAGTGGCTGTTCCAGAGCCTCTGCCATGGCCGCCCGATGGGTCGTCTGCTTCGCCCTGGCCGCCCGATGGGTCGTCTGCTTCGCCCTGGCCGCCCGATGGGTCGTCTGCTTCGCCCTGGCCGCCCGATGGGTCGTCTGCTTCGCCCTGGCCGCCCGAGGGGTCGTCTGCTTCGCCCTGGCCGCCCGATGGGTCGTCTGCTTCGCCCTGGCCGCCCGATGGGTCGTCTGCTTCGCCCTGGCAGCCCGAGGGGTCCTCACCGCCGTGGCCGCCCGAGGGGTCCTCACCGCCGTGGCCGCCCGAGGGGTCCTCACCGCCGTGGCCGCCCGAGGGGTCCTAACCGCCGTGGCCGCCCGAGGGGTCCTCACCGCCGTGGCCGCCCGAGGGGTCCTCACCGCCGTGGCCGCCCGAGGGGTCCTCACCGCCGTGGCCGCCCGAGGGGTCCTCACCGCCGTGGCCGCCCGAGGGGTCCTCACCGCCGTGGCCGCCCGAGGGGTCCTCACCGCCGTGGCCGCCCGAGGGGTCCTCACCGCCGTGGCCGCCCGAGGGGTCCTCACCGCCGTGGCCGCCCGAGGGGTCATCTGTTTCACCCTGGCCTCCCAAGACTAAATGGTCTGTCCCTCCCGTCTAATGTTTCCTGTTCCCTGTGATCATCCAGTAAGTTTCATGTTCTGTTTTTGTTTTATGTTTATTAGTTATGTTTTCCCCCTCGTGGGTTTTGTTTTGTGTTAGGTTTTCTTTTGTAAATAAATATAATTTCTCCTGCACTTGAGTCCTCACACTTTTTTCCTTACCCGTTCCGTGACAATTTGTAGTTATGTTTTCTATTAACAGTTCCAATTATAAGCTTTACGTAGTTGCTATGATAGCTATGATGTAAACGAAGCAAAGCTTTGTTTATGTGTTTAAGCTTTTGTATTTGTTTTATGATGCAAAGCTTTGTCTCCGCTAGCCCGCTAACTAAGGCTATGTTTACACGGAAACGATCTGAAGAGAAAACGCAAAAGTGCCGTTGCGTTATCACTTTTTATTTTGCATTTAGACGAGCGTTATGAGGGGGAAATCTGCGTGCATATGGGGACGCAAAATTCAATGTAGTATACACTCCAGGTGGCTAGGTAGCGATGTGAAGCACTGCCACACAACAACACCAATATCTGCGTTCTCGTGTAAACAGGGCTTAACATTACAGTATTGATGTAGTGCTTACTTTAGCTTTTGTAAGCTCTTGCTTTTGTAAGACAATAATGCGTTTTTTGACCAATCAAGCATGAAAGCATTTTCTAGTACACCCCAAAAACAAAATCAAGACTTCGTAAAAGGGCATAATAAGACCCCTTTAACATTTTGAATTAGCTCTAACTTTTATTTTTAATTTTCATTTTAGTTTAAGTTTTAGGTATTTTGTTATGTACTTCTGTTATTTTTATTATTACATGTTTTTATAATTCTGTTTAGCTTTATTTTTATTTCAGTTTTAGCTATTTTATTTCTGTTAGTTGCCAAGGCACCATTTCTAATTATCGTTCAAGTTAAGTTTAAGTTTTTCATCTATTTATATTTTATTCTATTTTAGCTTTATTTCAATTATTGAAAATTATACTTAATAGTTTTAATTAACATAACATCACTGTGTCACAGCCTTGAACATGAATTGCTACATTCTATTGTTAGCCAGAAGTGAGTGGTATTAAACTTTTAGAAGAACAATAAATTACCTCAAAGCTCATGGACATGCACTAAAAGCAACAAAAGTGTTATTCTTTAGCAAATACATTTAGCTCAAGTGGAAGCTAGCCGGAAAACATCTTCAATAAAGCACTTGGTTACCTCTTGTGCCTCTTAAATAAGTTCTTTTTCACAGATTCACATATTGCGGTTGGACATTCACACAGACGTAAGAGCATGAAATGTAATAACACCAAAGTGCACAGTCTGTGATCACAGCAGGTATCGGAGTGGGGAGGCGTGGATCCTCGCTTGGAGGTACAATTTATTCTTCTCCAACTTTTGAAAAGTGGCTTCAAAAGAGTGAAGAATTAACAGGGTGAGACGAAGTGTGTGAAAAGTGTGGGACTGGATGTAGGATGACTCAGAGACATCAAACACTTCTCTCCTATAGCTACCCCTTCCAAAAAAAACACACAGCACAAAGGGCTTTATTCAAGCCACGAAACCACAGAAGGATTCAGAGGTCGGTCTTGAGCAAAGGTTCAAAGAGCAAAACTTCAGAAAATATTTCAAGTGGACCCCACTGTAAAATCGTATGCTCATCGCGGGATAAAAACAACCAATGTTCACAGAGAATGTATGTGAGAATTGGCCCAAGTCAGATTTAACGCCGTATTTAATTTGAAGTGGACAAAACTGAAGGAAAAACATAAAGTTCTTTAAATGTTTTACAGTACTGGTGGGTACCTGTGTGTTTGATCATTCACCTGACAATACACTGTTTTGTTCACTGAATTTTGTAGAAAGACATATTTTCTATTCCAAAATCAAGCAAGATTACTACATAGGCATCATTTTAAGGCATCACAGTCAATACCAATGCAAATAATTTGTTTGAGTCAATTTTTGGAAAGATTGAATTTATGACTGAGGAAGTGAGAAATTCAAAATTATTATTATTTTTTTTTTACTTATCAAGTTAGAGGCATGTCAGTGATGCCTAGACAGTAAATTTGTTGCAATATATGTTGCATTTTTCATTAACAATAAAAATTGCATGTTGCAAGTTGCATGTACAAAATACAATTGCATTGTACAATTGCAATCGAATATATTAGAATTCTGTTTAAAGCACTTTCATAATTGAATAATAAAATCGCAAAAACATACCTGATATGCATTCTTTATTTATCATTTTTAAGTATGTTTTGTAGAAAAGGTACATCATGTTGCTATACCCAAAGTAATTTGACTGACTTCACAACTTGTACAACAAACTTCCCAGGAGGTTTGAGTGCACTAAAAGGCACTTTGAAAGGAATGATGTACAAAATGAAGCTGCTTTTTAAAAATAAATACAAATAAAGATACATTTAAAATGTCAGACGAGATGATTATTATGAATAATGTACTGAATATACTGAAAAGTATCAACAGTTTCATAAATACCAAATATTTATGTTATGTATTTATGGTTCATTAATGAAGCATATTTTTATGTTCATTGGTATCACATACTGAGAGCTTAGCAACTTGCTAACAACAAAATTTATTGAAATCAGTTGCTCTGTCCAATTTGTGTGGTGCACAGTGTTGGTGTCTATGTTCCAGATCAGTCACTTTCAATTCCATGGTTGTTAGTATGTTAGGAACAGAGATAATGAGTTGTCGACTGACTGACCAACAACTATAACTTCCAAAGTAGGAAACACTAAACAGACTATTATCTCTCAAATCCTCAACCACTGAACTGGTATTGAAATATAAAGTGGCTAAAGCTTGCAGAAATACAATTCCATATTAGCTTTATGTGCACTGGCCCTAACTGCAGTGCCAGGACCCTCATTGCCTTCTGGCATGCTTAAATCTAGCACTTTCAGTTGGCACCATCCATATGCCCCCTCCTACCAACCATTGGAGGGGAACAGTGATTGTTTATTTACTATTTACAGAGGAAAAACCCCTCTAATTCCTGCTCATAAATAATTGACATGTTTGAGTTGGATGAGGTACAAAGTCACACTCCCTCTCTGTCTTTTTCCCTTCAGGCTGTGTGTTTATGTGCATGGCTGCTGGGCAGATTGTGTGTTTGTGTTGTGTGTCAGAGCATACAACAGACTGAGCTCTCCTTCACCTTGTGGCTTTTTTGTCTGAGCTGAACTTCAGGTTATCAATGGAGAAACACTCAGTTATCTTGTGCTGTATTCTGTAGAAAAGGTGGAACTTCCAACTTTCTAAATACATAGTAACTTCATTTTACAGACTGTTGCAATATCCCACATCCGATGAGACCCAATGACAATGAATAATTTCTTCTCATGGAGAATTCCTAATAGGAATATCCTATTAAAATAGGCTTTATAGTATATGTATTTTTACCTGACGACATCAAGGGCAGTTGTAGAGGAAGAGGAGGTTTTGTGCGTCGTCTCCTTAGTGACTTTTCCCAGCTGATACCAAATCCCCAAACTGTTCAGCTCTCTGTGGACAAACCCAGCTTGTTTCATTTTCAAGAGCATTTAACTTGTTGCATTGTTACTTAACCTAGTTTAAGTTCACTTGCATTTGGATCCTTTTGTGCAGCTTCAATTTGTAATGTTATGTTTAAGTTGTGTATCTAGGATATCTGATTAAACTTATATAGGATGTGTCATAGAACAGCCTTCAGTTTACTGGTGTTCATTCACTCTTCAGCTTCACCTCATGCAAATATTTCTTTAAAATGCTTCTTTTTCGAAAATACATGTTTTAATTAAAATATTTTTAGTACTCAAGTACTTGTTTTTGAGATCTATCAGTACTCAAAATGAAAAATTGACAAAAATTCCCATCCCTAATTCAAAGATTAACATTTGTAAGACATATCAGGGTGGCTTTAAGACATATCAGGTGGCTTTAAAAGCTGTTGGAAAAGCAGCACAGGTAAAGCATGCGCCCATAATGCCCGAAGCAGACTGCAAGCACTGAGGGGCACTAGAGGAAACAAAAATAAAAAATAAAAAAAAGACAGACCAGAAGAACAATCCACTTCGGTTAAAAAAATGACGATTCAGACAGCATAATAAACATGGCTCCAGGATATTTACTTTGGTACTTTTTTACCCTCAGAGGGAATAGTGACCAAAACATCTACATCAAACGCACACAAATAATTCTCAGAAAACATCATGTTTGTGATATAAACTAACTCGATTTATCCAAATATATGAAATCTTACCCTATAAATGTATAATTAGCAAGGCTGTGCTTTGATTTCCCCTGTATAACCACATCGCATATAGCCGTATCGGTGCTGTTCCTGGGGACCAACTTCACACACAGCCTCTCCTTCTTCAAAGCCTGCTCCTCTGAGGGAGAAAGAGATTTAAGAGTCATAACATAAACAGCCCTAATTATGTCTTTCATTTATCAGCAGTCTAACGACATTTACAGCAGAGTTCAAATGTGACTTTTATGCCACAGGGACATAGACTCATAACTAAAACCTACATTACGCAAACATATCGACTGACCTATTTGTCCTTGGGAAGCCTTATAAACAATGACACAACAATCTAAATACATATTATATATAAACTACCTATTTCCTAAAAGTTTATTCAGACAGACAAGCTAAATATATATATGCATTAATATTTGAACACCTTATAAATGCAACGTATATGTGGCTGCAGCCTCAAAACATCATATAAGTATATGAAAGCCCATCATAATTGCATAAAAATGTCTTTGGGTGCTAGAGGGGAATCTTCAGTGTCAAGTGCGTAAGAAGGATATAAGGGGCTTGACTGAGAGTGAAATGGCAATATAGTGGCTGAGGCATCTATTAAACATGGTTTTACTACAATAAAGTGGCACATTAAAACCAGCGCCCAATGAGACTCCATCTTCTTTTTAGTCATTCCTCCAAAACCTGCTACCAGACTTGGCCATATTACTCCTGAGCCCATCCCATTCGTTTTGAGGCAGCACTGGGGCGAGGGCCGTGTAAATGCAATAATAATGAAAATAATAAACATGCTGCCCTCACTCCCAATGCCAAAATAATATTGCAGCGTTCTCAAAGGCGCGGTGAGAGGAGAAGAGAGAAGACAAGAAGGGGAGAAATACATAGCACTCAAAAAGCACTAAAGCATCAAGGGAATGCATTTCATTAATATTAGATAACCACCATCCACTCCCGCTCTGCACAAATAAATACATAAATAAATAAGCACATCATAAAGAAAAGCTGGGTTCTGGCAGAGATAAACAATGACTCATCGTTCTCCTCTCCTCCTACCTTCGGGGCAAAATGTTTATTTTACTCTCTCGCACTATCATAAATTAAGCTAAACCTGAGCCCATGAAACATTCACATTCACAACCTCTGGAGAAGCGCTCCCTCAGGATGATTACAGAGAAGAGAGAGAGAGAGAGAGAGAGATAGAGAGAGAGAGAGAGAGAGAGAGAGAGAGAGAGAGAGAGAGAGAGAGAGAGAGAGAGAGAGAGAGAGAGAGAGAGAGAGAGAGAGAGAGAGAGAGAGAGAGACAGAGAGAGAGAGAGACAGAGAGAGAGAGAGAGAGAGAGAGAGAGAGAGAGATAGAGAGAGAGAGAGAGAGAGAGAGAGACAGAGAGAGAGAGAGGAGGAAAGCAAAAAAAAAAAGTTTATTTTTTAAGGAAACTGCTTACGGGTATCCGCGGTGTCCTGGATCGGAGTGAAGCCCTCTGGCAAACAGTCCTTCAAGTCAATCAACTTCATGTCCACGACCACGTTGCATAATTGCTTCTGCCACAAAAATTTAGAGATATAATAACGATTATATGAGTTTAAACCATTATAACAATGAGCCTGTTCAATAAAAGTACGTCGCAGGGTTAAAATTACATCTGGAAGTGGGCGGCTTTCAATTATGCATGATTCGTACCTACAATGAAAGGCCGCTGTAGTATTTTGCAGACGCGCACACACAGTTTTGTTGAATCACTGCCCTCTTTTAAACATGAAAGCACCTGTGTGCTAGCCATCATCTTCAGACATGGCAGCCCAGCACTAGGGCCAGTCGGTGGCAGGCCAAATTGCTTGTGCTTCAGAACAGGGAGTACTTGAAAACAATCAGGAGCTGTTTAGTTGACATTTTCAAGCATGACTTTTTTCCTCAGCCTTCCCAGACTGGACTCATTATGGTTCCATTTTTCGCAGTCATAAATAGCAATAATCTAGCAAAAGCCCTGAAAGAGTGCAGCTAGCGTAGCGTGACGTGATGAGTCCGACATTCTGGATGCCGTCGCTATTGTTACCCGGCAGTTATTACCACTACAGACCATTTTTATTCATAGTTCTGACTTGAGGGTACGAATATGGATGAATGCTATTACTATGCATGAGGCATGTTTTTTTTAACACTTTTTTTTTTTATAAAAGACACGGGAGAGATTTTTCCCATCAGGACCTGACAAAGGGCCATCTACCTCCAACCCTGAGTATGATAAATCACAAACTGTTTACTTCCCACCACATAATTCACTGGCTAATTCTGTAGAATCTGTTTTTGTCATAGACAATTACAGTGGGGGCCACTTTGACTGACAGACAAAATAGCCTTTGTTGATGGCGCTGCCATGTTTTATTAGCGTCAGGGACTTCAAAACAGTGCAGACACATTTTAAGACTCCATGCTGGAGAGATGGCAGAGGGGACTGATGTGCTACATACTAAAACTGCAGCTCTCATTTAACTTGATCAACAGGCAGGAATTGTCCTGGGTAAACCAGTCACAGTGGATTGCAACGTCATCTCTGAATCTCATAATATGGATCTTAGAAGATGCACAGCAGTTTTCCTGCAATGATAACAATATATAATCTTAAAAAGTAGGGCAGGACTTGATTTCACAAAAGGAATGCAAGTTTTCTAAAACAATTGCCCTGTTTTCACCCAGTATTAAAGCAAGTTTACAGCTTTACTGTGGCCGGGACACATTCTTTAAATGTCAAATGTTAATATCAGCTGGAAATCACTACCAGGCTGTTGGTTGACACCAGTGTTGGTGGTAACACATTACAAGTAATGCAAGTTATGTAATCAGATTACTTTTAAGTCCCGTTACTTTTAACAATATTTTGCAACAAAATAGTTTACTTACTTTTTCAAATATAAGTAGGCAAGTTGCTTTGTTTTCCCCTTTCTTGACAGAAATCAGGGGGAAGTGCAGAGGCGTTGTGTGCACTTTGTAAATGTGATGGTCATTGTAGTTGTAGACTAAATGTGAGCATGCATTTACTCATCTCACCTTCACAAAAAGAGATGTAGCATTTCTCAAAATGAATAAAACAGTGAAATTCAAACTTAGAATAATACACAAACCTGCAATAATTAAAAATATTATACAATCACAACAATACGTTATGTATTTAAAGCTGCAGTCCGTAACTTTTTGCACTCTAGCGGTTAATGAACAGAACTGCATGTGTCTTGCAGAAGAACATTGTAGCCGAGTCTATGACATTGTCTATGACGAGTCACACAGGTACTGGGCTACTCCGCAGTGGTACGACCCGAACCAGTCTAAATTAGTCTGAATATAAACAGTTATTGTAGGTGTACCATAGTGATTCAGGATAAGACAAAAACACGGAAAATGGAAAATGGAAACATTTGGAAAATGGATTCATGATGTACTTGCTTATTATATAAATTTTGTAAATTTTGAACACGTACATTTTGATGTCTTTCCTGCTGACCTTTGATGATCCAATTTAACCATACGAATAAGCAAAATTGACTAACTTCACACTTTTTCTTTCTTTTTGTTATTGCTGAAGTAAAAGTGTAGAACTTGTATAATAAATATACATATAAATCTGCTATTGATGTGGGATACGTGTAATGTCAGGGACAGGTTTGGTGGAATGGTTAAAGGGTGGGTTAAGGTGTAATTGGGACATTTTATCGATGTATGCATTCATTCATTTTTTTCTTTTTCTTTTTTTAATTGTTATTTAACACTTCGTGCGAACCTGTGCGTCTGTCTGAAAACCCTTGCAATAAAACAAACAAAAAAACAACGAGATTTTGATACAGTTATATTATATACTGTATATATATATATATATCAAATATTCATATCAAAATATATATATGAATGGCTATATATATGGCTTACACATTTTAAAAATATTCATACATTAATCAGTGAAAGGCATTTTGTGGCAACAGCGCGTATTAAAGGAAAAAGCAGATACACTGGTGAGATGCAACACTGAATAAACAATGACCCACCAAAACAAGCTTATCAGCCACAGCCTATTTTTGTCATCGTCATAAACACTAAAAGCAAACCTATCAGCAGGTTAAACCCAATTATGAACACAAGGTGAGAATCTTTCAATAAATACATAATTTTGAGGAATTTCAATCAAAGACAGAGATAAAGTATAGAATGTTTTCTAAAAAGACATGCTATGTGTTGCCTTCGCTTACACAGCAAATGGAGGAACAATAAAGGTAGGGCAACTCAACTTTCCATTGTTCAGCTTAAATGAAGACCGATAACCTAAACAGGATGACTGGGCCACCTGTTTCACTTTCGAGACAGATACCTGCACAGAAAAAGATGCTCATTCTCAATTAAGCTCAGCTGAATGGGAGGGAAATGTTCAAATAGTTCCAATTCACAGAGGAATATATTAAAATAGGTGCTCCTTTAGCAAGCATATTGGATGGCTGTTTGATATGTCATATTTCATAAGCAAGAATCCCCATAACCAAAAGTTTGACATTTTTTGGATGCTTTTTCCATCTTTGATGAATGGCTGGGAGGTATTCAAGCTGTCTATAGGGACCAGGTTAATTGAGCCAAATGAAATTGTAAACTACTAACGTGGAGAGTTGCATTTATGAATAATCATAAACCAAATTCCTTCGGGAGGACTGGAGATCATCAACAAATTTTCAAATGCAACCATGTTGGGACTTCAAACCATTCTAAATACAGAGAAGTATTTGCATTCGGTTTAGATACTTCACTTTAAAGGACAGAACATATTTTGAAGGAATTTGTGATCAAAGATCTGCGCAGAACCCTAATGAGGGATGGACTGAAGCGAACGGAGCAAACGCACTTTATGATGGCGTGTGAAGAAAAACTTGCAATGATGCTAAAACGTACACTTTTTCACTTACATTTTTGGATGTGGCAGCTCGGGTGAAGCAGAGATAGCGTGTGACCTTGGATTTGAATATGCTGTCCTTCCACAGGTTGGCGTCGAAGCCATCTGTTGTTTGTGCAACCTACGTGAAAAGAAAAAAAATACACAGAGAGGAGAATGCATTGAGGTGAGATCGAATTAATGTATGGACGATGTGCATATTTCCTTTTTTTGCCCTGCTATGCGCCTACTTGGCTTGCTTGAGCTCTCACTCCATCTCATTAGAGCCCTACGCAAGTGCAGAAGAAACCTCAGCCTTCTAAAAAGAGTAAAAATACCATCGACCCCCCCATGGGACAACGAGGATGAGACAAGACCTCACAAAGAAGGCCTTTGAACAAGCTAAATGAGGCTTCATTGTGCTCTGCAGAGATCAAGCAGCTGCCTTTCTGAAATACAGTAAAATAATGGCAGTCACGATTTAGGAATTTGCCAAAGGATGTTGAATTAACTGCAATGACAGGAAGTGGAATTTGCAATTCAATGAAATTCAACAATCACAAGAAGACACAAGGTAATGTGTCCAACAAAATGTTTGTGAGAAAATTGGAGGAATATAATTTAAATTTTAGAATGCATTTTAAATTTGTATTACTTTTATTGGACAGTATAAGTCAAATACTGTCAAATCAACATCAAAACCATAAAATGTCCACTATTAGGCTATATATATATATATATATATATCAATCATACAATATAATATGCATTTTTCAAATCATTAAAACAATCAATATAATGGAATGCATAATTTATATTGAAACTTATAATGGGTAAATAAATGAAATCAAAATTATACAGATGTAATTTCAAGCATTAACATCACCAAATGTTTCTATTAAAACCTCATATGTCATGTGTATGATAACATGTTTATGGGTTATTAATACTGAAAAATCAATAAACAAAAATAGCTGAAAAACAACTATACGAGTTATTTCAAATTAGAATGTAAGAAAGTACAATTCTACATCAAGTTTGCTACCTTAATTCAACTAAACTTAAGTGAACTAAAGTGATCTTATGTGAAGTCTTGACAGGCATACATTATGCTCTCAGAAAAGCTGACAGGAAAACAGACAGACTGGTGGACAGAGACAGCAAGAGTGTGGTGGAGCTACAGCATCCGCAGACGTTGGCTAGGACCAAAGCTCTCAGGGGGAGTCTATACATCAACCACAATACCCTCCCCTCCTTCCCGTCTCCCTCCCCCCTTTACAAGACAACCCGTCCTGGACACTTTTTCCAGGTCAGTGCCCCGCTCTTCCTGACAGCGTAAACAAAGAGCTGGAGCTGTAAGCCCAAAGTCAAACAGGGAGGAACCAGGCACCAAAGGAGTCAGTATGCCACCGTGCAGCCGGGGCAGGCAAAGCAGCCTGAATGTGGAAACAGTTGCTAAGCATTGGGACTGGAAGAGGGAGGGGAGACATCTCTACTTCTCCGATTTTTTTTTTTTTTAATTAAACACAATCGAAAGATGCTTAAATATAAGGCTTATAATGTTTATAAGGTTCAGAAGCCTAAACTAACTACAATTTTTGTTCATATTTAGTTGTCTAAAGTTAGTTAATAAATAAACAGATTAGTTTGAAAAAACAAAGTGGAAAATGTGTTTAGTTTAAAAGTCAAACTTCAGAACACTTGCTAAAACTAGCTCTTAAAGGGCACCTATTATGCAAAATGCACTGCTGTAGACAAGAACGTCTCCTAAGAGATTTAGGTGTTTTGTTGTTGGATGTAAGAATGAACATAGCAGTCTTCATTTACTCCCAACATCTGAGCTACTGAAGACGCCGTGGATTACTTATGTTTTTGAAGGGAATTCGATCCTCAATCGCGCAAATCATTTTACACCAGACTGCTTTGTGAATGAGGGTCAGTACAAAGCAGGCTTTGCTACAAAGTTGTTACTCGATGATGGATCTGTAATAACTGTTGTGTTCGTGATCCAGCTTACAGTCTCCGGAGTGAAACTGGTCACGGCAGTAATGAAAGGGACAGCGCGCACTTTATTACAGTTCATCAGAGTTGTTTTACGGTTATAAGTTTACCAGTTTATTAAGCCCCCACTGAAAAGGTCTGTATATATTTGTTTACTGGCAGTTGTAACGAGTGTTTATGTGTAATTCGCTGTGTATGTTGATGATAATGCAAGAGAGAGAGAGAGAGAGAGTTTATGAATAAGACTTTAATGCGCACTTAAACTGTTTATTCAGCTCTTACGGAGATTTTCTGGACTAAATCAAATGCTTCACCTTTTGTGTGAAGAACAATAAACTTCATAAAACTCATCAATAAAGTTTTGGCCATCATTCGGACGCGGTCTTCTAATAACAGGCTTACTATTAGTGGATAAAAGCAAGATGAAAGTAATTAAACCAAACTATACCTGTTTTATCTCCATGCAGCATATATTCTCTGGCTCTTTAAGCATCAATGTCCGACTCTGGTTCAAACTGAACACTGCGAACATTACTAATAGTTTCTGTTCTGATATCTTCATTCCGTGAGATTGTCCTGACTGAAGAGTGAGCTCTTGAAGCTCCGCCCTCTGTCCCGGGAGCAGCAGCTCATTTGCATTTAAAGGGACACACAAACACAGCGCATTTTTCCTCACCCCCCATAAGTGGCAATTTTAACATGCTGTAAAAAAATCATCTGTGGGGTATTTTCAGTTTAAACTTCACATACACACTCTGGGGACATCAGAGACTTATTTTACATCTTGTAAAAAGGGGAATAATAGGTGCCCTTTAAGGTTGTTAATAAATAAACATGCTAGTTTACACAAAGTGAAACGGTTGCAGTCTGCTGAATATTCAAGTACTGTTAAAAGGGTCAAAAGTTCAAACACTTGCTAAAACTAGCTACTGAAAAATCAGCTTTTGTTTGGTTGTAAAAAAAAAGGTTACGTTTGTTTTTGCGAACAAAGTGAGACAAATAAGTGCTGTTTGAAGCTGTTGATATGAGTACAACTTATTCAAAGTTCAGAACACTTGCTAAAACTAGCAGCTAAAAACATTCAATCAAACCGTTTAAGTTTCTTTTATCTTTGGTTGCATACAATTATTTTAATAAATAAACATGTTCGTTATGCAAACAAAGTGAGATGCATTGACAGAAGCTGATCATTTCAAATGATCTGTTTTTTTTTAAGTTTGTTAATAAAATACAATAAATAAATGACGGCTGATTTTTAGAGTTTAAGAAAACCACTTAACATAAAATCTTTCAATTTGCATATATGTTTAGTTGTGTAAAGGTTGTTAATAAATAAATGTGTTTGTTTGTGCAAACAAAGTGAAACAATTGCATCCTGCTGTGTGTGATGGAGGGAAAGGCCAAGCGGAACAGGGCCTCTGAGAACACGTTGATGCCATGTGGCGTACACCGGATCCTCAGTGCCAGTGGGCAGAATCCCAGCACCATGCCAACCCACAGACAACCCGCCAGAGACGGCAACAGTTGGGGACTGGTGGGTGGGGCGGGAAGTGAGAGAGAGAGAAGAAAGAAAACGGAGGGAGAAGAGGAAAGCAGAGAGGAAGAACTCTAGCTGCCCGTAAGCTTAACGCAGTGTTGTTTTATACAGTGTTTGCTTTGTGCTTTGTTTTATTCACAAAACTTCCCCTCTCTCTTTCCGCCTGGTTCTTTTCTCAGTCTTTTTGAGACACACCCACAGATACACACACACACACACATTTTCCTAGAGGCCATTGATACCGCTATCCCAGTTTCCTCTCTCAGCGCTCTGGGATTGCTGAGAGTTGCAGAAGCGCCGGAGAACCAGCCACCCTTGTGTCAGTGCCATCTGAGTCCTAAACAAACACAGGGCACTGGTGCCAAGCTCTGTTGGAGGCCTCATCTGAAAGAGTTGTTAAAATCTATCCTCAGGATATAGGCCGAAGGATTCACGGCTCAGAGCCAGCCAGAGGAAGAGCCGAAATACCAAACCAAAGCATGTCAATAAATAATGTTTGTGCCTTCAGGGAAGGGAAGTAAATATAAAACAATTTTTACTTTTAATTTTTTTGTAAAACTGTACTTTTATACTGTATAATAAGGCTCTAGCAAGTTGAAAACTGAATCCAAATGCAGATTTATTTATGAAGAACCATCCAGAACAACATGAAAATATATTAACCACAAAAATAACTTACCAATTAATACCTGACAAAACAGAACAATGCAAAGAGAAACCTGAGGGCTTGAATAAACTGAAGCTAAATGGCAAACTATGCATCTTTACATACCCGAGTTAAGGCTGCTCTGTGCCTGCACAAAATTCTGTGTAAAGACACAATGCAGCATAAAAGCCAGACTAAAGTATGTCTGCTCTGACCCACTTAAGCCCCTTGTATAACAGTATGCATGCAGTTAAAATTGCTGTGTAAATGCAATTATGCCACCTCTTAAACTGTCTGTGTACTCATGATTGGCACTACAGAAGCGCTTCTGTGCTGCCTTTGCAATGTAAATTTGCCATTGTGGCAAAGGGCAAACACATTGTAAGGGTTCAGCCAGTAGTGGGCACTTGTGCAAAGTAAGCAATGATGTACAATACCGTTCAAAAGTTTGGGGTCAATTTGTTTTTTTGTTTTTTTTAAGAAATTAATACTTTTCTTCAGAAAGGACGCATGAAATTGATATAAAGTGACAGTAAAGACATTTATAATAAAGGACGCATGAAATTGATATAAAGTGACAGTAAAGACATTTATAATAATGCAAAATATTTATTTTTTAATGAAATGCTTTTCTCTTGAACTTTCAAAGAATCCTGAAAAAAATGAATCACTGTTTGCACAAAAATATGAAGCAGCACAACTGTTGTCAACTGTGATAATAATCATAAATGTTTCTTGAGCATCAAATCATCATATTAGAGTGATTTCTGAAGGATAATGTGACACTGAAGACTGGAGTAATGATGCTGAAAATTCAGCTTTGATCACAGGAATAAATTACATTTTAAAATATATTTACATAGAAAACAGCTGTTTTACATTGAAATGATATTTAACAATATTACTGGGTTTGTTTTGTATTTTTAATCAAATAAATGCAGCCTTGGTGAGTAGAAGAAACTTCTTTTAAAAACATAAAACATCTTACCGACCCCAAACTTTTGAACGGTAGTGTACATCAGAGTAAACAAGACAAAGGGAAGTTAGCGAGGGAAGTGCATAAAAATTTGACTTAATTTTTATTTTTCAGACCATACCTGAACACACACAAAAAAATAGGAACCCAAACTTCACAATACAAAACAACTAAACTTCAATATAAAATACATGACATGACTTTGTGTACTAACCCTAAACGTAAAGATCCAAAACCACGACACTCTGCAAGATCTGTTAAATGTTAGTTACCTTACCATGTACTTAAAAAAAAAATATATCTTACATTTAAAAAGAGAATACATTAAATTGTATTGTAAAATTATTCTAAGTTAAAAGTGTGAATTAAAGTACCTTGTGTTTTGTAGTTAAAAACAGTAAAATGTTATGTTTCGGTATCGGTATTTATCGACGGTACACCATTTTCGGTAACGATATAAAAAAAATTCGATATAGCTCTCGATATCTTCATTAAAATGCGCACGCATCGCTGGCGCGATAACAACAACGTTGCCCAACATCAAATGGCAAACATAATGAAAGTGGAACGAAACTGCGCTACTCATTATTTTGTGCTTCTCGGACCGTTTAGTTTGGACCAATGCCAGTGCAGCGCGAGCCGATCTTGATCAAGCAACAACACTGTAACTACGAAAGAATTCGCCACAGAAGTAATAACATCGTTGCAAGATCTAGTGAGAAGCATTCAAATTTCTCCGTTATTAACAGATCAAACAGCGCTGACGTGGAAACCAGGAGAAACATTGTGCCATGAATGAACTAGTTATAGGCTTTAAGTCCACAGATCAGCAACATTTACCATGGATTTAATGTAGTTAGACTAACTGTAACCATGGAAGTTTGGCAGGAATAGTAAAATGCTTTCAAGTACGTCACTCATCTTTTTCCAGCACTTCAAAACTCAAATGTTATCATATTTAAATGTTATTTTTAATGTAATGACTAAATCATTATTTGTTCATCCTTCAAAGATTACCCCCCTTTATAAAACTAACAATTTCAAGATGTAGGAAAATGTCTCGGTTACGGATGTAACCCTCGTTCCCTGAGTAGGGAACGGAGACCTTCCGTCGGATGACGACGAATGGGGTTTCGCTTAGAAAGCCTATCAACTTTTGAGTATTACAAATTGAGCCAATGGCAAAGAAATGGCATGGGTCTGCGGAATTTGCATAGCGTATCTCCGCCTTACCTCGTGGGTATAAAAGGAGGACGCCAGCAACATGCAGATATGTTTCTTCGCTGAGGAGCCAAGACTGAGCTCAGGCGATACCCGCGGTACAGCGGAAGTGGCAGGAAGACAGAACTTCCGAGACGTTCCCTTTCGTTGTCACTCTGAGTTCCGTCGGATGACTACGAATGGGGATACCAGTCTAATCACGCCACCTTCACAGCTATCTTCCAGTGCCCTGCGTAAATCTGAGATCCCTGTCGTGAGACTAGCACGGACGAAGGACTCCTATTTAGCACAGGAATACCAAGGTACACTGGGGAGCATATCTCATATCTCAGAGAAATATGCAATTAATGCCAGCCCAGAGGGGGTGGGAGAATACACATATGACCCAGAGGGATGCATATGGAGAACACTGGGTGTCCAGCCGCAGGTGGAATATTTCAACCCCAGGGGTGGCAAGGTGGCTTGCCAAGGGAAATACACATGCTCAGAGAGGCTTACAGTGGAAATAAAACATGTGGGGGTCGCTCAGGGGAGGGACCATGCACACGGGAGGCACCTAGCCAACGTGCAGGCAATAGACACTGACATCGACGTCAACAGTGCTGGAGGAACTCAGGGCTTGCGGAGAAGCTCACCTGAGGAAATATCGCACGTATACAGTCCGTGGAGTGGAATGGCGAGCAAGCGAAGACACCTGAGCTGGTCCAGTACTAGCTGGTTGAAGCGAGTACATAAGAGGACACTGGCTCCACTCGGAGATTGTAGAATCTGGCGAATGTGTTAGGTGTCGCCCAGCCTGCAGCTCTGCAGATGTCTGTTAGCGAGGCGCCATGCGCTAGAGCCCAAGAGGACGCCACACTCCGGGTGGAGTGGGCAGTCACACCAAGGGGGCACGGTCGACCTTGCTGCTGGTATGCCAAAGCAATGGCGTCCACTATCCAGTGAGACAACCTTTGCCTGGAGAGAGCCTTTCCCTTCAGCTTCCCACCATAACAGAAAAAGAGCTGGTCTGGGGTCCTGAAACACTGCGTTCTGTCTACATAGGCAAGGAGAGCGCGTACTGGACAGAGCAGTTCCAAGGCTGGGTCTGCCTCCTCCAGGGGCAGCGCTTGCAGGTTCAACACCTGGTCCTGGAAGGGAGTGGTGGGAACCTTGGGCACATGTCCAAGTCGGGGTCTCAGGATCATGTGAGAGTAACCCGGCCCAAACTCCAGGCACGCTTCGTCAATGGAGAATGCGTGCAGGTCCCCTACCCTCTTGATGGAGGCCAATGCAACCAGGAGCGCTGTCTTCATTGACAGGAACTTAAGCTCCAGCGATTGCAAGGGCTCAAAGGGAGCACTCTGCAGGGCAGTTAGAACCACTGAGAGGTCCCAAGAGGGAACGAGATGAGGGCGAGGAGTATTCAGTCTCCTCGCTCCTCTCAGGAACCAGAAGATCAGGTCTTGCTTCCCCACAGACTTACCTTCGACTGGGTCATGGTGTGCGGCAATGGCAGCAACATAGACTTTGAGGGTGGAGGGAGACAGCCTTCGTCCAACCCTTCTTGAAGGAATGAAAGCACGACACTGTTCGAACATCTCCGGGGGTCTTCTCGGTGAGAAGAGCACCAGCTGGCGAAGAGGTTCCACTTCAACGCGTAGACGTGTCTCGTGGATGACGCTCTAACAGAAGTGATGGTAGCCACCACCGCTGGTGGTAGGGTACTCAAACCTGCCTCGTCCCGTCAAGGAGCCACACGTGGAGGTTCCAAAGATCGGGACGAGGGTGCCATAGGGTGCCCCCTCCCTGAGAAAGGAGGTCCTTCCTCAGAGGGATTGGCCAGGGAGGTGCTGTCGCGAGGAGTACAAGTTCAGAGAACCAGGTCCAGGTGGGCCAGTGTGGCGCGACCAGAATGACCTGCTCCTCGTCCTCCCTGACCTTGCGCAAGGTCTGCGCAAGAAGGCTCACTGGGGGAAACGCATATTTGCGGCCCCGCGGCCAGCTGTGCGCCAGTGCATCCATGCCGAGCGTGCCCTCGGTCAGAGAATAATACAGGTCGCAATGGGTCGAGTCGTGGGAGGCAAACAGATCTATTTGTGCGTCCCCGAACTGGTCCCAAATCAGCTGAACCGACTGGGGATGGAGTCCCCATTCTCCAGGGAGGGGCTGAAGCCGTGAGAGCTCGTCGGCTGCACAGTTCATGGCTCCGGGAATGTAAATGGCTCAAAGCGACCTCAGTGCGAACTGAATCGCATAGCCGAGCCTGATGGTTCGGGCGACCCAGCGGGACAGACGAGGAAGCTCTAGCCAGGCTCCCAGGAACTGAACCAGCCGGGTCATGCGAACCACAGACGTCCCCCCGGAGGGGCAGAGAAGCGGAGTAACTGGCCCAGATGTGGACGGCATAGCGCCCGGTGTGAGGGCACAGTCAAAAACCGCTCCCTGACAGAGGGGGCCAGGGAAGGACCAGGCTGGTCGTCCCGTGGGGGCCTGCTCTGCCAGGGGTCTGGCGACAGAGGGGGACAAGTGCGAAACGGTCCGTAGACGGCACGCACTGTCAACCGCCTCTGAGACAGAGGAGGATGAGGGGAGCACGGCTTGTGGGCGCCCGAGAACTCTGTGAGCTCAGGGAAGAGGGGGTCGTTTCTTTCTTTAACCACATTGGTTACCCTCCACATTGGAGGGTGAGCAGCGGGGAGTGGAGAACAAAAGATTCTCCCCCGGCCCTCCACTGGGGGAAGGAGTGGTCCTGCTACCACCTCCTGAGCAGCCCTTCTCAGGAGCGCCGCTTGGCCCGGCGTTTGGCGGGGGGCGGGGCTGTAGAGGGCTGGGGCGCCCTCTTGCGGCTTCCTCCACGAACGGGCCCGGGTGAAGGCTGGGGCGGGAGCCGCAGGAGGGCGCCCTCTGCAGCGAACAGGCTGAGGCAACTGCCCGGCCGGCTGGGTGGAGGCAGCAGCGGGCCGACGGGGCAGAATATGTTTGATGGCCTCAGTCTGTTTCTGCGCGGTCAAGAACTGTTGGGCAAAGTCCTCGACTGCACCGCCAAAAAGGCCGGCCTGGGACATGGGGGAGTTGAACAGACGAGACCGCTCGGCATCCCGCATGTCAGCCGGGTTCAGCCAGAGATGTCTCTCCTGGACCACAGCTGTGGACATCACCAAACCCAGGGCGTGCGGTCACCTTCGTCGCCCGTAGAGCAAGTTCGGTGGCGGCATGCAGCACATCGAAGAGCCCTGGGTCTGTCCTGCCCTCGTGCATGTCTCTGAGCATCTGGGCCTGGAAGACCTGCAGAGTGGCCATAGCATGCAGTGAAGCAGCTGCCTGTCCTGCTGCTCTGTAAGACTTCGCCACCAAGGTAGATGAAAATCTACAGGCCTTGGATGGGTGCTTAGGCTCGCCAAGAGAAGAAGCACTCTGAGGACACAGTTGCATCGCAACAGAGCGTTCAACCGGAGGGAGCCCAGTGTACCCACTGGCAGCTGCCCCATCGAGGGGAGGAAAGGCGGATGAGACCAACGAGCGGTCCCGAGAAGACAGGGGGGGTCTTCCAGGACTTTGAGATCTCATCATGCACATACGGGAAGAAAGGTCTTGGGGTTGGCCGTGGACGAGAGTCGGCAGCCGCACCCAAAAACCAATCATCCAGCCGCGAAAGCTCGGGACAGGGTGGAGGCCTCCACTCTAAACCGATGCTCGCGGCTGCCCGGGAAAGCATGGCCGTCATCTCTGGATTGGATTCAGGCACAGCCGTATGCACACCGGAAGGTGGCAGCTGTGACGAGTCGTCACTTCCAGATGAATCCTGCCCACCTTGTGATGCTGCGACAGATATCGCATCATCCTCTGTAGCGCCGAAAGAAACGAAGGGACATCCGAGGATCGGCCCGCGGGAATCCCCTGCATGCTAACGGGCACCGTCACTGAAGAGGGGGGTGTGGCGCACGGAAGAACAGTCGGCGCTTGTTGCCTCACTGTAACCCTCAGATCACCCTGGCCACCAGCCGAAGTAGTGCCCCGCGAGGAGACACTAGAGCGGGGTGCGGATGAGAAGACTCTCACTCTTGTGAGCTCATTGAGTCATTGAGTGACGCGATGGTCATATTCCCACAGAGAGAACATGAGTCATCCACGAGCAAAAGGGAACAACGAAAGGGAACTCACACTTATTTAAAAAGATTTTTTTTATTTTAATAGATAATATTTTTTTTAAATCATGGAAATTTCTCTGGCATTTTCTTTCTTTTTGCTGTATCAAAAACGTACCTAACCTTGACACCTGTGTCGTATCAGACCGAACTGTGAACCGTTACCCCCTACGTATTACAGATGTTGATCTACCTCAAACTTTGCCTTGATTGTTCTACGTTTACACTTTTACATTGCACACATTTTGTAACATTTTAAGTTCAAGAGTTTCTTTAACACTTACCTTTCTATCTTAATATAAGACACAAAGATATTTTTGTTTACATTTTATTTTTGTTTTTGACTGCTAAAACGAATATAATTTGTTGTTTGCCTTAATAATGTGGATTAAAAAAAACTGCAGTTTAAATTCAATCTTTTCTTTCTTTTGAAAAAAAAAGTCAATAATTATCGATAGAGAACAACATGAAACATTATATCGTTATAATTGTTTTAGCTATATTGCACAGCCCTAGTCCAAATCACATACTGTATATTTTTAGCAACTACAAACTCACAATATAGTAGTCTGCTGAAGGTTCTTTCCTGGATGCCAGCACACCAATATCAGAGATGGCTTCAGGCTGTAGCTCTCTTTTAGAACCAGAGATTTGCGGAAGATCTGCCATGCTTGCTGCGAGAGAGAAATAAAAGTAAAAAAAAAAAAAACACATACACTTACAATAGTTTAGTTTATTTTAAAACTAAACTTCTCACACATCCCACTAACACACAGTGCTGGGCATAAATAAAGACTAAAATACAGAAAGACTGCAAAACACTTCAGAGCTGTTGACAAGGTGTAAATTAACATGGCAGCATCTATAAAGACTTAAAGAGTAACTTTGACGATTTTCAACCCGCTTTGTAAAGTTACAATGTCGGTAGTATATGTTGCCTAAATGAACCATGTTTGCTTGTTCTGTGTTACATGGACCAAAATATTTACGTTTATTTGCAAAAAATCAGCTGGATGATGCTGCAAAACACGTCATCTGGCAGACTTTTGACAGCTTCGGGTTTTTGAGAACCTACAGATTATGCTTCCATATTTTTGTATTCCCACCGATGGACAGTAGGATCAGCAGAGAGCAATGTAAGGGTATGCTTATCACTAAAAAAAACATTATCATACTATACTCTTTAAACAGAATTATGTTAAAAATGGAACACTATGGCAATAGACTTCATACAGTATGCAACGTCGTTTTGCTTCGGGGGGGTTAGTCGTAACAGACAGAATGGCAGTTTCTCCATTTCACCTAAAACACTGTGTTCCCTTTCGTGGTCACTCCGAGTTACGTCGGATGACGACGAATGGGGTTTCGCTTAGAACACCTATCGACTTCGAGTATACAAAAACGAGCCAATGGCAAAGAAATGTCATGGGTCTGCGGAATTTGCATGACGTAACTCCGCCCCACCTCGTGGGTAGAAAAGGAGGACACTGGCAACATGCAGTTATGTTTTCGCTTCGCAACCAAGAGTATCTCTTCACTCCACAGCCATTTCTGACTTAGCTCTACGAAACGAGCCATTCTCTCCGGTGTTGGTGTGACGGCGATCTGCAGCGAGTTCACATTGCCTGCTGATCTGTGCAGTGATCTACCAGTGAGTGTGTTTTCTCCCTGCTCGCCTCAAAATCGCAGAGTTTTTTCTCCTCTCACAAAAGAGCTCGCACGCGGCACGTCTTTTTAAAGACGGCTCGCCCGTGCATTTCTGGTTGCGGCAGATTGGTATCGAACTCTGATGGGCATATGCGCTGTCTAGTGTGTTTGGGCTTTGATCATGCTTGTACAGCGCTCGTGGGTGATTCATGTTCTCTCTGTGGGAACATGATCATCGCGTCATTTAGGTCGAGACTCTGTGAACTCGCAAGAGTGAGAGTCCCCTCATCCACCCCCCGATATTCGGCTGGTGGCCAGGGTGACCTGAGGGTGATGGTCTGAAACAAGGCGCTGACTCTGTGTCCGTGACCCCAGCCCCCCTCTTCAATGACGGTGCCCGCTAGCGATCAGTTGATTCCACGAGTCTACTTTCGGGTGGCCCGTATGTTTTCATTTGAAGCTACAGAGGATGGTGCTATGTCTGTAGCAGCATCACTAGGTGGGCTTGATTCTTCTGGAAGTGACGACTCGTCACAGCAGCCACCTTCTGGTGTGCTATGGCTGTGCCTGAGTCTGGTCCGGAGATGACGGCCATGCTTTCCTGGGACGATTGGTTTCTGGGTAAGGCCGCCGACTCGAAACGTCCACGGCAAACCCCAATATCTTTCTTCCCGGACGTGCATGATGAGACCTTGACGTCCTGAAAGACCCCTGTGTCTTCTCAGGACCGCTCGTTGGTCTCATCCGCCTTTCCCTCCCCTCAACCGGGCCGCTGCCCATGGGTACACTGGGGTCCCCCCGGTTGAACGCTCTGTTGCAATGCTACTGTGTCCTCAGAGTGCTTCCCGGCGCAATCCTAAGCACCCGTCCGAAGCCTGTAGTTATTTTCGTCTACACTAATCTGTGGCGAAATCCTATAGTGCCACAGGACAGGCAGCCGCCTCACTGCATCCCATGACCGTTCTGCTGGTCTACCTGACCCAGATGCTCATGGTTATGAATGAGGGCGGGACTGACTCTAGGCTCTTTAATGAGCTACCAAAAAGCGCGCCGCCACTGACCTTGCTCTCCGAGCGACGAAGGTGGCCGTGTGCTCTCCGAGTCAGGTGATGTTTACCACTCTGGGGCTGACTGGTCTGATGTGCAGGATGTCGGCGGACTCGTCTGCTCGACACCCCCATATCCCAGGTCGGCCTCTTCGGCGGTGCAGTTGAGTACTTCTGCCCAACAGTTCTCAACCGCCCGTGAGCAGATTGAGGTTATTCTGCCGACGGCCCCGCCGTCCGCTCAGATCCCTCAGTCTGCCAACCGCCGAAGGCGCCCTCCCACGGTTCCAACCCCGCCCGTTCACCCGGGCTGGCTTTGGAAGACCGTGGGGAGATGCCTCGGCCCTCTCCAGCCCCGCCCCCCGCTAAACGCCGGGTTAAGCGGCACTTTTGAGATGGGCTGCTCAGAGATGGGACTCAGTTCTTTCCAGAAGTTGGTAGCAGGGCCACTCCTTTCCCCGGTGGAGGGCTGGGGAAGAATCCTTATTCGGAAAGAACTGACTCTCTCGTCTCTGAGCATACAGAGTTTCGGACGACACGGTGCGCCGCCTCCGAGCCGTGCACCCCTCGTCCCCCTCTGTCTCAGAGCCGGATGACAGTGTGTGCCGTCCCTGGACCGTACCGCTCTCATCCCCCTCTGTCGCCAGACCCCTGGCAGAGCAGGCCCCCGCGGAACGCTGGTCCTGCCCTGGCCTCCTCTGTCAGGGTGCGGTTATGACCGTGCCCCCACTCTGGGCCGCTATGCCGTCCGCCTCTGGGCCGGTCATTCCGCTTCGCTGCACCACCGAGGGGACGTCGGTGGTTCGTTGACTCTGCTGGCACAGTTCTTGGGAGCCTGCCTAGAGCTTCCCTGTCTGTTCCTCTGGGTCGCGCAAACCATCGGCTCGGCTATGCGATTCAGTTCACACGGTCTCCTCCCCGCTTCAGGGGAGTCCGCTTCACTATGGTTGGTGGCTCATCCCCTATCATGAGAGCGGAGGTTGCTTCCCTACTGGCGAAGGGTACGATTGAGACTGTCCCTCCAGCCGAAATGAGGTCCGGGGTTTCGGCCCCTACCTCATTGTTCCGGAGAAATCTGGTGGGTTATGGCCAATCCTGCACATCGTTCCCTACTCAGGGAACGAGGGTTACATACGTAACCGAGACGTTCCTTGTCATCCAGTTTAAAATGTTGACTACAAGCGATTTTCCATTGCGACGCTCTTTCCATATTTACGATTCTTTGCAGGCTTTAGCCACTGCCTATAGCGTGTTGGATACTTTACTGGAAACCGGAAATAACTGACTCCCGGCCGCTAAACGTTTACTCTTTGAATTTTTGCACCTGAGATCAATAAAAGTCGACACCATTATGACTAAAAGTATTTCCTACAAAAGCAAGGCGGTATTTGACTCTGGTAAGCGTATCCATAGCAGACTGGTGGGAGTGGCCTTGGATGGCAACATGCCCTTTGCATTATGGGTGTAAAAATGTTCATGCCTATTTTGCAAAAGGGTTTTCTTTATTCTCTAGTCGGGTAGCACTGGTTTAATTTTTTTCCCTCCTTTCTAATGTAAAGACAGTCACATTTTATTGAAAGGCCATTTAGGCCGCAGTGAAACCCTTTAAGCATGTCACTTTATTTTGATATTAAAACAATCTATAAATATTAGAATATATAGAAAATATTATTATATTTTTGTATTTCCAAGCCTTTGCCTTTCTGCTTGACGTAACTAGATGGCAATCAGTGCACAATTTCTCAAGTATATGTGCTTTCCAGTATTTAAAATAGGTTTGGCAGACAAAAACACAAGAACACATACCCACACACATATGCACAGGTGGAAACAAAGACAAAGCAAGAGATATAAATATACAAATATATCAAAATAAACTCTCTGATGAAGGCTTTTCAGTACCGGACTGAACTCTCAGTGTCAGTAAGCTGAATGATAGTCATTGTGCTGATTGCTAGGCGTATGTGTCTCCTAAAACCAGAGAAAACAATCATGCAGCAGGTCTCATTTGTACACTAAATAAGCAGAGCAGACACAGACAATAATACTGCTGAGGGCCCAATTAGCAGGGTAATTAATTACTGCAAACCTTTTTTTCCCCTGTAATGAGCTCCAGATATATGGAGTGGGCTGACATTATGTTCTGAACTGTTTCAGATGAAATGCTTTTAGTGGCAGTTGTTTATAAAGATGAGGGATCTTCATTCTCGTATTAAAGAGTGGGAGTAAACTTTTCACTGCGTAAATGCCACCAGCAAATCTCTGGAAATGAGGCAGTGCTTGCAATAGTTATGGCCACTTCCCTATTCTGTGTTGTCTTGTACATTTATTGAGATCTTAAAGCATTACAGAATGCTGTTTACATTTTTTTGGGGGGGGGGGGGGGGGGGGGGGGGTGGGGTTATATGCAAAAGCATTAGGACATTTATCTAAAAAGCTTAATACATTATGGTGGGAATTTACTAAGAATTAATTGTGACCGCTGACAATTTTATTTATTTGCATTTTGCATACACTGTTCACTAAAAGAAATACGCAAATCAGGTAAATGTGCAAATGCATCCACAAAATAAGAATACCTAAAACCTATTTTTAAAACAGCAGAAATGTGCTTGTCTGCACTGCACTATAATGTGCTAATTTACATAGAAAGGACATGTTTGCCCTTTATTTACAGTAAATGCTATTTAAAGGGATAATTCACCCAAAATGAATATCATCATTCACTCATTTACTTGCAACACAAAATGAAAGCATTTTTCTCCCATACAATGAAAGTCAATGGGGTCCAATTTTTTTGGACCTTGTTTAATTTTAAAAATTGTATATTTGTGTTACACAGAACAAAGGCAATCAGGTTTGGAACAACATAAGGGTGAGTAAATGATGACAGAATTGTCATTTTAGGGAAAACTACTACTTTAAGTCTATTCAACGTCTGGTTAAACTGCATTGCGGATGGTTTATATACAATACGGGTTTTTTTGTTTGTTTTTTGTTAAAATTCCAGACGCAAACATGGCGTAACTGTCTTAACTCATCTCTAAGACTAAGAACTAAATAGATAAATGTTGTGGTACACCTTTAAGGCTTTGAATGATAATAGGCCTACGTTAATACCCAGTGGACCCAACATAAATGACCTGAGATGGAGTAGCAATACAAACATAATTAGGCTCCACCAAGTGAAGTCTCTCTAAACAACAAGCCATGGCGATCAGATATTTTCTAGGAAATCTAGATCAATCGTTGTCTATTTTCGTCCCAAGATGCTTCAGGCTAATGTGTACACATGGATCACCAAGGATTAGTGTACTAGCCTATGTGGAGGGTCCTTTGCCCTTTTATTAAATTAGGTTTATAGCAACCTACTGGAGTAAATGACACAGTTATTGCATTCAATCTAAATGTTTACCGAATTTATTGCAATTATGGTTATTAAATCTACAGGATTTACTGAGGCAGTGGAGGGTCTGTGTATAAAAAGTCTGTCGGAGGGACTTATTAAGGAGAACCGAGGACGGCAAATTAGCTTATGGAGGGAGAATGATTTCTTTCTTGTGTTAATTTGTACACTAATCAATGCAGCCTTTTCCTAACTGTGCTGGGCTATTTGATTGTAAAGCAACTTTAATTGAAAAATGGAGGCCAGGCTGTCGAGACTAAGGGCGTGTTTCTGTGGCACTAATGATGCACAATCATCTTATAGTGTCTTTATGTTAAAGATCAAAGAAGATGTTGGAGCGGATCCAGCTTGCATTGCAACAGATGAAGGGGAATTAGTGAAAGCAACAAACCACATATTTGAGAACTTATAAATCCACCTACATATTATTCTTACATAAAATATTAAAATAGGATGAATAAAAATAATAACTTTAATAATAACACTATTTACCTGATAGCATTATTACTGAAGCATTAGCGACCAAAATGTACTTTTGAGTCAAAAACAGTTGATGTATTATACACAGAGTTGTCACTATGAATAAAAATGACTGTTTTGTTACAATTTCAGTTTACCTTTTTGAAAAAGGATGTTTGTATCAAAGCTCCAAAAAGTAAGAATGTAGAACATGTCATAGGCCAAAATCTACCATATTTCGTGCACATGCTATTTAAAAACTATATAGCCTAAATCATTAATGGATCAAGATTACTGTATCACATAAATCATAATCACCATAATACATATACAACATGTCAGTAGTCACATTTGTGACCAATGAGAGAAGATAGAGATTTACTGTAATTTAGCAACCGAACTTTTTTTTTTTTTTTTTTTTTTTTCATCCCGGAGTTCATCATTGGCTATCCAAAAACTAGAATACATGTGCTCACTTCGCTAGGCCATAGCTAACGAAACGGGCTAACATCTACTACTGTCTGTTACTAAAGCAGGAATATTATTATAATATTTTGATATTATTAAATATTATACGTTTTCAAAGATTTTCATCACTAGATTTTCGTCAATATGAGTCAGCCTATAAAATGTTGTAGGCCTAGAGTTATAAACAGTTTAAAAATAAGTTCAGTTGGTTGAACAGTGGTTAAAACTATTCTTTCAGCGTTGTCACTGTCACAGCGTAGTAGGCAATACTGTAAACACAAGTTATTTAAAGATAACTTTGCGTCGTTTTATCCGCACACGCGATTTAAGCGAGCTGAATGATTAAATTAAGCTGTGAATTCGTATGTTGCTTACCTGAGGGAACCAAATTTAGATGCGTATATGCTACTAAGATTGTCCTTTTCACTTCCGCAAAATCAGTCATCGATGTGACAAATTATTAACTAGGTCTGTGGATGCAAAGATCAAGAGTGACACCTGTTGTAGCCTATATTTCTTAAAAAAAATACATATTTTTTTAAATTATAGCCTGTGTGTGTGTGTGTGTGTGTGTGTGTGTGTGCGTGTGTGTGTGTGTGTGTGTGTGTGTGTGTGTTAAACACATTAAGTCTGATATTGTTCTGGTATAAAATTAACGGTATTGCAAGACAAAAGCAAGCAAACACACATACTGTGTAATATGTGTAATGAAGAGGTTTATCAGATAAAATATTTAAAAATATATATTATTTCCTGTATCATCTTATCGTTATTGCTAGTCCTACTGTAATTGAATTAACATGCAATGTGTGTAATATGTATAGTATAAACTAGCCTCACATTAAAATGCAACTTCAAAGAGAGAGAGAGAGAGAGAGAGACCTTTTAGGATGACTTTCAGGTGTAAAGGGTTTTGTACTGTATATTCTATCCCTAAGCCTATACCCCAAACACAACCCCCGCAGACAACATTCAGCATTTTTATATAATATATATATATATATATATATATATATATATATATATATATATATATATATATATAATATATATATATATATAAATCATATTATGTATATATATATATATATATATATATATATATATATATATATATATATATATATATATATATATATATATATATATATATATATATATATATATATATATACATAATATGATTTATAAGCTGTTTTACTCATGGGGACCAAAAATGAAATTTCAACACTAATCATTAAAAATAACATTTTTAACATTAAAAATGTCTTGTTCCTCAGAAAACACTTTTCAATTAAAACACACAAATCATATTCTATGTTTTCATTCAATAAATGTAGGTAAGAAACTATTACATTCCAGAAAATAAAGATTCCACAATATCATCCTTGCATAGTAGAAGATGAATAATCTGTGATGTGGAGGGAGGCTCGTATACCCTCGTGAAGCACAGCGAGGTGGAACAGATTACGCCACAGCCAATTGCGTGGCATAAGAATACATCAGTCTGCATCGTCTAATGGCAGTCGCACAGTGGCATAATCCTGATGGATCTGACTCTGTCATTCCCTTGAAATAAGTTTCAGAGAAGCAAAAGAACACAGAAACAACAGCAAAAAGCATCTGTTATCAACCCAGTGTTCTGCTGGAACTAATAATGCTCAATAAGATCAAACGCACAGAAACTAAACAAGATTTAATGAACATAATAAGGTAATGAGACCTCTTCCGCTCATCATCATTCATGAAAAACTGACAATAAATCAATGCCCGTGGCCCAGAGCAGGCGCCCGCCACTAGTGTACACTACAGACGTGTCAATGAGAGACTAATGGATGCCATCTCAACTGAGACTTGCTGTGTCAGTTTGGCTCACAACCAAACCGCCCAAAAGCCGGAGAAAGACGCTGGCAGATAGCGAGAGCGTTACATGTGTTTCATGTCAGAGCGGGAATACAGCGCAGAGGCACGTCAGGTCACGCTGAAGCAGTGCCACCTGCTAAGTGTCGCTATGTGTAGTGTGATAAAATGAGCCTTTGTCAATATTTCCAAGAACTGTTGAGCTGCTAAAGAAACACGTAGTCATCCCGAAACAATATGGCACGGTAATACACCGTACATTGTTAAAGATATTTCTTGGGTACTTTTAGCAGCTGTCAAGCGATATCTCATGCGCTTTCCGCAGTACAAACATCTCCACTAACTCCTCGAACTGTTCCTTCATCCTGCTGTGTTATAGTGTCAGCTGAACTTCTCAACGTCACACCTGACTCTCCTGACAAGGTTGGTTGGTTGGTTGGGGGGGGGGGGGGACTACAAGCTTTCCTCTAACACCTCAGCTGGATTTCACAGACAGGCTGAAGTTGATGAAATAAAACATGGAGTGTGGAGAGATGTTTTCAGAAGGAAGGAGGAAAGCGGGGAAGTGGCACACCTGTTAAAGTAATGGTCTAATTATGGAAAAGGTGGTGAAGCACTCAGCGCGAAACAGTCAGCGATCAGCATTCTCACACTAACTGTGAAAGTCGTCAGCCATTATGGACTGGTTTTAATGCGCGCCCGACGCATGCTGGGGATTTGCGGGTAAGATGAATGATGCCCGCATGTGTGAAAGCGTGTGTGTGTGTGTGATGGGGGTGGAGATGGTCCGCTGAGCGATGCAGATGGTACATGGGAGGGGGGATCATTAGATATGAGGGTGCTTTGTTTGCAGCGCTGCATTTCTTACATTCCAATAAACCGCCTCTTCAGGTCCAGTAAATGCCACCCGTATGGTACAGTTCACTTTCATGGCCTTAAACTTCCTACAAAAGACCTTGTCAAAGCTATTGGATAATAAGGAGTTGCAAAATTCATATAATGCTGTTTAAATGTCACGGGGCTCAAATAAACAATGAAATGGCATGTTTGCATATATAAATCATGTGTTGTGGGAAACTGTGTCTTTAGAAAGTTCCCAGATTTCTGTAGAATGGCAACACCCATCATGCACAAATTTATATGCAAGCGATGTTGAAAAGTAAATGTTATTTGGCATTATTTCATAATGTGCTTCGTTGATAATAAAAGCGTAGAACTCTCAGATCTGTTTAGCACATTTTATCCACTGATTGTTCGAGAAAAGAAGTGAAAATGTGGAAAGGTCTGCAGGTTCCATCTAGTATGTAGAATGTTGCTAGTGTAGCTCAAAATGTATGTGTTCAGAAGTGAGTAAAGGAACTCCAGATCCATGAGTCTATAAACTCTAGCTGAATCTCCATGCCATTATTCCAACTTGATCACTGATACGCAGCCCTCATTCACAGAGACAATATATTTTAAGTATTTATCAACTGCTGGTTAAAAAATAATGGAAATATAAAATAAAATAAATGAATAATAAAACTGTTATGACACAATACTGTAAATGTACAAAACTGTAAATGTTTTGTTATGCTTATAGTTTTTTTTAAATAGTCAATGTACTTCTTAGTATTAATAATGTCCAACATTTGATTTTAAGACATTTTTGTTCACTTTTGTATGAAGAATTTTGGTACTTTGGTCACCATGATAAAAAGCAAAATCTGGGTCCTGAAGGATGCAGGTAAAGGGTACATATATATATATATATATATATATATATATATATATATATATATATATATATGTACCCTTTACCTGCATCCTTCAGGACCCAGATTTATATATATATATATATATATATATATATATATATATATATATATATATTTTATAATTTTATTGCATGTTTTCCAGCAGCTATGTTTAGGGAATGTTTGATGCTGTCAAGCTGTAAGAAAAGCATTTGAAAAAAGCTGAAAATGCTTCTCGTCCATATGTGTGAGAAAGAAAGGTCAATGGCTGTGTTTTCTAATTTACCAACACTTGTCTGGGGACCTGAAGGGATGGAGATTTCTTTGTTACCAGGCAGTGTAATAATATCCTTATCTCGACCTGGGAAATCTACGGAAGCCCTGGTGACCTCCGTCTCCACGCTCAAGCCATTACTTGCGGAAGAGTGAAAAATCCACCGCGCTCGCTTCAAATATGATCCCATCCTCGCTCCCTTGTCCCCCCTTTTACTAGCAAGCATATGAAAAGGCCCCATGTCTCTTGAATAGCTTATAATAATGTGTTTTAAGAAGCGCAGCCTTACTGCACCCAGAGGACGCAGCCGAGTGCCTGGAAGTAATATCAATGTATTTTCTGCAAGTAATTAAAGGTCAGATTGGGTTAGGCTACAGTTGCCTGGGTTGAGAGAAGCACTCCTGCGCTCTTTTCCTTTCATCAGCTGAGATGCTTTGCCAAATGTGATTACGTCTTTTTTAAGCCATCTGTTTTCTTGGCACTACCAATGCATAAGCTTAAAACGTACCCTTTTTACTATTATCGAAAACATTATCCAAACTCTATTTCCTTTAATCAGGCGAGCTATGGTGTTAATTTCAGCACTAATGTTATAATGCTTCAGGAGACTAAATGCTTTGAATGCTATTTGAAAAGGATTCAATTACATTTATCAGGACTCCACTCGAATCAAAATTAATGTGGACTCAACCTCACGTAATATTTCCTGACATCCTCATTGCTTGATCTTAACCCGAGTTAACAAGGTCAGGTTTGTGACCCTGACTCCAGCAGAGGCCACTGATACTCTTTTGCTGATAGATTCAGCTGCCAACCTTGCCTCAGTCACACGCACAATGATACGGACACATTGCAGGCGCAGCGCTCACGTATTTGCACACACATACGCACACGCGCTCTCGCTCTCCAGCGTCTGGCAGGAGGTCTGGCTCGCTTCGACTGGCTGCGCCTCGCTGCCCTTGTGCAGCGGTGTGCCAGTTGTGCCTCCCCCCCATTGCTGCGAATGCCACCATCTGGTGAGCCACGTGGACATCATAATCTCCCCTTAATTACATTAGCGCCGCAATCAGTTACTGCATTACAAGGCCCGGCGAAGAGCTTTTAAATCTTGGAGGAAATCATAAATAATTGCACTAAGTACCCGGCGCCAGATGTGAGTGCCAACTTGGCGGGCATGAGATAAATAGTCGCCCCTGCCGATGATGCCGTTCAATATTGGTGGATTTTTTTGGACGGTGTCATCCTTTTTTAGCCTTTGCTCTCTTTGCTCGCTCTCTCCCTCCATCATCCCATAGTCCTCTTGGCTCTCCTCTCTGCCGCTGGCATAAGGAATAGCAAGCGCTTATGGTCTATTACCATTACGCTGCTGGACTTGTTGCTGCAGTTTTGCAGCTCACCGAAGAATGGTCATCTGGACATGATCAAATATCGGATCTGTAGCGGTTGATTTTTTGGTTGTGACTAAAATGATTTGTGGAAAGATTATTATTGATGTGTTTTAAACTAATGTTGTCATCTGTCATTAATCTGAATTAAAAGAAATTGTAAGCATTGCTGCCTTGTGCACCTCATCTTGTGGAGCTCTGTGTTGGTCTAAATGTTCAGAAGGATGGGACATGCTAGTTAAAGCAGCAATGAAACAAGTAGTGACAGATATTTCATTCTGTATTGTGTTGTACATCCAAGTGTAACGGATTATTGGGAAAGAAAAAAAGTAAGGCGGGGACTTGATTCTGTGCATCAGTTGTTGATTGGATTTTGAGATGTAGGCATTGCACTCAAAAGTGGAGGCTGATGAACGCGAGCGAGCAGGGGCGGCAGGGTTTAAATGGACTAAATGATTAGAGAAGTCCTGCATACATCACCAGAGAGAAGTCTGTTGTTTTCCCTGGAAGCTCCACTTAGGATTTTTGATCAAATATTACGAGGTTAAAAAAGAGAAACATGCACGGATGAATTGTTCACAATAAAATCTATATTAAGCATTTAGAAATTAGATGGGGTACTTTTCATGCTGGCGTTATATATTACTGGGCCACATTTATTCATAATTTTGTTCAATTTGCATATTTGCACATGGGAAGTTCTGTCATGAAACTCTAGATGGCGCAGACTAATAGGTCCTTAACTCAACCTGCTTGCAATAACATCATTCTTCTGCGGAAAAGAAACAAGTGTGCAGCCGTCTTTAGAATTTTATCTTTGAACTTCCATTTTTGCGGTAGTCCTGTATATTTCTCTGGCATCGCTGTCAAAGAGTAATTAGCTGGTGAAGTGGATTTTCTTATAGTAGAGTTAACAAAAGTTATCATGAGCACTGTAATGTTTAAAGCAGGTGTCTTAACAAATGTCAGTAGACTGATAAGATTTTAAAACAAGCAGTTCATTCATAAATATGTAAGATCGCTGTGGAAATACAAACCGGGAAACAAAAGACAAATAGCGCAGTGCTAAAAAAAGGGCGGGGCTACATAAGGTCTATAACGGAGGTGTTCAAATGGCCGACCACGGTCCGGTTCCGGACCTACATAATCATGGCTTTTTACCAATTCTACAGTTTATTGTGAGCAGTGCATCAAAACAATGGAGCGGTTCAGACCACAAGAACTCAGAGTCGTTTATGATAATGATCTTTCGGTGCAACATCATCAAATATTTTTATCTAGAGCCAAACGCACTTCATTCATTCAGGGTTCTGGGATATCAAAGGCAGTGAAGAATACTTATATATGTTGCCTTCAAAAATTGATCAGATGAAGGTATCTCAGGAGACAGGAAGTGAAGCTAATGGATTAGGACGTGCCTTAATGCCTTCCTAGCTTGGACTGCGTCCTCCAAAGGCACCCCAAGATTCTCATCTTTAATTACTATTTTGAGTGTTTAGTTTTTTTTTCTTATACAAAGTATTACGGCTGCCACAATGGAAATGTATAGCTGTTCAAAAAAATATTGTCCGCAGCTCTGCTGAGAAGGAAATATAGCGAAAGGACTTCTTGGAACTTTAATTAAATAGCCCTTCTCTAGGTCACAGCTGATTGGTTCCTGCTGTATTAGTAGCCAATACAGTACTGAGACATGCTGCTGCTGTACAAAGTAGCATATGTGAATTACCCATAGCAGATCTATACAGGTGGAGCTGGGGAAGATGGAGGGTTTCTGAAAGCACGCTGCACTGCTACAGCAAATGCTGACCAAGTTTTTGAAGGTTGACCTTCAACCTTCAAATACTTGATCAGCATTTGCTTTAGCAAATGCAGCTCGCTTTCAGAAACCCTCCACCTTCCCCAGCTCCACCTGTATAGAACTGTTACGGGTAATTCATGTACACTATTTTGTACAGCAGCAGCATGTCTCAGTACTGTATTGGCTACTAATACAGCAGGAACCAATCAGCTGTGACCTAGAGAAGGGCTATTTAATTGAAGTTCCAAGAAGTCCTTTCGCTATATTTTCTTCTGCCAGACGGACATGTATGATCGTTGCACTCGTGTCTTGCGTCTTGCGCATGAAAAGACATTCTAAAAACGTGGCGCTCAAGTTCAAACTTTTAAAAAAATGTAAGACCTTGCATTTTTTCTTTATTCCACTGCCCGCTTTAAAAAATGCATTCTGTGTGGATGAGCTCTAACTTGCTTATCCAGCGTGTCTTGTATGTATTGGCAGTAGTACCCGTACTTACTCTGCAGCAACAGCAGCGTAGCAGATCTACTCCACCAAGACCAAATATATCAACATTGTCATATATAAATGTATACATATTCTGTCAAAATGCAAACTTAATTTAGAATTGTACTGTACTAAAAAAATATGTGCTACATTGACAAATGGTCAATTATACTGTAAACAATTGTCTTTTCTAATTGCTTTCTTATCGCTCAGTTAACTAATTGCTCAGTTTAAGGACAAATATCCAAATTTGCCACTTGTCATTTTAAAGTCCTCATGAACTATAATATCTGGCAAGAAGAGGCAGCATGGATAATGACTCATTGGACCTGAATCGACTCATTCGCAGTTGTTTGCTTATTGTGAAAACACAAACCAGTAGCATTCATCATATTCAAATGAGGCAGTGCAATAAATTATGCCTGTGTTTTGGTAAGGAGCTGACTGCTTTTGGCATTTGTGAGAAGAAAGAAAGAAAGAAAGAAAGAAAGAAAGAAAGAAAGAAAGGAAGAAAGAAAGAAAGAAAGAAAGAAAGAAAGAAAGAAAGAAAGAAAGAAAGAAAGAAAGAACGAAAGAAAGAAAGAAAGAAAGAAAGAAAGAAAGAAAGAAAGAAAGTGAAAATGCAGGCCCCTACTTTGTCTCTGTGATAGAGAAAGCAATGTTCACCCGTGTCATGCTCATTTTCATCACTAGAGCAATATGGCTCTCAATTATGAAACTGATTATAATTCACTGTTAATTTAATTCAGAGCTTTTATTTAAGTGAGGATGACTCAGAACTTAATTCTGTATATTTAGCCGTGTCGAGTATGTACAGTGTGTGTATGTGCGTGTGTGTGCGCATGCGTGTGTGTGACCACAGGCACTTTACCTCCTCTCATTTGCTTTCATTCCAAGCAGACCCTTGTTAGAACAAAAACCAGAGGGGGTTGACGAAGGAGAATTCCAGGTATTGACTAAATATATCTTTTCATTTATCATAATTTCTCCTTCCCACTTTGTCGCAGCTTCACTGTTTAAGGAAGATGGATGACACAAGATGTTGTCTTGCCTTTCAGACTCTTTCTGCTTGGGTAAGTGTGTCCAATGCGAAATTATTTTGCCAGTTTATTACTCTCCAGTAAGCGGCTGTCACTGTGTTCCCACTCGTGTCACTTCCTGTTCAAGCCTGTGTAAGGGCTTATCTGAGTGGCGTCAGCTGTCAGATGGCTTGTCAGCCATTGTGGGTCTATAGAATCATAGCTGGAGTTGATCCCAATTGTAAATCAGCATTTAAACGGAGCGCACTTTTAAATATTTGTGTTTTTCTGGTCTCCTGAGCCTCATACACTCAGGCTCTGTGCTTATGAAAATAGACAGTTATTTTTAGTGAACACTGAAATCAATAATTCTCATCTATCAAGATACCGGAGCATGTAGAGGAGGATGTTTAATAGCTTTGTGTGGCTGGCGTATTGTGAACTAATATTATTGATTTGAAAAATGCGGCATGTTCAGTTGTCAATCATAAATGGCATCAGAGATAAATGGGAAAGTGAATATCACCACTGAGATGCCATGAAACTGTAGTTTTATGGAGTTTTACTATAGCTAAGCTTTGGTATCAACACATAACATTTACACTTGGGCATGTCATGAATTCTTACTGATCAGATGCCAATCTGACCTTAAAAAAACACCAAATTTCATCAAAGATGGAGAGCAACTTGAAAAAGAAGTCCTTATTACAGAAATAATAGACTTTAAAATAAGTTAAGTGCAAACTGAATGTAATCTTCAGGACACTTAATTCCATGTTATTTACAATTAAATGAAAATGTATTAGTTTCTATTGTATTATACAAACTATTATGAATGTATTTTGTATATACTTCATATTAAATGTAATTAGCTGAACTTAAACATACTTTTTTTGACCCACTTCAGTGGGACTTGATGTGTTTTTTATTAAATTATATGTTTAAATGTATTTGCAGTTACACATTTGTAATGAAGTTACAATTTAGTACATTTTAAATATATCAACTCTAAATGTAATATCAAATAAAACTACACTTAAAATTATGATCAAGTACTTTACATCTGATTTAGTATGTTAGTTGATACATCAAGTAATATGTGAACTTTAAAGAATGACAAACTATTAAAAACATAATGATGTAAAATGTACTCTAAAGTAACATTTGAAATGATTGATATTAAAGTATAATTTGATATTATTACAAAGTGTAAATATAAAGTTCTCATGGAACTCCAGATGACGCAGGCTGATCCGAGGTCCTTAACTCTTGCAATCACATCATTCTCTAAAGGTCACACCTGATTGGTTCCTGCTGTCTCAGTAGCCAATAAGCTCGCTGCTTGGCTTCAAATACGTGGTCAGCATTTGCTGAAGCAGTGAAGCGTGCTTTCAGAAACCCTCCACCTTCCCCAGCTCCACCTGTATAGATCTGCTATGGGTAATTCATGGTGTTCATGTCAAGCTATGTTGAATACTATACAGAAACATAGTCATAGAAGTGTACTCTCTTAAGTGTCATTGTATTTCATTAATATTATAATTATCTGCAAGTAAAGATTTTTTTAAAATAAACTTTATAATTTGAAGTACACTACAAGCTCACATTGAGGACAAGTAACCACACTTCTTTTTTTACTAATCTGATAAATCCAAGAATCTGATAACTCAAACTTCAGGAAGTGATTTAAAACGCATACAATTCACAACTCAGCCATGTGAAAATGTATATGGTTGTTAAGGCTACATATTTAAACTTTACTCCCCCAAACATTAGCATCAGCATAATCACAGAAGTGAACAGACGCTGAGTGTAAATGGAATGTGTTTATGCAATCAGATAGATAAGTATGCAGGAAGTATAAACGCCCTATAAATAGTTTACACATCTGTGCTTCTATGCTTAAATTATGTATAACGTTGAGTCTGAAAACTGCAATGTTGCCCTTAAATCCCTCGAGTGTCCCAGCAACTCTTTCGCCTTGTGCCACAAGGGCAGCCATTAATATCACAGGGGGACGATTCCCCTGGTACTGTGACTTATGAGAGGGGGTCTTGCTCGGCACTGTGACACAGACCCTGCTGGATTGGAGAGTTGTGGAAAACGCTGACTTCCTCATAAACCAGACATGAACCCCAACCATCTGCTCCAGAGCTAGTTACCTTCAACTACTGGTCTTACTGATATCACCTGTAATACTTCATCACAGAGCAGCTCTACAGTCAGCAGTTCACAGCATTCAACTTTTATTTGAACTTCTAGCATTTTTGGAGTGCACCTGTTCTCTCAGAAGGTCAGTATATTGGAAAATAAAGTTGAGCAATGTTTAACATTTAGCACTTGGTTTTACAGCAAATAGTAATTTATTCCTGTAAATAAATGTATGTGATAAATCAACTTTACTCTAGTCTTCATTGTCACATGATCCTTCAGAAATCATTCTAATATGTTGATATGGTGCTCAAGAAACATTTCTTATTTTCATCAATTTTGAAAGCAGTTCTGCTGTTTTTTCAGGATTCTTTGATGAATAGTCAGTGAACAGCAAATTGTTACAACATTTTGTTACAATTAAATATTAAATTTATACCACAATATTTAAATGGGGGGAAGAAAATGTCTTTGCACTGCGCTTAATTACCATATGTTTAGGATTGCCACCTCAGAAGTCTTGGATGAAAATGACCCCATTAACTCAAACTGGCAACAAGTCCAGGGTATTTATCATTGAAAGCTTAACTTTATTGTATCTCATATCTCTGCCAAACTGCAATCTATTACCAAATCAAACAGCGGTAACATTTGGTAGCAATAAATCTATCAGCAGAACAAGAGACAAACAAATGTTGAATGAAAACAAAATGACTACAGAATAAATGCCTAACATTTGCCAGAGGTTCACATTTTTTGTGGCTGCATGTGCACCAATAAACTCAAAAGGAACTTTGCTCTTTTTATCACAAACTCTAATATTAAGACATTAATACACACACACACACACACACACACACACACACACACACACACACACACACACACACACACACACACACACACACACACACACACACACACACACACACACACACACACACACACACACACACATATATAATAAAATCATAAAATATGCAACTATAATGGAGGTTAAAGATTTTATTATATATATATATTAAAATCCTAAAATATACAGCTATAATGGAGGTTAAAGATTTTGAAACCAGCATTTTATTTGATTTTTTTGTTATTATAAAATCCAAATAGATTTTGACTTCACATAGCGTATAATCTTTATCACACATGACAGGAACTATCTCAAATAGTCTGTCAATTAACATGCAATTTAAACGCTAACAATGCAATCTAAACTCATGGACAAACTCACACACAAACATTCGCACACATACACATAAATCCACCCACTCACACTATCCGTAACCCCCTTACCAAACTCGCCCAATATCTTCCCCTCGGCATTGTGTTATTTCCATTATTATTAATATCTGCCAGCTTAATTTTCAGCCCTGTCATAACGTGACAGGCTAAATGACTAGAGACAATCGCTTATTGATAACTTTCCCAGCAAACCTGCCACTGGAGCCAGCTGATCGGGCTGCTCTCTCACGCTGCGGGCGTCTCACATGGTTGAGATAATGGGCCACTGCTCCCATGCTGAAACAGATTGAATGTGCAGTCAGTCACTGTCTTACTGAATCATATTGCAGTCTATCAGACATACAGACTCGGATTATCATTTTACAGAGGTGGGGGGAGAAAGAAAGCCTGGGTGAGGGAGAGAGACAAAGATACCGTGTGTTATGTCATTCAATTTTGTGCTCATCCTGGTTTCACATTTTAGCCCGAGACATCAGAAAGAAGACGTCCCCGTGTTAACCGAGATTCCGATATTCGATATTCAATTCCGGCTCCAAATTCTTGATTTGTTGTGATAAATGTCTTCCTCTGTCAAGTGCCCCGTCACTCACATCGGTGGAGAAATCTTTATTATGATAGCCGACATTGCTTCACTACTCTGTCAAAATCAAAGTTAACAGATCGGGTGTCAATAGGACACCATGCATCCGCTCACTCACTCAGTGTCAAACCTGAGAGCCTGTATGACAGATAGACAGACTTTTCTACTCCTATACAGGTCCAAAAAGTGTCAGTCTCAGCAGTAGTCCGCTGGACTGGACCTGTAATGGTCTCAGGATCGAGGTGATGTACCTTCTGCCCTGACAACTTTCACTGAAAAAAAAGGGAAAGTGCTGACTTTATAAAACATAAATAAACGGATAAACCAAAAGACAGTTAGACTCAGTCTTAGCTGAAATCCAAGGGGAGGGTTTTGAAAGTTTTACCACACCACAGAGCGAAAGGAGATTCATAATACATTAGGATTACAGATCCAGACAGAATGCAAGATATAGTAGAGATATAGAAAAAGAACAAAAGAATGCTATTTATTTATATTAATGTATATATGTATACAGCTGCTGGACATTTGGTGGAACACCGTTGTACTTCACTGTCTGTCAGAGGGAGGCTTTTTTTATTTGAGAGAGAGGAGCTATGAGAGGGAAGTAATTGGCACGGAGGTGTAAGATTTCCCCTGTTCGGTGCCAGCTGTTTAAAATATGGATGGTGTTATTTGGGTTTGTTGGTTTCTGTTGGATTCTGCTGAGGGTGTGCAGCATATATTACTCTGACCTTTTAGAACACACTGGAGAAGTAAACAAAACTTTGCAATGATTTTTTTTGTGTGGGATGAATGAAGAAGTTTTTGAACAAGTATTGATGAGATCTGACTTTTCGGTGAAGCTACAGGTTTCAAGATCTTTACAAGATCTCTGCAACACCATAGAGAACCAAATGCTGAATTTTAGCAGGTAATTGGTCAAATTGCCTGTTTGGCTAAATGGTCTTATTTGATATCATGATAGGTGGTTTCTTTTTCAACCCAGATGACATCACTAAACACTTTTCTTGTGCATTGGCAAGCTTTGTCACACCATTACACTAATCTTCATCTACTTGATTTGATTCTCTCCTAGACATCCCTTTAAGTCTTGCATAAATGCATAGATAACAAAATTATTAAATTAAAGGAAAGGTCCTTGACGTTGCTCACTGTCACCTTAAATCATGCATGAACGTGATAATTATCCAGGCAAGGCTAAGAAGGGCCCATCACGACTGCTTTAAATCCAATAAACGTCCTGACCCGATCATTAGAATTGACCATCTATCAGGACCATCGAGTTGCACGTTGTCGCTAGCCGCCGCTTATAATCCCTCTTGATCAGCACTAATTACAGATAGCGGGAGAGAGTGACCAATATTTTCAGTTGGCGAGCTGCAAGAGGCATACATGTGTTTGGCTTTAACTTAAGGTTGGAGATAATAATGATGGCGGACACATTTTAAAACTCTTTAGCTTGAAATAAGAAGGTATTCTGTGGTGCTTGTATGGATTCTGGTGACAGCAGCTTGGCAGAATGTCTTTGTTCACAGAGAAGATGGCCTTCTCTCTGCCTTGGCTACACTTCTCTCTCAACGTGAAGAAAGAATCTCTGTTTTGACAATTTTGGATGTGAAACAGAGAAAAGTAGAGATAAAAAAAAGAAAGCCTGTAAAAAATTGATTTGATTTATTTAAATAGCAAAGCCTTTAAAGATGAAAATGATAGCTATAGCTAACACATTTTCTGTCCAATAAATTGCTCATCCATAAAGAATGTAAAGGATCTGATTGTATGTAGCGTCTTTTTTTGACTGAATGAAGAAACAAATATTCCAAACCTAATAATAAATAATGACCTCATGCCAGGTCAAAGACTATAACAGCTATCCTGTTGATCTAAAAGTAGATAACACTTGAATGAACCTGAATATGGAGGTTTTTGAGGCCGCATGTGACCTAGACCTCAATAGACCTAATTAACTCCACCAATTATAATCCTGAAAGCTGGAAGGGTGAACATGCAAACAAACTGTGGTTTCCATAATGATTCCTTCAGAGATGGAGGCTGACATTGTATGTTAACAATCCTGCGGGTTTGGCTTTTGCCTCGCTGGCTGGCACCCCCAGGCCTTGCAATGCAAACAACAACAGAAAACAACAGGAACAGCTGCAAGAACAACAACAACAAAGACGTGTCCCCATTTACCCTTCAGCTGGATTTGCGAGCTCGCTGCTTCAGTGCCATTAGCATCAGATCTCAGTCGTTCTTTTTTATATTTGTGGGTGACAATATTCCGCACCGCGCTGGCTCTAGTTATAAGCCAGAGAGAGCAAAGGAACCAAGAACAAAAGGGCCGAGATTTGTGCGGAGGACGAGTAGGGCCACCAAACTGGCTGCCGTCACACTGCGAGTTCCCTGCCAGCACAGGCTGTCCGACCTTGGTTTATTGGCTCTTCAATGGGCTTGCGGTCACATTAGATACACAACCATTCTGCCGCAAACACCCGGAGGAATGCATGGGTGGCGCACAACGGGATTCTGCACACAATCCGGCTTTCATTTCACACGAGGGCAAAAATCTCTGTTCGTCTCAGCCTCCTTTCCCTCATAATCACATAATAAAAGCTATGAAATCATACTCAGGCAAAACTTGTTTCATTATACGACTTTATTTTTTATTGATCACCAGAATGTGGAACTCTTAACCTCATTTAGTTTGGCTGTGCGGTTCATCTCAAATTGTCCACATATGTGACTCAAACTGATGTCAGATGGGGTTTAACTTACACAGATCAACCTGGAGTGGACTGGAGAGACTCCGAGTGCATGGGGAAACAAGTCAGGTAAGAACGGTGTGAAACAGGAAACAATGGTCATGCCATGTCTGGGACTTCATAAAGAACCCCCCTGAGGCTTTTTGGATTGTGAAAATCCACATCTCTCTCTTCTTTCTTCTTCTCTCCTCTCTTCCTTAGAAACACTTAGGCAGCACACTATGCTTCTCCAGGCTTTGAGCATTGTTCACGATCTTTCTGCCTAACGCTTGAAAGCACCCCATTTTTCACTCGGCCACTTCCTCGTGGGACCCCAGCCCAGAGAGCAGCATGCAGAGGATATGTTTTATTGGACTGTTGCTGACAAATAAATCTAAATATGTATTTTGGTCATGTTTGCAGGCAGGCGGTGTCCTTAGGGGGTAGAAGAGGGTGATTATCAGCCATAAATAAAAGTAGCAGGTCATTCACATGTGCATACTCTTAAAAGCAAAGAGTAAGACCGGGAGAGATAGAGAGATTTAGAGGTGGAAAAAATATTCCATTGGTGTATTCAAAATACTTTGCCATATGAGCTCAGTAACCATGTTGTAAGTTATGTTAAGTAATCAATTTAAAGGAATGGTTTATCCAAAAATAAATAAATCTGTCATAATTTACTCTCATGATGTTTTAAATCCATTAGAGCACAAAATTAGATATTTAGCAGAATGCTCTTACAGCTTTTTTCAATACAATTAAAGTGAATGAGGACTGGGGCTGTCATGAAATATGCATAAAAGTAGTCTAAATGACTTGTGCGCAATGCTTCAAACCTTCTAAACCCATAAATCAATGTTCATGGGATAAACAGACCTCTCTTTCAGCCTAAAATGAAATTTCTGTTATGACAACTCTTGGTAAGTTTGGCATGGTAATGAGTATGACAATGTTAATGTGTTTGGTCTTGGCGAAATAGATCTGCTATACGCTGCTGCTGCAGAGCAAGTATGGAACTTGCCACTGCCAATACACACAGTATGCTGCTATTAGAAAGCAAGACATGCTACTGCTGTACACACATACATGAATCATCCCCATAGCAGATCTATAAAGCTGGGGAAGGTGGGGGGTTTCTGAAAGCACACTGGAATCTGCTACAGCAAACAATGGGCAAGAATTTGAATGTTGAGGAGCAAGCTCATTGGCTACCAATACAGCGGGATCCAATCAGTTTTGCCCTATAGAGAATTATGTAATTGCAAGCAGACTGGGTTAATGACTTCTTAAGCCTGTGCCATCTAGAGGTTCATGACAGAACTTTATATTTCTGTTTGTGTATATTCAAATATGGTGTGAAGAAAGAGCATCAAATATCATTGGTTCTTGCATTTTTCATTGTAATTATAATATATACTCTTAAACAAGAAAAACATAAGGTAACACTTTATTTCGATGGTAAACTTTAGACATTCTACTAACTATAAGTAACTTTGCAACTACATGTCAACTAACTCTCATTAGAGTATTAATAGACTGTCTGCTTAATATCTGCTAATTTTACTGACTACAAGTAACTTTGCAACTACATGTCAACTTATTCTACTAACACGAAAACCCGAACCTAACAGTCTACTACAGTCTATTAATATTTGAATGAGAGTTAGTTTGCATGTATTTGCAAAATTACTTATAGTTAGTATAATGTCTAAAGTGGACCATCAAAATAAAATACAAAAATACATATTGCAAGATATTTAACATTACAATTAGGAGAAAATGTATTGTAATTGTGAGATATTAAGTCATATTGTAAGATATAAAGTCACAAATATGAGAAACATTGTGAGATATTAAGTCAAGTTGTGTATAAAACCACACTGATAGGTAGCACCTTGGCTGAGTATATGCAAAATAATTGTTTGAATCTCAACAGATATTGTTCCCCATTCACTTTCAGTGTATGGCAAAATAGCCATGATATTCCAAAAAAACTTCTCCTTTGGTGTACCACAGAGGACAGCAAACAATTCAGGTTTGCAACAGCATGAAGATTAGTGGATGATGACATCATTTTCATTTTTCATTAGTACTCAATTACTTTAATTAGGCGTAATCATTCTTTTAATTAGTAGTCGACCTATTGCACAACTGATGGAGCAAACAGTAACAGGACGGTGTAAAACTGACAAAGACCACCCTTTAACACAATGTTAGTCTTTTATCTCTCCAAAATATCAGGCATATTTCTCCCAAGATCTTTCCCAAACTTAAGTCTTAAGCGTGTAAATTCAGTCCCATCGTATCACAGAAGGAAGAGATGACCAAAACACAGAACAAACACACCCGAGGGAGGGAACAAGAAACTGGGGCAGGTCATACGAGTGACAGGCACATATAATATACATACTTGAGTAGATAAAAGTCAGCAGCGTATTGAGGCCTGCCAGCCCGACACAAATCAAGCTGTCCATTACAGGAGGCCCTTGCAGGTCACGCTCTTAATGAAATGGTCTGGGCCTGCTGACGGGGCTGAAAGAAAGTCAATGGGAGATGCTGGACAGCGGCACGCCTCTGTGATTGACACATCCCGAGCCACCAGCCCATCCGGCGTGTCAGAGAGGAACGGCGGCGTGGCCTTGACTGGACGTCCCCTATCAGCGTGTCACAGGGTGGGGATGGGACTGTAAATTATGGCCGCTTTGTTCGTGAGCGCTAAACGTAAGTTTTGTCCTGATATATGAGGGTGGGGATAAGAAATGAAGATCTCCAGCTTGTTCCCTTCGTAGTTAAAATGTATTAATATACGTCATATGTCATTTCATACACGCAATATCAATCGCGCTTTTTATACACCACAATTACAGGTGTCGCATCACGTATTCACCGACGCCGCAGCGCAATTGGCACAATACTGGAAAAGTCTGCTAAGTTTTCAATCGGAGATGGGCGCTTTGAAGGTAGACAAAACTGCAGGGAATAAAAGCGGGGGCCTTCGGCAAGCTGCACTTCTGAAGGCTGACGTGCTTCTCCAGCTGCCTGGCTTGACAAGCGAGCTCTTCCACGGCGCCGCTGAATTATATCGGTGTGTCTAATTATGTCTTTTCAACTGCTCACAATGAAAGACTGCATGCCTTCCACTCGCGTGGAGTAGGACAGCGGGTGGAAGTGCCGCCCGAAAAGAACACACTCCCGTGCGTCTGACATAGATACCTGTCTGTGTGTCAACATAGCACATTGCATGACGAAAGAGATCTGTGGGAGAAGCTGCCATTCTGTTGTTGTTTATTTTATATATATATATATATATATATATATATATATATATATATATATATATATATATATATATATATATATTACAAGAACAGTGAATCACTTTTTACTCATGTGTGTTTTATTTTTTTTCATATCACTATTTAAACACAACTATCTCTCATTTGGTGTGTCTTTGTTAGATCTCACTGCTTTCTATACAAAAGGCTGTTTTACAAAATAATTTATAGGCTAAGGCAACATTTAACAGAATTCACAATATATTCTTTACTGTTTTTGGAGGTGTATAAAAAAAACTCTTCTAACTGAATTTAAAAAAATCGACTTATTCTCATCTTCTTAGTGTATGTTCTTCTTTCTCCCTTTCATTCAGATGGAGGCTGGTATCACTCGTACACCAAACCGGTCACAAGGGGGTAGCATTGACACAGCTCTGCGAGGCTCTCTGGCTGAAGACATGCTGTGGGACAAACTGCCTTTGATGTAATTGAGGTCTCAGACCTTTTACGAGAGCATATATTGGTTTGTACGTGAAAATGTTCAAGGAACAATGGATTTCCATAAGTGGATGTAAAATTGTGTTTGGAACTCACCTCTGCATGCTAACCGCTTCTCTAAACAATAACAAAAAAATGGCTGCACGGGCACCGGGTCTCGTAATTTCTCCGGGGCCGTGCTGAGGAAATGAAAGAGACTGAAGCATTAGGATTAAATAGGTGACTAAAAGATTCAGACACACTCGCTTATGTGTGCTGCATCCCCGTTGAGTCATCAAAATAAACATGCAGATTTTCATGAAGTCAAACTGTTTAAAGGAGGAGGGGGAAAACAGAGTTTAGGAGCAAAGAAATCTGTCAGTGTTTGCTAGAAAATATACAATATTTTTAATGGGGAAATTCCTTCACTGAAAGGGGGGGTTAAAAAAACCCTGACATGAACTTAGATTTTATCCCGGCCACATGGGTAGAGCAAAATCAGTAGGAAGAGGTAAACATGTTTTAAGATGGGCATATGATCCAAATAAAGCATTGCAAACACATGGTACAATTATTACTTCATTAATATACTAATTAAGCTTTGCTAATCATTAATCATATTAGAAGTTACCTAATAAGCATTTGGGTCTATTTATCTTATCATCCAAAGCGATACTTTAAAGCAGAGTAACACCGCAGGCTCATAAATAAAGGTTACGCATTTACATATTCAGTTTATCATGAATATTGCATACACTGTACATAAAAATTCAAATGCACTCTTTATGAAATATGATCTAGCAACCAGAGAGAAATGATACACACTGTCCGTTCACATTAGTCAATGTTCCTTATTAACTCCCTTTGTTGATGAATAAAGAATGAAAGATATTTGACCTGGTTTATTAATATAGTCCCAGAAGCTATCCGTATTTCCAGGTTTATTGTGTGACACGTGTAGCGTTTAAATAAATATTTTAGAAATTGTTTATACATTATCACTTTGCAAATGCCTGGCTGATCGGAAATTGAACAATTGGTTTATAGGGGCAGTGGGGCACGGTCACATGGTACAACAGTGGTGACCCAATGGAATGCCACCTCACCTTACCTCTGCCAGCTGTGACTTAATTATGCCATCTCTCTGTGTGCTGATTAACTATATTCATTATTAATCTGAGGGGTAACTATAGCAGAGGCACAGAGGGGGAAGATGACACAGACTTGAGAGATGGTGTGTTTCTCCCCAGAGGTAAGTTGACTGACACTCTGTATAATGTAACATGAACAGATATAGTATGTCATGTACAACAGATAACATATCTTTGAACATTTGTGTTGTCATTTTCAAGGAAAAGGGATTATTCAGAAGGCTTCTTTTGCTTCTTTTGTAATATTATAGCAATTTTTAAGAATGTGTGTTTATGTTTAGCCCTATTAAAATAATACATATTTGTGTGTGTGTGTGTGTTACATGTACAAATGTATTTAAAAATTTTAAATAAAAATGTATTTAGATTTATTTATTTGCCATTTATTTACAAATTCCATTTAATTAAAAATCATCAAATTGTGAATTAGCTTCACAGTGAAATGGAAAAAGTTTTAGTACATGCATGTTTTAAAGTTTTAGTATATGCAGAACTTGAGTGCAACATGTTCCTGGATCAACATATTTGTTGATCCTAGAACAACATTCCATCCAACCATTTAAATTTGAGAGTCAAGTTTACAGTTTATGTCAAGTTTTGGCTTACAATCAGGGTTAGGTGCAATAAGAGTTATTCACCTATTATTCCCTCTGATTTTAGCGATTATAATGGGTAGGGTTAGGTTTAGGGGTAGGGATATAGTTCGGATTCAATTTTCGGACAGAAATGTTGTTCTTGGATCTAAAATTATGTTGACCCAGGAAGGGATCTAACTCTTCAAAATCTGGATGGGATATATGCACATATAAAATAATGTTTAAACAAATATGTATTAAAAAAATAAGAAAAACAATTAATACATATTTAATTTAAATATGTGCATTTTAGAAACTTATTTACAATATTATTTGATTTAAAATCATCAAACTGGGAATTAGCTTCACACTTCCAGTGCCAAAACCCCAATATCACTGTTCCGAAACATCTGTCCTGAGTGAAATGGAAAATCCTCTTTTTAGATAATCTCCACAGCTTAAGCCAAGAAAGAGGGTGTGATCTCCAAATGTATTCAGCAGGGAGAGAGAAAATGACCTGGGTTTGGTGGAGAAGAACTAATCTGTGCAGGCCTGACACAGGACAGGAGAGGCCTCTTACAGTTATTATGATGTGTCGCCTCAAGTTAGAAGAGAACAGGGCATGATGGCCGGAGAGGAAGCCGTGTGTGTGGGGAAACACTGGAGGTCAGCGCAGGGAATGAGGGAATGCCGCCACAGGCACATGCAGTCTAGCTGATTTCTAACCAAGGGGAGCTGGAGAGGAGGTGTAATGCAGGGACAGGGCTTTTTATATCAAGACCAGACCTTTTTACAATCAGAGTTGGCAACTACAACATTATTTAAAGAAAAGGTAAAAACATATTATTTAAAGAAAAGGTAAAAAAAAATGTATACACATAGATATATTGTTTTTTTATTGACTATGAAATGATTATGATGAGAAGTCTACACTGTTTTTTTTTTTCTCACTGTACTCTTGCATAGCAGACCTTTTTACAGCCATCGTTGGCAACTAAAACATTATTTAAAGGGACTATGTAAGAATTGTCAGCACTTTTTAAAAAGCTTTTTATTGCCAATGTGTGAACAATTGTAATCAAACTTTAAAAAAAAAAAAAAACAAGACCTTTCCCGTCTTCCTAGTTTGTCTATGAAAGCCTATACTGATTTTTTATGTGAAAGACTCAGGACAATTTTTGCCGGGAAAATCAAAAAGATGTGATGTGTACGCGCACTCCTGAGAGCTTTTCTTCCGTACTTTGACACATGACATGAATGCTTATTCAATGTTCAGGATAATGCCGAAAGAGCTTTTATGTACTGTAATGTCAATGTGTCATGCTAAGAAAAGGGATTAGTTCAAACTATAGTCTCACATATACATCTCTCAAATATAGGCCTACTTTATAATCAAAGTAACATAACAGAGTCATTTTAATGACCTCACCTGTCAATATGATGCTGTGCTTTGAATTGCAGAGCTTGTGCAAACATAGATCAGATGTTTTCCAAACAGCTTTCTCTTGTTCCTTACGTGTGTGAGCACGTGCAATAAGTTGACTTCATTGACAGGTCACTTAATGGCCACCAGTGTCGCTAATTACAAGGGTTCCTGAATTATACATACAGGTGAAACTCGAAAAATTTTAATATTGTGCAAAAGTTCATGTATTTCAGTAATTCAAATTAAAAGGTGAAACTAATATGTTTAGTATATATAACTATACATGATTATACTTTTCAGAGGGTCAACATTTCTGTATTTAAAATCCTTTTTTTATTGATTTCATGTAAAATGTAAGATTTTGAATTTGGGGTTTTCATAAGCTGTAAGCCATAATCATCAAAATTATAACTTTTGCATGATATTCTAATATTTCAAGTTTCACCTGTATAGCCCCTTTAAGGCAAAGGTAAAAAAATAAATAAAAATAATAATAATAATATACATGAATTCTATAATATATATGTCAAACTAAAATGATTTTTTATTCTTATTTTTTATTTGTTTTATTTATTCTTATTTATTTGTACTTATTTCTATTATGATGAGAAGCGCATACTTCTTTTTTCACTGTACGCTTGCATAGCACTTCCATCACTGTCTCTCATCTGTCTGTTTGCTTTGTCAAGCTGCGTTACAGTTGCACTGTCAAACAGACAACTCAGATAAGCTCTCATGGTCAACACCCGCAATCCATTCTTCAGACACTTGATTTAAGACACTTGATTTGAGAAACTCAGCAAAACATAAACACAGCCTCACTCTTGCTCTCTCTCTTGCTCTCTCTCTCTCTCTCTCTCTCTCTCTCTCTCTCTCTCTCTCTCTCTCTCTCTCTCTCTCTCTCTCTCTCTCTCTCTCTCTCTTGTCGTCCCTCACTTCCTGTGACACCCATCCATATCATTCTGCTACGCACATTTTGGCATACGGAGACAAAACGTCAAAAGCGAGGACGTCACGCTTTGACAGAAACTAGCCCGGACACAATACCCTGCGCAAGCACAATCATCTAATGCTGTGAGCCGCGCTTTTACGGCCTTGTTAAGTGAAGTCTCTCTGGAGGCAGGGCAGATGACACACGCGCAGGGAGCGGAGTTTGTGATCTAACAGGGAGCAGGACCAATGGCTGAGCTGCTGGGGGAGGAAGGGACGGGCCTGCGTGCTGTCACAGGGCGTTTGTTGACCTTTGAGTGAATGGTGCTCAGAGGAGGCTAAATGACAGGATGAGTGGAGACTCTTGTGAGTGGGTGGTACTCTTCTGCACACACTACAATGCATTCAGCTTTTATAAGTCACAATATTATATTCATTATAACTCATAACATAGTATATTCCATAGACATAATGATTTTTATAGTGTACGAACACTGTGTATAGTGATTTTTATAGTGTATATTCTATCCCCAGAACCCCTGAATCTACCCATCACAGAAAACTTTTTGCAGGTTTACATTTTCAAAAAACATCAGTTAGTATGATTTATTTATAAGCTGTTTCCCTCACGGAGAACAAAAAAACTGTGTTTTGTGGTACACAATTCAGCTTTGTCATCACAGGAATAAATAAATTTTTTAAAATACTTTAATAGAAAACAATTATATAATTTTGTTTTCGCGATATTACTGTTGTTACTGTATTTTTGATCGAATAATTGCAGCCTAGGTGAGCAGAAGAGACTTCTTTAAAAAACATTAACAAATCTTGCAAATCCCAAAGTTTGCAAAGGCAATGTTTAAGCAGACTAAATGATTGGAGAAGTCCTACTTTCCTTTTTTAGCAGGAGGTCCAGTTTTGATGAAATGTCACAAGACCAATATATTTTTTTACAATGATACATATGCATGGACGAATTGTTTACAATATGATCTATGAATAAGACCTATGACATTCATTTAGAAAACAGACAGGGTGCATTTTTTTCATGCCAACCTTAATAAATGCACTGTAGCATATTTCAGTGTGATCACCATTCTCTTAAATTGTGTCATATCCATTCAGCCATTGTGTGCACAGAAGTCATCCCTACACTGGTGTCTCATGGGATCCCCTCTGTTCTGGGTGTCAAGGTGTGAGTACTTAAGCAGTCAGAGAGTGGGACAGTGTGGCCTATTTGCTGCTTACTCTCCAACTGAACACACAGAGAGAGAGGAGAGGAAAGGTGCTCTGACATTATTGAGTATAACCCTAACACCTCCTCCCAAAAATGATGATTGATTACCCCATTATGGCCCTGCATTACCCCTACAACTAAACCCTCTTTTCGTTCATGTTCTGTGCTGCCCTAGCACAGTGAGGAGCAGTGTAAGGTCCGAGGTGATCGGGGAACGTTTCAAAAGGACTGTTTTTCACTGGACCTTGTGTGGTATCCTATGAAATCCACAAAAGGTTGCATTTTTTAATGTTTGGCTAGACACATAAGCATAGTTTAAAACCGAAAAAGACGTGTCACACATGAACTATTACCAGTGTAATTTTAGTTTATTAGTTTGTATTGATATTATACAAGTTTTTATTGATATTTCATTGATTATGTTGATATATTTGACTGATATTTTGAATATTTTGCAATTGAAAATACACATTTGTTGTGTGCGCACATATTTAAAAAGTTTGAAAAACTGATATGCTTTGTTTGATTATTACAAAATATATATTTTCAGGATTTGTTAGCACAACTTATTTTACTTTTGTCAAATCAACTTAGATAATTATTGTGGTTCAGATAACATAATATTTAGAGTTTCTGTTGATTAAACCAATCTCCTTCTTTGCATGAACTCAAATTTTTAAGGCAGGTTACTTTTTTAAGTTAAACCAACAATTGTCTATTTGTTATATGTGTAGGTTATAGACATGTTGTTGTGTTTTTATCATGGTTATTATATTAAATATGTTCATGTATAGTTTTTCTACATTTTCTTTAAGTTTTAGATTGATTTATTTTAAACAAAATTATAAATGTTACCTTGGCAACTAGATTATATATTATTTATTTCAGTTGAAGCTTATTTTATTTAAATCAAGCTAAATGAAAATGAGAATGTTGCCTTGGCAATTAGATGAAATAAAATGTTATATATATATATATATATATATATATATATATATATATATATATATATATATATATATATAAATATATATATATATATATATATATATAAATGTTTTTTCATCAAGTTTTTTTATGCTTTTTGTTTCAGTTCACTATAATAACCCGAGATGTTACTAATGAAGAAAGTGTCACTAAAAGTGTGAAACACTGGGTGTGGTTTGCATCTGGGTCTAAACAGCCAGTCGTACGTTTGCTTTCAAATATTCACTTGCCCACTGCTAAAGTCTGCCTATTTAGTGTCATTATGCAGCTGAATGGGTAAAGAGTCACATTTAATGTGCAGAAATGTTTGACTCATCCCTAAATGTGCACAAACTGTACCTTTAGAGGTACAACAGCTTGTCACGGCAGTATTCATATATCTTTGTACCTTATTTATGCCTTAAAGGCTAACAGTAATACATGTTGATACTCTATAAGGTACTAATATGCACCGTTTAGGAGTAAAAATCCTTTTAAGGGTACTTCCCCAGTGACAAGCTGTTCGCAAGCTACGGAGTGTTGGTTTTTCTATATGCGTCCAGGTTTTAGAATGTAAGGAAATGGGGTTAGAATTCCCACATCTTCCTATATGCATACTGTTTAACATGCTTAGCATACAGATATCTAAGCTCTTCCTTTGAGGGTGCTGATTCTTCCTGTTTCCCTCCCTAGTCTGCTGGCAAGTCCCCAGGGCTCGCGGGAAAGTGCAGGTAGAGACGGATGGTGCTCCTGCTTGGCCTGATAAAGATGGGAGGTGTGGCCCCCACAGTGGGGACACATGCACTGAGCTGCTCACTAGGGAGCACAGTCGGGCCCCTACACCTGCATGAGCATCCATCTCTGTAACACAAAGAGATTAATGGAGAGGAAGTCCTCCGAAAACACATAGCAACCAGAATTCGCAAGGTACGAGCAAAAGGTGCTTTACAGTGTGAATCACTTTTTAAAGACAAACTCACTCAGGTATCCTCTGTTGTCACAACGCGTAACCTTCGCCAGCAGTTTAAGGAAGGCACGTAACCCTAAGTGCTTTTGATTTTAAACTCATTAACCCTTAATGTTTGATATAATACCCGAATAACACTTCACAGTATTTCCAAATGTGTGATCTCTCCAAAAAAGTCTTCTTCGCTTCACCTTCTGTACAAAGTCCATGATAGAAAACCCAGATTTGGACGTTTATTTTATCAAAATGATGTGATCTTTGGATTGCCCTTTGTCTTGGAGGAAAAATGAATTCTCATTTGCATTAGTGCGTCTAAATGTCAAGCTCAGATATTTTGTTAGACATTAGTGAAGCTGGCAGCCACAGGAGCAGGATAATTGCACACAGCCTTCTGCAGGGATTTACATAATTTCAGACAGCAATTAAAGAATCCTTGGGAAAATCATTCCTGGCCTGCGTCTCACTCTCCGTGTCTCTTTATTTCTTTCTTTCTTTCTTTCTTTCTCTCTCTCTCTCTCTCTCTCTGGATCTCTTGCTCTCTGATCTCCCGCCCCCCAGCACCTACACCAGTACAAAAGGAGCATTCGTTTACATTAAGCTCCATGCTCCGTGCTGTTCATTTGCATGCAATTAAAGGTTTTCATGATCTTGAACAGCAGGGTAACATTTAGAATGCTGTTTTAAAGCTTTCACCTTGGAATAATAAAATGCCACTCTCTCTCTCTCTCTCTCTCTCTCTCTCTCTCTCTCTCTCTCTCTCTCTCTCTCTCTCTCTCCGTCTCGGGCTGAAAGGAGCTGCTTGTTTCCTCCGCGCGGTAACCTTTCGCACTTCTCAATAGTCATTTGCAATATTGCACTTTGAATTAGGAGTGAGAAAACTTTCATTTACATGCACACTCTTGCAAGACCCTATGTGAAATAGTCTTTATTGGGTGTCATCTTCCATATTGTGTGTCAGCATTAGTAGTGAATATCAATTCACAAGCCTATCACCATTGCAGTTTATTTGTAAAGGACTGTTCAAAAGAAACCAGCCCTGCATTTTAATATGTGTATTTCTCTAAACAGTATATACAATATATCTATACGGCAGTATGCAAAAAGCAAATGAATGGGAAGTTGTACAATTGTACAGTATGTTAACAATACTTTAGAGCTACTGCAAATGCTGTAATACTAAAGTGAGCAACCTAAAGACACATTCTTGAGGCCACGGGAGCTGAGGAGAGTCATTTGTTTAAAACAAAAAATGGTGGAGAACTATGGTTGTTTTTCAAGTGCAATTGTTATAAAACCTTTGTGATTAAATTATAATTACTTACAATAGATAAAATATAAAAGAGGGAAAAAAACAGGTCAATAGTATGCACAAATTAATGTAACTATTTACTAACGGATAATGATAACGTTTTAACAAATTCTACCCGAAAACAGGAAAAACATTCAGCAAACACAATCAACCCATGTTTGAAGGGAACAGAAATACATTTAAATTCCTATCTCTCTATCTATCTATCTATCTATCTATCTATCTATCTATCTATCTATCTATCTATCTATCTATCTATCTATCTATCTATCTATCTATCTATCTATCTCTCTATCTATCTATCTATCTATCTATCTATCTATCTATCTATCTATCTATCTATCTATCTATCTATCTATCTATCTATCTATCTATCTATCTATCTATCTATCTATCTATCTATCTATCTATCTATCTATCTGTCTGTCTGTCTGTCTGTCTGTCTGTCTGTCTGTCTGTCTGTCTGTCTGTCTGTCTGTCTGTCTGTCTGTCTGTCTGTCTGTCTGTCTGTCTGTCTGTCTGTCTGTCTGTCTGTCTGTCTGTCTGTCTGTCTGTCTGTCTGTCTGTCTGTCTGAGGCGCATATATTTCAAATTAATTTTCAAAAACATCATTTGAAATGGCATTTCAAGTTCTGATTCAGTTATATGAATTTCTTTGAATTTCAATACATTAATTAAACTTCCTTATTTTTACATTTGAATCACTATTCTACGTCCTTACTACCTTCAAATTTAGCATCTGCATTTTTAAAAATAGGAATTCAGGAAAAAACGTTCTAAATTTAATTGTGGACAGAATCCATGTTTTCCATTCATCCTGCACAGACCTATACACACAAACTGAATTTGACCAAATTATCTACTGCCAGTCCAAGCACTTGTCACGGCTGAAGCATTGAATACATTTGTCTGAAACGGTCCTCAAAGCAGGGAATAAGCCCAGCTGAATATTTATACAGCGAAGACCTTGTGTGTAAATAAAAGGGCTGAGGTGTCAAAAAAGCAGGCACACAATTTGAATAGATAATGTTATAATATTATAATCTCAGCGACCCTACTGGCACAGATAAAAACATCAGGGAGAGATGTGTTCTGGTGTGAAGATACTGCCTGCCTAACTTATGCTCTCCAGAACAGTGCTTTAATTAAGTCCCTATAGGTTCCAGTCTAGCTGATTAAAATAAGCACTTGTGGAGGCTTTCCTCACACAAAGCCTTCTTCCATGAACTGTTTTGTGCCCCCTTTTCTCAGGACCACGGGTTAAGAAGTACCGCTGTTGTGTAGACATTGAAAAATCACGCTGAGATTTTCCACTGATGAACGAGGTGGTGCTGTTTCTTTGAATATAATCACATTTAAAGGTACTTTGGATATCTGGCTTCCTATTGGACACCCTGGGAAATTACTGCTAACCAGTGTGGTGGGATTGGTCGTTGTGTGAAAACCCACTGACTTAGATTACAACACTGGTGCTTGTGCAATTGCCCGGCTATTGTTGGTGTGTAAAAGATGACACATTTGTTAAGCTTCATTGAGCAGAGGGATTACTTATATTGAAGCTTTCTTTGAAAAGAAGATTCCGACACACGCACACACACACTTTACATACTGCATTTCCTCAGTTCCTTAAGGCATCACAGGGCATTTTTTTGCACGCGTGTGAGCTTTGCCTGCGAAATAAATTGTGACAGTAACTCAATATGAAGTGAAATAGCTGAGAAAGCCCTGAGTTCACTTACGCTGACAGTGCTGTTTAATTCCATCTAGTGCCGGCCCTGACATTTCTGCTGCCACTAAATATTAAACATGTATACCCCTTTCATTTGCATCCGGTAATGAGTATGAAGACAGCACCCAACTGGTCAAGCCTATGCTAGCACACTGGCTCCTATAAAGTCACGTGCCACAGAGATAGAGGGAGAGCGAGTGAGCGAGCGAGAGAGACAGAGATTTTTCTCTGTGACCTCTGGGTTGACATTTTGCCTGCTTTTGCACACGTCTCCCCTAAAGTTTGAAGATACACACTGCTCTGTGTCCAAAACCCCTTTCCCTGGTGTTTTGGAACAGCAGTATATATGCCAGAAGAGGTAGAGTTAAACGCATTTGCTCCAAATGCCAGCCGAGCTTGATAATGCTATATATATTCATGACCTGGCAGCCATGAAAGAGCAGAAGCCAAAATACGCTTAGTAATTCCTCGTGTTTGCGTCAGATCTGGGGCTATCAATCTGCAGATAAAATTTCATATATTGGCACATGAGCATCTGAGGTCATGACTGAAACAGTTTGGCATTAATGCTGGTTGTTATGGAGATGATTAAATATGCATGATCTCATGTGCAGTTTGTGCACTATTTAAAATAGTGAACAATGGAAATGCCGCTGTGGAGAAATGCTGAATGCAAATTTTATGTCTCTGATGATCAGCACAGCAAAATCTTTTTTAGTATTTTTTTACAGATAAAGAATGTAAAAATATTACCACATATATGGTAAAAATAGCTTTATAAGTTATAAATAATATAAATAAGTTTATATTATTATAATATTATAATAAATTATATTATGATATCATATAATATTATGATACTTTTTTATTATTATATATTATTATATTATTCAAAAACATTCAAACTATTATATTATCATTTAGTTGTGCCAATGCCATTTTTTTTGTAAATTAAACAAAGTTTTAGTGTAAAATAAGTTAATTTAGTAATAACGAAATTAAAATCTAAAGCATCACAAGCATAAATAGAAAGAAATCTGTCTTATTATGCAGCTGTACTAAATGCTGCATTAAAGCACTTGAGTGACTTTATAGTTAATGTATTTACAGAATACAAGGGAGAATCACAGCATGGCTTAAAAATAATAGAGAGCAGCTTAAATGAACTTCCATTTTTCATAATGAAATTTAACAAATTTTGTCTTTGTCTCCACTGAGCGAAAACAATATAATTTGTTTACTCTTGCTACGTTTCATGTGAAACACACAAAAAGGCACATGTCAAGTAAGACGAAAGAAAAGGAAAAGATAAAAAAAGCCTAAAAATCATGCCATTTTCTCTTCTCTATGACAAAATCTCCAGACAGCACAGGAATATAATGACTTTCAAAAGAAATCATCTGTCTCAGAGCTCTGTGAAGAAACTTTACAAATTAATTTCACTTGTGAGGCACTTGGCAGGATGTTTCTTTTCTTTTTTTTTTATATGCTTAACTTAGAACGCAGCATTGTGCGTATCATTCCCCCTCACCGACGCTGGATGTCGAGAGATTTTGAAGACCTTTCAGAAGAATTGTATCGCTTTAATAAAATGAATCAGATGTGTCAGGTTATCAAACTATGATCAAATGCAGAGCTGACTGTTGAAAAGACACAGGAGCACTTCAAAGCGTCGGGATACCGAAAAACCAGGAGGGGGAAAGATAAGGGATATTGAAAAGTGTCTGTGGTACAGTTTGAGTAGGGAGGTATTTCTTGTAGTTTCCTGCATCATTCACATTGTTTGCCACATTACACACAAAACAGCTGCAGTAACAGCATCAAATCCCGTCCACTTCCCAAGAGTCCAGTGATTCGTCCCGAAGTTGGCTGATGTTAGCTTGTCATGTCTGCGTCAAGTGCACTTATTGCCTTGAGTCGGAACAACAGGATGTCGCTCAGGTACTTAGTCACAGGTTTGCTTTTCGCTGCCTCAGATTCTCTGTCACATACAGTTGCCTGTCATTCATAAGAGGTAGTGAGCATGAAGTAACCTTGCAACAAAACTATCATAACACTGTCATCAGAATGCTTAGCGACAGATTATTTTGATTCTTGAGTTTTATTCTCCAGCTACATCTTAACAGGCCCATTACAATCTAAAATTGAGAATACAAAGCAGCCTCACCAAAAATCCCTGTCAAACATGATGTTAACAGACAGGCTAAGTGTTAGCGAGAAAATGCTAACACTTAGCTTTCATTACTCTAAATAAAAAACATTATTTACTTCTAAAAAACACCCTGTTGCATTTGCCATACCAATAATTTCTGTGGCTTTCACTTTACAAATTTCAAGCGAAAAGTTTTTATTTCTACTCCTGCAGTGCGCAGCGCTTGACTTCCATCTAAGCCTTTTTGTTAACTCATTTCTCTTCCATATTTTCTTGTCTGAAGCCTGGCAATAGTCCTCTGTTATTTTAATACGCACTTGGTTTTAATACATTATTGATCTTTAGGTTGAACTAAAGGGCACTGCATTAGGACTGCGATTCTGAGGCTTTCTGCCGCATGACATTCATGTACTTGTGAAAAATTATACCAATTATTAAATCAACCAGCTGCTGCCTCAAAAAGCAATCAATTGTCACATTGAAAAGCATTTTGTTCCATTGCTATCAATAGCTTTTTGGTTACACAGAGGGTGTGAGAGTGGGGGTGTAGGTGGTTAATGGTCTACGAATGCTCATTTTTCTTGAGCTTTCGTCTTTTTTTCTTTTTTTTGGGGTGGTGAGTTGGGGGGGGGGGTATGGGGGGGGGTCATTTTATTCTGGATTGTGCAAAATAGGATTCGAATGTTTCCTAAAACTAAACATATGGAAGCATGGTGCATTGTGTCCTATTGATCTCCTCAGTGTTTTTTAGCCATTTTCTTCCTTCATCTCTCATATCTATGATGGCAATTAAGGGAATGCAGGAGAGGTGTGTTTGTCACTCCTGGGGAGCCTGTCTCACCACGACACATAGACAATTAGCCTGAATGTCTCTGCTGTTGCAAATGAAACATGGGGCGATTCCTTTGAAAGCAAGAGACTGTTCTACCTCCTTCCTGTGGAAGACTTGAAAATACAGTTAAAATCAAAATTATTCAACCCCTATTGCAAATCAGGTTTATTGGCACAATTTACAGACTTTCAGCAGTTTAAAATAAACCAATCGAAGAAAAGTAATTGAAATAGCTCAACAAAACAAATGTTTCATGTGGTTTCCCCAAATTCAACTGAAAATGAAACTTTGAATGACTTCTTGTCACGGTTGAGAAATTCACTGTCTGTTCCTTGCGCTGTGTTTATGTTTATGTGTGTGCACGTGTGTGGGCGTGGTCGCTGATTATCCTCCTGGAGATCAGCGACAGGTGATACTCATTTACAGTGCCTATTTATACTCACCTCATGCGTCTTGTGTTTGTCAGATCGTTGTTTTGTGGATGTGTCTTGCCTGTTCCTATTCCTTGGGTCCCAGTCTGTTCTTCGTGGATGTCCGGTTCGTCTCATCGTCTAATGTCTCGTCTTCACGGAGGATTTGCCACACACACTGACCGTGCTTCGCTGAGTTGTCCACGCAAGCCTGCGCTGCCAACGCTTCTGTTCCTGCACTGATTCCTGTTGGGTCTGTGAGTTCGTGTGATCGACTGCATCGGACTGAGACTTTGTTCCTGTCTTATTTCTCCACGTTTCTGAGGCTGGCTTAACTGTTTGTTCAATAAAGCCCAGTTTTACTTGCACTTGTCTCCTCTGTTCACTCCCCGTAACACTTCTGCAGTCTCAAAACTATTCAACCCTTCATGGAAAGCATATTTAGTGCTTAGTAGAACACCCTTTTGCTGTAATGACCTGTTGCAAAACGAGATGTATAACCAGAGTTACTGAGGAATCTTTATGTATGATACCAACGACATATTGTCTGGTCGAACCAGAACATGGTAGCCTCTAATGTCTGGGAGTAAGTACCTCAGAGCTAGAAATACAGCTGTCATCTCTAGGCAATTTATGTGCCAAGAGAGATGATGCCCTCTCCACAGACCTCGAGTTGAGCTGCTTTCCATTACCGCTCCCCAGCCCGTGAGAGACGCATCTAGCGTCACGGTCTTTGAAGACAAGATGCTCCTAACGGCAGGCCATGGGACAGGAACCAACGTTTCTTTCACATGACAAAGGTACAAAGGCATATGCACATAACCTTGATCATGCGGAATGCGGTCCCCCTTGGGGAAAAACCCTTTGGTCCTGAGCCACCACTGCAATGTTCTCATGTACTGCAGGCTAAAAGGTATGATGCTGGATGCAGCTACCACGAACCCCAGTAACCTTTGAAATATTTTCACAGTGATGGCCTGGCCTAGCTTGATTTCTTGTCACTGATGCCAGAATTGACTCAATATGAGCAGGAGACAATCATGCCTGCATCAAAGTCGAGTCCATATTAATCTATGCTAGGCTGAATAGAAGAACCCAATACTGGTATGCTTCGCCCTCAAAAAGCGAACCTCAGAAACTTCCGGTTTTGAGGAAGGATGGACAATTTGAAGTATGCCTCCAAGAGGGTTGCCCTCTTGATGTGAGGACCTCTTTCTTAAATCTTTCTTATAGAGAATAACAGTCATCAGATCCATTTTCTCCTTTCCAGGCTTTGAGCGAGTCTTGCTTTGACCCCCAGGCTCGAAGAGGGCTCGAGCCACAACACTCTGTTCTTGTTCCATTACCAGAGCCTGCTTAAGGATGACCACTGTGGGAAGGACCCCGTTGAATAGAGGAGAACGAGAACCTTAAATGAATTCCGTAGTCCCTCTCTACAGACTGCAGGACCCATTGAGTCACATTTGGCAAAAGCTCCCATGCCTCTCGAGACTGACCTCCAGTGTAGGTTGAGTAATATGCCCGGTGCCCTGAAACGGCTTGCCTGCAGGGGACAACCGAACATACTTCTCCAATACTCACCTCGGAGGGAGTGAGCCTCCCAGTTCTGCAACATTCCTGGGCAGAGACTGGACCACACTCACTGGAAACCGCTGCACCCTGAAGCACCAGAGATGGTGGGATTGGCAGAACAGTCCAGAGGGCACAAGGGAGAAGCGGGTAAGATGAGGTGTGAGCTACTCCCCCCACACAGATCTAAAGCTGCTTATTCGTTCTTAGTGGGACAAACACCACCAAATAATTTGCAATATGTTGCTGGCCTCCCTTTGTAGCTTCCATGGTACACTGTCACACGGCACGAGGTGGCATAGCACCAAGATCGGACAGTTGCACACATGCTTCAGACAGTCACGCAGAGGCGTTCCACAAAGTGTTATCATTTGAATGCAGCATGAGTTCCCTCGAAAGAGAACCTTGCAAATTGTCATCAATCATGAAACAAGGGAAAAAAAAGCATAACTGAATTGATCGTACACATTTTATAGACTGTCGATGACGAAAAATACAGTTTGTCAAAAAAATATACTCATGCATGGTTTATGAAAAACAGACTTGTGCACCAGAAGTACATTTCCCATCATCCCCTGTAGCAGCACAAAATTGATACAACAACAGCTAAAACATCAGTTAAACATATAATGTACATCCTTTACATTATTATGTAGCATTAACACTAAAATGCTTCCTATGTTTAATAGGAAGTGAAAAAAGAGAAAAATACACAATTGACCAGAAACTCCATTTTATACTGACCACATCATTTGAATGCACATTATGTTGCAATTTCCAAACTTACCAGGAGGACTTGAACATAGCATAATTACTATGAAATCATAGGATGATTACGTCATGATAACTCTGATTGGCTAATGGCACCATAAGAACACACTCAGTCCCAAACCCATCACTAGTGTCCAGTGTTGGGAATGTTACTTTAAAAAAGTAATTAGTTATAATTACTCACTACTTGTTCCAAAAAGTAACTGAGTTAGTAACTGAATTACTTTATAATAAAAGTAAATTGTTAAGACGTTTTTTTTTAGCAGTTTTCACAAGTCAGTTGAAATGAGTAGAACAGAAGTAGTGCTTATATTGCACCTCGAAAATTCAAACTTTTCATCGGATTGCTCCTGACTCGCCATCTCTGCTGCTTCATCGAATCTCTGGTTAGCTGTTGTGTGTGTGTGTGTGTGTGTGTGTGTGTGTGTGGCGCTTGTGCTGGCATGTGTGTAAAAACACTGGATCTGATTGGCTACCAGGAAACATGACTCTGCCTTAGCCAATCATAATCGCTTACCTCGTTATTAACCCACCTCCTCACTAGCTGTGTGAGCCACGGGGTGCATACGGATTACAGTTTATTCAATCAATAGCCTACATAGTAACCTTTACTGTCTATAATAGTAACGCACATTGGCGTCGATTTCGGTGGGTACACGTCCCCACCAGATTTCGTCATGAGTCATTTTGTACCCACCACTTTCTGATACATTGAGGCACGGATGTTAATACAAACAAACAATGCATCTCCAGTTAGCAGAGCATTCATTTAGTTCGCTATTAAATAAGAGATCTAGCGCTAAAATGTGTTGTTTTTGAAATCAAGCTGAGCGCTAGTTCCCGCTGCTATCAGTTGCATGGATAGTTGTTCTCTTGTGCCTCGCGCTGTCACGCACAGTCTTCACTCGGACGCGCGCTTCAATCTATCGCCGTTGTGGAGACTATTCGTTCCGGTGAAATCACAAAATAAAATGCACACAAACGTGTCCCGGCTGAACATATTCAGATTTGATGAGAGAGAAAAAAAAATACAAGTGCGGATTCAAACCCGTAACCTCTGACACGCTTGGCAAATGATCTACCACTAGACCATTTAAGAACTCAAATAACATTTGCGGATCGATCGATTTATTTACTGGTTGAGCAGAGAGGCTGCACAGTTTGACAAGTTTGTACCAGCATTTCTGAAAATGCACTTCCGAATGCTTCTCTGTCCCCAGCACATTTCAAACCAAACTGACGCCCGTGGTAACGCACCGCATTTAACGTCCAGTTACGTTAAGGCCGTTGTAACGATGGGAAAAGTAATTAGTTAGATTACCCCGTTACTGAAAAAATAATGTCGTTACCTAACGCCGTTCTTTTAAACGCCGTTATTCCTCACACTGCTAGTGTCTAGCCTGAACTGTGATGTCAAAGTCATCTAGATGTATCTTTGATTAGCACCACAGTTCTTTGTTGCATCAATCATACAACAGCTAGCCAATCTGTGTCCATGTTTTACATATACAGTATATGGGCCAATGCCACCTGGTGGTGTGTCAATGTCTAGTGCCCACGCTTTCTGAATCTGAATGTTACAATCTGAGGTTTGTGCTGTTAGCTGTTGGGCTAGTTTGCAGTCTATTTTTTACATGTGGTTGCTTTGCAATTTTATCTACCCGTTTATGGTGGAGTTTGGATCACTTTCTGGAATTTGGATTGTGGCGAGAAGCTAATCCGCATGTATGTCCCTGTGTTAACATTTAAGTTTTGATCTGCCAAGGCTTGTGTTGTGGCTTTAAATCCAAGATTTGTTTAGCATCCTATGTATGTTTGCTGCTGATTCTTTTGAAATAGTTTGAGTGATATTATCCCTTTTAGGTCAATATATCAGTCTCCATTCTTTTGGCAATGGGGTTGTTTAACTTTAATATCTTGCTCATTCTTAATAGTGAAATATGAATTTCAGAGTGTATTTTTCCATTGGCAGGACTTCATGTTCTTATAATGCTATTGGTTTGCTTATATTCTGGTGCTGACTTGCTTCTTCGAGAAAAAAAAAAAAAGTTTTGATGTTTTCTTTACTGGCCATTTCATCCACTCATGTTTGTTCCTTTTGTTTGTGTGTGTGTGTGTGTGTGTTTTATTTTATTTTTGATTTGTTGTTTGTTTTGTTATATGGATGATGCGTCTATATTAAATCATGTGTGGATGTGTCCAACTTCATCCAAATCTGTAAACCAATCATGCTTAAGATCAGGTAGAATTTCCCCATACACATATTATGGATCCTATATTATGGACTAATCCAGAATAATATAAATATTTAAATAGTGCCTGTCTGTTCCTCAAACCTGTTGCCATTGTTTGTTTGTCCATGAAAAAATGTTGTTTGTCAGTTAAATAATTTACATGGAAACAAATTGTTAGCGATCATATGAAAAAAAGCATAATAATTATAAGTTGATAATGATCCATCATCCCCTGTAGCAGCACAACATTGATACAATACAGAGCTAAAGCAGTAGTAAACCAATTAATGTACACCCTTTGCACTTCATAATGTAGCATTAAGACTAAAAAGCATCCCATCTTTAATATGAAGTAAAAAACGAGAGAGAAAATGTCAAAATTAGCTTTTCATATTCCTAGTATAGGTTATCACTAAAATGTAAAAAAAAAAAAAAAAAACTAATAATAATAATAATAAAAACATTTAAAGTGATCGAAAGGCTTTGTTCTGAGAATAAAGCCTTTAGATAGAAATAATAATAATTAAAAAATACATTTATAGTTGTTTATTGGTCACTAAAGAATTATTCTGACTACCTCAAATACTGTACCCTTTTGCTTGACTTCACCTGCAGAAACAGTAGCTGAGTGAGACTAAACACAGCAAGCCTCCCGTATGATTATTCAGAAACAGGGTATTATCTACATCCTCACAGAAAGAGTGGATTTACTTATTTACATTTCACAGAGCCCCAGGTAACAGGAAGAGCAGAGAAAAAGGGCAGGCTGCACGCTCCTGTGGAATAGTAATGTGGTCGAAATGCTCATGAGGTCAAGTGTAAACCGTGGCTTCGACAATGGCAGACTGTCTACATCTCCAACCCAACAACACTCAATCATGCAGCCCTCTCATGCAGAGAGACTTTATCTCAGAGCCTGGAAGCTCTGCTTATGTTTACAAAGGAAGTTATTGCAAGAGGATGACACTCAAGAATCAAGTGACAGAGATACAATCAAACAACAATAGAAGCTTAAACTATCAAAGATTTGACCTTCTGATCATGTTCCCTCCTCTTCTTCGCATCATTTTCTGTCCTCTCCTCACTATCTCTCGCTGCATTCTGATTCGCAGGGTTCCGACACAGGTATAATGTCTATACAACATTTATTCATTTAGATTGCCCTGCTATTTCATCAAACACAGACAACACACATGCAGACTATCAGTTTCAGGTACACATTTCGGTTATTTTCTGAGAAATGTCTTCATTTCAATTATTATTTGTATGTTATGGCCAATATTACAATTCTATACTATCTTAAAACAACTTCAACAAAAACACTCAAATTAATCATTAAAAGCATTTAAAATTTGGAGATCACAAACTATAATGGACAGTATGAAAGTCACAGTATGAAAAAATATATATTTATTTTGAGGTTTACTAAAGCTTGCATTTAACGGTTTTATTATTAGTGTTTTAAAAGATTCACTTTGAGTAAACGTTAGATGATGGCAAAGGTAATAAAAATAGGGTAAATTACACAAATAAAATGTAGAATTAAATATAATATCTATAAAATCAGCCGATAGCCGATACTTGGTACTGATTGGATTTTTATACATCTCTCTATTTTTATATTTGTGTAAATAAATTGTTTATATATTACTAAACTTTAAAAAGCCTTTCTAGCCTATTCCTGTTTCATATATTTTTTAAATGTATATGATATACTTCTTCCAGTGACATTTGCATTCTCACTTAAGATGGCTGAATACCATGTGAAGACAACTTTGCTGGGCAATATATTGGTAAAGTTATCATAATAAAAAAAAATTATCAACCATAAACACATCGGTTTGTAACGCTAATAGTTTTACCATTCACGACACTTTGTTATTCTTAGTTATTTACCTCTTGGCGCTAATTAATCGGTGGTCTCACACATGTAAAAAAACAAAACAAAAAAAACCCAATTACAGCTTACTTCCGCATTAAAATATAATGTCGATTAAATGACAACAACCGGCATCCACTACTCATCAAACTTGCAAATTAAACAGCAGTGTGTATCTGGGGAGTGGAAGGAGTGGCACAACATCCTGTATGTGTCGTGTGAAAGAAGAATAAATGAAGTGAAGGAAACGTAATACAGTGTGTTCCACTGGAGACTGTCAAGCCCGCAGTCTACCCTGAAGCAGCTGAGCTGGCATTAAACAGACAAGATGGGTGCAGAGTGAAGTGCTCACTCAGTTACGGGCGGCAGGAATAATGAAGGGACGGCTCGGCGGAGCAGAGCGGGGGACGAGGATGAGGACGGCCCAGCCATTCAACTGGAGAATTTAATTTCGCGCAGGGGGTCTCTCCTCAACCATGCACTCCCATGCAGACAGGCTACCTGTGCTGGGGACCCGCTGCACTCTTGAGGCATTATGGATCAGTGTTCCCTGGTTTTGAGTGAGTGGATGAGAAGGAAGGGAACGGATGGAGAAGAGTCTCTTGGGTGTCTGTCAAGAATGTTTATGACAAGACTATTCCTCTGAAGAGTATCTTAACACACTGACACGTTCACAGTGCCCAAACAAACGCAATACACATTAAATAGCAACAGTTGTTGTGTTGCATCAGACTGAAAATGATAATTGTGTTTCATAGTATTCAAAATCCAACTTCCAACTTCAGACAGTTTGACATTTTTCTATCTCTCAATCTGTCTGTCACCCTGTTTTTACCTGGTATTCAACCTGTTTAATCTGGTATTAAGATGTGTTTTGGTCGATCAGAGAACAAGTGAATGACTCTAAATAGAGGTGTAAAAGGGATCTAAAACGTTCTGACCGTGTCCACTTTCGAATACTTCCAAATGTAGTCAAAGAACACATTCGACCAGATTGCTTTCACAGTGTAAATTCTCATGTGGTTGAATACACAGCCACAAAAGTCTGTCTGCCTGTCTCTCTGTCAAAAAAATATATTTTTTTTATATTTATATATTATATCACATTTACCACTTCTAATATTGATTGCTATCAGCATGTGAAGAAAGTTTCATCCAGTATGACAAAAAGTATTTATAAAAAAAATTGCCTACCCTAGCTTTACTCCTAGTCCCAGACTAAAATGTCTGTTTGAGCCCTTTTAACTGAAAGCAACTGGCACTGACATACCGTATCTTAAAATATGTCACTACCATCCTTTTTTCTCAAGATAACTGTTACCAGTAATGTTTTTTTTTATTTATTTATTTTTTTTTTTTTTATCTAAGGCACATTTATAAAAGCTACTCAAATGTCCTAATTGAACTAAGGTCTAATCCTGGTTTAATATAAGCCTCGTCTGTGAAACCAGCCATACATGTTTTAAACTGCATATTTCAAGTCTATATTTTTGTTACATACAGCATAAAGAATATATAATAAAAATGAGTAATTCATCAATTCCCTCAATCCCTCAATCCATGTGTGTGTGTGTGTATGTGTGTGTGTGTGTTTTGCTATACAAGGAAAATTATATATAGCGGTCAAGTTGGATTTTTGATTGGTACATTAAATGAAAACTGTACAATACACATACTAATGTTTATTTATTTGTTTAGCTTTGGTCATGTCTTATCTCATCTGTAGTGAACCATGTGATATCAACAATGTCTGTGGTTCCTCTTTTAAAAAAATAGGTCAATGATGATCCTGCTTGACTTTGACACTTTATAGTTGCTGAAAAGTGCAAGAGGCATCGGTAAAACTTTAGTGTGATGGTCCTCCAACAAATATTCTACTGACTATAAGTAATTTTGCAAATACATTTAAACTTCTTCTAACCCTACCAGTCTACTACTGCTCTACTAACACTCTAATGAGAGTTAGTATATAGGTGCAACATTACTTATAGTCAACAGAATGTGGGGCCATCAAAATAAAGTGAAATCGCGACATCTCTTAAAACTCGAACTTCCCCAAAAATCGGTCAGTCAAATATTATAATGTGAGCTTTTTCATTAAAAAAAAAAAAAATCACAATTGACTTCAAAAAGAAAGATATCTGATATAACAACACAAAATAGGAAACTTTCATTCAGAGGCACATGGGGTAACATCTACTCAGCAGAATAACATCAAACTAAAAGAACTGCAATCAAAAGCACACATCATTGTGGGATGTTAATCACGGTTTCATCCTCGGCCCAGTTTCTCTCCATGAGTTTAAGATAACTATCTCATCATAGACATTCCCTTATCTGATCAGAGCGCTATGAAGGGTTATTTATCCAATTAGGGATGAGCCATTGAGATAAGAAGCAGATGCTGGGTGTCAGGGATTAGGAGCGATAGTTGTAGACTGCATCTGCAAGGGCTATCCTCACATCACGCCACGCACGTACATGTTGGCATCTCACGTACATGAGTGAGTTTTGCACGCACGCACGCATAAATAAAAGCAGGAACACTCTTAGCCATAAAAGTGTTTTTGCTCAGAGGGACAGCTGTGGTCCCCCATGTGTGCACAGTCGCACACTCACACTTACTGTGGTTCTGGGTCTGTGGTTTAGTGGACCTGCCAAGGGTTCAGGTCCTTTAAGTGGAAGTAATTGGGGAAGAACACGCTCCATTAAAAACAACTATTTAATACAATAATCATTCAATTAAAAAGCCCTTGTAGCAGCTGCCACAGCTTATTTGTGTCAACTGCATATTTTATTTGCAGAAAAAGGCACAGATATACCACCGCTTGATTTTTTTAAAAATATATCTTAACAGCTTTTCACAGGCATTGCTGTACAAAATCTGAAGTACTTGAAGTTATCTCTTTTAAAGACAAGGATCAGTTTGTGTAATTCACAATCACCTCAAAGTGAAGATAGTTTGGATTCAACTTGAATTATAAGTGTTTGCGATTACCCATCTGGCATTTTTAGTGTCTATATACTTCAATGCAGGAGTTTTCAAACTGTGGACTACACTTTAAAAAAAAAAAAAAAGGTTCTTTATTGGCATCTGTAGTTCCATGAAGTACCTTTAACATCTATAAAAACCGTCCATTGCAGAAAAGGTTCTTTACAGTGGAAAAGGTTCTTTAGATTATTAAAATGTTCTAAGAAGTTATTTTAAGAACGAGGCAGAAAGCAAAGAATCGCCGGTGCAGCACAGATGTCTTCTTTGTAATACATTTATTTAAGGTGCATAACAATGACTAACGTTTCGATCTTCATTAGAGTCCTTGAGAAATGTATTACAAAGAAGACATCTGTGCTGCACCGGCGATTATTTGCTTTCTGCCTTGTTTTGTCCTGCCCTGGTTGCACTGGATTGTTGGGGATTGCTGAAGTGCAGTGAACCTTCCTTTTTATTTTATTTTAAGAACATTTCGCTGAAAGGTTCTTCGAGGAACCCAAAATTGCATCAATTGTGAGATCATTGATAAGATTGTGTTACCTAAAAATGTAAAAGAATAATACATTATTGTTAAAATTTATTTAAATTTATTTAAATCTATTTGGATGTGGTTGTCCTTATAACATTATACTTCTGTTTTCTCACATACTCTGAATGAGTTTTATACAAAAGCTGCCTTTATGTTTGAGAAAGTTATAAGAAAGTTGCATATTTGGGGGTCATAACCCATTGGCTTCAAAAAAAGTTTGAAAAAAAAATCACTGCTTTGATGTAGTGATATTTGCTGATATGATTCAGAATAATTGACTCAGGCCATGAGATTTCATGTTGTACTTTCCCTGAACATGATGCTTGGTTTTTGTGACCTTTCACCTTTACCAACCAACCAACCTTGGTATTTGTCTGACACCCCGATGTGACTGTGCCTGTGGAAATGCCAGCTCACTGCAACACTTTCCGGAAAGCAACCCAGTCAACTTTCTCTGGCATTTAAAACTGATGGGCCCTCACAAGTCACGCTGTGTTAATATAATGCCTGTGCCATATTTGTAGTGCCGGGTTCAGACTTCATGATATCAGCATGATTTTGGCATGATTCATTTGTGTCGTGGTGGTTCGTAAATGATAATGGGTGTTGATACGCAAGAATCGATCGTTTCATCTCGTATAATTGTCATAGTGGATGACAACCGACCTGCGAATGCAACGCTTCATGATGTCATGGCAGAAAGACTAGCATGTTTCCTTTTTTAAGTCCTCCACGATGGGTTCCGTACTCTTCTGTACACATGGTGAAATGAGAGAGGCGATGGTATAGACCTTAGCTCTATATTTTTATGACATCGCAGTCAAGGAGTAATTAGTTGGTGATAAGATTTACTGTAGAGGTAACGAAAGTTATCATGAGCATGGTAATGTTTGAAGCAGATGTCATAACAAATGTAAGTAGACTGGGAAGATTTTAAAACGAGCGATTAATTTATAAATCCGTAAGATCTTGTCTTCATGCTGTGGAAATACAAACCGGAACAAAGAACACAATGAGCGTAGGGCTGAAAAGGGGCAGGGCTATATAAGGCCTATTGGTGCTGCTAGGTGGAATTATGCAATGGATGCAAGGTTCGTGAAGCTATATGGCAACAATACTTCTGCGTTTATGATCTTTCCTTGAGTGACTACCACGAAAAAGGCTGGCGAACAACAGTGGAGGCGCTTCAGCCACCCTGTGAGTACTGGAATTAGCATTAAACTAACATTTCACTTCAGTAGCAATTGTTTGCTTACACTCTTGTTTCCGGAAGTCAGTCGCTAGTTCCACCTTCTCTGTGAAATCACGCATTACGTTAAAAACTGCAAGCGATGATTGGTTGGGAAAGAACATGCTCTGACATGTTTCTTGTCCACAAGAACAATGATTTAGGAGTCAAAATCACATAATCTGACACAGGGACTATCGTAACAGACAAAAAATGAATAGTGTAGTCTGAACCAGGCATAACAAATATAGCATTGTACTTCTTATAACATATAAAATTTGCAATACATTAAATATGCAGTCTAATAATTCGTAAGGCTTTATGCTCACCAAGGCTGCATTTATTTAATGAATGATTAATACAATTAAAACAACTGTTTTCTATTTTAAATACACTGGCTTTATTCCTATGGTGGCAAAGCTGAATGTTCAACATCATTACGCCAGTCTTCAGAGTCATAAAAAACTACAAAATCATTCTAATATGCTTATTTGGTGCTCAAAAAAAAACTTTTATTATTATTATTATAATTATCAAGAAAACATTTGTGCTTAATATTTAAGTGTAAATAATCAAACACATCTTTAATGATTAGATAAAGGAATGCAAAAAGTGCTGTGCGGGGTGTAACTTCAGTATCTCCGTGCCCTTTGGGTGTAGGAATGGTTCCACATAAGAAAAAACAATCCAAGGCACTCGAGAAATTTGTTTTTCGAAAAATATAAAAAGTCTTTATTCTTTCATGGCTTAGATTTTAAAAACAGGTGACATTCAACGGCACACCTACACATTGCGGCCAATAAGCCTTGATCTGTCACAGTTGTGGTGCGGGTTGAGGAAGAGGCTGAGTCCAAAAAAAGCTCCAATTCAAACATTCACTAAATATCCAAAAACAATAAACAGGTGCAGGCAGGTTGACGGACAGAAGGTAAACACACAAAAACACAGTGACATCTCCAAGAACCAACCAGGACAGAACGAACAGAAGCAAACTAAATACAAGCACAAATCAAGCATAACAAGGTGAAGAGAGGTGGCCCGGATGATGATGACGACGAACAGGTGGATAATTGAGGAAGAGAGTTCAGGTGTGGAGACAAGAAGGTTTCTGGGAAGTGTAGTGCAGACAAAGACTGTGACATCATCAGGGTGTGTGTAGCAAACACAATCAGAGTTAATTTAAAGTCCTTTTAATAAATCTTTAATGATTATTTCGTAATATTATAAATGTCTCTACTGTAACTTTTGATTAAAAAATGGTGTACCTATTGCCTATAAATACCTTTATGTTAAAAAAAGACTATTAATAATATTATATTGATTATGATTTTGGTGAAAGGCCTATGTTTTTGACAGGTCAGACGGAGCTTGTATTTTGGGAAAACGGTTAAAAACTTATTGTATTTTTTGCAGTTTTGTTTGATGCGACTAATGTTATGTTATGCACTATACAATGGGACTTATAGATAGACAGAACGAGATAAAGCTCGATGAGACTAGAGAGTTTCTGTGGCAAAGTTCAATACTTCAACGGGCAAAGAAGAGCAGACAATTTGCAGAAACCACATGGCATTTGCCAAGGTTAACATTGACAGCATATTAATCACCATCTAGGTAAATGAAAAAGTATAATCCACATTAAAGAGCTTCACATTTACTGTACTCTTAAGTGGCTCATTGTAAAATCTTATCGTGAGAATGATTTTAATCAGATATTAAATATCGCCGTGTCTTACAAAGATTACTCATGTCTCTGGTGGCGCTTTAGAGAAGGCCCGGTTAATTAAAGAAGCAAGGTCTCATCGGGCTCCTCCACGCTCCAACAACAGATGTTTTTTTTTATGGCTGCATCCCAGTGAAAGGTAGCAGAGAGCGGATGGGCAACATTTACACTTTGCATCAATCAAAGCCTATTGAGAAGCATGGAGCTGTAAGAACCATGTTTAGAAATTACACAGATGTAAATATTTATACATACAATATTACTTTTTGGTTAAAAAAAAGGAATCTCTGTGCAAAAATATAAATGTAAACTCTCAAATATACAACATTAAACTCAACCCTCATAGACATTCAATCTAAAAAGAACATAAGTTCACTGTCATGCTATTTTGTGAACAAAATCATCCCCCTTCCTGGTAAATATTTAAGTTTTAAGACGGTTTACGGCACTGTGTTTTCATTCTCTAAATGCAGACTGGCTTGTATTGTGTTTTGCCTGCCTCAGCAAAGAAGCTCATTACTTCCCTCCTTTTGTTTTATTATGTTCAGCAAATTAATAAATGGGGAGAGTGCTGAAAAAAAAAAAACAGATATGAAAATGTATACTTTGCATTATTAAAAAGGCACAGCCTCCAAAGGTTACACAGGGCTATTGTGGCACTACAGTGTGTGAAATGTAATTAAGGGGAGGGTGGAAGAGGGGCGCAGATAAAACCTCTGTGGCTGGTACCTCCTCCCTCTTGTCATCTTTTTCTTTCTTTTTTTTTTTCTTGTGCATTCCCTCCTGAAACTTATTCTCTCCGAACTAATTTTGCATGACATATTGCGTTTCTGCATCAGCTATCATGAGGCTACCTGTGAATTAAACAGGGCCTTGATATACAGGCAAATACGCGGAATACATTTCAGACGTGCAGATACTTCATACTCCCGCTGTGATTTATTAATTCCAGCAAAACAAAACTCACAACATCGCTTACAATTGCATTTGTCTGAGACAAGGCACAAGCAAATGGAGGATGGAAGAGTTATAGGGATGCTTTGGAAAATAGGAAAGGCTGGGAAGATGGATACGTGGACAGCTTCCGAGCCGGCAGTCAATCCGCATATAGGTGGATGAAGTCAGTCATGTGTCCTTGAATACACTACGTCTTGATATATATTTTTCATAGCTCATAAATTTATGAGTTAATAGAGAACTTTTGTTTATTGCTTTTCTTTACATGATGATAAAATTATCTGTAACATATTTCTTTCCTTAGAGGTTGGTACCCTGCTGAGAATTATAGGTATCTTAGATTTATTTATCATCATTGAATGGTCATGTATTTGTTATCAATTATGTGTTTTGTAAATTAAACAAATATGGTATCATATTTGTCGGTAACACTTAATTTTGATGGTCCACATCAGACATACTAAGTAACTTTGCAACTACATGTCAGCTTATTTTAACCATAACCTAAGTAGTAACACATTAAGAGTTATTTGACATGTAGTTGTGAAGTTACTTAGTTAGTAGAATGTCTAAAACTGACCATTGAAATCAAGTGTAACCTATTTGTCCTTAAGTTCTAATTTTTAAGTGGCTTGAATGATCCTTATTACCAGGAACATGATCACCATAACAGTGAGTTCAACAGGCCTTCACCATGGCAACACATGTCAAAATTAATTGTTGTAAAGAATTCCGTATCTATTTGTTAGTCTGTCCATGTCCACTGCCATTTTACGTTCTATTCTACGTTCATGACTAATGAATGAAAGCACAATGATCATTAGATCAAAAAACAGTGGTCCGACTCAACAGCAGTATCCAACTATATCATGTGAACTCCGCTGTCTGCGCTCCTATTGGAAGTTGCCTCAAGGTGTGATGGACACTTGCATATCAAAATATAGTGCCACCCAAGTGTATCTGCAATAGTTACTTTAAAGTGCAGGCTTCAAGTAGCATAAGAGAATAATTTCTTTCTTTTTTTAACACAAAAAGTAAGTAATTTTATATTCAATGTTGGAGGACAGTTAAAAAAAAACAAAAAACAACAACATGTAGCCAATAACCGATATGTGTTATATATACATGGCTGATCTGAGCGTAGGTTCTAAAAGCACTATAAAAATGGCCAAAGTAGCTAATAAACAAAGATGCAAGGGATGATTCTGCAGAAATATGTGAATATTTCTACAGGTGGAGAGACCTAGCAGAACCTGATTTCAAATTGAACATTGTTCATTGTTCTTGGTACAACATTTCCAGGATCAACAAAATATTTTGTATCAGGAACGCTTAACTCTGAAAAATCAGGACGTGCAGTGACCTACTCCTTTTAATAACATGAAAATGAGTATGTTAAATTTCAGTATAACTCTTACGAAACTATGGAGATTGTACACTTGTCATTTAAATAACTCACAGAGAAAAGTGATACCAATCAGAACAATCAATTCGCCACCTCTACATGATTTACCATCTTTTTTCCAAATGGATTCTCTTTCAGCCTCATTAGGTTTAATCAAACACAAAAAGGATTTTCGACATCATCCTCACGCTCCATCATTTTAGTGTAACTAAGGAGTCAAGACTCTTGGCATGGTGGCTAAAACAAGATTTCTCTCATGCCGGCTTGCCCGTCTCTCTATTATACAGTACAGCAAACCCCCCTACGTTTGCCTGATAAACCTTCTCTTCGATTTAATGACTCTACCTGGTACAAAAGCCAGTGATAATGGACGCCAACCGGGCCAAAAGTTGAGCAAAAAGAGGAATGATTAAGGAACCTTATTAAAAGCATCCGTGTGGAGTGGGGGGACACGTGGTGGAGAACACATTAAGGGATCTGATCCTTTTCAAAAGCGACACCGTGCTTTCCCCCGAACATTGGTGGAGGAAGACGAAGAGGAAGAAAAAACCTGATTAGGCTGACAAGCACTGAGTGATACTGCAAACCTGTTAATAACATGAAAATTAGAAGGGGCTCATGCAAAGAAAAGAGATTAATTTAGCTGGAGTCCATCTTCGCGGCAAATTGCGAAGTTGTGAATATGTTCGCAGATAATGAGCCTTCCTACTTGTCAGCTCACTTGTCATTTTCTGTAATTAATGTTAAGGAAGACTCCTTCCTGATGGTTGGTATTACTCATGTACCGGGGTAAATTTCTTCGGAGAAATAATTTACATTTATTATCATCAGTCTGTTTGTGTGGTTTATTTCACGGCGGAGTAATTTATTGCAGCACCGTTTCGAGCTCCTTGATTAGTCACTCGTCAGACTGAGATGTAATTTTTTTTTCTCCCCTTCTGATGTCTTGGCTGGGGGAAATGAAAGCGGTGTGCCTGGGCGGCAATGGTACCTCATGGCTGCCTATTGCTATGTCTCTTTATAAAAACACAAATCATCGGTTTTAGTGAAAAGGCTGATGATTACAAGACTTTGTAGGACATTTTTACTTTCTTTTTTTATTCTTGGATGCCTTACTCACCCATTATTTCACTGTCCTTTACATTTCACCTCTTGGATATACATGCAGCTTTGTTCAGAGAGGAATATTATTATTTATCCCCCTCAGTTTTCACTAATTTAGTCATTTTACTACAACATGCTTGGTTTGATGTACAGTAATAATAGCATTCACTCTTAATGAAACAATGCTTTGAAGAGCTACAGTTCTCCAACTGATCATCAATATGGTGTTTGCTTGTTTGTTTATTTTTTTGCAGCGCCAGACAAGATTGACTGCTTGGTACAGAAATGCGCAGCAATAAAAAATAATAATAATACAACCCTATGTGCAGACAAGCTATTATTTTCAGGATCTGAGAGTAAACATGACCTTGACCAGATCTTTAGATCTTTAAATGTAAGTTTTTGTTTCCAGCCAAGTCAGCCTGTCATAATTTTAAATAGTGTGTTTTTGTTACATGGATAGGATTTTTTCATTGCGTTATTGCAGAAAATAAGGTCTGTGACAAACTAAACCGATTCTTATATGTCTTGTTCATTATGGCAGTCTTCCCCGATGAACGCAACTTTTATGAATTTTGAAGCGTATACAATCGGCAGAAGTCAAAAGCTAAACGTCGGCTATAAACAAACTACACTACGGTCGCTCGACTTCACTGTCACAACCATGAAGCTTCAGACAACGCCACTGTTTAAAAACATTATAATAGTTTGCAAGAGCACAAATTTGAAAGTGGACTAGTGAGTAGATGAGTTTACCTGACGTTTATATCCCCGATAACCTCTGTAGTCCTATTTAGCCACTTGTTTAAAAAACAAAAAAAAACAACAAAAAAACAAAAAACAGTGACTTTATGATGATGGAACTGAAAGTGCTAAAAATGCTAACTTATTTCCGGGTTTTGGCCTGCAAAAATGTGTCATCTCTGCACATTGCCAGTTACTTTGCATTTTTAGTAGTAGCAAAATAGTTCTAAACAAAGCCACAGCAGAAACAATTGTTGGGCGGCTCTGAGCAAAACACGGTAGTCCCATTCCTGAATGTATCTGTATTTGTGAATGAATTGGTTGTGTGAATGAGTGTGTAAATTGCTACTTTTCTATCCACCTATTTAATGTGAATTTTGGGATATTGCATACAAAACGCTGGATCGAAACGCTAAGATGTGCATCAATTCTAAAAATGACATGCACATAAACTACGATGGAAACACATTTACAGAAAAAAAAAACCTTCATACCCAAACTTTACTTCAGAGGATGTGATTGGATAACTTGACTAATGTTATCTCAAATGTTGGTTTGATGATTATTTTATGTCACTCCTTCATGAATGAATCTTTTGAATGAATGATTCAATGATTCACTCAAAGGACAGCCACTTGTCGCCATCTACTGGTGTAACGATGACCTGCAAAATTTATATTTATGTACACATATATATAACCATAGTTAACCAAATTATCCAGTCATAAGCTACTTTTTCATTAAAACATTATGCAGCCATTTTAAACATTCTTCTTTCCCCCTCTTTAATCCTATGGCTGATATTAAGAGGTCATTTGTACAGGGAGAAATGTTTCAATTCTCCTGTGTTTTTTACACAGCTCCAGAAATGAAATGAGGGTCTTCACTCTGCCACAACCATAACTCAAGCAATATTCATCTGAGACATATATTCAAATCAGCCTCGGCTTGGGCTCTCTGCTTTGCTTTAGCTTTGTGTTGGCAAATTTATAAGCCTACTTCTTAAATGTATTATTCATCAGGGTGTGTAAATAATGCATGCTTGGTTCCATAGTAAATTAACCCTTTACCTTACCTAAGCTATCAGAGTCATTGTTTTGAAAGGCAATTATGTCATTTAATTCATGCTGTAATTAATACCGTAATTAGCTTAAATACTCTGCAACCCAGTGCCACTGCTAAGCTGTCTTAATTAAACAGATTGAAAGGTTTATATGTCTGTTTTTCCTCACAATCAGATCGTCTCAGCTGCAGCAAGGGAAACAATGAGACAATCTGAAATCCAGAAACGAGCAACGAAAAGAATGTAAAACAATGTGAAGATTTATTTGAAGATTCAATTTTTTTTCCATCACTTTCTAAATGAGCACCCTCAAGTTCATTCAAACCAGTAATAAAACAATTAGTTGATTCATCAAAATGAGCTTGAATTTAAATCAGACTCAGACATTTTGTGATTCATGCCTAAAGATCCGAAACACAGTGGCCTGGAGCAGCCGTATCTCAGCTGCTCTAAGTAAATGTGGAGGACCCATGTAGGGAAGTGCACTCTTGTGTTTTATTGTTCTGAGACTGCAGGGAGGAAAGTGGACAGCTAATCCAGGGTTGGAGAGTTTTTATCCCTGCTCTATCTGACAGTGATAGAAAGTGTTTTCCCCAAAGTAGAAAAATAGTCAGAGGTAGATGAAATAGTGAAGTGGTCAGTGAATACCGAGGAAAAAAATCAGGCCCACTAGCACTTTACACTGCTGAGAAGAGAATAATGTGTAGTTTCATGAACAGCAAAGGTACGGTTACATAAGCAAAATTTTGCAAGCAAAGACCATTGGCAGGTCCGTTGTCCATATCAATCGTGTAGCAAATGCATGAAGCGCCGATAACTCGGAGGTCTCTTCCAAGCTAAGTGACTTTTTTGGTGGTAAACACTGCAAATTTGTTTGCTCTTGAATCCGATGCGGAATCTGCGTGGGGAAATGTTTCGCCTCATATTAAATTCCAGATTCTGCAAATTCTTAATGAGATGATTGCCTTTTGCCTGCGGAGTTTTGACGTACAAAAGGAAAATGTGACCACACTATAGACGACTGAACAGCTAGATATAGTGAGGTTTTCCTTTAGCGGGGCTTCTCTCTATGGTGTTGACACAATGTGTGGCCCTCCATGAGTGGGTTAACTGTATTTAGTTTGCAGTGATTTTATCAATGTCGTTAGAACATTCATTGAACTAAGTGAGAAATCCATCAAATGGTGACAGCACACTTTAGACTAATGGCTGTTAGGCGATAATAATTTTTAATATGATTTTTATTTCACTTAATTTCATCTCCTCTAAGCAAAGGTCCCATGTCAGAGGATTCAGAATGGGGGAGATATGTTGATGTGTTTTAGATGAGCTCACCTGCTGTCGAAAAGAAGAACATGAGATACACTGACGTTAATTTTTCATTCACCTTGTTACTCTCTTCACAATACATCAGATTCTTCTGAATCAGATTTTGGATTCATATTGTGGAACATTTCTTCTCAACTTGTCTATCTGTGAAATATTGCATTCCCCCATGCAGTATTGCTCCCAGTTAATACCAGTATTGTTCTTGACTGAATGGTTAGAGACAGTTCACCCAAAACCTGTCATGATTTTACCTGTATGGCTTTCTTTATTCTGTGAAACACTAAAGAAGGGCTATATTACCTCTTAAGTTATTATGCTTTATTAAAGGCCCATTCACACCAAGAATGCTAACTGCAATGCTAACTATATTTTTGTACACATTAAAGGGGACCTATTATGCTAAATTCACTTTTACATTGTGTTTGAACATAAATGTGTTAGCAGTGTGGGTACACACCCACCTTATATTGGTAAAAATCCACCCACTCCTCTTTTTTTGATCTCCATAAATCATAAGCAGTGTCTCATAATTCTACATTTTTGTGATGTCTCAAAATGCTTAGTTCCCACCCATGGCGGCTGACAGACTGTCTTGTTAGCATAGACCCCACTCTCAGTAAGCTGTACACAGTCCGCAATATTCTACAGGCCTGAACAGCTGTAGTGATAAGAAAAATGTCTCAGTTTCGTACTAAGAAAGCCAGGTGTGTTGTTGTTGGATGTAAGAGTGAGTATAAGACTCTCCATGTACTCCGGGACACTGAGCCACTGAAAACACAGTGGATTCATTTAGTTTATGATGGGAATGTGCCCCTCTAGTTACCTAAACTCTATAATTTCTGCACTAATCATTTTACACCAGACTGCTTTGTGAAGAAGGTTCAATGCAAAGCAGGATAAGCTAAAAAGTTGTTATTCAAGGATGGAGCAGTACAAACTGTTCGTGAACCAGCTTCACACCTTAAAGACGTATGTATCGCACTTTACATTTTGTAAATGATTGCAAATCGCCTTTTCAAATGTGCTTGTTAGCAACTTTCACAGCTAATGCAGGCTAAAGTTACCAGACAGACTCACCAGAGCTGCAAAATGTTGAAACACAACTATCATTGGATCATTCTCAAAGTTGTTGCTTCTGCCGGAGTCTCTCCCTCATCAGTGTACTCAGGTTTATACACATATAGGGTGGAACAGCGAACACCTTCTCCTTATTCGTTATTGCCATAGAATCGGCAAGTTTGAGTTATACAGTCCTGAGGGGAAACAAGACTGACAAAATAAGTCCGAATTGCCAGATGTAAACTTGAAGTTGCAAGAAAAAAAGTCAGAATTGTGAGTCGCAATTACCTTTATTATTGTTTTATTCAGTGGCGGAAACAAGCTTCCATAGACAAGTGGATGGTTTATTTTTAATGGCGTCCATCGGATGATTATATGTTTGTTCAGAGAATTTGATTGCGCACTGTGTTGTAAACGAAGCACAGTGCAATGGAGAGTTCACAAAGAAACTTTTCTTGACGGTATTGAATCTGACAGCAGCAACATTGCATATCATAAGTAAACTGTTTAATAATGCTGTAAATGACGGTTTTCCGCATTGGGCCCATATATGTTTTTTTTATTTTTTGTGCAAAATAATGTATTAACATTCAAAGTGAACCTCAAGGAACATATTAAAAGGAATAAAAATGCCCCTTTTAAAGATTGTTGTATAAAATTCATGCGTAGCCCTTTATACATTTGTGTTCCTGAAGGGTTTTGGAGCACGAGACCCATAAAGCCTCACCTCTGACCGTTAGCGCACCAGGGGACGTCAGTGTTGTCTGAGCATTCTCATCTGTGCAGACATCCAGCTTTGTAGAAGCTCTCATCTGTGAACAATCTCACAGAAACCCCTCCACAACATATCCCTTAGATATATAGTACATGATCATTCCTTTTGTGCTCTGATGATCATTTCCAAATGTTTTTTTTTTTGGTACATAAAATAAGAATTATCATTAAAACATAATGTAGCTGTTTTTAATGGAGCTTTCTAGCTTTATCCCCCCGTATCAGTAAATAGATGATGGATCTGAATATATTGAATGCTGTTTTCAGTTCAAAGGGGAAACATTTTGATTACAATGAAATGCGACTTTGTAATAGTTTAAATGTAACCGTGGCCTCTTCTACTCTATAATTATTCAGAATTTGATGCAGTTCTGCTACCAAACTAATTTTACACTTGCCTTCAGAAATTTGCCCCTCTCCACTCACAGTCCCATATCTCAGAAACAATCTCTCGCCCAGCAGAAATTGGCTGAAACATAAAGAAACAAGTGGAACAGAAATTCATTTCGCGCAACGGGATTATCGGCCCCTGTGCCTCTTATCTCCTCCTGCCTGTTTATAGGAAGAAAAAGCAAAGAAAGATAATTTCACAATTAATGGCAAAAGATCCTGGACTCTCGCTCAGCAGCCATTAGACGAAACATTTTGGAGAAATACTTCTCCATATTTCTTGACTTTAGGTTTCAATTGTCTTGACCCTGGCTGTATTAATGAATAGGCTAATAGCCAGCGAGAATACTTAATTTATGCCAGGGTGAATTAAGAAGAGGTAATGGATTTTGCTGCTTAAAAAAGGGCCAGAGCGAGGCTTTTTCCATGGTGCTTATCAAGGAAATCAGATTATCATATTATCTCTCTGAGTGGCTCTTTTGAAGCCATTTTTCACATTATCTTTGGAGAATAGTTTTGACACTCCTAACACTAGGCTGTCTTTATTGTGGCTTGCTAGAACATTCAGTAACAAAAGCTGGTAATGATTTTCTAACTTTGAATGAGCGGATTGGCATTTACTATCACGCTGGGGACCATGAAGGCAAATAACTTGGATGACAAAGATCCTATTAGAAGTCTTAGATGAGAATCGTGTAATAAGAAGTCTAAAGTTTTGTGTAGAGAAATTAAATATTCTATTCAAAAGCTTCTTATGTATCCCTCAAATAATACATACAATGAAGCCAGACTCTTAACACTAGTGCACGCACACACACACACACACACACACACACACACACACACACACACACACACACACACACACACACACACACACACACACACACACACACACACACACACACACACACACACACACACACACACACACACACACACACACACACACACACACACACACACACACAGTCAGACGCTGCTACCTTCAATGGGACTTGTTTGCTCCAAAGTTTATTACACCATACATTTTCAGGTGAGTAGATGATGATGGCAAAAGGCAGCAGTTATTGCAAGGGGTACAGGGAGAAAAGATGGCAATAATATACAATAATCCATTCCAATTTAACAGCTTCCTTTCTCATATTCCAGCAGTCTTTTTTTTCTGGACCAGGTAGCTGCACAAGCTTGGCGGGTGACAGTGTAATGAGAAATATGATAATTTCCAAGTGCATTAATTTCATGTCCTGTGGGTTTTGCAAGATCACTTGTTATTCTCAACAAATTAAATCACAATTTTCCCTAGTATCACCCAGTGTACACCTATATATTCTGGCGTTAAATTAATTGTGCATATATCCTTTTACTTTGTTCAGTGGGGTCCCATGCAAAGTCGGAGACCAGATTTTGTAAAATGGGATTTTTTTCTTTTCTTGTAAGCCTGTGAATGAACCAGGTTTAGGATCTTGAAAAATGTTATGACATAAAATAAATAAGAAATATTTCAAATTATGTATGATCAAAGGTCACAGTAAATACATTTATAATGATACAAAACAGTTCCATCCAATCAAATTTATTTGATTTCTTTCAAAAAATGTGCTTTAAAAAAAAATCTACAACAATATTAAGCAGAACAACTTATTTCAATGTTGTTGTTAATAATAAGAAATGTTTCTTGAGCACCAAATCATCATATTAGAATGATTTTTGAAGGATCATGTGACACTGAAGACTGAGTAATGATGCTGATAATTCAGCTTTGGAAGAAATGACATGAAAATATATTCAAATAGAAAACTCTTATATTAAATTGTAATAATATTTCACAATATTACAAATAAATGCAGCCTTGGTGAGCATAAGAGGCTTTTTTTTTAGAATGTCACCGACCCCAAACATTTAAACGTAGAACTGATTGTCAGATATTCTTCTGCTGATGCACAATATGCTCTTTGTATCATATCAAATCATACTAGAGAACATGAACATAATCAGGTTTTACACAAACTTGTGTCATTTATGTATCTTGACTGTAACATGGTTATCTGTAAATTTTCACTCAAATTATGCTTATAATTTGTAAAGACAAATGTATTAAACTAAAAAAAGTGCTCTCAGACTTTAGCACCTTGATGTATCATCAAAGTATAGGTTTAGTAATAAGATTTTGCGTTATTTGAACATATTCCATATTGATACAATAGCTGTAAGCCATTCTTCCTATGCATTAGTCCACATTTGCAACCTTGTCTTTACATCATCCCTTGGTCTCCTCTTCTTGATGAAGACACATTCCCGCACTACGTTTTTTTTTATTATTATTCCAGCAGAGGAAACAGATTTGCCCGTCACCCGATGTTGCTACACACCCGGGGGATTGGCAATCGGTGTCAGGAGTGAACTTGAGGCCCCCCTTCTGTCAAACTGCAGTGTAAGGTTGGCAGTTATTTGGGCTTTGTTTGTAATCTTTCTCGGCGCTTTGTCGGGGGGGTGCACGCTGATATTAGAGCGAGTGCACAAAAGCCCCTCGAGTGGTGTCACGCACAATTAATGTCCCCAGGTAGCGACTCCATTAGCCGTATGAACTCCGGCCGCGCCAGGGAATACTAATGGCTGAGGTGCCGGGGGGCATTAGAGGAGAAAGTCCCCCCCCCCCACCCCCACCCAATATGCCAGTCCCCCATCACCCACCCAATTCACTTCACCCTTCAACCTGACTAGGACATGTTCCTCCATCTCACTTTAAATCCCAGCCCCAGTCACCCAGTGCCACACACTGAAGCACTTTCCTTCACCACCCTAGTGGATTACTGCTAAGAGATAAATAACGTTTGGACAGTTCAAAGAAGACATAGCTTTGTCCTTCACCACATCTTCAAAAAAATGTGATGCTGACGGCATAAGTTCTAGGATATATTTTGGGGTTAAATGCACTTTGAATTATTATTTATTTGTTTGTTGATAAATCCCAAAATGGGTGGCCATCAATCAAAGGAAAAATAACACATTTTAATTGTAATAAATATTTAATATATATTACAGTACATTACATATTTAATATATATTACAGTATGTTAAATATTTTAATGTAGGCCTATATTAAAATGTATTTTTAAAAATATATTTTGGAAAAAAATGTATGTTTAGATAGAAAAGACAAGTATTTAAAACTAAATGAAAATATTTGTAAATAAATATTTACATACATATTAACGTCTATATTGTCAAAATATTTTGTCATCTCCTGTATATTTTGAAATATACTTTGAAATTTTGAAAAACACAATGCTGGTAAAAAATTTGCGATAATTATGGTTGGTTTGTATTTGTTCAAAAATGCAGTAAAACAGTGACACTGAACTTTTTCATGGGAATAATTTAAAATGACAGTTTCAAATGCAATATATATTTCAAATGAAATGTATTCATGTGATCTGTGATGACAAAGCTGTATTTTCAGCTGCCATTACTCCAGTCTTCAGTATCACATGATCCTTCAGAATCAATCTGTGCAATATATATATATATATATATATATATATATATATATATATATATATATATATATATATATATATATATATATATATATATATATTACAATTGCTTTATAGATACTGATATGAATTAAACTGAAAATATATATATATCATTTTTGATGTATGCAAGGCATGGTATGAAGTTAGTCATATTGCTAGTGTCAAAAATGTACAAAAGCAACATCATTATGGGATTCTTGCCTGTAGCTTGATCTTAATACATTGTAGTTTCCATCTCACACAAAAAGCCATGCGACGAATGATTCCACAATCCATTTATCCATCTGTTGATTTCTCCCTCTGTGAAAAGAGGGCCACCTTCAGCATGATCAATGTCAGTTTTCTTTCCACTACCTCTCTTCAAATCCCACATGGTCACATGACCTTGGACACTGATAATCGCCATGCCGACCTTGCCTGTGTTGCTATGTCCACCGGTTGAGCTGAACTAACAGGCTGCCTGCTGAACTTACCCCCGGGGCTAGCACGCACGCACACACACACACACACACACACACACACACACACACACACACACACACACACACAGACACACACACACACACACACACACACACACACACACACACACACACACACACACACACACACACACACACACACACAATTGTAAGGAACATTTAAGGTGAGGAAGATGAAAAGCAATAAATATATATAGAACATTCTTTAACAGTCAGAATTAATTAAGGAATAATTGACTCCGGGCCATTGAATTATTAAAAAAATAATGCACACCCAAGGTGGTAAATCAGTCACGACGAGAAGCAGAGTTGCACCTTGGGTGTACATTATTTTTCTAATAATTTAACAGCCTGGAGTCGATTACTCTGCTTACACTATGGTTACCACATCTCAAGACATTGTTTAGATGTTTTATTTCAAGACATTTGTCAGGTTTTTATCGTTAAAATGCTCTTGTGTGACTAATTTCTTAACCATCTCATGCCAAGCCTCCATTGTTAATTCCAAAATGTCGTTTTAGAGCTAGTAATGGAGGCTTAAAGGGTTAGTTTAACCACAAATTAAAATTCTGCCATTAATTACTCACCTTCACGTAAGACTTTCATTCATCTTCTGAACACAAATGAAGATCTTTTAAATGAAATCTAAAAGAGCTTTCTGTCCCAATTAACAGCCTACACAACTACCACTTTCAAGTCCCAGAAAGGTCATAAAGACATCATAAAAGTAATTCATACGACTCCAGTGGTTTAACCTCAATTGTATGAAGTGACACGAGTGCTTTGCTTGCCACAAAAAAAAAAAAAAAAAAAAAAAAACATAATTTACCACTTTATTTAACAAAATATTAATCTCCAGTGCGGGTTCATGAGAGCACCGTGATGCATGTGTGTTGTTGATGCAAAAGCAGATGTTGTACCTGAGTCTGTGCTTGGCAGCAGCATCTCTAATAGTAAAGCTTTTTAATTGCTTCAAGAACAGCGATGTTGTTACTACCTCGAAACAGAGAAATGTCATGAAGCTTTTCAATTGCAAAACTATTTTAAGTTCCTCTGTGCATGTTTCCCTGTGTGCTGTTTTTTTATCATAGAGAGAGAGCGGGAGAAAGAGAGTGTGCTTTCCATAGATCATAAAACATAATTTTGTTGAAAACATGCCATTAGTTTTTCATTTTAATCCTATCCGTTTGCATGGTCAGTGTATTTGCGGGTTTTATTTATTTTGCTGTTGTGGGCTGTAAGGATCTTTGAAAACAGGAATAATTTGGCGGAATGATATGGAACTGTAATGTAAAGACCTGCCTGAACTACTTTAGCTGTGTGTATCCAGAATAATAATCCACAACTTCATTCATCAACCAGATGTCATAATTTACTCAAATTCAAGTTCTTCAAATCTGTATGAATTTCTTTCTTCTGCTAAACACAAAAGTAGATATTTTGAAGAATGTTGGTAACCAAACAGGTGATGATTAGACAGGGTTTTGCAGATGAATGCTCATCATATTTTTATCATTCAGGTCTACTTTCCAGTAAATTATGCCATTCTGATAAGTAAACATAAGAAAGAACCAAAACAACCAACATTTCTCTTAAATTTCTAATGGATATTATTTACCGATGAACCAATTTTTATATACCATAGGTTGACCAAATGAAATCACTCCCATTATTATATGAATAAAGCTGTTGTCAATGGAAGTTTTCTAATTGGTGTCAGATTTATAGGTATAGCCGAATCTCTAGCAGTTGATACATTTATGCTGTCACTTGGTCTATACCGTCATGCCACCAAGGCTTAGAGCCAGGACCTGCCATATGGACTCAGCAAGCCATGAACGCTTAGTGAAAAATGCTCTTCTCAGTCAGAATGCATGAATGCAGACTTAAGGTAGCCTGTACTCAAACCCTGCCTTTATCGCATTACCAATTACACATTATAAATAGAGCATGGCTGGCTTTGTTTTCAAGGCTTACTCCATCACGCCACGCAGTCATCACTCAATCTGAAGCCCACACGGCGTCAACCTACCCTACTTGCATGCAGTCACTCAGCGTTTCCCCCTCCTGAAAAGACGCATGCTTCATTATGCTTGGCAGTAATGGCACCAACATTTGACACTCTTTGTTTGGACTTAAGAAATCCCCGGCTATCCAGAGAAAAAGCTGTTCACAAAAGCGATCAGAGCTGATTTCTGCCAAGTCATGCTGTATATACCTGCTGTTTAGCTGTGTAGAGGAAAGGGCCTAGTTTTGGCAAAACAGCAAGGCCTATTCTTTAGTAATTTGACATCAACATCATGATTTTGGCACTTGGAGAGTTGGCAAATCAACATGATGAAATCACGTTCTCACAAATTGTATGTTTATTTTCAAGACCCCATGGAATGAAAATTTGAGTTTTGTGGCTTTAAGTTCATGTGTGTTAGTTTTGAGTCTACTGCATATTAGGGATGTACCCAAATTGCTTTAAAGGGACATAGTGATGTATAAGATGGGAGAAAAAAAAGAAAATTTCAATGCTTTTGTATTCTCTCGCAATTATATAGTTGGGTAATTATATTGTATATAATTTGCGTGCATCAGGAAGCTGCTATCAATATGCGGGGTATTGAAATCACTTTGGAATATATATTTTTTTATTTTCCAGTTTGTGACGCATACTCCATGTATAGGGAGCGACGGTACTGACCACACAAATTTTACAAGATAAGTTATTTGTCAATGACGCTCAGGATCTGCTGGGCACCAAATCCTCCAACATCGTCCTGTCAGTCATCTCTTCGTACTATCTTCACGTGATAAGTGAAATCTGTAATATATAACTTCTGAAGAAAGCCTAACCATGTCCCTTTAGGGGCTGTGTAGAATGCGTTATTAATTTTCCGTGCCTTTCCGAATTCGGAATTGGGATTCGGGCACATCCCTACTGATAAACACAGATTTGTTTGCACTACACACATTTTTGTATTGCTGTGACATACACTACCATTCAAAAGAAAAGTGGTCTGTGAAAAAACAGAGTAAAAAGTATTTATTGTGGAATATTAATACAATTAAAATATATGTTTTCGATTTTTATATATTTTAAAATGTAACATATTCCTATGACGGCAAAGCTGAATTTTCAGCTGCCATTTTTCCAGTCTTCAGTGTGTGTTTTCACATGATCCATTTTGAAATCAATCTAAAATGCTAATTTGGTGCTCAATAAACATTTCTTATCAATGGTGAAAACAGTTGTGCTTCTTCATATTTTTTGTGGAAACCAGGTAATTGTGTTAATGGATATCGCTTATTGATCCACAAATCAATTCCACCTTTTGATGTTCCCTCATCTGCAAAGTCCTTCGCATATTTTAAGTATGTTTCCACCTCATGTGAGAGGAGATTACACTGATATAACTGTGGAGGAGCTGGGGAGGTTGAAGAGCAGCAGTAGTTTTCAGGAGAGTTATAGCTGTTGGTGAAACTAGACGTGCTTAGAGCCCTCTGGGCTGCTGGGAATTAGACACTGTTTTAAATGGAGGCTGGATTCATATCCCTAACTCACCCTCGGTAAATAAATCTTTGCGAATTTCGCGAATACACTTTGTTTTCGTTGTCTTTGTGCTCTGTCTAGTAGTATATCTTGTGGAAGGCATGCATGTTGTCATGTTGCCCTTTTTCTTAACTGTTTTGCAGGCTGAATTATTTTCAATTATTTTGTATTGCAGGCTGCATTTGAATATATTTTTAATGATAAATTATCACAGCGAATCATGCTGATGCTACTAGATGCATTTAAAGCTCTTTTCGGCCTAGTGAAAGTTGAAGCTGAACTAAAAAGGTAGGTTGTATTATACAGCTTGGATTATCACTACTTACCCACAATCTTTAGCAAATGTGGCAGCCGTTAAAAAGCCTGAATTGTGTGTCCTTGGTTCAATACAGGGCTGTCAGATGAAAAATAAGATACAAGGTATCTAAAATCGCTCTCTCTCACCGTGTCCATCCACCAGACAATTTAAACACAACATTAAGTGCATATCAGAGGAAATTATGCTTGAATCTCAAGCAAAACTGCCCACTTTTTTGGGGGCCTGGGCTCAGTCGCTGCACAGATGGCACCTGGGCAAACAGTATTGTTTGTTGTGTTTGATGAGTTGGACAGCTTCAATTTGATCCGGAGATGTGAACTTAATGGGGCTGGTTTGCCAAAAGAGAGGCTTCATTTAAAAACTACTGCACTGGGAAATAACCCTGCTTGGAAAGGCCCTGTCAGACGCTTTCATTGGAGATGGCCAGAAGAAATGGCATCTCTTTACACTATTGCGTTACACATCTGCTCTGGCCCTCTGCTGATCGTATAGCATTTCACTCCTGAGATGTTTGATTTTATTACTGTCTTAAGAATGAGCCAAACAAGTGTTCCTATTGATTTGCACATTAAATATATTAGTAATAAAACAACATCCTGCAGCTAAGTGATTGTAAAATCAATAGTAATTGGTGGCAAAATATTATGAGTGCTTGGTCTGCATTCTCATTGTCTCTCTAGATAACTGACCACTAAAAATGGGAGATGTTTGCACAATAAATGTGATAACTATTGATGTTGGATACATAAAATGAAAGCAATTGAGCGAGCTGCAAACTTTGGACTCTTCGTTCAACTTTGAAGAGTGCTAAAATGTAAGATCACCGAGGACAATTCAGGACACTTTGGTAACCAAGATGAGGGGACAGAAGACATGTTGCATGTCTGTAATACGGGACAACAGGGAGTAAAACACATTGTTTCAGCATCTGAAAATCAGTGTCTGTGTCTCACACTTTGAAATAATATTTTTATAATAGTTTTTCTGCAGCAAACTGATGTGTTTTCGAAATCTATGACTGAGGTGTAACACAAATTGAAGACACAGGCATGCTAAATGTTACATTTATTGTGGTAATCAAATGTATTTTATTTATGCAATAAAAATATTAAACACTAAAGACCGCAGCCACTGGCGTCAGTCGCTAGCACACCTCTTGAGGTCAGGAGAGTGAGGTTTACATGCACAGATCTTACTGGCATACGACAGTTACACTCACCCCCCAAAACCTCACTCCCATATGGGTCACGGCACCGAATGTAGCCAGTCCTACTGGACCCAGTCCGAGTGGGATTTGAATCGGCATCTCCGGTGTGGGAGGTGGGTGCACTAACAAGGAAGCTAAAGAATGCAGCTGGCATCAGTCGCTAGCGTGCCTCTTGAGGCCAGGGGAGTGAGCTACATGCACAGTTCTTGCTGCCCTACGTTACAAATGGACAAAAAATAATAAAATGTTTGTCTGTGTCACGATCATGTCTTTGTCACGTTAGGCCGATTTCTAGTTTGTTACCATGGTTTCTGATTAGTTATTGTTAGTATACATAATTTTGCTCTGATGTTATTTGCTGTCATGCATTTTTGTCTTATTTTTAGAATATTTTAACTATGATTGTACAGCACATTGGTCAATGCTCTGTTGTTTTAATCGTGCTTTATAAATAAACAAACAGAAACAGAAACAGTTACACACGTTTCTTTCGTTGATCATTATCCCTGTGTATATAAGCCCTCGGTTTTCTTAGTTTCAGTTGTGTTGTATTTCCTGTTCTTTGCATGATTAATGCATGATTAATCATTAAAAGATTGTGATCTCGATTCAAACACCCACATGATCTCATTCCTATTTGACAATTCACCATGTGTCTATCAAACCTTTGACAACTTCTCACCCGAACATTCAAATCTGTGTTTTCGCTGCCGCTGAGCCAGAGAGAGCAGTTGTCATGTATAGGTATGAAACTGCTTTATAGTCATGTCAAAACAGTCAACCTGACAGACAATACTATTCTGTCTGTGTTACAAATATTCATATTTTCACAGAAGAACTATGATAAAAGTTTATCGTTCGGATTTGTTCACAGAAGCGATCAAAATAGAGTACCGGCAAATCACCTTTTTTGGAGTAAATCACCTTTTGAAAGTAATGTGGCACTTCAAATAATAATTGTATCGATTACATCATTACGCCACTAGGTGGCGATAATGGACTGTTAAAAAAATTCATTGAATCATTCATTCAAGAGCTTCGTTCATCCAGTAATGAAACAAGGGAGGTAGCCTATGAGTGAGTCATTGAATCATTAATTCAAACTGATTTATTTTAATATTTCATTTAGATTCATTAAACATTTTTAATAGACCGCAGCAATTAACATTAGTCAGAACCTCTACTAAATTACATGTTATTTTGTTTAGTCGTCTGTGTAGAATCATGATCTCCGAAACAAAAATATTGTGATTCTCAATTTATCCAGAATCGTGCGGCTCTACTAGGATGTGTTGTAACACCAACTGATGACATATGTGTTAAATGTTACAGTAGTCCGATTTTCTTGTCAATTAAAACAGTTTCAATTCCAAGGTAAACATAAGATTTTAAATAATTGGTTTAATAATAATCATTGTTGCTACTATGAGGAGTAGTAGTATTTCTTATTAACACTGACCCCATAACTCTCCTGTGCGTTTGTGAGTATGGGCTGTTTTTCTTTGAATCCGAGGAAAGAATATGCTTATCCCTGTAGTTTACAGCTTGGATAATGAAAACACATCGCATCCCAAACAGTTATGATCGGGCAGTTGAGGATAATTGCATGGTTAGCCTCTCCATCTGTTCTTTCCTACAGCTTTTTAGTGCTGGGAGGAAATCAGGGCCAGTCAAGCTTCATGCACACACACACACTCAATATTTCTGAATACAATACATCAGGGTCCTGTTTACTCATAATCACAAATCACTAATCAGCATAACACATTACCTATAGCCCCAGCATACCACGCTGCAGATAATTTCAAAGGTTATTATTTAGTTTATGATTCCATAATGACCTCAGCTGTTCAGCACCAACAGCAATGCGGGATTCTGCATAAGCAAAGTGAATGGCTTATTGCATCACATGTTGCGCGCTGTATGCTAACAAGACATCTTAAGATTTCTGAAATTTCATCTCTATCTCTAACATTCTCTCCGGGTGCCCAGGAGGCGATGGAGGAGTGAGCACTCTGCCATCCTGGAGGCCAACAGTGCTTTATAACCCTTCTCACAGAGGACCAGTGGCTACACACCCTACTCATTAGGCATCAGGGCCCGATCCGCAAGCATTGCCAGGGAGAGGGGCCTCACCCGGGGCCCAGCCGCTGCCACACCTGCTGCCCCACTCACGGAGCTCATACAGAAATCACAGGCATGAACGATGAGCCACTCGCCTTCAAACTCCAGGGACAAAAGATCCACTCTCAGCCAACGTGTCATTTAAATAATGCAGAGCTGGAAGGAAAAGGCAGGAAGAAGCAAGTTTTGGAGCCAAAATGGATACCTCTGGGTGAATGCTTTGCAAACATATCTGTTGTTGTTCAGCCAGCATTGAATCAGCTCAGTGGGTTGGTTTTAATAATGATTTAATCACAAATTAGAGGATTGGAGTTGTGGCTTACTGCACATGGGCCGTGGTGCTTGTAAGTTTACAAATTTTAATATGTGTTGGTCATTGACGCATAAAATACTGCCCACAGTAAAGGATATTTTCGCAGATAATAAAATCTTAAAAGTATACTCTTTTATTTTTTTCATTCTTGTATTTCATGTTGGTTTCACATGGTTTTGAAAACTTTCAAGAAAAGGTTTTGGTGAGACTTTAATTTGATGGTCCACTTTAGACATTTTACTAACTGCATGTAACTTTTGCAACTACATGTCAGCTTATTCTACTAACCTGAACCCTAACCTAACAGTCTACTACAGATTAATACTCTAATGAGAGTAAGTTGACATGTAGTAAGTTGCAATGTTACTTATAATTAGTAGATTGTCTAAAGTAGACCATTGAAATAAAGTGTAACCGAGTTATTTTTTTGTGGCTCCGATAATGTTATGAAGTCATCAAGAAAAAAGCAATGACATATTTTCTTGACTGTACACAACTTAATCATGATGTTCATAAAAGTTTAAATATATTTAAGTAAAAAAAAAATATATACTTTTGTTTATTTTATTTATTTATTTTGCGCACAAAAAGATTGACATCAGGGCGGCATGAATCATCCTGACATTTTTGACCCCCAAAAATATCTAAATGAATCCTAATTCAGAGATGTAAAAGCATGCTTCTCATAGAAAATATGTCAAGTTACTGTGTAATTGCATTTTTTTCTGTATTTTCAAATAAATTAATAGATGTATTATAAAGAAACTGAACGGGGAGTTTTGATTAAACGATAACCATGCAAAGGCCATAGATCTGATCTCAAAAATGCGCAGTGTTATTCCAACTGACAAGGTTTTCAAATGTCTCAGTATCCTTCAGCTAAACTTTCATGGATATGAAGTTTCTCTGACAGGTTGACATCATTGTCCGGACTATACGAGCTTTCATGTTCGGCTTATCTGTATCATTCAAAGACAAGATCCGTCCACGTGTACTTCTATCCAAACTGGCGAAGGACAGGGGAGCTCCCCCTCTCTGGACTGACAGCAGAGGCTATGAGAAACAACATTTACTCAGCTCCTTCCAAGCCCCTTTCAGAAACAAACATCCCTCGTGCTATTTGCACCCCTGCGCTGGTGTTGATCGAGACAGATACATCAGCGGCTAGAGCAGGCTAAATTTTGATGGATGTCAGTGGTGTAGCTGCCGGATCCGCCAATGAGACGGGATGGGTGACATTTACTTACAGAAGGCGATCTCCGCCAAGGCTTCAGTGTTATGTAAATAGCACACCTGTCTGCCCATGGACATGGCTGGCTTATGGAAAAATCTGCCTTTCATTTGAAATATCGGCTTGCCGCTTTGTACCATCTGTGGTATTATTTGTTCAGCCGACTGAGAAGAAAAGGACTTCGCATATGAATATGTTGAGTGACAATTTTCCACGGATTTTCACGTTCGATATGAAATCCAGATATCGTCCTGTCACTGTTTATTTATTCACTCGATGTTTTATCATACATATCTGCTTAAGGGCAGGAAGCACTAAACACAGAGGACTAACCGCTAACCGCAGCCGTGATGGTTACATAAAACTCATATTTATTTATTAGCATTTTGTGTCTTCTTGACATCCCCTTTGCCTGTGTAAAAGCTTGAGACAGGATACAAAACTGCTATTAGGCCTTGTACAGTTTTGTAGATGGTTAAGTTTAAATGCATTGCTCTCATAATGCTACATACTTCAAAATATTAACTACAAAATCTTATATAGGCCCTACTTTAGAAAAGTCAGCAGATATTACTTTCTTTCTTCTGCGGAATATAAAATGAGATATTTTGAAAGATGTTTCTGTATATATATATATATACATATATATATACAGTATATGTGTATGTATTCTGTATATGTATATATATATATATATATATATTTTTGTGTGTGCTCTTGTTTTTGTGATTTGTGAGGACACAAATGTGTGTAATGGCATGGGTATTACACTGGTATTACAACTTGAATGTGATTTATGAGGACATTTCCTGAGTCCTCATATTTCAAATGGCTTTAAAAACATACTAAGCAGTGTTTTATTAAAAATGTAAAAATACAGAATGTCTCCTGTGATGGGTAGGTTTCAGGATAGGGGCAGTGTAAGGGGATAGAATATACAGTTTGTCCAGTATAAAAACAATTACGACTATGGAATGTCCTCACAAATCACAAAAACACAGCTGTGTGTGTGTGTGTGTGTGTGTGTGTGTGTGTGTGTGTGTGTGTGTGTGTGTGTGTGTGTGTGTGTGTGTGTGCGTGTGTGTGTGTGTGTGTGTACGACAGGAAAAAGTCATAGAGGTTTGGAAATGCATAAGGGTGAATAAATTAAAACAGTTTTAATTTTGGAATGAACTATTACTTTAAGGTAAATAAGTTACTAAATATAAAATATATTACAGTCAATCAAACTTATTTAGATTATAAAAATTAAATTACACTATCGTTCAAAGGTTTGGAGTCAGTACAATTTTTTTTTTTTTTTTTTACATTTTGAATTTTAACAAATGCACCAAGGCTGCATTTACTTTATCAAAAATATGATAAAAACTGTATGTGAAATTTTGTAACAATTTAAAATAACTGTTTTGTAATTTTAATATAATCTAAAATGTAATTTATTCCTGTGATGGCAAAGCTGAATTTTCAGCAGCTATTACTCCAGTCACATGATCCTTCAGAAATCATTCTAATATGCTGATTTGGTACTCAAGAAACGTTTTTTTTTTTTTTTAATTATTAATCGTAATGTTTATAAATTGTAAGAGTTGTGCTTCTTAATATTTTTGTGGAAACAAAATATTTTTGATGATTAGAAAGTTTAAAAGAACAGCATTTGTTTGAAATATAAATCGTTTGCACAACTTTTGATCAGTTTATTGCATTCTAGCTAAAAAAAAGTATAATTTCCTTAAACTTTTGCTAGTATACAAATGCACACGTAAATGACTGTAAATCAGTTCAAGTGATAAATGCAAGATTTTAAAATTTTTAACGTAAGCATACTAAATACAAAAAAAAAAGTGTAAAATGTGACTCACTTTTATACAAGATGTGGTCCCTGTGTAGCCTCTATCCACCAAAAAGGTTGAAGACCTCTGGCCCAAGGTTGCCATCTATTTCTTGCCTCTAGCTCTCACTAACCTCTAGCCAGACAGTCCAGTCACATTGGGCAGTCATTTCAAGTGCAATCATCTGTTAGGCATTTCTCTCTCTCTCTTTACTTTAGTCTCTTCTCTACCTCTCCTATTTTTTTTTATTTTATTTTATTTTTTTGTCCTAAAGGAATGGTGAAAAATGAAAAAGGACAGGGTTGGAAAAAACGAGGTGATGGATGGTTGGGCCATCCATTTCTGAAAGTATGGTCTTCTCAGGCAAGCCAGGCAGTGAAATTTACATTATTAATCTTGTGTAATAATCTACGGCAGAGAGGGAGGAAGAGACAGCGGTGTGAGAGAAGGAGAGGCACAGGGAGAGAAGTGAGTGTGTGTTTGTGTAAATCTGTTTGTTACTCTTGCCATCCTTCCCTTATAATATATGGATTCATCCTAAATTTAAATAAAAAAATAAATAATGGAATTGCGTTCCATATGAAATTCATATAGGACCAAGTGTACCTTGTAATGTAATAAGCCAAACAGCTGAGAACACTTTAAGTTGAACATTTGACTTTTGCAAGTATTATATAATTATTATAAAATAATTAATAAATCATTTAAATATATATATACATATAATACAATCAATATAATAAAAAAACAAATGGATTGTTCATTCAAAAAGGAAACATTTATCATCCTTTACTCATCCTCATGCGGTTCAAAACCTGCATGACTGAATTTTTCTGTAGAACATACACATTTTTTTTTAAATGTAGGTAATTGTATGTTTTTTTCCAACCACTGGGGAAGTAACACACACACACACACAGAGAGAGAGAGAGAGAGAGAGAGAGAGAGAGAGAGAGAGAGAGAGAGAGAGAGAGAGAGAGAGAGAGAGAGAGAGAGAGAGAGAGAGAGAGAGAGAGAGAGAGAGAGAGAGAGAGAGAGAGAGAGAGAGAGAGAGAACACGTCATAAAGGATTGTAACAACATGAAAAAGCATTTAGGGGTGAACTATCCCTTTAAAAAATCAATTGAGTCTGTTCAATCTTGTAATGTTCTTGCCCTAAAAATGTAAATATATTTGTCCATTATGGCGTGATGCTATAGTCTGACATTAAAATGAATTTATTTATGTGACAAATGCAATGAAATTGTTCGCCAAAATCGAAGTGATTGTATTTCTCTTAATTCAGTCAGTGAGTGTTTTTGTGAGTGTTCAGAAGTGTCTTTTATTTTTTTTAATTTTTTTATTTTTTATTCAGTCTTCAATGTGGTTTATTGTCACCTGCCACCAATATTTTATATAAATCTCAATTGGCATACAGAAATGCAGTGTCCCTTGTTTTCCTCAGCTATAATTGGCATGTATGTGTGTACATACAGTATAAAAATGTATGTTTGTGAGTGCAGCATACAGGTGAATGGTGCAGTTCAACATAAATATGACTCGTTAATTACCCTTCAGTATATATGGCCCACTTTCATCTCTCTAATTAGTTTTGTGTCATCATTGCTTTTTTAATTATTATTTTTTTTAATGTGTAGCAGAAGACAGACAAAACAGAATCCACCGTGTTCCAACAACAATGAAATATTCATATTGTTTTTCCCCCTCTTGCTGCCACTCCTGTCCTTCCTTAGTATCTCTTTCTATTCCTCTCATCTTCCAGTACTGCTTCCCTCACTCTTTCTTATTCTGTGATATATTTAAATGTTAATAACCATTCATTCTTGACACCCTATCTGCTGAGCCCCGAGTTTAACAGGAAATCTATTTAATCTGAAGAATCTCATTACATGATCATGGCAGCAGCCAAAGGCATGAAGGTGCCTGAGAGAGAGAGAGAGAGAGAGAGAGAGAGAGAGAGAGAGAGAGAGAGAGAGAGAGAGAGAGATGGAAAAGACGAAAGAGAAAGGGGGAGATGGAAAAATGAGTGCAATTCTTTAATTTAATCCATATCTGTGCATGGAGCAACAAAGAGAAAGCAAGGAAGCCCCTTCGTCTCCAGCTCCATTTGACTAGATAATGATTAAATGTTTTCTATTGTGCCACAGCTGGTAGGTTTTATCATTCTGAGAGCGGCTGAGAGAATGAGTGAATTGATAAAAGAAAGAAAAAACGAGAGAGAGAGAGAGAGAGGGAGAGGGAGAGAGAGAGAGAGAGAGAGAGAGAGAGAGAGAGAGAGAGAGAGAGAGAGAGAGAGAGAGAGAGAGAGAGAGAGAGAGAGAGAGAGAGAGAAATACACCTCAATGCTTTTGCCTGTCTTCCAAGTATTAACTCCTTTTAAGGCCATTAAAAGATTATCACTGATTTAGCAAAATGTCGGCTGGAAACATTAGCAACAGCCTGTTCCTAGAGAAAAAACCTCCGAAAGCCACCCTCCCCTCCCGCCCCTATTATCTCATTCACCCAGCACTATTTAATTTCATTCCATGAATATGCAATGAATTTAATTTTGAGCACTATTTTCATCTGCTCCTGTAATCACAAAAAAATGCCAGTGTAATTAATTTCTAATTACTTGCTTTAATTGTTGTAGTAATCATTTTAATTACCCAAATGCACAGACATTATATGCTAAAAAGGAAATGATCCGCACGCGCCTCCTACCTTGTCCCTCTTTCTTCTCGAGTTTGATATCTCGATTTTGACGCTGGCCAAACGCATATTGAAATACAGCGCGAACGAGAGCTTGTGTTTTTGGACGTCAGATAAAGCACAAGAGAATAGAGAGAGAGAAAAAACTAAATAACACTGGCTAGGTAAGCTGGCGTACGTCGTAGCATCACAGCAATCTGCCGAGCGGAAATTTGCATGCCCCGGAAAAGCTATTAAGTTAAAATATACAGTTATTGTACCTTTCTGGGCCTAGCGCCATACAATTGCTTATTGCATGTGCTTATAGCTGGGCCCTAGCAGATGGTAAATCATGAAATTTTATGAAATTATTACACTGGCGAGGTGTTTTGAAAAGGAACAGCTGTGAGAGAGATGGGACATTATAAACACTCACAGGTGTTCCGTCTCTAGCCTCCGCCAGCCCTGACATCAAAAAATTAAATTATAAACAAACCAGCAAATGTTGTAATCTCCTTTGTAGACACACTACTTACAGGGGGAAATTGCTTAAACTAAGCAAAGAATTAAATTTTCATTTGCATAAAATATTTACAGAGGCGAAGAAATTTCATCGCGGGGCTCTCCTCAGTGCTCGGCTGCCAAGTTTTGGGGGGAAAATTGCGGGCACGCTAGTCGCAGCAGGCTAATGCTAACATGGAGGGAGCTCCATTAGGGACAGCGCTAATGGGTACTTCACCCAATCACATATGGGCGAGAGCACCTAATAAGAGCTGGCTGGCCGCTGCCAAACTCTGCTGCGAGCTTGTGCTTCTCATTAAGATTTTATTCCTACCTTAGTATTTAATTAGCCACTTCTGCACGGGGACTGCAGGAGATGGCCTGGGAGTGCTAGCCTGCTAGTGTTTTTGGAAATTCAGACTTAGCACCGCTCTTCGGGTTCTGGCACACTTTGTGTAACCTGGCTGGACTTCTCAGCATGAGGTTGTGTCATTTTTTTGTCTTGGAGACCTGGTGTTATTGTGATACTACTCCTGTTGTAGGAATTGCCATGGTGATCCCATATGACATGATTTAAAGCTTTTTTTCTTCTCCATATCCTGAACTCTCATTATTAATCAGTTCATTATTGGCAATTATAGAAGCATCTGAAGTGAAGTACACAACTTGGTTTGTACTAAAATAATAGACATTACACTCTTTTATTTTACCACAAACATACTAGTCATGGTTTTGTGGCTATTCAGATTTTATTTTTTTTATTTTTTTATCATTATAATAGGCTATTATAGGGCTGGGAAAAGACATGCATGTGTGAGTGCATAAATAAGAATGAATACTTGGGAGACTGACATTGCAATGATGCTCTGTTACATTTTCCCAGTCTTGTGTACATTGTGTTTTCGCATTCTGCCCTGTTCTCTTCCTGTATCCTGCGCCACATTTTGTAGTCCTTTGTAGTTTTTTTGATGATTAGTACTCTGATTGTATCCAGGTGTGTCTTGTTAGTCTATTATTACCCTGTGTGTATTTAAACCCCAGCGATTCCCATGTTCATTGTCAGTTGTTGTCCTTCAATGGCTGTAATGTTGGTGCTCAGTTCCGTTTTCAGTTCTTTGTGTTTTAATAAACCGTCTGCACTTGGATCCAGCTCACCCTTGTTTCTGATTAGTTACCCATAAAATACTGATCCCAAATTAAATCTACTCATTTTCTAAAAACAATTTTAACTGAATGTGCATATTAATAGAGGCAACCGTATTGGTATTGGTATCGGTATCAGTGGTGTTGGCCTTCATGCGTACTCAGTAAAAAAGAAGCCATTAAACAATTAGTCAAAATATCAAATAAGAACAACAGGTTCTAAATCTAAGTGTGCTGATCAGGTTTTGCTTCCATTATTTTGATCTTTCCCTGATAAATGAACATTCACATTGTGAGCTTATTTGGCATAAACTGTTAGGATTGTGCATTAACACATACTCACTGTGGAAAAACACACATTTAGAGAGTTTAAATAGTTAAAAACACTGATAATGACAGCAATCAAGTTCAGGTCACTTGTTTGGTTTTGAAAAGCTGGCAGACATGTGAGAGAGCAGGGACCAAATGAACTGCGGTATTCTGACGATATTTCAATGTTGCCAAATGCCAAAAGATATTTGCTGATCTGAAAGTAATATCTAATGCACTGCCATGGGCTAAGATTGTCTTTGTCCTCAACCCTGCGTTGACCGGTTTCACGCGGCTGTCATTGATATGATCCGAAATACACTTAGCACAGTGTAGAAAATAATCCTGACATCAAACTAAGCTATATTTGAATCTTAAAACATTCAAGTCTCATTTATTAAGTATATTTACAAGTACACTAGTGGTGGTAAACACCTACTGTAATGTGTAGCCAAATGTCATATAATATGCATTACGATAAGTTTGTTTTTTTACATCCTGCTGTTTTCCAAATTATAATGTCCTTTCATGGCTAAATATTTATCGTCTATGACAGGATATGCTGGTAAAGTATTCAAATGAGATGCTTGTTTTTCCATAGTTTTGTGAGTGGGCCAACGTGCACTAGGCACATAGGCTGTGCTGCAAGGGATTCTGGGAGAGTCATGCATATTCAAATCCACTGCTGGACACGGTCGCCCTAAATAGGCGAGAAGCGTGCAGTACTTAGGGCGTGATTTGTGTATGTGCGTGTGTGGGTTTGTGTATGAGCGTTTGCGAGTCTGTGTTTTGCTTGTAATATCTTGTACCCCTGGCACGCATTGTACTCTTCCCCTCGCAGGCACAATTTTCACATAAGCTCCGGGCTGCTTTCACCCCTGTCTTGCCATAAGCAAGACAGATGCAGTGAAAGTGAAGCAGTGCATGAAATCAAAGAGTCTCTGATTAAACACCATTGGCCTGGAGACAGTCTGACGAGGCTGTCCTCCAACCAGCACTACCTGAGATGTTAAAAAAGGGGCGTAGGAAGAGGGAGTAACCAATGATATAGGCAAAATTGCCCTTTCAGTAACAGGATTATATTGATTTTTTATTGTACTTTATGGTGTCTGATGTTCACTTATTTGGTATGTAAACAAAAAAAGGTCCTGTACCAGAAGTGTATTAATTATAAGTAGTCTTATGTGAACTTCTGTGAATTTGCCTCACAGCAGTCTTTGCAACTTCAGCTAATAAGTCCGGATACTTCGTAATTCATTACCCTTAAAAGTACAATGAAAACATGAAATGTTGTGCATTTGTTTATATTGTTTTCATTAGCGTCATCCATATTCTGAGCAAATAATTTCAGTGCTTTAGATATTTTCATTAATTAATTGGGCTTGTAATTCCAGGTTTAATGTTTAATGTTTATTGATTTAAGAATTTTGGTTGCAGTAAATTCATTCAATGAATTAGACTTTTTTTTACAGTAACTAATATGTTCTGTGATGCACATTTTATTATTATTATTTCTAAAGAAAAAGCTTTGCCACACACATTAAGCGTATTATTACTATTTTTAAATGTGGTTCTGACATCATGTTGGTTCGTTAGCAATTGTGATAATGTGTACATTTTAAGCCAAAAGTCCAAATCAATACCACATTAGAACTGTACGCTCCCCTCACTTGAACAGAAGTGAGTGGTTTATTGGCAAACTAATCACAGAGGTCGTTAATACCAGCCAATTCTGCATATCAGCAGGCAGCATGACCTGCATCTAAATGTAACAGATTTTTCTCATGAATGTTCCAAAGGAATCATACATACAGAAATTTGAGTGACATGATTCTTTATGATGATAGAAACATTGCAATCTTATTAGTAGTTAAAGGTGTTCTCTTTCAAAATTGTTGGTCTCCTTAGACCTCCTCACGTCTCATGTTGGTGATATTGAGGTTGTGTTACTGGATCTTGAGCATTATCTAAAGGTCATATCAATGAGTCACTGACACAGCAGCTGTGTATTAGCAGCGGTAAACAAAGCTAGCAGCTATGTCAATGTATGTTTCCAGCCTTTGTGTTGTTTATAGAGAGTTTGAGGTGAATTGTTTTATATGAAATCATTTTACACATAAAGAAATTAACAGTAAATGTGACATTTATTTATAAAACGATGGGAAATTGCATAAGAATGATACCAAGTTAAATAGAAGTGATTTAGCATTTGATGTAAAATTTCTAGCTTCTGTTGTTTTGAATGCATTTTCTCTTCTATTGTGGATTTCTATAGGGTTTTTGGAATCAAATGTAGTGTATGGCTTAATGTAACTTTGTGTGAAATACAACTTCACCCACATAGCACACAACCTCATCAGAAACAAAGAACAATATCATGGGGTGTTTGAAACTGTATGCCACTGCCACCTGACTGTGAGGAAACAACAGGCATTTAGACAAAATGCTATTGCTAAAACATAGCATAGTATAGCATAGCATTCACCTCCATGTATAACTCATGATGGACTGAGAGGATGTGAATCCAACAAAGCATTAGGCTACATAGTTAATTCACAGTGAAAGTTTTGTGAACACTCTACTGCTTGTTTATGGTGCTCTAAAGCTAAGCTGTAGCTTCTTTAGCTCAACAATGTTTCACTAGAAGTATCTCATGATAACTTCTAATGAAAAGTCCAGCCTTTCCAATTGAACCCTTCTGGTTGCATGCAATCTTAGTGGGGAAACTGTGGCTAGTGTAAGACCTGCTATAAACTATATGATCAGCTATACATATTCAATTATACATACTCACTCAAGGTATTGTACGTGATAAAATGTGCAGTGGGAGTAAATTACAGTTGATACACTACATGCAGAAAGAGATTTGGTCTCGACAATGATGCATAAGACGGAATTGATTGTGGAAAAGATACATTTTTAAAGTAATAATAAAGTAATTAAAGTAGATTTTTGACCATACACGTTGTCTCATATAGGTATTTTAAATAGACAGAAAGGCAAAAGTGGGTTCTCAACAGGAGAGGATGCTGAATGTAGTAATTAAATGTGCCGGCAAATAGCACCAAACTCATCAACGAGAGGATTTTTAATGAAATAACACTCTAAATGAACACTGGGAGAAAATAAAAAGTGAGCAATGGCTTTTCGTTGTACTCTGAAATTTTAATTGCCTGTCTGGAGAATATTAGATAAAGCTTGATTAGAAATAAATTGGAAATCTCCGCTGAATGCATCTGCTGATGGGAGTATTATTAAAGCAGACTGCTGTAGAGGACCAGCCCAAAATAAATAAATAAATGAAAAGTGAATCTGGAACTGATTGATTGAAGACCAGGCCGTTTTTCCTAGTAGAGATTAAAAAACTTTGATAGACATGAAGGGACTTTTCTCTCTCTCTCTCTCTCTCTCTGTATTCTTAATGATGAAATCTTGCCAATTGTTTATTTAGTAGTTTGTTTGTTTTTTTTGTTTTTTTTTTTGTTATGGATAACCACTTTGGTAACTGTCAGACATGGCCCATCAAATCAACAGGTGATAAAAGTATTTTAACTATATATCTGGCAGAAATAGTAAAAGTAGTATGCTGGTGTGCTATTCCGAATTCAGCCCAAGTTTCTGTTTCAACCAATCGCAATGGTGATGAGCAACACTACATTTGATCGGTTGCATAATTACTATTTCTGTAGAGTTGTGTTGAGTAGCTCTACCCACATTAGACATTTTTTGGACTAAAATCCTGATGCTAATGCCTCTCAAGCATTAAACCTGGACTGACTACAAAAGTTGGGAAACATTGGATATTATAAGACAAATCTTTCAAGTTCTACAAGGAAAACTTTGTGGTGATGCCATCTGAAGAAACATCACATAAGCCCAAACATATATACAAGGTATATTATTAACTTTTTCCTATTTTTTTTTGTTTGTTTTGCCATTTTGTTGTAGCAGAAGTAAATGTGACATTTATCTATAAAACGATGTGAAATTGCATAAGAATGATACAAAGTTAAATAGTAGTGATTTAGCATTTGTTTAAAGTTTCTAACTTCTGTTGTTTTGAATGCATTTTCTCTTCTATTGTGGATTCTAGTGTGCTAAAACACATCAGGTGCGTTTGAAACATCATTTCCTTCAAATTAACAACAACAAATGCTTCCATGTAAAAAAAAAAAGTGTTTCATTTGAGATGTCACTATTGTTAAAAAAATTCAGATAGCAAAGTACATAATGTACAATGTAACTGCGCATCATATGCATCATTTGGGGATGCAGCTTTACAATCTTCAGCAGTGCAATGCGAGGCTTGACCCCGCCCACGCACAGTTCTGATTGGCTGAGATGTTTGCTTTCACTGTCGCTGGTCATGTTGTGCCTGGTTAGGATACAAGTCGGTATTTACATAACACTAAATGGGTGTGTATGTCCATGAAGAGGTCAAATTGACAAAGAGGTCAAGCAATTAAAATATATAGACCTTAAAAAGTATCTGAGAACAACGTGAAGGGCCTCGTTCCCTCTTCCTCCTCATTACATATGTCTTCTTCATGTATAAGTGCGACCTCTGACTTTTCCCCCTGATTTATTTCCTGTGTCTGTCGTCATCATTGGTTCCTAGCTGCCGTTAGCACCCAATTAAACTTAAAGGTCTGTGAGAAGAATCCGACTGAAAAATTATTTGAGCTCCCTAATTATATAATTTCCACCTCTGCCTCATATAAATTCCAGCTATGCTTTTAATGGCCTTTAGTACTTGTTCAGCAACTTATAAATTTCAGTGATCCTTGGAAAAGGAGTGAGGATATGTGCTTTGTAGACGAATCCCGCCATTGCAGAGACACTGTAATGCTTCCTGCTGACCTTTGGGTGTAAAAGCAGATTTATTAGGCAGTGAACTGCATTTTCCACTGCAAGAGGATGGCGGGCACGTACAGCCACTCTTGCCAAGATGTCATAACTGTATGTGAAATCAATTTAGTATGGAGTAATGTAAACTCTTTCAAAGTTATGCAAGTTCAGAGTTTAACATATAATATAAAATTAATTATAAATTAATTGCATGTATTGTAAATGCATTGGTGCAATTGTCCAGCATGATTTAATTAGAATTAAAAAGTTTTTGTTTGAAATGCCTACATTTATGTTTTGTAGTTTTGGTAAAAATACAATGTAAACAACAATAAACCAATCACTTCTATTCAAGGGAGGGGAGCGTGCGTACAAGTTGACAGCATCTAAAACATAAAACCATTTTTATTAGACAAAATCCAAGAGAAACACAGGAGAATAACTAGGAAATAACTTACAACCACTACACATGAAAACAAACGAGACTGAACCCTGAACACAAAAGAACTCAGGGTTTAAATACACATGAAGGGTAATCAACTGAACAGAAACAGGTGTATGGAACTAATTAACAACCAAGGTAACTACCTAGGAAACACAGACAGGCAAAGCAGGGACAGAGCACAGTGGAAACGAAACCAAAAACTTAGCATACACGTTTCAACTATTATATATCTACTGTATATCTATAAATGTATATCTATATATCTATATCTTTATATATACCCCTACCCTAAGCCTAACCATTGCTAATCAACCCTTAAATGCATACCCCAGGGTTTTTAATGACGTGGGACGTCATTCACTTCTATCCTCCTCATTGAAGTTAGACATCAACCCTCTTAGGATTCCTTAATCAATTCATTATAAACAATATAACAATATATATATATTTTTTTTTAAAGAATGCCTATTTTCTCATTCATTTTTTGTAAAAATTGTATAGGGTCGCTAACGACCCGAGGTGTGTAACAGTGTAAGTATAATTTTTTCTCTGCACAACAAAAACTGAATCTTTGATGACTAAATAAGTGCAATTCGCCTGTATTCCATATTCCAATAATGAATTGATGTTTCACTCATAGTTACCGCAGGCCAAAAACTAAAGAATAGGAAGTATCATCAGCAAAACTTGAAATGGCTCTGAGATTTACTGCAGAGCAAGAACTGAACGCAATCATAAGTGTCACTGTCACTTGATGGTGGATCTGGTGAAGAAGCTGTCAGCTATCAAAATAACGATTCTGAAGATATTGAAAATTATAGTTTTGAGAATATGTTTGAGATCGTGAATATGAGCCAGATGCTGAATGTACAGGGAAATGAGCTCTGACGAGGACAGTGATGATGGCATAAAACATCTGCTCAAACTGAACCCTTCCAAACTCCAAAAGGTATACAAAATATTGTTTATTTTATTATTCTATAATTATTACTGCAATATCAGTAGAGTTTTATATTACCGTGACAGGTAGAGATCCATCTGTGGTAGATATAGATCCGGTAAAGCCCGAATATGTAATAATAATGATTGGCAACACATGTATCATGCATTTAAAGGTTAATAGGCAGATAAATACACAGTGATAATTTTAGGTACAATTTTATAAATATTTTTTTTGAGTTTTGAATTGAGTTGACGTGATTGCATTGAGCATATTTAATTATTCTCATGGATTAAACACAACCAATCAACGTATTAATAGCTTGAATTTGATATTTTATGAACCTAAAAAGATTTGAAATAATTTATGACTATAAAGTTGTAGTTTGTTTTAGATTCTTTATCTGTGTTGTTAATATATTATTGTTCAGTGTCTCTGCAACAAATTAGTTAACCTGGTGCTAAAACAATGCAGACATGCATATAATCAGTGGCCACAATTAATTTTCAATGAATTCCCATCTGAATCTTTCTTTTTCTGTCAATTTGCAAGACTGTTTCGATAGATCAAAACACCCCTCAACCCCCAACAAACACACACAAACAAACAAACTCACCATTCTAGAAATGACCGGTCTGTTTATGCCTGTAATTGGCTTGGCTTGATGTTTTCAATACAAGGAGGAACAAAAGGCCGTTTTGGTGAAATAAGTAGCCCAGGATAACAGTAGCCATCAGGGTGACAGGCAGGGCAGGAGGTCAGCAGACTGCAGAGCATGTTCAGTGGGGCGCTGGGTAATAGAGGACACTGGGGACACTCCAGCCCAGTCGGCCATGAGAGAGAGAGAGAGAGAGAGAGAGAGAGAGAGAGAGAGAGAGAGAGAGAGAGAGAGAGAGAGAGAGAGAGAGAGAGAGAGAGAGAGAGAGAGAGAGAGAGAGAGAGAGAGAGAGAGAGAGAGAGAGAGAGAGAGAGAGAGAGTCTGTGTTTTAATAAGACAGACTCACACTGAGGTATCAGCGCAAAACAACTCTCAAAAAAATGAGAGAGGAAAAAGAAAGTTACCTTTTTTTTTACTAATAACAGCCATGTATTCCTGCTGATGAGTACAGTTGCATGATTCTAGACGGGTGTTAGGGGGTCAGTAATGTGGCACTCTCTTTTTTTCCCCCTACAAATCTATTTATTAAAAAAAACGCATTTTATATATACAATTACTTGAATACACAGCTTCAAAGAAGGATTTCATGAAATTGAAAGGGATAAAGTAAAAAAAAATGTGTAATATCATAATGGATACAAATTTTTATTGAAAATAAAATCTTATGAAATATTTTGGCATTAATATTTCTTAGGAAAAATACAGTGAAGTATATTAATACATTAATATATATATATATATATATATATATATATATATATATATATATATATATATAATATAATACAGTATAATATAATATAATATAATATAAACTATGACTTCTAATTGGGTCAAAATATAATTTTTCAAGTTATAAAACAAAGACAGCAAAAGAGAATCATCATCACCACCTTCTCACATGCGTTTACTTCACAAATGTAACTCACAGTCTGGATCAGGTTAATGTGATTCTCTTGATGGTGTGAGAGTGAGATATAGTTATTGTCTCAATGTTTTTCCTTTTCCCTTTTCCTCCATTTTGATAACATTGATTAGACGGGGGGGAAAAAGGAGAGATAGAGAAGGAGAGAGAGGTGAAGATGCCGACATTCTATCACGGCAGACACATATTGACTGGCAGTCTGAAACTAGTCACTCACTCATCAGGGCTGGCTGGGCTGATTGAGTTGCCAGGAGCGCGTACATGAGGCCTCCATCCACTGCGCTTTGAAATGAACTGCAATCTTTTTCAGGCCTTGTTGTTTGGGCAGCTGAGAGAAAGAAAACGACAGAGGGAAAGAAAGAGAGGAGGATGGAGATGGATTTAAAACCCTAGAGTATGGAGGAGAACAAGTTTATTGAAAGAAAAGGGTGAGAGAAGAAAAAACATGTGCAATAATGAGCGAATCTGAAATGGTGGAGCTGATGTGTTTTGGGTTGTTGGTGTGTACGGATTCTTGAGCGTTGGGACAAAGGCTACTAACAGGACAAATGTTATGTATTAAGGAATTATTTTGGATGAGACTGAAGTATTCGATTATGTTTGGTACCTATCTCTTCCATGGTCTCATAAAATCTGCGTTTTCCGTTGCCTGGCACTTAGTACTGTCAGATAAATAATGTGTCAAATATTCAGTATTTTATAAAACTGACATACCATTACTTCGAAAAATAAATTAACTGAGACTACAGGATAGTTTTTTTTAGTTCCATCTATTCATTTGCTACAATAGTAAGACATTAGAACATCTCATGATTAAATAATAACATTTTTTTTTCATATCACACATATATTAAATGCAAATGCCATTTTGTTGATTTAACTTCTTCCTTCAGTCAAGACATAGTAGTAATTTTTAAGTCAAATTTACATTTCCTTTTTTTCTTAAGATTAATATACATATATGGGCACACTTCAGTTGTGGAACACATAATCACTATTAACTACGAGTCTACGACTTAGAGCAATACTAATTTACTGCTAGTTGTTGCAGTGGTTAGGTTAAGGTATTGGCTAGGTTTAAGGGATGTAGAATATGGCATTAATATGTGCTTTATAAGTAGCCTTCTAATAAAATCCAATATAGTAATATGCAAGCTAATAAGCAACTTAATAGCTGTGAATTGGCATATAGAGAAAGGTGGATTGTGAGGGATAATGCAATATCACAATTGTGTTAAAATAAATAAATAAAGGCACATTTATATTATTAACATGCATTAATGAAATAAATGTTCTACTTGACAAGGAAATAAAACAACTTGGACACCTATTGTTTTCATAATACTGATTAGATCACTATAACATAAGAAACATTGATGTGCATATAGAGCCCTTAGAAAGAAACACATGGATGTTTAAATTGTATGTGTATTTCTCCACCTCATTTCTCTTTTCCTCTAGGAGTCACCATAGTCTGCTTTTTCTCTTAGGTCCTGGACTGTGCCCTCACATTTGACCTTCCATGACCTCACTAACACTGTCCCAGACCTCAGTTAGTGCAGCTAAAAGGGGTGGACAAGTTTGTGTTCACAGTGTTTCCTGAAAGCTTGTCTATGTCTCTCTCTATTCCTCTGTATTTTCAATGAAGTGCTCTTTATTGGTTGGACAAAAACAAATGGACATTTGCTTTGACATAAGGTTTGCCCATTCAAAAGTTTGGAGTCTGAGAGAAATCAGCATTTATTTGATCAAAATAAAGTAAAACTAGAAACATTGTGAAATATTATTACAATTTAAAATAACAGTTTTCTATTGAAATGTTTTAAAATGTAAATAATTAATGTGATGGCAAAACTGAAATTTTAGTTTAGTAAATTAGTTTAGACTTCGGTGTCACACGATCCTTCAGAAATCATTCTAAAAGCTCAAGAAACATTTCTTCTTATTATGAATGTTGAAAACACTTTCAACTTTGCTTTTTATGATATATTTTTGATGAATAGAAAGTTAAAAAGAACATTTATTTGAAACAAATGTGTACAAATATAAACATCTTTACTGCCACTTTTAATCAATTGAATGCATCCTTGCATTTTCTTTCTTTTAATCTTTTTGACCCCAAATCTGCCAAATCTGAACGGTATAGAAGAAAGTCAAATACAAAGAATGTATTGCAATACTACTGTATTAAAATGACATGTCATTAGTGCAAAATCAAAATCAAAAATAAATGTAAGTTAAAAAATAGTAACAGAGTAACAAAGAAAGTAGTAATTAAAACATTTAAATATAAATAAAGACACACACTGTGCTACAGATGTCCAATGAGCTTCCGTACTGTGGCAGCCATGTTTTCCTGAGGTCTCTCTCTCTCTCTCTCTCTCTCTCTCTCTCTCTCTCTCTCTCTCTCTCTCTCTCTCTCTCTCTCTCTCTCTCTCTCTCTCTCTCTCTCTGATGTATGAGATGGAAGAGCAGAAAAGAAGAAGAGTTCACGCTGAGGGTAGATGTCAACTGGCTTGAACCGGAGGGTATCGCACAATTTGTTTAAACCTGGAGAAACTCTCTCTGCATGATCATTTTCCTTTAGGGTCCATGTCCTATTTTTTGTCTTCTTAAAAAATATTGTAAATTGAGGTAAGAGCTCATCGATGTGCTTTGTCTTCATTAGGTTAACGAAAGGGCTCCTGTGTTGATCTTTCAAACAGATAATCTAATCGCTTACGTCTCTGAAGATCATTTCAACACTAGTCGCTTACAGTGAAATGTTTTTTTCATTTGCGGGACGTGCGGTGAAGTATGCAAGGTGTGTGTTAAGACGCATGTATGTGTGTGTCGTAGCCATCCGTGACTGATAGCAACACTTCCTGTGATCTCGGTAAGCACGCAAGGGGTAAAGGATTAAGATAAACACACTGACTCCAGGGCATAGGAGTGTGTTTTCCAAACGGGCGGTCCATAGGGCAAACTAACTGTGCTGTAATGTGAACAGTAGGGTGTTGATGGTGGGAAGGAGTGAGGTGAAGCTCGGAGGGGGCCGTAAACCCTGAAAGCAGGAGGAAAACATGGATTTGTCTGACCATGTTTTAAAAAAGCCAGTGACTGCACTATAAATCAGCTGTGCTTGTGAAATGTCCGTGACATTGGCCTTCACCTCTGGGCCCTATAGAAATCAGAGCAGCAGTAAAACTAAAGTACCTACACACACTGTCCGCCGAAACACCACTGCAAACGGACACACATACAGTGTGAATGGACTTAAACATCACACATAACACAGTAACTTCTTTTTAAAGAGATAGTGCACATTCTGTTATTATTTATTCGTCCTCATGTCGTTTATTCTGTGGGTTTTTTTATGGAACATTTTCTGAAACAATTCAAAGAAAACGCCACAATAAAGTGTTGATAATCTGTTAATTCAACAACTGCTGCAACTGAATCACTGAATCAGTGAGTCATTGAAGAGTCAGTTTGATTTGTGAAAGAATCATTCATTCCAATTTTTTGAACCAGATCAGATGATTTATTCACTGATCAGAACTCTCTTTAAAACTTTTTTATTACTATCCCTGTGTTTTCTTTGTCTCTTTTTTATAGCAGTGAAGCATCTTCACACTCTCATTTTGTGTTCCACTAAACAATAAATAATAATACAATAAGACAATATGAGTTAGGAATGAGTGCAATTGAGTAAATAATGTCAAAGTGGACTATTGATCCACAGCCCAGATGAGCACAGCCTTTGAACCAACTGTCACACATCCACATGTTTCTGTTTTGATGTGTTCACATTTCTGACGGCTTGTACCGGTGTATTTGAGCTGTTGGACATTTGCATCTTCAGCTTCCATTAACAACTGAATTAACATGTGAGAGACAAAGCAAATCTGACATCACAGACTTGATTAAGAAGTTATGGAAAAATTGGCACATGCCCAGAACAGTCTTGTCACTTGACTCCCAGGCATTCAGATGAGATGGGTAAAAAAAATGACACAACATCCGTCCGTCTGTTCATCCATCCATCCATCTGTATTTCTTTTTAATATGTAAGGTGATGCAATGTTTTTTTTTTTTTTATTACTTACAGTAATTTAATTCAAAACATGCTTGATTGCAGATACAATTAACATTCTTTTGATCAAGTTAAACATATGGAACTCTATATACTAAGAAATGTATTGGAAGAATGCTCAAGTTATTATTATTATTTCATAAATCTTAGTGATAATGACCCCCTCATGTTTCAGAATGGAGTTGATGAATGACCGCAGCAACATGTGGCAGCGAGAGCCAAACACTTTTAGCTGATGTCCCTATAGAGGCCTGTAGCATGTGAAGTTTTACAGGGCAGCCTGTAAAGTGTAACGTGGCTCTTAAAGTAAATCAACTTCCATTTCTACTCCTCCCTCTCCCTCCATCTCTCCCTCAGACACACATGCCAGACTAAGTCTTTCCTCACAGGAACCCTTCTGAGCTTCAGTTAAGCTTGGTGCATGTGTCCTGTCCTTTCTATTTACTCCCGCAGATGCTGTCCATCCACCCCACATCTGTCCTCCAAGTAGCCCGAGACAAGTGGACACATCCAATAAATCACTTGAGCGAAACTTTTCTTTTTGTCCAGATCTCAACTCCAACCTAAACACAAACACACGCACACATACTCTCTCTCCTTTCACCCCATGCTTCTTTTTTGCTGCTGAAGTCACTTAAATAGAAGGATCGCAGTGGGAGACATAATGTGCAGGAGTAATAAGGTGATCCCGGGTGGGGTCACGGCTCAAGCGCTCTCTGTGCTCGGCTGCTCGGGCTCTTGGCTCTATGCGAGTTAATGGCCTGTGGTCAGTGAGCCAGAGGGCCCATAAAGACCCCATGCACTTCGCGCTCGCACCCCTCTGCTGTCGTAGACACTGCTGATCCCATCCAGATAACTACACTAACTGCACACAATCTCCGCTGTGGATTTCACACAGTGAGCACCAGTAAATCAAGAAGCACTTATCAGCTCATTTCACATGCCCTTCAAGTTTGATCACGATCTGCACACCTGTGCGTCAAAAGGCATACACGCACATTAGCGCATTATGACACTCGGTGTATTATTAACTCTGCTGAATGCAAGTAGTGTAATGCTTTAAACATTCGAAGAAATTAAGAGATAAAACTACTAAAAAGGTACCTTAGTCTCGGGTTCTTCTGTTTCAATCATATCTATCTAAATGGTTTTCTAACAATATCACATCAATTCTTCAGTACCTTGAGACTACTTATTTTATTTATTTATTGTTTATTCGTTTATTTATTCATTTATTTGAATATATATAAATACAATATTGATTATTATTATTATTATTGTCATCAATATTATTATACTTTTCTCCTTATTTGTATATTACTTTCTACTCTATGTCTTCTTTTCTTCTTATTATTAAATTGTTAAAAAAACATATTACTTATTAAGGGAAACTACTAATACTGCTAATACTTCTAATAATAATAATAATAATAATAATAATATAATAGTAGTAGTAGTAGTAATAGTATACCATACCATCCCATAATTAATAATATAATAGTTGGAAATTAATATTATTACATTAATAGTAAATTAGAAGAATATGATGAAGTAAAAGAATGATAACTATTTACTATTATTAATATCTATTGTCAACTATTATATTATTAATTTTGGGATGATTTAATTATGATTACTAGGACTAAAAGTGAGAAAAAACCATCTGAAATTATCTAAAACTAAATTTAAATAAAAAAAAAAAACTTAACGCAGAAATGTAGCTGATTATTTAGAATGAATCTCAATGTGGTGTATATGGCGAGTGGAAGAGAAGAACGGGAGGAGGGAGGAGTGTCTGTTAATGGCTGTGTGTAAGGGAGGGGGGTAATGAGGCCACGCAGGGGAGGTGTGAGAGTGGCACTGCGGTGAAACAGTGGGGTGTAGCTAACACTTCAGCATTTACAGTGATTACATGTGAACCCCTGTCACACAACATGAGTGCCCTCAGGGTACCGAATTAAACTCCACTGTTTTTGCTTCACATTTCTTGCCATTTCCTAGCCGTCCCTTGCTTTAAATTTGCTTTCATTTTCTTTATTACTTCTCGTCTTTTGGTCAACACTGGCGTATTTAGTTTGCTTCATTTGGTTTTCCTGTCAGCCGTCATCAGCGGTGCATTAACAACTTAACTCAAATTAGCATGCTTGTGCTCACAAACATGCCAGGGAGACCACAATTCATACATGCAGAAACTTGTTCTTCTTTTTTTTCTTCTTTTTTTAAAGAAACACTGAAGCACAAAAACAAACAGGGTCCAAAATATTATATACATATATACACAACTATATATATATATATATATATATATATATATATATATATATATATATATATATATATATATATATATATATATATATATACATATATATATATATATATATATTGTGTGTGTGTGTGTGTGTGTGTGTGTGTGTGTGTGTTTCTTGTTTCTTGTAAATAAAGAATTTCTAAATACAATATAATATATATGAATTTAATAACAGAAATACGTGTATTAAATATTAACTTTTTTTGTAAATAAAATATATTTATATTTATTAAAATTATTATTTATTTATTTTTGTCCTTGTTTCTGACCAACAGTACAGGAGAATTTGTCACCTGCAGCATCTCTCTCATTTTCTCACTAAAGATGCACAAAAACATGATGCAACTTGACTTTGTCCCTCATATTTTACATTTAAGTGGCTTAATGCAATGAATATTCCACGCATGGAGTTCTGGAGGAAAAAGCCTTTGGGCATCCTAGATAAACCTTAGATGATACAATTTCAACTGTGGTAAAAGTTAATAAAGTTACCAGCCAACTGGCCAGTTTTATTTACTCGCCAAAGTCAATTGTTACTCACATTCGGCGCTTGGCGAGTATTCATTTTGGACCCTGCTGATAAAAAAAAAAAAAAAAAAAAAAAACACAAGATCCCAGCAATCGCTCTTTCCTGGTTTATTTATTTGTTTGTTTTCAGCAAGAAACAAAAATCTACCTCCAACCGAAAGCCTCCCGACTTAACGCACACACAAACACTTAAAAACCCTGACAAAGGCATCACGTACAACATGTAGCGCCTTGGGTATCACGACACTACTAAAATAAACCATAGCAACAGCGGCTTCGAGAGTAGACAGGTGAATTTAGCCCCATAAAACCTTTACTAATAGAGTTTACTCTCATTTACAGGCCCAAAACAATTCAATTGTCAGCAGGGCTCGACAACTTCCACAGTCAGAGCTGAATGAGGAGCAACAGTAATGCTTCTAATGCAGACTGGTCCAGTTCACTCCCTCCTGAGGGCCACTGCTATAATAACAGTCCTGATATTGCATTCAGGCTCTAGTGACACAAGCCATTTAGATTACTCACACTGAACTCCTCTCTGGGTCTCTGCTTTAAATGAAAGAGGATATGAATGGAGAGTTTAGGTGCTACAGTCGAACGTTTGAATAAATCTTAAGGGCACACAGTCAAAATAAGGGACAATGAGGGCTGTGAAAAATACATATACTGTGTATGTATGTTTAGTGGATTAATTTCAAGCTTTCATGCCCTTGGCACTATATTTTTGGTGAAAAGGCCATTAAACTGGGCTGGATTTGCTGGTTATTTTATTATTGCTATGTATCAGTACCAAACTGGATTACTAAGGCTTCTAAATTTGAAAAGGCAGAATGCCTTCAATATATATACAGTGCTCTCTCTGAGGTGTCTGAATGAATATATGTTTGAATATATATCTCTATATGTCTTGATTTATTGCTGACTCTCGTCTATTGAGTTAACCACAGGCAGTCATTACATTTTAGCATGCTCTCTTACAATATACCCAGGTTGCCAAATGAGCCAAATGGAGAGTAAATTCAGTTTCCTGACAATAATATTTCTTAATGGCCACGAAACAGTATTTTGCAATTTTCACAATGTGTCACATAATCCTTCAGAAATCATTCTAATATGCTGATTTGGTAATCAAGAAAGATTTCTTATTATTATTAACAATGTTCAAAATAGTTGTGCTGCTTAATATTTTTGTAGGAGCCATTTTTTTCAGGAGAGTTTGAATGTAAAGTAAACACAAATAATTGATGTGAAATAAAAACATAGTGTAACGATACAAATCTAAATTAAAAGGTATGACTTTCTTTAAAAATCTTAATAATCCCAATTTTTTGAACGGTAAGAGTAAAAGTAAGAAAGTGTAGAATGATAGGTTCAAAAAAACTTAATAAGAGAGACCTTAATACATCGTTTACTCATATTAATGCACTTGGTGAGTGTTCATTTTTCACCTTGACTGATTTAAATCCTTGTGTTTCTAGACCTAAAATGAAGCATCTGAAATCTTAGTTTCTCAATTATTTTAAACTTTTGTGTCCCATCAGTTTATACTGTATTTACTACCAAGCGTTTTGTATGCTTTCGTAGTCTTCATAATTCATTTTTTGGGGGATCAGCAGCAAACTATCACTTTGATTGATCGTGCCTTTCATCATGGGGCCTTAATTGTTGATCTTCATTGAACATGATCAGCGCACATCGACATGTCATCTCTGGATTAAGTGATGCTGTCAGCTTGTGGCAAAAAAGAAAACAATACATCCATGCAGACATGATTCCATCGACCTGTTCTTCTCTCTCTTTCTCTGTCTTGCTGTCTTTCACTCACTTGTTCAAGCTATGTGGTCCTTGCATATCATCACTGTAAATCTACAATTGATTTGAATCTGCAATTGATAAAATGGTGAGTCAAATTTAAACTTCTTACTTTACATTTCCTTTTAACCTATCAATCTACCCTTGTTCCACTCTCCATAATCAGCAGTTCTCTTTCAGTCGAGAACGTCAGACGTAGACCTCCTTCGGGAAACGGTGGGTTGCATAGGGACGTTTTCTTTATGGTTTATCTGTCAAAAAAGCACCAATGTAGTCAAGTGTATATGTGGAGAGAAAATGCACATATATCCGTGGAAGGACAAACTGACCATGAACACATGAGCAAGCAAGACACACCTGGAATCATTGACAGAAAAACTAGAACTAGACTAAAAATACACAGGAAACAGACTTCAAAACCACATAAAACCTAAAAGGTGTGGTAAAAACAAACACACACGTGCACATGCACACACACACATGCACGCACACATGCACACCTGGATGTACCAACAATTTTTTTTACTACGATAGGCATTTATAATTACAAGCGTTTAATCTAACTCAGTAGTATCTAAAACTTGGAGCTTTTTCAAAATATGAGAATGTTGCTCCCATTTTCTTTTTATCTGTTTTAGCCACATCCTCTGTTCCACACAAAAACACTTCCATCTTCAACAGAATGGCTATAATCACTTTTTTAACACCCCTGCCTCCCCTGCCCGTCCAGTGAGAGATATCCTTGAGCCTCACCTCCATCTCTTTGCCAGGTCAGGCAGTGATAGTACTGATACTGAGCTATAGTTTAGGTCCAGATCTGCTATCTTGCCCTTGAATGATGGAGGAAAGCGAATGGGGAGGTGTTTATTGTCACCCAGACGGTTCACAATGCGGCCGGTTTGCGCAAGGCCCCTCCGTGGCTTCCTCCTCCCCCCACCAATATAATTCATGGGGTGGCACCATTGTGTGGGTGACTGATAAGGCCTTCACTTTGGACCATTCTGGTCACTTGTCTCAAGGAGACTCCAAAGAAACTTCACTCAGTACAAATGGTGGTGGAAAAGTGCTTTGCTCTCTCTCTCTCTCTCTCTCTCTCTCTCTCTCTCTCTCTCTCTCTCTCTCTCTCTCTCTCTCTCTCTCTCTCTCTCTCTCTCTCTCTCTCTCAAACTTTCGTTTCAGAGAGAAGTGGAGAGCTAATACTAAAACCTTCACAGATAAAACTATAGTATTAGCAAATATTCAAGTGGGGCTTTGAACTCCTGGGTCATTTCATCTACCCTATATCCTACATTTCACTCTACGACTTGAACTTTTGGTGCTATTCAAGCAGAAAACTGAGACCTGAGAGCAATATTTAAATATATAAAAGAATAATTTCCCCCCAATAAAATAAATCACGGCTAATTAATTTAATATATCAATATTCCCAGTTTCTGTTGATAAAAAAAGTCTGAAAACAAGTAGCTTTGGAAATATATTTTCATAATGATTGCTTTACTTTACTTTACTTTATTTTATTGTTACTGTCTACAATGTGTACAGTATCTTGTCCCAAACGGTTTGTTCTACAGACAGAATATCAAAGTGACTTGGGGCTGGAGACTTTGGACAGTGATCAATCCCCTAAAATAACTCAAAACAACCTAGCAACAGCATAGCTACCACTTTGAAAACCCTAGCAACCACAGAGCAGTGTGCTAAAACAACCTTAACATTGTCATCGCAACACCCTGGAAAAGGCACAGTGATTTATAAACACATCTATCACAACAAATATTTATGAAACAATTTGAGTTGAGCATCTGAGCAAAGATCATAGATCCTGCTATTGATATGCATGGATGGACACATTTATGGCTTCTTATTGGTGTTACAATCACATGAAGTCCAGTCAACAAATAAATCCCAAAAGTTGTATTTGTCTGTTTCTGTTCTTAATATTGAGTTGTTTTCCTCTGCTTTGCACCATCGATCCACCCTTGACAAATTTTGATTCAGTGCTCATATTTTTCCATCTAAGTAAATGTCTAACAAAACACTTGACGAATGGACTCACTAGTTTATCGAGTAAATAATGAAAAGATCATTTGGTAGACTGGATGTCGGGAGCAGGACCAGTCAATGGGGAACTACAGAATGAGCTACGTTCTTCTGAAAGCCAACAGGAATTGTTTTGCTTTTCACTTTCACATAGCATTTCATCTAAGAAAGCCCATACGTGTCAGCCAATCGATGTCACAAAGCATAATCAGAATGTCAAATATCTTAAGTGCTCTGATATTTTCACGAAAACGTTCCCGGACAGAACAGTACATTAATTAGCATCAAACTGCAGTTAAGAAGACACTGTCTGGCACATTTTAAAAATGTCTGAGAGTAGTTTTTTTTTAACCAAACGTGGACTGTCATTGAATATGAACATAACAGTGTGTGACCACTCCCATGTGTCATGGAAATATCGATCTGACACATAGGAAATGTGTGCGTGTTCAGGTTTCCCACATATGTTCTTTGTCAGGATATCTGTGATAGGCCTCATGGTCTCCAGAGGCCCTTTATTTTAACATGGAAAAAGCATTACTGCATTGCAAGTGGTTCAGTAATCCACTCCAGTAATTACAAGAAGCACAGAAGTAAGTCTGTGTGCATGTTATGACCTAATGTGCTCTGAACTGACTTGTGGTGGGTTTGTAAGAAATTAAAAGGATAGTTATCCCAAAAAATTATGTCATAAAAGGAAAAATATAGATATTTTTGTTGTCAATACAGTAAAAGTTGTCAAACGCTGAACAGCGTTAGGTATCAGATTAAATGCGGAGCTAGAGTCAAATTGTAACTAAATTATTACAAATTAAGGGATCTTTGCAGAAGCACAAGTAAAATATCTACGTGCATTATACATTCGGCCACATCGATAGATTCTGTCGTTGGGCCAATGGGTGATCCTTACAAAGAGGTGATCCCAACGTGATCTTTTCTCTAGCTTTGTAGATTAATTGTTTTATTGTATGGAATCTTTGCTTGTAAAAGCTCTTGTGTTCATTCTTATCAGGAATTGCGTTCTTGCACTTTCTTTGAATGTTTAAAAGCACTTTAAGCTTTAAAAAAAATTCAAAATATCTCTTTTTTGTTCATCAGAAGAAAGTCAGTTTTTCAAGTTTTGGAATGACATGAGTGGGAGTAAATAATTAAAATAATTTGTATTTTAAGGTGTACTATCCCTTTAAGTGCTTCTGTTTGCAATTTGTGAATATAAAACAAATGTATTGAGATTATTTATTATTCTGATTTGTTTTTGGTTGTATGGACAATATAACGATGTGTTCACTTGCGCTGGTCTACCGTCAAAACGAGCCGGGCACTCAACATAACTAGCCGAGAGCAAGAACTATTTTCTATGAGACTGGCCTTAGACTGTGGATGACTGGACTGCTGCCTATCGAAGCAGCATCTTTATTCGGTCGGAAAATGAATCCTCAAGGAACATGGCCAAAGCTCTTTATTGTGTATGCAGTGTGTGGCCAGGTTCAAATTGGCAATCAATTATCCAATTAAGACTGACAGAAATGCACATCAGGAATTCCAGCCCATCCGTCCAGGCTCGCGATTGGAACACGATTAGAGGGACTTAATTAAACCCTAGGTGCAGGGTGTTTAAACATCGTTTGTGGGGCGTCAAAGGGGTTTGAAAATATAAAAACCGCTTACTTTAGATTCTCCACACATTCTTCTGTTTGGTCTGTGGAGGACACTTCTCAGATAAAAGGTGACGTGTGGAAACAGAGGTAATCGGAGAGAGCTCTGACAAAATTTTAGTCTAACAATGCCAGAGAGAGGTGTAGGCAGTCAGGAAATGTTTTTAAAATGTGTAACATTTACATTTATGGATTTGAAAGAAGTCTTAGGAATTGAACCCACAACCTAGGTGTCACTATCAACATATGCACATCCAGTTAAGCTTCATAAAATAATAAATCATAGAGTAAATAAAGTTGTATCATAGAAGAGACCCCAGGAGACCTTATTGACTGTCCCTGAAATTTTCCCAAAAAAAGTCACCAAATTTAGATCCCTGACTCACCAAAAACTTACTGATATTTCTGAATTAAATAATATAAATAATTAAAATATGCTGTTATTTTTTCCTTGATGGTTACACCACATGACATTTATAAAACGTATTTTAAATGTATTTTAAACGCTTTTATCTGTCATTAACCCTTGTAAGAATGAATAATTCAATAAATGAGTGATTAAATGAAATATTGTATGGAATAAAATGGGGTGACCTGTTATAGCCAATAAATAAATATGCATAATTATGAGTAATGCAATAAAAGGGCACAAAAGTTGTTTGCGTAAATTTCTTTCAAAGCAGGATTAGAAGTGAAGGGTGTATTATGTTTCATATTGTTGAATAAATTGTGAGTGTAAATCAGATTTTGCCCTCGTCCCAGCAGGAAAACAATGAATAAACATCACGACTTGAACGAGAAAACTTCAATATCACGGGCAGCGCTACTGATGCTGAAGCAACACAATTTGCTGAGAACACTTCCCGCACAGCTCAGAGAAGACTTGAATAATTCAAGATCATCATCCATTATACCACACCCCACATCCGCCTGGCATTGGAAATGTTGAATATAATGTGTTGTGAAGCTTCAAGATTCTGTCGAATATATTCCTCCTGGCCGGCTTCTTGCCTTCCTTAGCTGCCCCATTCGATGCCTGCATTGATTTCTGGGTGGAATCCTCTGCCTTATTCCTTACATGTCAGTGGATGTGGAATGAGAGCCACTGCATTTTAATTTTTAGGGGTTTGTGAATTAATCATTTCCCTGGATAGCTCAAGCTCAGCCTGGCCCTTTCAGGAGAACACCTTATCACACCAAATAGGATTCAAAGGGAGAGGGGCAGTATAATCCACAGCTAATTGGATAATATCGCTCTCTCCCCCTCTCTCTCACTGGCTGGCTGTCTGGCTCCTGTACGCTCGACTCCACAAGGACCAGGGAGCCACTGAAGAGGTTATTACAGCATGTCTTAAGGGAGCATTAATACCTTACCCCTTGTTCAGACATGCAAATAATCTAATTCAAGGTCTAGCTAATTAACAACCCCACTCCAATCTGGATAAAGAGGTGCAATAACAAGCCCAGGACTTCTTTAGGGAGGCAAAATCACACCTGGTCCAGAACACCACAATTACATATGCCAATAAAATTCTGGTTTAAAAGAAAACCATTGGTTAATATGCTGTATGAGTCATATAATTATGTTTTATTGAAGTTTATAGGAATCCTTATTCATCTCCAATATTGTAAAACCTACAAGGTATGGCCAAAAGCGACTCCCCAATGATGGGTGTGGCCACCTGCACACTATCAGGATTATTAGAGTTGCTTTTTTTTTATTTATTTTAATAAAATGACATTATTTGTATCATTATTCATTTAAGATTTTTATGTTCAAATTATTTTTTTAATTAGGTTTTATCCTATTATTGTTAGTTTTTGTTTTTGTTTTAGTTTGTTTTTGTTTTAGTGTCCATCTTTATTTAATAAGAAATACAATTTACAGACCCAAATCTAGACACTACATGCTTATACATTTATACTCACATTCATACCCCAACAACATACATGAGAACAGGTTTCATATACTTATAATAAGCATAGAATATTATTCCATTTTTTGTTATATTCATCTAATTTAGTGTTGCTTTCTGCTATTATCGTTTCTAAAAGAAGATGCGACCTTATAACATTCTTAAAGTAACCTAAACACAAGCATGATGATCCTTTTGTTTTAAAAATAAACATTTTCCCTATTAATAAAATGGTATTTATCACAAGCAAACTACCTGTAAAATGATCAAGTACAATAGTTTGAGGTGTATGGTAAATTCCATTCTAACCAAACTTGGACACTTGACCAGAATTTATATACTACTGGGCAAAAGTAAAATAAATGCCATAGGTCTTCCTCTTCTTCCTCACAAAATCTGCAATATGGATTATTTTCAATGTGATATAAATATAACGTTTTTTCAGTTGCAATTATCTTGTAAAAAATTTTTGGTTGAAATATTCTTGAATATGAATCTTAAGCAGTGTTATAAATTGATCTAAAATATTCTTTCCATGGAATTGATACATTGATTTCATCTTCTCAGTACTGGCAGACCCTGTGAGGAAAAAGTGCAAATCCTGCAGAATATAAATTCCAATTGTAAATTATTTTATTTATTTTTTAGATTATGTAACCATTTCCAGCATCGTACTTTTGGGAGACAAACCAATTGCTTGTGTTTATTTTGTATTTTTTGTTTCCAGCCAATTGGAATTGCTGAAACAATCGGATTGTATCGACAAATCCAAACATTCATTAAATTGTATTGAGAAATCATAAAATGAAATGATGTGACCAGATGTATCTAGAAAGTCATTCACAAAGATTAAACCATTTTGAATACATATATTCCACAAAAGTGGTCTATGGAAGTAAAATAATGCCAAATGTTTTTGAAACAAAAAGCCTGTTGAATTGTACTACTTGGAAAAAGAATATGCATTGCATTAACCCTGCTTGCATTTTAATGCATTGTATTTTTAGGGTTTGCATTTTTATGGGCTGAAATTTAGCATGGTTGAATATTTAAGCTGTGAATATTTAAATTCAAACCATTCCAAACACATTTTCATTAGTAAAATTTCAATAATCCATATTCACCTTTCATATTTCACTTCCAAAATATTCAAACAGATTAAAAATACAACCTATAATATTCAACAGGCGGTTTTCGGTCCATTTTATTTCGCTTTGCAAATTCACTTCCACAAATTCAGTGGTTCAAATTCGACAGTAAATTCAACGTTGACGTCCAGGAACTGCAGGAAAAGCAGTAGATTACCGAGCATAATCTCCATCTGATGTTAGTCGGCCTCACCAGCAGGGGGTGCAAGCGCGTGTTGTTGACGAAGACCAGAGCAACAGTTATAGCAAGCCATTCATTCATAAAAACTTATTTACAACAATGTAAGTGTATCTGTGATTATTATCTTTTATGTGAAATTCAGTGTCTTCACGATTACTTTTCCTGTGTAGCCTACATGCATCTCTACCGTGAACGAGATTATAATGTTATTCCCCCGATGCTGATGTAAGTTATAAAGATCCAATGTTACATTTGAGTTTGACATATCTATTGGTTGTTTAGTTGCCTCACGCTTATATTGCGGGGATTGTGCTGCATGCAGTACTAGGGTTTCCCTCAATAAGTCAGGATTCCCCTGCTGGACATATAAAACGCCTAACGTAGCTTAATGGACTAATACAGTGATATAAAAGACCAAACTCGCAGGCAAGCAGAGGACTCAGAATATGAACTTAACGCGCAAAGTGTTAAAGCTGAGTGTTTCTCAGTGATACTGGCATAAGTTGGCTTGACATTGGACATTCGCACATTTAGGGACCGTCTCTAAAATTACATACGACACTGGTGTACACGTTTCTAACTTCAATAGCATTTGAAGAGAATGACTTGCAGTCATAAAAACAACTGTAAAGTGTTCATGTAGGTGATTGCAGGCATAATTCGCAATTTATTCAAATAAATTGAAGTTAGAAACGTTTAGGCCTATAGGACTACCAATGTTACTTTAGAGACGGTCCCTAAATGTGCGAATGTCAAGCCAATTTTACATTTAGTCATTTAGCAGACGCTTTTATCCAAAGCGACTTACGTTACAGTTAAACTAACAATATAGGACAACAATATGAAAGTGCTATGACCCTTCCCAGATTAATCATGTATGTAGGAATATTAATATGTATGTGGGCAGGCATACTTCCCCAATAAGGTGCGAGTTTGGTCTTTTATATCACTGTATTAGTCCATTAAGCAACGTTAAGCGTTTTGTCCTGATGGAAGGGGAATCCTTATGATGAGATATTTAGGGAAACCGATTATAATCTCGTTCATGGTAGAAAAAGCTGATAACATGTAAGTCTACACAGGGAAAGTAACAATGAAGTTAATGAATTAAATATAAAACAGCTTTTGTGCCTTTATCATCTTTTCCGCATATATACTGACCCATATAATCATCACAAAAAACTTAATGCATGGTCAATTGTTGTAAATGAGTTTTTATGAATGAATGGCTTGCTATAACTGTTGCTCTGGTCTTCGTCAACAACACGCGCTTGCACCCCCTGCTGGTGAGGCCGACTAACATCAGATGGAGATTATGCTCGGTAATCTACTGCTTTTCCTGCAGTTCCTGGACGTCAACGTTGAATTTACTGTCGAATTTGAACCACTGAATTTGTGGAAGTGAATTTGCAAAGCGAAATAAAATGGACCCAAAACCGCCTGTTGAATATTATAGGTTGTATTTTTAATCTGTTTGAATATTTTGGAAGTGAAATATGAAAGGTGAATATGGATTATTGAAATTTTACTTATGAAAATGTGTTTGGAATGTTTTGCATTTAAATATTCACAGCTTAAATATTCAACCATGCTAAATTTCAGCCCATAAAAATGCAAACCCTAAAAATACAATGCATTAAAATACAAGCAGGGTTAATGCAATGCATATTTTTTTTCAAGTAGTACAATTCAACAGGCTTTTTGTTTCAAAAACATTTGGCATTATTTTACTTCATATTGGTCTCCTATAGTAATTTCAGAGTTCATCCATAGTATCTGATTCTGCATGTCATCTGGAGTATCAGCAGGATGGTACTTGAAATTCAACCATTCTTTAAGTACGTCTTTAAAAAAAGGAGAAAGTTCTTTTAATTGATTCTGAAATATTTATTTGATATGTAATGATTTTAGTTGAAAAAAAGGAAATAAATCTGAACCAAAGAAATACAAAAATGTATATAATCTTTTACTGGTAAGCCATTGTCTGTGATTATATATTTTATTAACCCAAGAAGCTTTTTTTGAACTATTCATTGCTTGAAAATTTTACTGTTCCATAAAAATTTAAAAATGTTTTGTTCAAAGCATTTAACAAAGGACGTTTACTTTTATTTTTTTATATAATTTAAAAATGTTTAATGCCGTTGATTGCTATCTTGTGACATTTTCCTACTTTTTGGAGGTTTTAGGCCTTGCATCAAAAATTACAATTTGTGGTTATTTGAATTATATTTTAATTTTGAAATCAAATGCATTTTTATTTTAGTTTTTTGTTATTGTTGGGAACAAACTGTTTATTTAATCGTGTATCATTTTAGTTTTCATTAATGACCAGAACACTGAACAGTCCTCCTCATTGCAGCATGTCACCATATGAACTCATCTGCTGTTTGATATGTTCTGTATCTTTATGACACCCAACATGCTTGAAATATATTTTTCTCCTCCAGTGATCAGGCTGCTCAGTGAGGGCCTTCATTAGTATTTGTAGTGGCCTGATGGGAGGCAGCAGGCTGAAATATAACATGCTTTAAGGCATCTTGACTCTTTACTTGCAGGCCCCAAATGTTAATCTGGCCCTAGCAAGGTTACACAGTCAAGGTTGTCAAATAGCAGCAAAATACTAATCTCTCGGGCCTCAGGGTTAGTTTGGCCCAAGAATGAGTACGGCCCCTAGCTCTTGTTTCTCCTTATTGCTGCTTTGCCATTTACTACAGCATTTTACATGTGCCAATATCCAATAGCCTCATCTTAAATATTCATGGTTTTCGGTCTACAGAGTGTGTGTGTTTCCAGTCCCCACATCCTCCCAGAAAATGCACATTAGGCTGAATGTATTAAAGTTTTTTTTTGTGGATCACACTCGATAAGCATCAACATGGCTATTGACCTTTGCAGATCTGCAGAACGACCATTGCATTACATTTAGTTTAAGGCAGTATGCACAGAGAAAATACTTGAACTTTTTTGCTACATTAAATTATCTCTGTAACCAAATGTATTCTTCATCTGTAGTTAATGTTTGACATTTAGAAGTAGAAATAAACAAACAAAACAAATGTTTAGTGGTTATCTGATGCGTGCCGTGCCTCAAGTGTTGGGCGTTGCAAGATCAAAGAAAAATCTATTTTGTTTATTCCCTTGAATATTTAATTTTAGAAAAGTTTTGGACCATTTCATCCAAAACCATGATATGATGTTTTTTTTTTTTTATGGTGAGGCCATAAACAACACATTACATAACAAACCAGCATTTAGTTTGAATCATTAATAACCTGTCTAGGAACTATAATCGAGCAAGTGATAAAGTTGTCTTCACAAAGCCCACAGCCAACATTTTAGTAATGCATGGGTAATTCCGTGCTGACTTATTCAAAGCTTGTGTTGAAAGCATGTTCTTTTGCGCAGTATCCATGACTTGTGTGCATATGGCTAGAAAATGATTTGAGAATGCAAATTACAGAAACAGAGCTCTGCTAAATTGTTTGGTCGGCATCCATGAGAATGTTAAAAGCATAAATTGCACATTTGGCACCAACATGGAAAACATTATAATGTACATCTAAAGTAGCGCTCGGAGCTATTTACTAAATCAAACATTCTGAGGAGGCTTCAATGCGTTCAGCATGTCCAGCAAAGAAGAACCGAACAGCCCAGCTGAGGATTCGGGCCTGACTCGTGCAGATCTTATATTGTATACGTATTATCTTCCTTTCCATCTCCCATTTCAGCCATTCTGCATCAACAAAACTCATTATACACAAAAGGCTGAAGAGCATGCATGCAAAAAGTCCTTAATAATGGTCCAACATAAAATATGGTATACTTAGTCTTGGAGTCCAATCACTCTTTTTAATAGCTTCATAGCAGTCTGAAAATAAAGTATTCATGAAGATTGAGGAAGATGATCCGATGAACTTCAATTTAATTGGCGCAAATTAAAACCATCCATCTTTCTGTGGCTGTCCATCTCTCTGCCAGCTCCTCTTCACTGTTCATCTTGCACCTTGATTACAATTATCTTTTAATGGCAAAACTTGTCAGATGGTTTTCTCCCTCTTTGCTGATTTACACCTGCTCAGCACAATATAGATTTACAGAGATAACTCACGTGTAAGTGTTCATTTCTGACTATACTTGTCTCTCAGGCCCTCAGCGTTCTCACACGATGACCAATGACTTTCCATGACTTTTCTGTATTTTTTGTTCTCCAGTTGTAAGTGATTGGATAAGGATTTGTAAAATAAAAAAATAAAAAAATTGGTAACACTTTGCAACAAAGAACTAATTGTTAAAATGAATTGTCAATCCTAACATTAAAATACAATTTTAAAATACTTAATCCACATTTTCACTGATTTTGGTTTGGTTAATGTTAATTTCTACATATACTAATACATTTTTAATATTTCTAATTACGTTAAGTATAAAATAGAATCACAATAATCACAATGTTATGTCGGGACCCTGAGGCCTTATACAGATCTATCAGTGACATAATTGGTTAAGGCATTTTCTCCTCTGCGTTTTTATTGTTTTCATTGATGCATGTACGCTCAGGATGAAGTCCTAGTGGACTAAGTCCAAAGCAACAGTTGAGAAAATAAAGTGCATGTGCAGTGGTGTCTACCCAAGCAATTAGGAAGAAAGATGGCATTTTGACTTTTAATTTGGGGACAATGTGGTGTGGCTTTTCTCTGCAGATGACTCTTTCATGCTCTCTTGGCACCAGACTGAAGTGCTGAGATTGGACTTACCATGAGCCAGAGTCTTTATTTTACCATATAGCACCTTTTCATCCTGTCTACTTCCTTCTTTGTGCTGCGCTGTCACTTTTCCAGACCAAAGTGCTTATTCTAAGTGATGCGAGATATGGAGATGGAGAACAAATGTGTCTCTGGGAGTAGCAGAAGATCAATAAGACATTGCGACTCACCTAAAAGGTAGTGGTATGGGGGGAGGACAAGGAACAAAAGAGCGATACTGATAGAATAAGCAGATTTGGGCCGAAACAAGTAGTAAACACAAGGCAACCTTAACAAAACATATATCAGACTATGAGATATCTCCTGGTACACTTCATAACTGCTGTTTGTTTTGAATGAGATGATATTATTGGGCCGTGGAATGATAACCTCTCCTTGCAGTTCTCATCAGAACATGTGTCTGGGAAATTGATGCTTGCTTTACGATTAGAGCAAGTGTATTGTTCGCGGAAAGGCATCAGCGGCAGGCCGTATTGCCTCAGCTCAGCAAGCAACTATAAAAGGCATCAAAGCAAACGGGAATTCAGCGCGTGAGACCATCTGCATCGCTCAATGAGCCATGCATGGCCAATTATTGTTGCCCGCCGATGAGGAAACACTGGACAAACTAGCGAGAGTGAGCCATTCCAGCATTGCATCCCACAATTGAGATGAATACATTTCTCTATACATTACCCCCCACCACCCACCACCCCCCCACACACACACACACATATCCGTTCTAATCGGCAGGAAAAGGCTTAGAGGAAAAGGGTGCAATTACCTTCAAGAGTCTTCAAGCAATCTTTGAGCTTCTCACTTGAACTCTTGCAAAAACAGCTTTTGTGTAAGTCCCATGTTTTGTCAGATACTCTTGTGAAAAGTGATTTTGTTCTGAGGTATTTAAATGCAGACAACACTAACAGTGTTCCATTTAAATATATTGTTCAGTCATTTAAAATAAAAATAAAATAAAAAAACGGTTTGAACATTAGTCATATTTGAAATATAAAATAGTCATTCTGATCATGTTTAAGCTGGTACTGAAGGTGAAAAGTTAATGTGTCCTTAAACCAGATGTGAACAACTGGCATGTGCCCCTGGTGGAATTCCATTTTAAAAAGTATCAATAAAACATCCCAGATGTGACTATACAGGGGTGGGGGGAATTGTAAATAGAAATCTCCCCAATTGGAGCAACATCCATTTTTATTACAGATATTTTGCACCAATTTCCCAGGAAGTGAGGATTTTGTTCTCTTGAACACATGGGATGGAAACGCTGCTTTATTCGCAAATGTTTTATGTGATATTCCAATTTTGCCTATTACAGAGAATGTGGTCAGTGGGGACATAGGGAATGAGGGACACGCACATATACAAACTCACAGACTCACATGTGCACCTGAAGGATCAAGTCAAATTCGCAACTTTGAACGGAAACATAGCTACTGTGATTTTGATTTATTTTTTACACTCTATGAGGCTAAAATGTGCTTCCATGTGTTTGTTAAGTGCCGCGCATACAAGTTTTCCAAACATTTCCGAAACCCTGTAGACGTGGAGCTTTCGACAGAATGTTCCCTTTGTGTGGTAGAATTAAGGAATGGAGTTGCAGGAATTCGTCTCACCCTTGCTCTGTTGTATGAGTAATTATGACCCCCTCACGCTGACCCTCAGCCCCACATTGGGCGCCATGATGATCTTTTTTTAAAGGCTGCACAGGGAGCGATGGGGAAATGGCTCTAGCGTTTTCCACTTCTGCCCCAAATAAACTATGATGTTCTCCATCAATCAGTAGGCTGGGTGGCACACTGACCTGTCATAAATTCACCCTGCAGGAAAAGGTGACAGGGCCCGAGCCAATCTTCATGAAAGAATTAAAAAATGGTACAGGACCCCTCCCCTCCCCCTCTCTTCAGCCCTCTCCAACCTATACTCACCCTTTACCCCCTTATAAAAAAGCTCTCTCCGTATCTATTCCCTCTTTCATCCTTCCCCATGTGTCTCAGTGTCTCCTATCTCTTCTCTCCCTCAACCCCCCATTTTTCTCTCTCACCCAATACCTTTTCTCTCTCTCTCTGTCTCTGTCTTTTTCTCTCTCTCCCTCTTTCTCTCCATGGGTAAGCAGGTAATCATGAGCTGTCACAGAAAGGTGACCCATTAATGTGATGGATACGGTGTGAAAAACAAATGGTGTGAAACGTGTGGATTGCTGTCCTTACTGCACCTTGGCCTTTTGTTCTGTCATATCAATATCCACACAGGGCCTCATTACACTGCCGCACTACACAATGAGCGCCGCGCCAGGGTCAGGCTCCCAACGCCACACTCCCGCTCGCTACCTGCCACAGGCACCCGCACTGTGGGCCTCCTCCTCCTCTCCTTTTTTCATCCTCCTCGTCATCCTCCTCCTCTTCCTACCCCTCCCCCCCCCCCTCCCCTCAGGACCCACAGGTAAACAAGCAGCTCAAATAGCCAGTATATTCAACCTCGTGTTGTTTTGTTCATCGACTATTGTCGCGCAGTTTTGAAAAGGAGGAAGCGCCAGCGTTGCCAGCATGTGCCGTCTGGAGACAAAGGCAGTGGTGTTGGTGATAAGCAGATGCAAAAGCTGGCTTTTGTTGATGGTCTCTGCTCTATTGTTTCTGGTTTTGTTGTCCAACTGAATTTCATTAACAGTGAAAACAGAGGATGTGCAGAGATATTCAGCTGGCATTGTGTCAGAATGATTTGGGTAAAGAAAGAAAAGGAGAGAAAGCTTAAATGACTGTTTTGTGACTAGCTTACTGAAGACTTGAACAGAAAGCTATATTTTTATAGATCTAGAAATAAAGAAGGTGATTGAATATATACTGTCTTACTAACTTCTTTTGTTAGAAGAATAAAATGTTTATTCACATAATTTTTATCACTAAATTACACTAACAATGGGTCTCATACTGTGCAGACAGGTAAACGTGTGCAAACCTTTTCCCGCAAAAAGTTCACAATTATATATATATATTTTTTTTTAAATTAGGATAACATTTAAAACCACATTTACTCAATTTTTTTTCTTTTTGGCCTTTGAAACATGAATAATTTGAATCTGTTAAATGTATGTATCTATACTCAGGATGCAACTATTTATTTTAAGGTAATTTATAGTTTAAAACTTATTTAAGTTTCTATTACTTATAATAAAATAATTTTAAAATATAATAATAATTAATATATATATATATATATATATATATATATATATATATATATATATATATATATATATATATATAAAATATATATTTATTATAATATAAAAAATATTATTATTATTACTATTCATACATTAAAAACTGTTTGGAAATTAACTAAATTAATTGAAATAACATTTTGCAAAACACCCTAATATATAGATACACGGGACGTGTATAATGCAAATTTCAGATACATATGTAAAAAAATAAATGCACAAGTGTACACCAAAAACGCAAAATTCAAGGTTAGAGCTTTGGCCTTGTGGTAAAGTCGAGTCATGGTGTTCATGTTCCCATTATCATCCACTCCCTGCTATGCGGTCTCATTCAGTAAAATGTTAAATGCTCCCCATGAAAATAATTTGAGGGTCTGTGATTAATGCATGTTAAATGAACATCACTTTTAAAAAATAGCCTGAATGCAATGTGAGAGAAAGAGAAAAAGACACAGACAGATTCTTAGAGAAAGCGCTAAGCTAACGGCTAATCTCTACAGCAGCTATTACACCTCCACAGTGGCATGTGGTCAGACGTTTATTAAAGGCAGAGGCTAATTTTCCAGCCAGGACCCGTGATCCACAAAGTACCTGCTAATCACCAATTAAGGAATATTATAGATTGCCCAGCATTGATTTTGAGGGCTGTATCCAGCCCCTGGGACTGGGAAGAGGAGTGAGGGATATACTAGCGTCTGACAGGTCTGAGTGGAGAGGTCTCGCAGCCGCTGATGGGCCATCAGACGGTACATGGGAACACTGACAGCCCACAATTCACCTCAGAGCATTACCTGACTGAAGCTTTACAACACAACGGAAGCCTGTAAGTGCGGATTAAACAATAAGGTATGTTAATGTGCTTATTTTGGATGAACACTCTCGGACTGACTGTCTTTCCCCAGAGGTTGAAGAGGTGGTCCAGTGGACATTTGAGCTGAGCAAATGGAGACTCTATTAAGGCCAGTGGTTACAGGCCACAGACTAATCTAGTATGACAGACCAGAGGTGTCCTGTTATTTCTTCTGCTTGTGATGAATGGACAGCCAAGGTCCCACACGCTGTCACGTCAGGCCATACCTGAAACAGATTGAGAGAGAGAGAGCGGAACGGCCAGATTGATGGGCCTGAAGCCTCACTATTCCCCTCATTTGAGAACAAACACGCACACACACATGCACAAATACACACGGTTTCAAAAGAGAGTCATAACACATTTGCTTGATTCCTCTTTACCAAATAAGAGAAGCCTGCATGGGGAAGGAATCACAGCAACTTGCAAACATATCATGGCATCTATGTTTAACTGAGATTTTAAGACACATCAGTTCACGTGACAGACATCTTGGTATATAATAGGCATACAAGTACATCTATCGACTTGGATGGTCAAATCAATGAATCATCTCCTCTTTAAATGTTATTTGATTTTTACATTTTGAGTAAATATTTTTTTAAAAAAATTTATAATCCAGGCAAAAAATATTTTTTTCTAAAAGAAAAAAAGTGAACATTTTTGCCACCTACTGGACTGGAGTTTGAAGTGCTGGATGGCGCATATGATGGCTGCTGCCACAATATTACTTAAATGTCTTAAATAACTTAAAAGTCAGGTTGGTTGGTTCAATTTTCTTTTTTTTTCACCAAAACCAATCAAAGCACTTCAGCGAACTCCATGAACATATATGCTAACACTCTCCTTTTGTGTTTCACAGAAAAAAAGGAAGTCATACCGGTTTGGAATGGCATAAAAGTGGGTTATAGATGACAGAATTTATATTTTTTTGGGTTCAACTATGCATTTCAACAAGTTCTAGAGTAAACAAACTCTTTGAAATGCTGATTTTTCCTACAGCTTCTATTGAAATGCACAATTTCTTCCATTCATTTTTCACCTCTCTGGTTCAGTATAGAAAAGATGCATCACAATTTTAAATGTTGCGAGATCGAAGGTCTGCTGATTTGGTCGGACCTGGAACCCAGCTAATGTAATGTTCCCACAACTTTCATTAATGTTTTGTAAAGTTTATGTAAATGTTAAGATACAATGTTCAAATACAGTATATACAATGTTCTTATAACATTAATATTTGAAATGTGTTCTCATGATTTTGAGAGAAATGTTCTTAGAACAAGGTTCTTGGAATGTTTTAGTTTTTTTTATCCTGATAACGTTGAGATAAAACGCTCTGAGAACAACATTTTCAGAACATCCTTATGATGTTCTTGATATTTGCTAAATGTTAACGTTAATGGAATATTATAAACGTTTAAAGAATGTTATATTGTGAGTAAAAGTAAGGGGTGAGCGTGATTTCACCAAGTACAACATATTCCTGGAACAACATTCCAATCAACCAATCAGATTTGAGAGACACGTTTACAGTTTATGTCAAGTTTAGGCTTACAACCAGGGTTAGGTGCTACTACATCAGTGTTACTCACTTATCATTTCTCTCTTATTTTAGGGATAACTTATGGGTAGATTTTGATTTTTGGACAGGAATGTAGTTCCATGATCATCAAAATATGTTGATCCAGGACCATGTCTTGGCAAAACAGTGACCAAAAATAAGGTATGAGGAGACTGTTGTACTAACATTTTCATAACCTTTTAAAGAACATTCTAATCACGACAAGAAAACATGGACATTTTAATGTTTTAGAAACATGGCAAACCACTGTTCCCACGGTGTTTTAAAACATACATTTGCAAGCTGGGAATCTACTGTTGATCTCCAAGTTGCTGAGTCCAGAGAGAGACTTAGAGGAGATGAAGAGGATTCTCTGAGGCTGGTGCTGTGCTAATGGGAGTGATGAAGATGGTGACACCTCCACCTGTCACCATGGTGACCCTTCAGGTGCACATGTGAGTCTGTATATATGTGCGTGTCCCTCATGCCCTATGTCCCCACTGACCACATCCTCTGTAATATACCTGTGAGTGTGTACGTGTGAAGGACATTGTGGCCAGCGGAGCTATCACAGACACAATCTCAGCCTGACACGCACACACACACACAGACTCTAATAACTTTGAGAGCGGTCAGCACCCTGTGCTTTAATAACACCCGCTGTCAGCTCACCGAGCGCTCCACAAAATTGTCTCGTTGGAATTCTTTATGGTGTAGAGGCCAAGCAACTCGGGATGGGAATGGAGCACAGCCGCGCTCAGACTATTCGCAGCTCCAAGATGGCTTTCCAAGAGCATGCTTTTATCTCTGGGGGGTCAAAAACACACAAGCGGGAAAAAAAAGAAAAGACATTTACTTGCTCTGCCATGCAGCAATAAGCTTTTAAAATCAGAGCTTGTCCATCGCTGCCGGTGGATGGGGTTATTGTAGAAAAGTCGACTCGAAATAAGCGCACCTTCAACTGTGATGGAGCTTCTGGGTTGACAGGGCCCCTCACACATGACGTGAATGCAGTAGAAGATCTAGAGCGATGCATGCAAAGCGGTGTGGAGAACATCAGGAACGGGAAATTACATGGAAGGTGACATAAGACTAACGTGGATCCATCAAGTCATATCTGCAGGCCAGTGGACTGTCTGAAATGGGCATTAAGATTGTAAGACTGAAGAAATGGTCACAAAGTGCATCACCGACATAGTATGTTTTATAGGCTTTCTATCTATTTTTCTATAAAATTAGTAGGTGAATATACACAATACGAAATCGAAAGCACAGCTGTGATTGGCCAAATGGCATCTGTGCTCATGTTCAGTTAACAGCACTCTTGCTAATGTGATATTGCTTATAAGCTCTTTTTAAACACTAATTTGTCCACTAATATGGTACAAGAGTTAACAGATCTTGGGAGAATTCTGTCCATTTTTTTTTCTGAATGTCATGAAATTAATTTCTACCACACCTCAGATCATGTATTGTTGGAAATCACTTTTTTTAAACATATTTGGAATAAAATTGCTCACTCCTTTGTCTTGCTGATGTTAATTTCATAACTGACATTATATTAAAAACATATACAATGGTAAGATTTTTTTTAGATTTTTTAAAAAATGTCTCTTAAGCTCATCAATATATTTAAAAATGTTATTTATTCATGTGACGCCAAAGCTCCGAATTTTCAGCATCATCACTCCAGCCGTCAGTGTCACATGATCCTTCAGAAATCATACTAATATGCTGCTTTGGTGCTCAAGAAACATTTGTTATTATCATCAATGTTGAAAACGGCTGTGTTGCTTAATGTGTTTGTGGAAACCGTGATACATTTTCAGGATTATTTGATGAATAGAAAGCTCAAAAGACCTAGTGTTTTTAGGTTATTGTTTTATGAGTGACAAAGTGTGTTTGTTGGATGACAATCTTTGCTATGGAAGAATGACTTGATTTGAGACACGTATAAAATCTTTTGGTTTTAGTGCATTTTGAATGTGAAATTAACTGCGTTGCCAGGCTGAAAGTTGGTAAGGAGAACTGTGTGAAGAATTTTGAAAAAAGTATTGAGAAATGTGCCCAATTGTAAAAAAAAAAAAAAAAAAAACTGTAATATGTTTTGATTGCACAGCAACTAAGAAGCCTTGGCATTTTTCAGGGGCTCTAAATTTAATTTCAGAAAATCTTAAGTGCTACTACCTGCTCCCCCTCTCTGAGCACATGCTATTTAATGCAAATCTGAGGTGGATAAAGGCAGCATGTTTATACCCTCACACGCAGTATTTAAAAAAAAAAAAAAACAGTACTTTAAGCCTACAGCATTAGGACTAAATAAGCTTGTGTTAGCTTGGAGCTGTGTGGATGTGGGTGGGTAGTTTGGGTCAGGCCTAGTGTCTTTGCTTGGCTTGTGTGTGTGTTTGAGTGTGTCTGGGTTTGGGGCTCTGTTTGGAGATGCTGGGATTATTAGACTCTCATCCTGTACCACGGCAACACTCCTGGTCATCAGTGCTCGGCCCCCGCGATCGCTGATTAACATAATCAGTCGTGCATTAGTTATTCATGCGCAACGTGGAGGCGCTCAGGGGGCGCAAGCTCGCTCTGTCTAATAACCTGTGTTAAATATTAAAGAAGAACATGCAGGGGAGAAAGCATTAACATGGCTATTCGCTCCGGCCAAAACAGGCACTGGCTGCAGGCCTGGAGACTCAAACCGCCCGTGGCAGTTCTATAAGCCCATAGCTCTGAGAACTTGCTTTCTGACTATGTGTTTAGAAGGGCGCGGGGCGCATGCTAGGCATGCTAATACAAATAGCCTTGTATGAGGAGAATTGAGGGTAATATTAGGACATGGAGAAACCCTGCTAAGTCGCTAAGGTCAATTAGCATGTGTATGGTGTGTTTGGGTCATTGGTGGATTTTATATCCATGAAACCGTACTGCATATTTTGCATAAAATGTTAATCAACCTTCATGTCACATGGGTTTCCATGCATAGATGTAGGCCCACCTTAACAAAAAAAAAAACTAACAAAAAAAGATAGAAAGAAAAATCATAATGATCATAGGGGTTGACATTAACTCTTTTGCTCACCACAATTTTGACATCGATACCATGGGATAAAACTGCCATTTAGATTGGCATTTTTATACTATATCATAATTTTGTAATATACCTGCTGTCACTTTAAGACACACAGATCTTTTATACTGTTACACATGCGTTTTCTTCAACCGTTTACATTCACTTAAAACATAACTGACTGTGTTTCTCGCCAAAACCGCATTTTGACATTATTTGGTGTGTATTTGACTGTTTAAATGCAATAAGCAGCAAAAAAAAGATTTTAGTACTGAGAGGTGGCGTTATGTGAGCACACTGTGGGAATGAGTAAAATTATGCCCAATACGCACAATCCTACACTGAAATTCAAGTCTTGTAGCACCAACAATATTATAGTCCAGAGCAAAAGAAATGAGTACGCAAGGGAATTGTGTGTCAATTCACTGTTGGAGAGATGAGAGCGCGAGAAAGTGCAGTTGGTGTCATGTATCTATTCTACGGAAAATGAGTATTGGAAGCGTTTTAGATATTTCATTATCAATATGTATAGAAAAATCCCTATTTTTGACAACACCACATGTCACTTAGTTAATGATTTCAGATGACCTTTTAAAAGATTTCATTTGAAAAATGGACATATTATATATAAAATTCAACCCACCAAAGTGCCCAGTAGGAGTGCTGAGATCCACCCTCATTTGGAGAGGTGACAGGTGTTAATGTCAAGGCCTGTATACACACACACATATATATACACTACCGTTCAAAAGTTTGGGGTCGGTAAGATTTTTTATGTTTTTAAAAGAAGTCTCTTCTGCTCACCGAGGCTGCATTTATTTGATTAAAACTACAAAACGAACCCAGTAATATTGTTAAATATTATTTCAATGTAAAACAGCTGTTTTCTATGTGAATATATTTTAAAATGTAATTTATTCCTGTGATCAAAGCTGAATTTTCAGCATCATTACTCCAGTCTTCAGTGTCACATTATCCTTCAGAAATCACTCTAATATGATTATTTGATGCTCAAGAAACATTTATGATTATTATCACAGTTGACAACAGTTGTGCTGCTTCATATTTTTGTGCAAACAGTGATTCATTTTTTTTCAGGATTCTTTGAAAGTTCAAGAGAAAAGCATTTCATTAAAAAATAAATATTTTGCATTATTATAAATGTCTTTACTGTCACTTTATATCAATTTCATGCGTCCTTTCTGAAGAAAAGTATTAATTTCTTAAAAATAAATAAAAAAAAAATAATAATTGACCCCAAACTTTTGAACGGTATATATATATATATATATATATAGGTCCTTCTCAAAAAATTAGCATATTGTGATAAAGTTCATTATTTTCCATAATGTAATGATCAAAAATTAAATATATATTTTAGATTCATTGCACACCAACTGAAATATTTCAGGTCTTTTATTGTTTTAATACTGATGATTTTTGCAAACAGCTCATGAAAACCCAAAATTCCTATCTCAAAAAATTAGCATATCATGAAAAGGTTCTCTAAACGAGCTATTAACCTAATCATCTGAATCAACTAATTAACTCTAAACACCTGCAAAAGATTCCTGAGGCTTTTAAAAACTCCCAGCCTGTTTCATTACTCAAAACCGCAATCATGGGTAAGACTGCAGACCTGACTGCTGTCCAGAAGGCCATCATTGACACCCTCAAGCAAAAGGGTAAGACACAGAAAGAAATTTCTGAACAAATAGGCTGTTCCCAGAGTGCTGTATCAAGGCACCTCAGTGGGAAGTCTGTGGGAAGGAAAAGGTGTGGCAAAAAAAACGCTGCACAACGAGAAGAGGTGACCGGACCCTGAGGAAGATTGTGGAGAAGGACCGATTCCAGACCTTGGGGGACCTGCGGAAGCAGTGGACTGAGTCTGGAGTAGAAACATCCAGAGCCACCGTGCACAGGTGTGTGCAGGAAATGGGCTACAGGTGCCGCATCCCCCAGGTCAAGCCACTTTTGAACCAGAAACAGCGGCAGAAGTGCCTGACCTGGGCTACAGAGAAGCAGCACTGGACTGTTGCTCAGTGGTCCAAAGTACTTTTTCGGATGAAAGCAAATTTTGCATGTCATTCGGAAATCAAGGTGCCAGAGTCTGGAGGAAGACTGGGGAGAAGGAAATGCCAAAATGCCTGAAGTCCAGTGTCAAGTACCCACAGTCAGTGACGGTCTGGGGTGCCATGTCAGCTGCTGGTGTTGGTCCACTGTGTTTTATCAAGGGCAGGGTCAATGCAGCTAGCTATCAGGAGATTTTGGAGCACTTCATGCTTCCACCTGCTGAAAAGCTTTATGGAGATGAAGATTTCATTTTTCAGCACGACCTGACACCTGCTCACAGTGCTAAAACCACTGATAAATGGTTTACTGACCATGGTATTACTGTGCTCAATTGGCCTGCAAACTCTCCTGACCTGAACCCCATAGAGAATCTGTGGGATATTGTGAAGACAAAGTTGAGAGACGCAAGACCCAACACTCTGGATGAGCTTAAGGCCGCTATCGAAGCATCCTGGGCCTCCATAACACCTCAGCAGTGCCACAGGCTGATTGCCTCCATGCCACGCCGCATTGAAGCAGTCATTTCTGCAAAAGGATTCCCGACCAAGCATTGAGTGCATAACTGAACATAATTATTTAAGGGTTGACTTTTTTTTTTTTATTAAAAACACTTCTTTTATTGGTCGGATGAAATATGCTAATTTTTTGAGACAGGAATTTTGGGTTCCCTTTCGTAGTCACTCCGAGTTACGTCGGAATGACGACGAAATGGGGTTTCGCTTAGAACACCTATCGACTTCGAGTATACAAAAACGAGCCAATGGCAAAGAAATGCCATGGGTCTGCGGAATTTGCATGACGTACTCCGCCCCACCTCGTGGGTATAAAAGGAGGACGCCGGCAACATGCAGATATGTTTTCGCTTCGGAGCCAAGAGTATCTCTTCACTCCACAGCCATTTATGACTTCACTCTACGAGACGAGCCATTCTCTCCGGTGTTGGTGTGGTAGCGATCTGCGGCGAGTTCACATTGCCTGCTGATCTGTGCAGTGATCTGCCAGTGAGTGTGTTCTCCCCGCTCGCTTCGACATCGCTGAGTTTTTTTCTCCTCTCACAAAAGAGCTCGCACGCGGCACGTCTTTTTAAAGACGGCTCGCCCGTGCATTTAAAAAAAAAAAAATGTGGCGGCAGATTGGTATCGGACTCTGATGGGCACGAGCGCTGTCTAGTGTGTAGGGCTTTTATCATGCTTGTACAGCGCTCGTGGGTGATTCATGTTCTCTCTGGGAACGTGATCATCGCGTCATTTAGGTCGAGACTCAATGAACTCGCAAGAGTGAGAGTCCCCTCATCCACACCCCGATCTAGCGCTCCCCCCGAGGAGTGCTACTTCGGCTGGTGGCCAGGGTGACCTGAGGGTTATAGTCTGGATCAAGGCGCCGACTATCTGTCCGCGACCCCAGCTTCCTCCTGTGTGACGGTGCCCGCTAGTGAACCTCCGATTCCCGCGAGTCGACCTTCGGGTGGCCCGCGAGTTTCGGTTGAAGCTACAGAGAAAGATGCTATGTCTGTTGTAACATCATAAGGTGGGCTTGGTTCTTTTGGAAGTGACGACTCGTCACAGCTGCCACCTTCTGGTGTGTTATGCTGTGCCTGAGTCTGATCCGGAGACGACGGCCATGCTTTCCTGGGACGATTGCTTTTGGGTAAGGCCGCCGACCCGTGTCCATGGCAAACCCCAATATCTTTCCTCCCGGACGTGCATGATGAGATCTCGATGTCCTGAAGGACCCCCGTGTCTTCTCAGGACCGTTCGTTGGTCTCATCCGCCTTTCCCCCCTCACGGGGCCGCTGCCCATGGGTACACTGGGGTCCCCCCGGTTGAAGCGCTCTGTTGCGATGCTACTGTGTCCTCAGAGTACTTCCCGGCGCTATCCTAAGCACCCGTCCGAAGCCTGTAGTTCTTTTCGTCTACACTAATCTGTGGCGAATTCCTATAGTGCCACAGGACAGGCAGCCGCCTCACTGCATTCCGTGACCGTTCTGTGGTCTACCTGGCCCAGATGCTCACGGTTTTGCAGGAGGGCGGGACTGACTCGAGGCTCTTCATGAGCTACTCAGCGCGCCGCCGCTGACCTTGCTCTCCGAGCGACGAAGGTGGCCACGCGCTCTCCGAGTCAGGTGATGTTTACCACTCTGGGGCTGACCGGTCTGATGTGCTGGAGGTCGGTAGATTCGTCTGCTCACCCCCACGTCCCAGGTCGGCCCCTTCGGCGGTGCGGTTGAGTTCTTCTGCCCAATAGTTCTTAACCGCCCGGGAGCAGATTGAGGTTGTTCTGCCGACGGCCCCGCCGTCCGCTCGAAAAAAGGGCCCCTCAGTCTGCCAACCGCCGAAGGCGTCCTCCCACGGTCCTAACCCCGCCCGTTCATCCGGGCTGGCTTGGTACCGTGGGGGGATGCCTCAGCCCTCTCCAGCCCCGCCCCCCCGCTACACGCCGGGTTAAGCGGCGCTTTTTGAGATGGGCTGCTCAGAGATGGGACTCAGTTCTTTCCAGGAGTTGGTAGCAGGGCCACTCCTTTCCCCGGTGGAGGGCTGGGGAAGAATCTTTACTCAGAAAGAACTGACTCTCTCTCATCTCTGAGCACACAGAGTTCTCGGACGACCCAGAGCGCCGCCCACCAGCCGTGCTCTCCTCGTCCCCCTCTGTCCCAGAGTCGGTTGACACGGCGTGCCGCCCACGGGCCGTTTCGTCCTGTCCCACTCTGTCGCCAGACCCCTGGCAGAGCAGGCCCCCGTGGAACGCTGGTCCTTCCCTGGCCTCCTCTGTCAGGGCGCGGATGTTAACTGCGCCCCCACACCGGATCGCTATGCCGTCCACGTCGGGGCCAGTTACTCCGCTTCGCTGCCCCTCCGGGGGGACGCCGGTGGTCCGCATGACCCCGCTGGTGCAGTTCCTAGAAGCCTGGCTAGAGCTTCCCCAACTGTCCCGCTGGGTCGCCCGCACCATCCGGTTCGGCTATGCGATTCAGTTCGCACGGTCTCCTCCCCGATACAGGGGAGTCCGCTCCACTTTGGTCGGTGGCAACGCCCCGGTCATGCGAGCAGAGATTGCCACTCTGCTGGCGAAGGGTGCAATCGAGACTGTCCCTCCAGCCGAGATGAAGTCCGGCTTCTACAGCCCTTACTTCATTGTCCCCAAGAAAACCGGTGGGTTACGACCAATCCTGGACCTGCGAGTTTTGAATCGCTCCCTTCTCAGGAGGCCGTTCAAATGCTCACCGCCAAATGCATTTTCGAATGTGTGCGGCCCCAGGATTGGTTTGCAGCGATCGACCTGAAGGACGCCTACTTTCATGTCTCCATTCTCCCTCGACACAGACCGTTCCTCCGGTTTGCTTTCGAGGGACAGGCATATCAGTACGCGGTTCTCCCATTCGGGCTGCCCCTGTCTCCTCGCGTCTTCACTAAGGTCGTCGAGGCAGCCCTTGTTCCCCTTCGGGTTCACGGGGTTCGCATCCTGAACTATCTCGACGACTGGCTGATCCTAGCTCACTCTCGAGACCAGGTTTGCGAACACAGGGACCTTGTGCTCCGGCACCTAGCCCGTCTGGGCCTTCGGGTCAACTGGGAGAAGAGCAAACTTTGCCCCGTGCAGAGGATCTCTTTTCTCGGTATGGACATCGACTCGGTCGCCATGTCCGCGCAGCTTACGAGCGAGCGCGCGCAGTCACTGCTGACTTGTCTGAGACAAATACAGGGCAAGAGTGCGGTTCCACTGAAACATTTTCAGAGGCTCCTGGGGCATATGGCATCTGCAGCCGCGGTCACGCCGCTCGGATTGCTTCATATGAGACCGCTTCAGCTTTGGCTTCGCGACCGAGTCCCGAGGTGGGCATGGCAACAAGGCAAGCTCCGAGTTCCAGTGACTTCGAGCTGCCGTCAGACCTTCACCCCGTGGTTGTACCTCAGTTTTCTCAGGGCTGGTGTCCCCCCTGGAACGAGCGTCGAGGCATGTTGTTGTCTCAACAGATGCCTCCACCACGGGCTGGGGCGCCATGTGCAATGGTCATGCTGCCGCGGGCTCCTGGACAGGACCCCAGCGCCTATGGCATGTCAATTGCCTCGAGTTGCTGGCAGTACGCCTTGCTCTGCACCGCTTCCGAGCGCTGCTCATGGGTCAACACGTACTAGTCCGATCAGACAATACCGCCACAGTAGCGTACATCAACCATCAAGGTGGTCTACGCTCCCGCCGTATGTCGCAACTCGCCCGCCACCTCCTCCCATGGAGTCAGAAGCATCTGAGGTCCCTTCGTGCTATTTACATTCCCGGAGCCCTGAACCGTGCTGCCGACGAGCTGTCACGGCTTCAGCCCCTCCCTGGAGAATGGCGACTCCATCCCCAGTCGGTCCAGCTGATTTGGGACCAGTTTGGCGACGCACAGATAGATCTGTTTGCCTCCCGCGACTCATCCCACTGCGCCCAGTTTTATTCTCTGGCCGAGGGCACGCTCGGCACGGATGCACTGGCGCACAGCTGGCCGAGGGGCCGCAAGTATGCGTTTCCCCCAGTGAGCCTTCTTGCGCAGCTCCTGCGCAAGGTCAGGGAGGACGAGGAGCAAGTCCTTCTGGTCGCGCCGTACTGGCCCACCCGGACTTGGTTCTCCGAACTAGTGCTCCTCGCGACAGCACCTCCTTGGCCAATTCCTCTGAGGAAGGACCTCCTTTCTCAGGGACGGGGCACTCTATGGCACCCTCGTCCCGATCTCTGGAACCTCCACGTGTGGCTCCTCGACGGGACGAGACAGGTTTGAGTACCCTACCACCTCCGGTGGTGGCTACCATCACTTCCGCTAGAGCGTCGTCCACGAGACATGCCTACGCGTTGAAGTGGAACCTATTCGTCAATTGGTGTTCTTCTCGCCGAGAAGACCCCCGGAGTTGTTCGATCAGTCTCGTGCTTTCCTTCCTTCAAGATGGGTTGGAGCGAAGGCTGTCTCCCTCCACCCTCAAAGTTTATGTTGCCGCTATTGCCGCTCACCACGACTTAGTGGAAGGTAAGTCCATAGGGAAGCACGACCTGATCGTCAGGTTCCTGAGGGGGGCGAGGAGACTGAATCCTCCTCGCTCTCCTCTCGTTCCCTCTTGGGACCTCTCAGTGGTTCTAAGTGCCCTGCGGAGTGCTCCCTTTGAGCCTCTGCAATCAGTGGAGCTTAAGTTCCTGTCAATGAAGACAGCGCTCCTGATTGCATTGGCTTCTCTCAAGAGGGTCGGGGACCTGCACGCATTCTCCGTTGACGAAGCGTGCCTAGAGTTCGGGCCGGCCGGTTCTCACGTGATCCTGAGACCCCGGCCTGGATATGTGCCCAAGGTTCCTACCACTCCCTTCCGGGACCAGGTGGTGAACCTGCAAGCGCTGCCCTCGGAGGAGGCAGACCCAGCCTTGGCACTGCTCTGTCCAGTACGCGCTCTCCGCGCTTATGTAGACAGGACGCAGTGTTTCAGGACCTCAGACCAGCTCTTTGTCTGTTATGGTGGGAAGCTGAAGGGAAAGGCTCTCTCAAAGCAGAGGTTGTCTCACTGGATCGTGGACACCATTGCTTTGGCTTACCAGCAGCAAGGTCGACCGTGCCCCCTTGGTGTGACCGCCCACTCCACCCGGAGTGTGGCATCCTCCTGGGCGCTGGCGCATGGCGCCTCGCTGGCAGACATCTGCAGAGCTGCAGGCTGGGCGACACCTAACACATTCGCCAGATTCTATAATCTCCGAGTGGAGCCAGTGTCCTCTCGTGTTCTCGCTTCAAACAGCTAGTTCCGGACCCGCTCAGGTGTCTTCGCTTGCTCGCCATTCCACTCCGCGGACTGGATACGTGCGATATTCTGCTCAGGTGAGCTTCTCCGAAAGCCCTGAGTTCCTCCAGCACCCCTGATGCTAGCGCCAGTGTCTATTGCCTGGGCGTCGGCTAGGTGCCTCCGTGTGCATGGTCCCTCCCATGAGCTACCCCCACACGTGTATTTCCACTGTAAGCCTCTTTGAGCATGTGTCTTTCCCTCGGCAAGCCACCTTGCCACCCCTGAGGTTGAAATATTCCACCTGCGGCTGGACACCTCAGAGTTTCTCCATATGTTACTATCAGGTCATATGTGTATTTTCAAATGCCCCCCCCACTGGGTTGGTGATAATTGCATATTTCCCCTTAAAGCTTGGGATATGCTTCCCAGTGTACCTTGGTATTCCTGTGTTAAATAGGAGTCCTTCGTCCTAAGATCTCGAGGGCTCAGATTTTCGCAGGGCACTGGAAGACAGCTGTGAAGGTGGCGTGATTAGACTGGTAACCCCATTTCGTCGTCATTCCGACGTAACTCGGAGTGACTACGAAAGGGAACGTCTCGGTTACGTATGTAACCCTCGTTCCCTGAGTAGGGAACGGAGACGTTACGTCTTCCTGCCACCTCCGCTGTGCCGCGGGGATCGCCGAGTTCAGTCTTGGCTCCTCAGCGAAGAAACATATCTGCATGTTGCCGGCGTCCTCCTTTTATACCCACGAGGTGGGGCGGAGTACGTCATGCAAATTCCGCAGACCCATGGCATTTCTTTGCCATTGGCTCGTTTTTGTATACTCGAAGTCGATAGGTGTTCTAAGCGAAACCCCATTTCGTCGTCATTCCGACGTAACGTCTCCGTTCCCTACTCAGGGAACGAGGGTTACATACGTAACCGAGACGTTTTCATGAGCTGTATGCCAAAATCATCAGTACTAAAACAATAAAAGACCTGCAATATTTCAGTTGGTGTGCAATGAATCTAAAATATATGTAAGTTTAATTTGTATCATTACATTATGGAAAATAATGAACTTTATCACAATATGCTCATTTTTTGAGAAGGACCTGTATATATACACACACACACTAACTTTTATGTTTGAAGTGATTAATCGATTTGACAGCACTAGTATATACTGTACATGTACTTATTCTATTATTCTGACATAAAATTCTGTTTATTGTGATACATATTTTCTTTTCATGTGAAAAAAAACCCCCATTAGATTACTTTGTCAAACTCCAGTCCACCTTGTTATTTTGTTGCTAAACTTGCCATTTAAAATAAAAAAAAATAATCCTTAAATCACATTACTTGCTAGGAGTTACATCATTTCTTTGGAGGGAAAGTAACTCCAAGAAAAAAGTAAATATTAGTCATAAAATGTTCTCTTTTTCCTTATTTTTTTAGAAGACTTATCTAATAGCATAACATGTCCACCCTGTTATTTATGTCAATTTATACTGGACATAAAAAAAAGTTTATTTTTTAAATTAGCTTAAAAAAAAGTCCACATTTCCTAGACCATATGTCAAATATTTGGTCAGGATTGGTAGGATAAGTATAACAAATAATAGATTGTTTATTATTACTTTTTCAACAAATCTGGGGTGTATTTCCCAAAAACATTGTTAACCGATTTGGCGCTTTGAACACTTTGGCGTTTCCCGCAATCATAGTTCCAATCAAACATCAAATAAAGCAAAATGACAGGGTCCTTAGTTTATTACAGCAGCATTGATGTGTAAGAGGGTTTATTTTCCTTTGCCTCTCCTCCGGTGGGCAGGGTGAGGCAAGACACGCTGTCTGAGAATAAAGACCCTGCTGGGCGTTTAGGAGCTCACTGGCCCTGTCCTTCTGCCCCCAATTCTTGATTAAGGCCAACAAGCAAGCAGAGCGTTAAAGCTGAAACCAGCTGAAGATGGGGGGAAGGGGGGTTGGATTCTCTCTCTCTCGTCCAGAGAACGGCAAGAAAAAAAAGGTGTTAAAGTAAAGAATAAAGAAAAGGAGATAAAGTCTGGAGAATTGAGGCCTGAGAGGAGTGCAAGGGGAGGCTACGGTCGAACCCTGAGGAGGTCATTAGGAGACCAGTGACCTCACTGGTGTAGCCCTCCGATAGGCCACCCACTGGCATGATGTCATACTTCACATGTCAGCCCTCATCAAATATCCACATGACCGCTGGGAACTCCAGGAAGACATGTGGAATTCGGCACACCTGATTATCTCACTGTAGCCTCCAGCCTCACAGATACAATCTGCAACGTCCCCCCCCCCCCCCCACACACACACACACACTTGGAGAAAACAAAATGGGCCCATTAGAAGTTAATTCAATCAACTTGTCATGTAACCTCTTCAACAGCGAGGCTGCATTTCACGGCTTTTGAGGGGTGGTGGAATGATTTCAGCGTCTATATGCATCGGAGTTATTAGAATTATGCTAAGCAGCTAATAACTGGCACATTGACACATTTAAACAAGTTAAGGTTATTACCAGAACTCCTATTTTTGAGAATGAGACAATTAGGATTAATCACATCCAGAGTGTGTTTTGAGGATATCACCTCAAGACAATGGCAAGTGCGGTGGCTGGGTGAGCAAGGGAAAAAGTGAAAGGAAGAAGAAAGTCCTCATTAACAACAGTGGCTTCGCAAATTGAACGGATGCACAATTCATCACATCCTTTCTCCCCAGCCGGGTAGAAGCAGGAAGGCCAGGCGAGTCAACTAATGACCTGGAAATAGTTCCTCTAGGCTTCCTGTAATGATGCGGCTGCTTGGGATTTCTTTTTTAATTTGGTCCTTAAGAAAATAACAATCCTCGGTGGCAAGTGCTCATTATGAGCCGGTTGTCGTGGGTGACCATTAGGAAGTGAAAATAACCTTGCTCGTTTACGGCCAGCAAAAACACTTAAGTTGGAAGGCCCCGAGGCCAAGCATGTGTGTAAAGGATGAAATGTCCGAAAATAACTGCGCTTTTTCAATGCTAAGACCTGCCAGTGTGATTTGAGTGGAAGGAATGAATGTGTGTATTGAGCCCATGTGGTATCTTTAAATGATTCCAGTGAGCATTATGAAGAAATGTTACTCTGAGACACTTAGCATGAAAAATATAAACATTGGTTCATTTTATTTTTATATATTTAATGTATTTTAATATGTGATCAATTTCCAGCCAAAAATACCATAAAAATTATGCCATCATTTACTCCCCATGTAATGGCCATGTCATAATTGTTGTGTTAAAAAAAAAAATTCACAATCATTGTGTAAAAAATTACATGAAAAAGAGCAGCCTGGACATTATTTCTTCTTTTGCATTTCATCAAAAAAAAGTTTGTTTATAATATAAAATAATATAATATAATATAATATAATATAGAAATTGTGGCAGCTGGTCTACATTAAACAGATGTAAAGAACATTTAAGATTAACATTAATTTCCTCATGAATAATCACTATTCTCTATAGTAATAAAGAATATAGAAATAATTCACAAGCAATATCCTAAATTCCCATGTGGTTGGATGAAAAGCCCAGTGATGAGGTGAGTAGTATATTGTGGTCCTCTCATGCTGGTGGGGGGCAGCTAGGGGCCGTTTAAAATGAAGGGCTGGTCACACTTGGTGTGTACAGGAGCACTGAGGCATGGTGAGCACAGAGACGCTTTTCTCCAGCCACTGTTCATACCCATGGGCATGCTAATCAAATCTCAGCCCATCACACACACTCACAACACATACAGGCCAGGAGGACACCCACACATGAAAACATGCATGCAATTCAATTCCAAACAAACGACACAGAGACACACACACACACACACACACACACACACACACACACACACACACACACACACACACACACACACACACACACACACACACACACACACACACAAACTAAATATCACTCACACATGTACACACATGCCCTCACACATACACACACAATTTCAACCTCTTTTCCCTTTCCTCACAGTTGAGACATTTGAGTATTTCCATTGGTTCTGTTCATACAAAATGATCAACAAATGTACAGAGAGCAGTTTTTGAATTTGTTAGGCTTAATAACAGTGAAATGTTTCTAGGCCTACATGATTTACTGTTTGTTTGCTCAATGTTTTAGTTCATAAAAATAAAAAAAACCTTACCTTTCCTGTAAGATTGAGGGATAGTGTACTTTAGGTGTTTTGTTCCTCATGTTCTGTCAAGACTGACCTTACAGTATTTATGTTTGGGGTCCTGATGTATAATGTGCACTAATAATAGGCAAGTATTAATGTAACCACATATTTTTAATATCAAACTCCTCCATGATCCTCTGAACTAATCAAAACACATCTGACAGATGTTGTGCAAGCGTGTTTTGTTGTATGACAAAAGCATTTCAGACTTTCCAAAGTGTGACTGATATCAAATATATATAATGTTTATTCTGTCAATATGACCCAATAAAACGTGAAAGTAATTTAAAAACTGGAAATGAATGGCCTTATTCATGTTTTATATCCAGGGTCTCTAACATTTGAAGCGTATCAAGTTCAAGTTTAAATTATTTAGAGGCATAATCATATTTCATAAGATTAGGAAAAGGGTGTATACTTTATTAAAAGAGCCTCTGGTCTCTCAGACCCCACACTCTTAACCTGAATTGACTTTACTCGCAAATCGCGTGGAAACCCGTTGCCCTATACCACTTTAGTTTTTACACAAGCTGAAACTAAACATGTTGAGTTGTATTAACATGGAACCCTAACTTTTTACACAAGCTGAAACTAAACATGTTGAGTTGTATTAACATATAATATTAAGTGGGTGCAGTAGACAAATCAAGTTTACATTAGTAGTCTTTACTGAAAATCATTAGTTCACATTCTAAAAATGTTTTGTTTAGGTGTATTATTAGGTACCCAGTATGCATTGCAACATGAAACTTTTCATTTTTCTCTTTTCAAGACTTTTAATCTTTATTGAAGACAACATCAATATGCAGACATCTCTGGATCACTTTGCTCTTTGCTTTTTTGTTATAACATAGAACATGTTATAATATAGTTTAATAGAAACAAAATCTGGGTTTACAGTGCACTATAAAGGTGAATCAGACAGTAATGGGAAATAAGCTAAATAAAACTCTATGATTAAACAGTTCACTTGTGTGAAGGTTATAAACTGACATCAATCATATAAGGACCAAAAAAAAAAAAAATATATATATATATATATATATAAACATCCTGAAATGGAAGATTTAGCATTAAGTTCTGCCAGGAAGACTTAATTACTACGTCATTATTACCTTCACATCTATCCAATTATGTCCTCATACTCGCTGCATAAAAGATCTGTACTCACCATGTTTGAGTTCGCAGATACCGACGCAACAACTACCTCCACCATCCCCACCACCACCAGGATGGTCCTGTCCATACCCCCCAGGGGCCGGCTGCGCCCCTGCCTTTGCTCCAGGCAGGATATGCAGATCCGCTACCCTCGGATAATGAACTACGGACGGGGCCTACGCCAAATAACTTTATAATTGCTTGCTGGGCTGTCAATAAATTGATGTTGTTACATCACTATTTCTCCCGAGTCTTTCTGGTAGAAATGAACTTCCACAACATTTCAGTCAATTGTCGCCAGTCCCGACTGAGTTGAGTGTTGGTTTATAATTAGTCTTTGAATTTCTCTTTTTCCATTTCCTGTTTATCTTTTCACATTCCAGTCTGGCTTTTCAAGCACTTTAAGCGACAGCATGTGGTTCCTGCCATATATTAAATGAAAAACCTTAATGCACTGCCGTTACTTATACACGCAGTAAACATAATAAAATCAAAACGAACAGACACTAAATTGTGAGAGCTCTCTATTTGAGCCATTGATCTGACCCTGTCCCCTCATATCATAAAGCATGTCCATAGTGTCTCCGTCAACAGCTTCCTCCTAATGTGATATCTCTCTGATTACTGTATCCACTCCCCAGCCCTCCCTCCAAGCATTTAATGCACACAGCACTTTCAAAAAGCATTTGTTTCTCTCAAGATCAAAATAACACCGGCCCATCCGTGGGGAAAGAGGCATTATGGTTCCTTTTTTAAAGGGGCTCTCCAGGGACCGACATTGATTCATTAATGAATGGAAGTGGGCAGACAAAATGGATCTCTTCCCCGTCGCGGATATGTTTGCGCGCTTCCCCTTTAACATGCTTCCTCGTAGCATTGCGTTGCATGCGATTACACAGCGGGAAGAGCGAGATGTTTGCATCTTCATAAAATATTCATCGCCAGTGCTAGAAGGGTTGCCTGCGTGGATCAACCCACACGGAGAGGAGGATTAAGCCAAAGATACTGTGAAGGATATCTTTTCGGTTCAATCACGTGACCTCTGAAGAATAATCACTACTGGAACTGCTAAAAAAATGCATTTATCTGCTTATATTTGACGTTGCTGATATCTGTGTGGTTTATTCACAATTAATATGATCGCACAAAACACATCTGTCAGTGGATTACGGAGAATTATCACGCATCAAAGCATTCGAGTCTAACGTGTGTGTAAACCTATTTACAGCATAAAAGCTGAAAACAAACTCCGATTAAACACGTCCTTCCATCCATATTCACTCATTACAGCACATCATTTGGTGAATATACGTCATCATTAATTAATTTAAATAGTTGCCATGTAACATGTCTATATGTGCCTTTATTGAGTTGCTAATTATGATTAATATTTAAATGTGAAAAGTAATTAAATTAATTGCAAGTTTCAAGCGGATGACCGTAATTAAAAAGGAATCAGACTGGAATCGTTTGACAAAGAGAGACAGATGAAGTTGGTAGCCTATATATGCATCATTTTAGAAGAGTCTGGAATTGTTTATCCAATTTAATGTTCTTAATATAAGAGAGTTCCACAGGAACACCTTTTATGATGGAGAAATTATATAAGCTTTGTTTTTATTCACACTTTTTAAAAAAAAATACAATGGCACCTGTCCTAATTGTTATATTACTTGAGTTTATTTTAAAACCAAGTCCATCAGCTCTTGCTTTATAACCATAAATGTAGCTGTACTGTGGGTGGAATTAATTGTGTGTGGGTGTGTTAAAAACCGCTCTATTAAAATGACCTTTTGTTCCATATTTTGTCTTGTGCTATATTTGTTTTGAAGACGTGCCAGTAGATGTCACTGTTCCAATAACAGCAAAACGTGTTGTCTTGTACTGTACATGAACCTTTTGTGTTGTAGCCTAAGTCTAATCTAAATTGATATTGTGAGGTAATTATTTAACTTTTATGGGCTTTTTATGAAAATAATCTTGATTTATAAATCATGAAACCGACTTGGTGGAAAACAAAGATATCTCATCTCAGCAGTTACATCACGAAGGCCTCTTTGGACAATTTCCCATTATCATGACAATCTCTAAATGAAGCACTTGACAGCTAGCCCTAATATCACTGCATATTCTTACCTTTGACAGTGAAGAGAGGGAGATATGGACAGAGCGAGAGGGAGAGAAAGAAAGCAAGGCAGAAAAGCTTGTCAAAGGAATAATACTGCTGCCATGGTATCTTCCAAATTGACTGGGTGACAAACATGTCTGTCAGAGCTGTGCCAATATAGTTTAGGGCCTCTCGTGATGGGGCACACACCCAATGACAGAAACAGGTCATTTCCACCGGCTGTCCACATAAATCCACAGTCTGGCCCCTGTCCTAATGCTGAGACTGCAGAACACACACTCGCTTTGAACACATGTACACACACGACACACACATAGTAAGGAAAGGACAACTGTAAAGCATCACTCAAAATACTCTCAGTTGGACTTGTAGATCGAGACAGGAAATGGTGAAAAAGGTCAGTGACATGACTTTTTTTTGTAACTCAGATCTCTTAAATTATTCAAAAATGCATAAAAATGTGTTTGCAGTTCATACATATAGAATGACATAAAAATACCTCTTTTGATCAGATTTTTATTTCTGAATTTAAAGTAATTTTGGAAACAAATCAACTTTCAATAAAAAATAAATCTTTAAAAAAAATACTTTTTACTTCACTTGATGTTACACCTTGACGTTCATTTTAAGTTTTAAGAGTTAAGTGTTCAAGTTTTCTTAAAAAAGGGTTTTAAAAAATAAAGATCATATACGAATATAACCCACATGAATACAAATAACTAGCCCATACATTTTGAATTAGATTTTTCTTTATCTCACTCTTATTTGTCAGACACAATTGGTTAGGTTGAAAAATGTCAAGCAGTGTGACTCTTCAAAAACATTTATGATTTAAAAATTCATGATATTTGTATAAAAATTAAAAGAATTATAATTTGAAATAATGTTTAAATTAGATATTTATAAAATCTTATTTGTCATTTACCCAAACGTACGCACAAACATTTGAGGTAGCATGGAAGTCATATACTTTTATTTGAAACAGTAAACGGTAATATATATATATATATATATATATATATATATATATATATATATATATATATATATATATATATATTGCACTTTAAATATATTTAAAATACACTGCCAGACTTATTTTACCGTTGCGAAAAAGAGGCATAATGCACAAAGACGTACTAAATTTGAATTGGAAGGCCATAAAAAAGCTATTTTTTTCCATGTCAAGGTGACCAAGCAAACCTGAATCAGAATAGTTAAACCAGACTCCTTTATTCAACTCAAATAATGCATGATTGAAAAAAAATGAGTACAGATAGGCCCTCTAAAACACACACATACCCTACTGCCTTTCTCTGAAATGCTAATACCTCTCCAGGTCTCATCCCAGTCCTACAGTAACATGCATTGACAGTCTGCATAGCCCCTTTTCTCCGGAAGGCAGAAAAAAGCCCAGTGCAGCGCCTGTTTAGAAAGGAAACGTATTAATGTTTCAGTATGTACGAGCCGTGATCAAATATGCGCTTAAAAGATGCCTGAGCCAGGGGCTGGTGTGGAATGTTAAAACACTATACATCTTCAAGGTTATCTAGGGGGACGGAGACCCTTTTCCCGTATCCGCTTTTGCCTTATTCCTTTGAACGCATGCATTAAGTCTGTGGCGAGGTTTTGCGCTTGAAGGTGACTTTTAAAAGGCAAAGCTAAGTTGCTGTCTGCGCCTGCTGTCTCGCGCACTTTTTTAATGGCGTGGAGACGGCACGAGCGAGTCGTTTATGGGGTCGGATTGCTGTTATGGGGTTTAAGGGTGGGTCAGCTTCAGGCAGTGGCACGTACAGTAACTGTGAGACTTTCGCCCACAATAGCTGTCATCAGAGCGGGGGTCCTTTTCTCAGCTTGTGCCGCGATATTAAAATTAGGTCATCATCTTTGCGGCACGGGCCACTTTCCCTCCACCATAGATCACCACAGGCCCACTCCCGGCTCCTCATTACACCATATTTGGTCAATAAGCCATTAACATGCCGTAGAGGATGTTAATAAGCATTCCGCACGAGATGAGAGCGAAAAATGTGCTTGTGTCAGTGTGTATATGCGTGTGGAAAGAGGGTGGGCTGAGCATTATTCCCTGTAAAGGAGAAGCCTTGCTGTATCTTACAAGAAAGCGTCCCCTCTGCGTGGTCAAAGTCCCTCTGACTTCTCAGACCTGACATCACGCAGTGCATTCATGGTCAAAGCAGTCACATCTTGTGACTGTCAATGTTGACCTTTAACCCTCATCGCCATGAAACAATCAAACCCTCAGATTTTTAGCATTGTTGTCGAGAGTGTCTTCGTAGCATTTTAATTTTTGTCTTGAATGAACAAAGTTCTGCATAAACGAACAGTGCCGCGGGCTAGTGAAGACTGACTACAAAACCTCACTTCATTATACCACACTTCAAATTTGGATCCAAAATATGCTTGAGTTTATGCTCATAGGATGTTTCTACCCATTCTCACTCCCAAAATGTCAAAAACTGAAGCAGAGTCAAGCGCCTTTAACATCACTTTTAAGATACTAAAGGTACTGTACCGCTAGGCATCACTATATTGTCTATAGGAACCTTTATTGTCATGAAATTACATATTGGGCTATCATTTTGTCATTATGACATACTGTATGTTGGTATATATTGTGTTATATATTTGATTATAGACTGTTCCAGATTAAAAATAAGTTTAGCGTCTACTGTCAATTACTACAGATGAATTGGCTTATTAAAACAAGCAAAACTAAAAAAAGCAGCTAAAGGAGTAGTTCACCCAAAAATGAAAATTCTGTCATATTTACTCACCTTCAAGTTCTTCCAAACCTGTATGAATTCCTTTCTTCTGAACACAAAAGATATTTTAAAGAATGTTGGTAACCAAACAGTTGATGGGCCCCATTGACTTCCATGGTGTGGGAAAACAAAACAAAACTCAATGGGTGTAACACTATTCACTGGAGGCGAGCTTGAAATAACCAAGTGGAGTGAACAAATAATAAACACAAACAAACAAACAAACAAACAAACAAACAAAAAGTCCTTTGTATCCTTTCACATATCATTTAGATATTACCATGTTCATTGGTTTTATATGGTCATCACTGAATAACTGAATTTAATATAACTTTAAACAAGAATTTTAAGCGCTTTTATCACATATGTCAAATTTTAAAACTTAGCTTTTAGGTTTTGTGGTGAAACGTTCAAAACAGTGTGTATTTAAAAAAAAAAAAAAATCTTACCCAATACACTTCCACAAGTTACTAAAGAATGAATTGAAATGATTAATTATTAACTTTGTGTTATGATATGGTTTTTAATTTTTAGTGGCTTTGTACAGTGTGTTAGCATTCTCAAGATGTTTTCTGTTTCAAAATGATGTCAGATTTCACAACAACATACATACATACACAGAGAGCAGCTGTATGAATCAGTTCAGAGCAGCGATGGCTGTAACAAAAGTCATTGTCACGAGTCACGACCCATGTTCTCGTTTACTGTAACACACTTACACATGTGTAGCATAACATTTACGACCGACTCCATCCAGCGCGGGTGGATTACAGCAAAATCAAGCCAAACCTGGTTTCCCGACTCCCCTCATCTGATGACTCGCTCCCAGAACACAACACAACAACGAAAAAGCACATTATGAACACTGGCCTGTTATTTTATTATATTTTCTTCTCTTTGATTTAATTTATTTTTCCTTGCTTTTTTTCTTGAGTGCCTTCTTCCTGCTTGTGAAAATGGGGTTTATATTGATGAGCTAGGCCCTGATATTGATTTCCCATCACTCCCGGTGTGGACATTTTCTGGTCTATTATACTACACTTGCAGCATATTCCCACAGCAGTTGTAAACTGGATATATGGACAACCTGACCTTGGCAATATGGAGATAATGAAATATCCTTAATGACCCTCTTGCAAAGATTTTACAGGCAGCACTATAGACTGCCTGCCCATGTACAATAATAGCAGAGGAAAAAGCTAAAAGTCCTACAAAATTCAGAAGCTGTAAGTACACTCATAATACTTGTTCCTCTATTTGTGTCTCCCGACTCCCATGTGTTAACGTTACATTTTAAAGGTGGGCGACCAGACCTGAATTGTAAAATTTAAACTATTGGTCAAAAGTTTGGAATGATTAACATTTGTTTTAATGTTTTTGAAAGAGCTGATTACAGATATTGTTAAATATTTAAAAAAAGAGCTGTTTTCTGTTTTAATATATTTTAGGCTAATAAGGCCTATATCCCTGAGATGGCAAAGCTGAATTTTCAGCAGTCTTCAGTGTCACATGATCCTTCAGAAGTCATTCTAATATGCTGATTTGCTACTCAGTTATGATCAGTTATTATTATTGGTGCTAAATTATTAATAATAGTTCTTATTGTTTTCATTGTTGAAAAAAGTATGTTCTGCTTAATATTTTTGTGGGAACCGTAATACACTGTTTTTCAGGATTTTTGGATGAATAGAAAGTCCAATGGACAGGATTTATTTGAGTAAAAAATAGATGGATGGATGGATGGATAGATAGATTTTGCTTTTAAATGTGTTTAAATTTATTTCAAATAATCCATTTAATTTTCAAAACTGCACTATAGAAGCCTTTTGACAAGCTGCCTTGAGACTTTTGGACACCATTGTTTGAGATATTTAGGAAAGCTATGGGGCGAATACACATTTGTATAAACTAATAAACTGATGTGCAAATGAAATGGCCAAATTGTCAAAATAACACCTCATCTCGTAATAAGTATTGGTTGAAAAAACCAGGGTGGATAATGATAAGGTATCTCCAATCCTGAATCTCTGAATGAGCAGCATGTTGAACATGTCTGTGTCTTGCTGTGAGTTGAAACCTTGGCATCGGGTGTATAGATCATTACTTGTCTGACTGTCTGACAGGCCCCTTCACTGCTCTGTGCCTATGGAAGATAATCATCGGCAGAGCCAGGTAACAATGAACTCGTTCCTGCACTCCAGTATTTCCAGGAGAGCACTTCAAACGCACCTCTTCTCCCAACACAAAAGAAGCCATCTCCTTTGATGTCACTGTCAAAGACTGAGTTTTGTTTCCGTCGCCTTCAGAAACTCCACCCCTTCTCTCTCTCGTTTTTCGTCTCATCTATAAAAAAAGAGAAGTAAGAAGTGCGTGCTTCTGAATCGTGAGAAAAAGATTTTCACATGAAAAGTGCACCTGCGTTGTTGGCGAGGCCCCGTATACTCAGCTGAGAGGCAATCAAACAAATACTTCACTTTTAACGTGATCGTCTGGGGACTGCGCGAGCATCTCTGTCATGAACGGCGTACAGTTCAGCAAGAGATTTTTATTTTTGAGCCAATTAAACCTTCTGTTAATTACTCTCAGTGTGTTTTGGATGGGGGAGGGGGAGGGGTTTCTTAGATTATTGTGGTGGATTTCTCCTGTCTTTTGAAGGTAATGACAGGAAAAGCCAATTAATAGTGACAATTGACTGAAAAGAGTCAGAATGCATGTAGGCCTATCCCCTCAGAAGATCCAATGATGTTACCATCACAAACAGCAGACAGCTGGGAAAAAAGTCAAGGAAAGACTCCCTTATTGGGTAACACTTTATAATAACTGCACGCTATTAATCATTAGTTAAGCATGAGTAAACAGTTAATTCATCATTTATAAAGCATTAATAGACATTATTAAGCAGTTTAAAAAATCCAGCTATAAATGCTTTTTTCTTGATTTATAAGCATATCTATAAGGTGTTTAATAATTGTATTTTCATACTTTGTTAATGATCAATTAATAATTTCTAAATGAAGTATAGCATTATTTACAGTTATTTAAGAGTTGTCAGTGTATAAGATCACTTAGAAAGTATAAGTAAATGGAGTAAGGTAGTTATAAAGCATTTAGTAGTGGTCAGTTAACTATTTTTGTGAGCTCATCTAAAGTGAGGACTATTCATGCCTTGTATTTACAGAGGAGATTTAAAGGCTCATTTATCTTCTAAACAGAAAAATGAAACAAACACAACACTGTAATACAGAACATAGAAATATTAACAGCCTTTAAATCTCCTTTGTAAATGCTTTACAAGGCATGAATAGTCCTCACTTTAGATGAGCTCACAAACATAGTTAACTAACCACTACTAAATGCTTTATAACTACCTGAATTAACCCTGAATTACAGTATAAATACATGTTAATAAAGCATTTATTAACACACTAACTATTACTATATGTCTGAATAATAAGATGTATTAATGTACATATAAATAGTTTATTAATCATTTACTTACACTTTCTAAGCAATCTTATGAACCACTGACAACTCTTAAATAACTGGTTTATAAATAATGCTATACTTCATTTAGAAATGATAAATTGATATTTAATAAAGTATGAAAATACAACAATTAAACACATTATAGATATGCTTTTAAATCAAGAATAAAGCATGTATAGCTGTATTTATAAACTGCTTATTAATGTCTATTGATACTTTATAAATGATGAATTAACTGTTTACTCATGCTTAACTAATGATTAATAGCGTGCAGTTATTATAAAGTGTTACCCATTATTGTATAGAGTGCTGCAGTGATAGGCCAACCCAGAAGCTAGCACCACACCGGATCCCTTGATAAAAAACCCAGTGGGATTTTTCCATAGGCTTTAGAACTATCGCAAAAAAAAAAGAGAAAAAGCTCTGCGATCAACAAACGTTTATTATATTTACACGATCAAGATAATTTTCACAAATGAACACAACTTTCATGAATTTTGAAGCCTAAATACAATCGCCAGAAATAAAGGCTATTAATAACAAACTACACCACGGTTGCTCGACTTCAATGTCACCACCACCAAGCTATGGAAGCTTGTTTCCACCACTTAATAAAACTATTTAAAGGATAATTGCTGCTTTTTATTTCACAGTTCTGACTTTTTTCTCAGAATTGTTAGATATAAACTTGCAACTGCGAGCTATAATGTCAGAATTGCGGGACATAAACTCGCAATTCGGACTTGTTTTTTTTCGCATTTGCGAGTTTATATCTCGCTACAGTGAGATATATTGTGAGATACAAACTCGCAATTGCGAGTTACAAAGTCCAATTCTGAGGAAAAGACTGACTTTTTCACTGAACTGCGAGTTTATATTTTGCAATTCTGACTTTATAACATGCAATTGTGAGTTTAAATCTCACAATTGCGACTTTATATCTCGCAATTCTGACTTCAAAACATAATAGTTTGCAAGAGTGTGATTATAAACACAACAAGGCTGTGAAAGCAGACTAGTGCGTAGATGAGTTTACCTGTTCGGCTTTTGATAATGTTTAATGTCCCGACAACCTATGGTCTTATTCAGATACTTGTTAGCAACCGCCTTTTTCAAGACAAATAAAAGCTTTAAAAAATCACATGTGGGGTATTACTTGTGTGTTTTATGCCGTAGAATAAAACGTGAAAATATCTTGAGCTTGTGTTAACCACAGATCTTATTTCAAACTTTTAACCAAAATCCCACATTCACACTCACATTCAGTAACTTGTTGTCCTGTGATGTCAGGATGTATTTGTTCCTTGACTTAAACTGCTCAGTTTGCTTATTGGAGATATTTTCTGATTTTAATGGTTTAGGGCTTTAGGACTAATTGATAGTTATAAAGAAATATAAAAATAATTTGCAAACACCCAATGCAAAGCGGTAACACGTTATGGGACCAATAAGTAAAAAAAGAAAATAGTTGAGTTGGAGCCGATAGCCTTGAGTATTTTGTATTACAAGTATTTTGTTCTACATGATATGTACACTTCTAATAGAAATATATATGATATAAAGCACACACAAACACCTTAAACAACTTGTATAAATAAAAATTATATATATATATATATATATATATATATATATATATATATATATATATATATAGAGAGAGAGAGAGAGAGAGAGAGAGAGAGAGAGAGAGAGAGAGAGAGAGAGAGGGGCGGGGGGGATGAGACATGGGGGGGGAACAGAAACAGGAGAGAGAGGAAGAGGTAGTAGATTAATTGATTCTTTCATCCATGGTTTAGGATGAAAGAAGAGGTTTTGAGAGCAAATAACATTCAGATTGCATGGGTGCCCTGTTCTTGCCGGAGTAGATATCACAGTGAGCACAATGGAGGCTCTCAGGCTTAGCATCCGGCTCAAACCAGCAAAAGACTGTGCTCAACCCAGCAGGCTGCAGGGGTCTCAGCTAAACTGGGTATTATCTCAGATAACCCAGAGCTGTGATGTGTGAAAAATAGCTCAAATTAAACACACACACACACACACACACACACACACACACACACACACACACACACACACACACACACACACACATATATATATATATATTTCCCTTGCATAGCAGTGGTGTGTGTGGACTTCTGAAATGAGGAAGCAAAATAGTTTGGCTTTTATGTTAGTCCAAGTTAAATTCCTTGTTCCTTTTCCAATTGATGCGCACAGAACACAATTTATCGTCCACCTTTATATATAATGCCAACATTGTTGTATATTCATAAATATGATATATTCAAAATTCATATATTCATATACAATAAAAAAAAAACATTTAATAATTAAATAAAAAATCTTCAAAAATAATAATTACATGCAATAATACACTAGTAAGAATATGTCCTGCATTTTTTTTTTTTTTTTTTTTTAAACGTTTCAAAAATATTATTTTTATTTTGCACAGGCTAATTACGAGCTACTGGCAAAACAAGTGAAACATTTTTCTTTTCTGACAGCACGCGATCCCGATACACACACATACAGAGAATTACAGTATTTTAAAATATCTGTCTTGGTGAGTATTCTCACAAACATAATCTGTTATGTCTTAGGCAAGGCAATTTTATTAATATATCACATTTCATATGGCAATTCAAATTAAGCAAACGTTTGGTTAACTGTTGGGGGAAACATCTGATGTGTAACATTATATTAGATCCATGCTGTACATTAGGTCTTAATATGTTGACTGTCTCTGTTTCATTAAAGGGGTAATATAATGCCATTTTTATACAAATTAATATGAATCTTTAGGGTCTAAATGAAAACTTTGTAATATACTTTTATTAAAAATTCTCATTAGTATTGTAAGAAAACACTCATTTTACCTGGTCAAAAACAGCTCTGTTTTCAGCACGCCGTTTCAGTGCATATGCCTTTAAATCATAATGAGCTTTGCTCACTCCGCCCCTCTGGAGTATTATTAATAGTCTTGAATCAAATATATTTGCAGGATGTAAACAGTATTTTGCCGGTGTTGTTACCATTCATCTTCATGCAGTTATAACAGTTTCTTTTACATTACTTCTTAATCAGTAACAGACAAGTAAAGCAGGTGTAACTTGTTACCACGTTAACTTTAACACCTGCGTACACTTTTTTTAATAACACATTAACTATAAATTGTTGTTCATTATAAACGTGGGATTATGAATTATATTGAGAATGTCGTAACGTTACATAGAAAACATGCCGTAATATACCCTGAGTGTAAACATTAGACGCATTCATTGTGAAGCGTGCAAGCGATTTGCATAGCTTAATATTTAAAGGTTAAAAAAACGTTACACTCACTTCTTCTGGAGGTGCAGCAGGAACACGAATAGTTGGTAGCGATTCTTTTTTCAGGACCAGCTTCTTAGCAAAACCAGATTTAAACTGTCAATTATCAATCGTGGGAGGGCGTCCGATCTAGTGACGTCATTTTTCCTATAGATATTTGGTTTTGACTTGGTGTGCACCAAAATTGGTGTTATTACCAGGGGTTTAGGGTATAGGTGATTTTGTTTAATTGATTTTTGTTTTGTTGATTTCACTACTTTAAGTCATTTCAAGTTCATTTCAATTCAGACATGATTGAAAGTTATTATGTCTGAGTTGTTTACTCTGTTGCTTACCAGTTTGACTCACTCAGGCCTATTCGTAGACCAGTTGCAAACATGATAGGTGGACACTGACGCTTACATGTGACTTCTCAAATGGCTGTCGCATGGTTCCTATAAGTAGACTCTGCTCCCAAACAGCACTTATTAGTCTGTCCGACACACACTTTCACCTCCATTTCTCTCTTTCTGCACCCCCCGCCACCTCAGCCCTTCTCTCTCGTCGTGTTTTGAGCGTAAAACACCCCTCTGCTGATATTAGAGAGATCACATATCGGCCCGCTGACATATTTCAAATGTATCACAGATTAATAGCGTATCACTGTGAGAGATCTACAAAAACCATTAGTAAGCCTGACACTTTGACGTCAGATTTTTAAAAATTCCCAAGTAATCTTTTTGATTTATGGAAGTGTGTCCAGGTTCATCGAGAGTGATTTCAGATTTATCACGTCCTGGTTAGAATTATTAATGATTTTCAATTTGTAAATCTGATGCTGGCGGTGTCCGTGGGAGCTCGGTTGAATCGGTAAGAGCTGACACCGGGGTCTGCTGCTTGTTCCTGGAGCACCGATTACTTTATCAAACTATCGCCCGCTTTGATTTACATTTCACTTCGTTTCTCTACCTCTCGAAGAGCTTTCCGTCGCTCTCAAGCTCCCGCTCTTTCATTCATCCACCCACCACCTCGGTGTACTTTCTCTCTCGTGCTGTAATTACAGTGTCATCTTTAATTGTATCTCTGGAAGCCTCCAAGTCTGTAAAGTCAAATTTCATTCTTCTGAGCCTTGAGGAAAAAGACCAGCTTTTGAATTCTGTGGGCATATAATAATACTGATTTCCTCTTGAACAAACTCTACTAACACGCACATGTGCATACGAACTCAAATCTGCGATGTGACTCAGTTGAGTGGCTCATCGTTGCGACAACAACGAGTTTCCTGAGGTCTGTAGTTCATGGGTACTGAAACTAAGATGGCAGCCAGTGGCACAGCACCGAGTCAACAGACAGACGATGATGCTTATGACAAGTCAACACATTCATGTTTCACTGTGTCTCTTTCTATCTCCCTCCTCAGTCTGTGACTTAGTGGTGTATTTACTGGTGATGAAACATGCAGTGCAAAAGTGTTTACAGTGAGGCTTATGACAGACGTGAGTAGGGATGGCACTTTAGTGAGGACACTCTGGCTGGAATGAACGTTTGGAACCACACTGTGCTAGTTGCACAGAGCTAATCAAAAATAATCTCGCTTCTGGATATCTTAATAGGTTATACTTGTATTTCATAATTAACTGCAGGGAATATATCATCTATTTAGCCTTTGACCTTAAGAGATAGTTCACTTTTTTGAAAAAGAAGACAAGACAAGTATGGCATCAAGTTGTTAAGAGACACTTGACAACCAATCACGTTTAATGGCATCCAACTTGCACCATAAGCATGGTATTTTTAGTGTAGACGCATTTAGTGTCTACTACTTTAGTGTATCTACTGTTTGCCCATTCACCCTAGTTCAGTTATATAGCAACAGCCAATCAGAGAATTCATTCATTCAGTGTTATTATTCTTTAATAGTGTTTTCTTGTCACAGACTATTTGCCTTTGACTTGTTCACTGGATTATAAGACACCATTATGTTCCATGTAAAGCTATAACGTTTTATATTGTGAAAAACATTTTTATATTTTCATACTGTACCATTTAAAAGTTTGGGGTCAGTAAGATTTTTTTTTTTAATTAATACTTTTATTCAGCAAGGGTAAAGACTTTTACATTACTATGAAAAAAAAAACTATTTATAATAAATGCTGTTGTTTCTTTTAAACTTTCTATTCAATAAAAGGATCCTAAATTTTTCTACCAAAATATTAAGCAGCACAGCTGTTTTTAACATTGATAATAACAATAAATGTTTCTTAAGCACCAAATCAGCACATTAGAATGATTTCTGAAGGATCATGTGACACTGAAGACTGGAGGAATGACAGGTCTGCCATCCTCTGCCATCACAGGAATACATTACATTTTAAAACATTAAAATAGAAAACAGTTTTCAATTTAAAATTGTACTAATAATATCAAAATATTACTGTATTTTTATAGTATATGCAGTCTTGTTGAGCATAAGAAATGCTTTCAAAAATATATAAGAAAAATCTTTCATAACCCAAACTTTGAATGTTAGTTTATTGTTTTCTTTTTATAGAAAATATCTATGTGACATGTTCATATGCATACATAAACAACGTCATGGTGAGGGTAAATAATAATACAATAGGGAGTAAATAATGACAGAATTATTTTTGGGCAAACTATTTCTGGTGATTTCTTTCTCTTTATTTAAAACAGGTAGTGTTTTATAAAGTCATACACAAAATCAAGGTTACAGCAACCTGTAAGTCCAATCAAGCAGAGTGTTTTTACTAAAACCATCATCTGTCAAGTCATGGCTGCAGTGAGAGGTAAAACTATGTGATGTCCAGCTGTGAAGAATTTCTTCACTTTCTTTTTTTCGTATGTGCCTTGCCTTACCATCATCATGTTTTTTTTTTTTCGTTTTTTTTTCCTGCCTTGCATTCACTCTGCAGGAAGTGATCAGGCTGTGCTGTTGACGTGAGCGGCTCCTTTTCTGCTACCCTGCTCCTCCTCCCTCTCTTCACCTTTAAAAGAAATATGGCCTCATAGTTGCCCAGCAATATGTTTGTGAGTTCATCCTGCACACATTTCCTCTCCTGCCTTATTCAAGACTCAAACTTAGGCCAGGGTCAAAATCTAACCCGGAAATATTCTTGAGGAAGTGTCCAAATCCTCTCATTCACATTCTAAGACGCTTCACACTGATCCATCGTATGAGAACTTTACTGATAGTTTTCATGTAATAATCATCCACCAGTCCTCCAGTACCACTGCATCTTATACCTCCCCCCTCCTCCTTCTCCTCTATCTATCTTTGTGTGCCTCCATGTTAGTAGTTCTTGTCCTTTCTTACTTTTTCACTCATTTATTTTCACTTTCAAGTGAGCCTTCAGCGTCATATACGATATGAGAACAACATCTCATGTAATGGCTGGCAGTGCCATTGACAGTTCTCTCAGGAGATGGTGTGCGTACAGAGATTACATGAAATTGAAAGCATATTACCTGCTAAAACTGACTCTCGTTGAGTTCATTGGCTAATTGTTATGTGGTGCATCATATGTCAATGTTCTTCTGTTTATTTTTTAAATGGAACAAAGATGGAAATGCATTTACTGTAAAAATGAAAGCACTTTAAACTACACTCGTGCAGTAAGGAGCAGCAACCTATATTTATTTGCAATCATCCTGACTCGTGAAGATGAGAAGCACTTTTGAGCCCTCAACATAGCAATTGAAAATGGATTGGGCTATTGTTCAGGATTTTACCCTTTAATGAACACAAAGGAATCGCATTTAATGGCTAAAAAGACTTTCAAACCAAAGAGAGTTGAAATTAAGATGTATACTGTTTGACAAGTCAAGCTTCTCTGTACACACTTTCTGTGAATTTAAACACCCAGAATGCCACATATACCACATAGAACTACCACATAGAATACCACATAGAGTACCACATAGTACCACATAGAATAACACATAAAAGAAATGGTTGAATGGCTTCAAGACCAGATGCACTGATATGCTTATATATAAACAAACAGGTGTTTCTATGCTAGTGAAAGTACTGGTTAAGATAATGAAATCTAATTATTTGCCATATGTGCAACTTATTGTTCCAATATAGTACAATTACAAAAAAAAGTCAAGGGTTGTTTTTGATTCTATACGCTTGACTAATACCAGCACATGCTTAAGTGTGTTTGATGCAAATCTTGCACATTCCACAAGTGATTATATGCCTAAAACAGACATGAAAACAGAACATGCGAGAGATCGAGTGAAAGCATGCCTTTCGGTTGTTTACTTGCATTAGCATCTGGACATGTAGATGCCAGTATAGCAGAGAGAAAAATATTCTATGTTCACCTGAGCTAAATATAACCACATCATCTCCTGTAACACCGTTGGAATGGAGAGCAAGGATGATAGACATTTTCTCGTTAGGGTGAGCAGACTCACTCTTCGTTAGCGTTGGGTTAATGAAATACTCTCAGCCTTCCTCATATCCTCCATGCAATCAACTATTCATGAGACTAATTTGTAATCCTTAATCTACATGCAATTCATTTCACATGACAAGGTGATAGCGATATTTACATGTAAATATAAAAAGCCATGCTATTCACTCAGAGGTATTATTGATGAAGTGCAGATCTCATTATTATTGACACATACTTGTGAGGGGAAAATCACATGTGATTAGATGCTGCAGTTTACTGTCACATTAATAATTTACAAATGTGTGTTATATCTGCATTCTAAGCTATAAATATGAACAATCTATGCTGCCATATAACTAAATGTGTTCTGATCATTATTATCGTTTTTGTTGGTATCTTTAAAATATAATTAGCTATACTGAGATTAAAGACCACTTGAAATGGGTTTACAAATATATGTTTCTGTCCTGGGTTGACATATTTTCTATTGAAACAGGAAGTTGAATAACGTGAATTGAATGGTCCCTTTTTTAATCAGACAGAAGCCTTTAGTTTATGTCACAACTGTGAAGCGAGATTTACTAATAGTATTTTATTGGACAAAAACTTTATCACTACAGGATTTATCATCATAATTTTAGTCAGTTTTGCAATTTTACAATTTTAATTACAATCATGATTTGCCAACACCAGTAAAAGTGTTCATTCAATAAGCAGAATGAATGGTACATTGGTTAATATTTATAGTAAAAATTTGACACAATATTGACAGTGACCCATATTAAGTGAAACTTAAACTTGAGGAAGCAGGAGATTGCATGATACATCCTTGATACATCAACTTTTTTTCAGTACCAAAAATGTTGAGATATACACCTATGTTTGGGTTCAATCTCCATCTTTCTCCAATTTCTGACAAAGTTCTTCCTTATTTGTCACGTAATATGCGTCACTAGCTGCGTTTACATGAACCCTAATAAAACCGACTGTGTCGGACTACTAGCACAGTAGCAATAAAAAAGGCCCAAGTAATCATGTCAATCTGAATAAATTGGTCAAATCCGATTGTAAAACTCGGATTGTAAGGGGTGGTTTAAACCTTTTCTAATCCGATCGCGAAGACATGGAAACACTTGGGGCCCCTATCTTGCACCAATCGCAATTGACTTTGTACACAGACACATGTATCATTCCTATTTTGCACCCGACGCACGGTGGACTTTTCCCTCCACAGACGCACGTCGGTGAATTAGGGAATGAACTTGCGCTCCGGGGGGCGGTTCAGGGAAAAGAGGAGGCGTGTTCCAGCGCAAACGTTCCCTGGTGCTATTTTGCAGTTCCAGAAAACAATTCTGCCACAGACCAGGAAAAACCTAGTCTAAAGTCAGTGACGCGATATTCAGATGCTATTTTAAGGTTGCATGCTTGGCCATATTATACAGTAGTGTGTGCACAACGCGCATACACTTTGCTTCTCTCATCTACACAGAGGCAGCAGTTCCCATTTTTGCAAACCATACATAATTACAAGGAAAATATTCCACACGAGGGAAATCATTGTGGTGTCCATGAAGATGTGAAAAAATAGGCATAATATAGCTTACACATTTACCCAAATTATTCTATGCCTGTTTAACCGAAGCTAATTTGGGTGGGTCTCTCCCATCCCCATACAATATCACTTCTCTGTCTTTTACGGCCCTGACGAGAACATTGGTCTCCTCGGCTGTGAACCGCTCCTGGCGTGCGCCTGGCAAATCCACCATTATAATAGCAATCCGCCATGGTTCAAGCGCGCCTGTTTTTAAAGGGAATGTGAGATGTCGCTCTGATTGGTTTATTTCATGTTACGCACAAATCACACCTATGAGTAATGAAGCTTCTTCAGACCAACACATTTTAGATTTGCATCGGGCACAAGAGTCATTTATCCTGCCGGTATAATAGCATCAGCGCCCAAGATCCGCCCACAAAGTTACTTGCGTTTTGCATTTGATACTTGCGCGGATTCGGATTGTAAACACTGGATGTACTGCGCATGTGCAATGATGTAGAAATGGCATAATGACAAATGACGCAAGGAACAAGCTGTTGTTGTTGAAAATTCTCCTTCTCATCTTCTTTGAAGTTGAGCAGGACAACGTCCCACCAATCCCTGTTTCGGACTCTCATTCATAGACACTTTGTTTTGGTGTGGTAATTGGCATTTTTACTGCTTAATTATAAGCAGCACGGCACAACGGTTCATGTGCTCATCGTCTCCTAATTAGGACCCGAAATCAAAGAAAAAAAGCAATTTATGAGAATAGTAAGCGCAAACAGTGGAAAAATATTCGTGCATGTCATGAAAATCAATTCCGATTTGAAGTTTGAGACATAAACGCTCATATCAACCTGAACACTGCGTTCATGTAAATACTACTTTCGGATTCATCAATCGGAATTAATTCATTCCGACTGAAAAGGTGTCCATGTAAACGTAGATATGTTAGATATGAAAATCTTGTGTCAAATATTTTAGTCATGTCTCAAGAATCCGTGAGCTACTAAACTCAGAATTTGATTAGCATGTTCTTTAATGTTACAATGGCATCTCATCTCATTTAAACAGAAACAGAGGTTTTTAAAGATTAGATTTACTGACTCCTGTGTGCCTATTTGAAGTATTCACACTGGGTAATGTGGATTCAGGTATAACTGTTCTCTTTCTCTCTCTCTCTCTCTCTCTCTCTCTCTCTCTCTCTCTCTCTCTCTCTCTCTCTCTCTCTCTCTCTCTCTCTCTCTCTCTCTCTCTCTCTCTCTCTCTCTCTCTCTCTCTCTCTCTCTCTCAGTCAGCCTGGGGACATGAGGCCATTAACCTCCTGCAGCCGACTCCTTCTATCCTTAATGAGGGGCTGCTAGTATGACCCACTATGTCGTTCATATTTCTCCTTTCCTCATTCCAGCACTCTTGAGGTGATCTGTCGCTCCACTGAAGAGGGGGATGGGATGTGTGAGTATGTCTGCAAGAGAGGGAGAGGAAAGGAGCTCCTTTCAGTGTTGGAATGAGGGAAGACAATTTCTATACACGTGGACTTTGATTAGTAATTGTCTAGTACATTAATGTTCTGTTGATTGAGGATTAATTGTGTCATGTTTATTTGGGAATTCATCATGTTGCTGCATCATGAACGTAGAGTTTCCTCTATATCTAATTTCGCCTTTCATGATGGATGTCCCTGATTTGTCCTTTGGTGTCTGCTCTAGGGACCACACACAGTACAGGAACATTCTTATTTGAATAGTAGATGCCTTTAAAGATACATGTAGAGCAGGTTCGTGAGGGGAAATCAGATATGTTTTGTATGGAGACGGCAATGGCGATCCACTGCAGATCTGTGGCTGCAATGCAAAAATAATTTCCTTTCATCAGAATTTTTGTCTTGCTTATATATAAAATGATATAAAATTTACAGTCACAAGATTAGGGTCCAATTCTCACTGTTTATTAACAATTAACAATTACTTCTGCCTCAATAAACTCCTAGTTACTGCTTATTAATAGTTCGTAAGGCAGTTGTTAAGTTTGGGTATTGGGTAGGAATTGGTTAAAATTAAAGCTGCAGTCCGTGACTTTTGGCGCTCTAGCGATTAATAAAAAACACTGTATGAGTCTTGCGGAAGAACATTGTAGACGGAGCTGCTTCTCTCTGTTTATGTCTATGACGAGTCAGAATAAATAGTCAGAATATAAACACTTATTATAGGTGTGCTGTAGACATTCAGGATAAGACAAAAACAGTTTGGAAAATGGATTCATCATATACTCGCTTATTATATACATTTTGTAAATTTTTAACACAAAAAAGTTACGGACTGCAGCTTTATAAGTAACTTTATAAGTACTAATAAACAGCCAATATCCTAGTAATATGCATGCTGATAAGCAAGTCTTACCAAATTTATTTAAGGAGGGCTGGAAACTGAGATCAATTCTTAGGAAAAAAAAAATCAACATTTAATCATATTTTCCTCCGATAACATTTTTGCACATGCATTCTCCTGTAGATATGGGCAAAATACCATACTAAGATACTCTGACAGAGGCTAAATTCAGAAAAGCATAGTATAGGCCTACTACTCTTACAATTTCTTCCACATAAAGATGTGAAAAGAAACAGTTTTGTGTAGCAGTCTCTGCTCATTCAGTGGTGCCAAATCTACATCACAAAACTTTCTGAATTTACAGCGCGAAACAGACAACACGGATAGTTTAGTCTGGTTGCAGTACAGATGACTCTTACCAGTCAGTTCTTTTTAGTAAACCAAAACATTCAACATACCAGTGTATCATAACTCATGAATGAATGAGTCATATTTCCTTTTAGTGACACAAAAACTTACATTGAAAGCAACAGTACGATTCCCAGAATAAATTACCCTAATGAGTCTTTTTTTGTTGTTGTTTTTTAGTAAATCAAACACATATGCCTACAGTACTTCTCCCAAGTTAAATTACTGTATTGACTAGTTGTTTATAAGACAAGTAGTTAAAGGCAAACAACAACGTGTTTTGTCAGTAAGTTTTTCAGAAATCACCGCTCTCGCTTGATGAGAAAAGGTGAAGCTGACCCCTCTTTTCTCCTCTCCGGCTCCCTGACAGAGAAACAAATCTAAGATGGCTGATGATAAAGTATTGTGGTTTGAGAAGGTAGGCTGCAAGTGCCAGGACTTCATTTGTGTCAGACGCTCCATGATAGTAATGAATTTCTGTGGTGAACCTGAGACTGAGAGAAACAGAGGCTGGCGAGCAGTACGTCCAAGCGGTACCAGTCAATCTCTGCAATCCATTTCAGATTCTATCTGCACGACCCTGTCATTCCCTATAGCATCACTGCCACAGCATATACTTGTGTCATGCTTGCAAAGTATCACCCATTTTCGCTTTTTCCAGCTTGGCCAATAATCATCTACCCTGCCAAATCACTCTCAAAAGTACATTTTAGACAAAGCGTGTGTGATCGAAAGACTTTAAAAGGTCTATAAGGGCAGAGAGACTGGCTCTTTTATCCATCTCATAAAACCCTTTTGATTCATAATGTCGATGGAGCATATCTGGTTACTTAGGTGGAATCGGAGCAGCGGAGGAGGCTTAATTGCTCCCAGCGAGTGCAGCCAAAGGACTTGATTAGACCCCGGACCACTTCTCATGTTCTTCATTTGTGCGGTGACGACCTTCTGCGGTGATGGACTCAAGCAAGAGGTCACTCAGTGAGGTTCTCCTCTGGGAATAGGCCCCTGCTAAAAAAGAAGAAGAAAAAAAACACTAGTTTAAATTTGGAGCATTTAACAGTTAAACTCACTTATAGAGTACATTTCTTTATTTCAGGACTTTATTTTTTTTAAACGGTACAGGCAATCTTACTTTGAAGTGAATTTTGGACTTTAAGTGAAGAGATTGGACTTTCATAGTAAAGGCTTAATGCAGCTCTCAATTATGTTTCCTTTGAATACCTTTTCTCTTCTTAAAGCTAGCCAAGTTTCCTTTTTAAAATAAAAGTATGTAAATTGAGATTAGATGATAATTTAAGTTAAATAAATGAATTAGCTTACTCAAATATCTCAAGTTAAGAGCAATTACAATGTACAAAACAAAAATATGCAAATTCTACTTACACTTAAACTTTGAATGTCTTAACTTAATGTTGATGTAACTGATTACCTCAAGTTTTTTAGTTTTGCCAACTTAATCAGGTTTACAGTGCATTTGAGTAAGTGAAATGATAAGGGATTATATTTACTGTATACTGAGAAACTTTTTAAAACGGGATTCAAGGTGCAAGTTTTTGAAAACAATATTGTTGTCTTCTCTGTGTAAACTACAGACATCATGCGCATGCATATTGTCTGTAACATCATGCGCATGCATATTACGTGTTTAGTCTAGGCGGTTAGTGTTTCTTCACAAAGTAACATTGCCAACTACTGGCAGCATACTACAGCATTTTTAGTTGTTTTCGAGGATCTGTGTGAAGGGAAATCGTTTTAACGGTGTTGTCGTCTGTACGCGAAAATGTGAAGGAAAAACTTTTCCATTTTTTATTACATTGTTGTTGTGTAAATGTACCCTTAAACTTATAATAAGACTTTTAATTTTTTTTTGTACCTCTGCAAGGCAAAATCAAGCTAACATCCTGAGTTGAACTTGTGAATTTTTAATATGCACCATTACATGCAGAAGTGTCTAGGAAAAAAAAACATAATTTGATTATTATTGGAGGCTACACACACAAACAGCTTTCAATGACAGTTATTATGACTATGACACTTCAATGACATTACTACTCAGATTGCCAAGGGTTCCTTAAAAATTTGTTTTTAAGAGTAATAGTGATAAAATGTGTCAGTGGTAAAACATTGGGGGAACAGTTGCTTATGTTGAAAATATTAAGGAAAAAGAGGAGAAGGTAAAAAAACAATAATAGTGCTCAACTTAGCCACAAGCCATTAGCAAGATGAATTAGTCAAATCCATGCAAGTGGCAATGGCTACAGAGGGAACCTGATCCTGGAGCCTCTACAACCTGAAGTCCCAGACGCCACCAGGAAGCAGACGGAGTACAAAGCAGCCCTCCAGAGACCCGATCAACACACAAACACACACACACACACACACACACACACACACACACACACACACACACACACACACACACACACACACACACACACACACACATACACACACACACACGCACACACACGTATTTACAAGGGCAGACACACACAAATATGCACATCTGCAATACATGAACACAGATTCATGGATTTTAGCAGACCAGAAGAAGTTTTAAAAATGGTAGGGAGAAAAGCATTCTGTACGCTATAGATAAATATAAAATGTATATAACATAAATATATCAATATAATATTTCAACATGAATGCGTTAACACATGCGATTAATTCAATATCCTTAACACTTTAAAATAATTGAATGCAAATATATTACTGAAGAATGTGAAATTGCATAATTTACGTCAGTTATAGAAGTCGGGTTTATCACACTGACCATCTACAATGGGGCAAGCACCTGTAGCCCTGTTAGGCGGAAATTTCTTTTCTAACCCTTTAACTCGATTTTGCTTCTCTGTTAGTGATCAGATAGTTTTCAGTCCAATCATCCAGTAATCGAATTCATTCTAATAATCAGCCCAAAACAGTGATAGTGTAAAGAAAACGTCTTGCGTAACGACTGGGTAATGTTGGGTCCGAATTCACCTTTGTTGAGTCCTTAACATCTGAGTCGAGGTTACTTTGGTATGAAATAAAGTCTCAGATACCAATTGTGTACTTTTTGTGACATTCAAACAATAAATACCATTTTGTGGCGCTTTAATTTGTAGCGCTTCAGTTCAAGCAGCATGTGAACTGATTATCTCTTCTAGTTATAGCAAAAATCAAACATGAATGACATCAGACTGCAAAAAGTTGTCAATAGACACCATTTTTCAAGTTCAAATCCACTGACTGGTTTTGTTTGTTTGTCAGACAAAAATGGCGTATATCTGCATTATGATTGGTCAGATAGCCTATCATTCAAACTCCGGCAAAAAGTCTCAAGACTAAGCTCTTAAATTAATATTGTACCTTTACAAAAGGATTGCAATGTATAGTTGCATTCATACATTTACCTACTGTACATCTTTCAGAATGTGCACGGTAATGCTCAAAAATGCAACTCTATGCATTAAGAGCCAGGGGGTACACTTTTGAGTTGGTGATGTTTCAATTGTTCTTATTTTCTTTTACATGTTAATATCTTATTTAGCCTCTGAAGGGCAGTGCTAAATTAATTAATTAATTTTTAAACATAATAAGAACAATTTACACCAATCATCCTGTACAAAAGTTTGCACACCCTGGATGTTAATGGATGTTTCTTTCTTGAGCATCACTAAATGTTTGGAGCGTTTGTAACTGTCCCTCAGTTGTCACCAGTATGAAAATTGAAAATGATTTTGGAGGTTCTACAAAGTGTATGTAAACTAAACATGACTAAAGTGTAAATGTAACAAAAATCATAAGATTATTAGACGCCAAAATGTTGCTACGGTTATCACGTTCTCATGTTGCTATGGTTACTATGTTAATCATTGCAATTTCATGACTCACAGGACTATAATTTAGCGGATTCACTCCGACATTTCAATGCAGTTATCACTCCTTACACTTTGTTTACGAGGGGATTTGCAAAAGTGTAAAGCTCATGCTGATTCTGAGCATACATTTTGACCGAATTCTCCGCATAGTAACTCTAAAACGCCTCTGATTGGCCAGTGCGTTAATGCCCTTGATATATACATGTCTGTGATTGGCTATAATCCTCAACGCTGAAACAACACAATGCAAGTAGTTTCGTTTGGTTTTTGCATAATAATATATTGTGTCCTCCAGTGCCCGGACTCGACTGTACTGTGAAAATTTTCCGAGTCTAAAATGTCAGAGTCCGTGTCAAGTCCGAGTACAAATTCACCTGAGTGCGTGGACTCAAAATTGGACTTGAGTCCGAGTTCGAGTTCGAGTACCCCAACTCTAGTAAAGGGCCTTTACTAGAACAATAGATCCCTACAGAGTTTATCGCAATTATATTATATAATATATTATAATATAATATAAATATTATTATACACCGATTTGCGATGTTGTGTTCAGTTCCTCGTTCTGATGGTTCCGCACTTAAACAACTGAGAGAAATGTTTCTACAGATGGAACATGAAGCCAAATAAATATCTGATTACGATGAAATAGGTTCTGTATGTGTTTCATGCGACATGGGTAATGGAGTGAAGAATGGTCTCAACAACCTCAGTTGTGTGACCAGATTCTAGGGGTTGGGCCCCCTCAGAGGCCAAACCCATAGCTTCCACAACTATGGGCGAGGGTGAAGGATTGCACCCCCTGCCTTAGACAGAAGGTCCCTCTTGACTGGAATCTCCAAGGGAGAGACGTAAAGGAGAGACACAAGGTCTGAGAACCACACTTGGGCTGGCCAGAACGGGGCTACAAGTAATAGATGGAGCCTGTCCTATTTGGACTCTCTCCTGAAATCCCATGAGCACAGCAATCGGGGGAAATATGTGCAGACTTAACCTCGGCCAACCCCAGCAGAGCTAGATGCGTGTGCGAGAACCAATGCAGACAGTGTTAAGACGGAAACAAGTCCACTTCTGCCTGACCGACTTCATATGAGCTCCACCACCACGGGGTGAAGTCTCCATTCATCGGGCCTCAGCCCCTGCCTCAACAGGATGTCTGGTCTTCCAAAAGTTTCTGAAACTGTTTGACAGTAAGTGACTGGCGTAGCTTTATCCTGTTCACGGACATGAGGATAGAAGCAACACGAACAGGCTATAGACGGGCCTGCATCGTCACTGAATCCCACACCACATTCAGAAAAGTGATCCTCTATGTTTGAGAAAGGACGCTCTTATTGGAGTTAAGCCTTAACCCCAACTCTTTCACGTTGGCAAGAACGTTGAATGCAACGTTGCAAGAATCTTGATGCCAAACCACCAACTGTTTGGATTGAGCTTAGATTAGCCAATCATCTTTTGTGAAAGTGCGGGGTGATAAAACCAGACCGAAGGAAATAACCCCATATTGGTACACTTCACCCCCAAAAGCAAACCTCAGGAACATTCTGTGCTGTGGAAGAATGGATACGTGGAAGTATGCGTCCTTGAGATCTATTGTGACAAACCAGTCCTTGGATCTGATTTGAGTCATGATCTGCTTCAAAGCCAAATCTTTTAACTTGAGCTTCTTCACTGAATGATCCAGATGGCACAGTTTTAAAATCAGAGGCAACCCACTCTCCTTCTTTGGAACAATGAAGTACCGGCTGTAGAACCCCAACTCTCTTATGGGTTCTCTCCAAGTTTTTACTTCATGTTCAATTACCAGAACCTGCTCGAGGTCTACCAATGTAAACAGAACCCAGTTGAATCGAGGCGGCCAGGACCCAAATTGGATTCTGTAGCCTCTCTCTACAGCCTGCAGGGTCCGCTGTGCCCTAAGCACAGAGGGAGGTGGGATTAGCAGAATGGCATTCTGAGGGAACCGAGGAGGAATGGGCACTGTATGCTGGATGTAAACCATTCCACTCTGGAGGTGCCTGCCCTCAGAAGTCTGATGCCACTGGCTGCCATAGAATGGCCAATTGCTCTGGCCGTCTCCTTGGTGGCTCGGAGAAACAAGTCCGTGACCCGACAAAACTCTTCAACTGCATCAGGCCACACATCACCATCGTCGAGATCTCTTAGCAAGTCCGCCTGGTACGGCTGCAAGATGGACTTCGTCTGCAGACACCCACCGACCTGACCTGCTGCCATATATGCTTTACCCACCAGAGCCAAAGATATTCTGCATGGCTTGGTGGGTAACCGCAGGGCCTTCAAAGATAATGCCATGTCTGTTCTACCTTGGGCATGACCCCATACCTGTACTCTTATTCAATCCCCTAATGTCTGAGTATGTATACACCTGGGGGCTAAAGACCCTGGAGGAAAATTATTTGTTCCACAACCCTGAAATTTCTTTATGGAGGTCAGAAAAAAATGGAAGCGCTCATCCAGTTTACTCCTAGGACGAGTGCCCTGCTTGGCCAGGCAATCGAGGATAGAAGAAGCCGCAGCACGGGGTTCTGAACCCTGCTCGAGAGCGCTGGATCCCTTGGGTAAAAGCAGAGATAAAGCAGAGCCCATCTCTAACCCCTCCTCGAACCCCATGATCTCAACATGCTCTGCTCCCAGACAAACGACACCAATGATGTAGCTAGGGCAGGAAGAAACACACGATTTAAATGCTTGTTTGCTCACCATGATAATGTATTGTGATTCCTGTACTATTTTGGGACAGACAACTCTAAATAAGACAAATAGATTCAACACAGAGCGCTTGCTGAGGCACAGAAGCTAACGGCGGTCTAATGTTTTGCCATTGGACTGATTTAACACACATGCTTCAGACGCAGTCCCACATAATCATTCCAAAAGCGTCAATACTATGACGCAGTGCAAGTTCCCTCGAAAGGGAACCAGGCTGATTATATCAGAGATGGCAAAGAGAAGAGAGACTCATGTGGCATTTTCAGTGAATTATTAATTCCAGTGTGTATTTTGCTTTAAAACATGTGCTCTGTCATATTCTGTGATTGTTACTGAAAAGTGCGAGCCCTCACACACTGAAATGAAAACTTTATCGTAAGTTCTGCCGGGAATACTCAATTGTTACGTCACTCATTACCTTCTCATCTATCCAATCGTGTCCTAATACTTGTATAAAAGATAGGTACTTTCTCATGTCGGAGTTCGCAGATGCTGAAGCATCCATTCCCCTCCATCTTCCCCACCACCACCAAGATGGTTCCTTCCCCTCCATCCTCCCCACCACCACCAGGATCCCTTCCCACACCTCACAGGGGGTCGGCTGAGCCCCTGCCTTCGTCTTCAGGCAGGAAATGCAGAGTCCGGACCCTCGGATTGCGAGCTACGGACGGGGCCTACGCCAAAGAACTTTAAATCATAATATTTCTTGCTGGGCTGTTAATAAATGGTAAATTGTTACAGTATTATCCTCCCAAGTCTTTCTGGTAGAACTGAACGTCAAAACATCCTACTGCTGTAAGGCCAGATGATAAGTGTGCGATTAATTGTGATTAATCTACTGACAGCCCTATGTATTATTTTCATGCAATGTCCATGATCAATTTCATAGTACAAATATCTTGAATGGATTTTAGATCAGCTCATTTGCTGTTTTAAATGGACCCTTTTCACAGACTGTGATGACACATTTTCAAAGTTATCAACATTAGAAATCTAGTAAAGTATTTTATAGTTTAATTTTAAAAAATTATTTAATATACATTTATAACACAATACTATACTTTACTATACTTCCACTATAGAGGTTTACCCATCTATGACGAACCCCGGAAATGCAACATTAATACTAGCATACATTGCAACAACTACTCATAACTAAATATGTCGGACCAAAGCCAGTTATTCAGCTAATTTTCAAGAAATGCTTTAGATTAACAGGTTACATCATTATAAATTAATTTATAAATAAATTTAACTTTTTCTGCCATTTATCTATTTTATTCTGGGCAAAATGCAGTGTAAAACTTATTGGTAGCATTTGCGCCCGGCTATCAATTAAGCACCAAAGATAAAATAAGTTGTATTTAACCCAAAATGTAAATTTAATGTTACACTACTTTAGCATAAATTATGTGCTGTACTATGTGTGTCTGTTGCTCTAAACCGAAGCTGAAGTATGTAGCACTGGTTCTAGGGTTTTCCTGCTGCTCTGCACTGCTGCACATGCAGGGGTGGTGACATTGACTACAAATGAGTTTAAATATTGGATTCAGGGCTGGCAGATCCTGGACCTCACTCCATTATACTTGGGAGCCTGGCAGTCACATGTAGACATGTGTATCAGATCACATAGGAGAGGATTTAGAGGGAGAAAGCAAGAAGTAAAAAAAAAGACAGAGAAGTGGGCAGTGAAGTGAGTCAATGAATATTTTGTAGGAGTCGAGACTTCTCCCACAAGTACTGATCAGTATGACCTTTCAAAGGAACTCATGATAACTTCACAAATATTATTCCTGTGCTTTTTACACGCCTTTATGATATTCTTATACTGAATTAGACGACTGTTTTATCAATTGCACCTTGATTGGTGTATACCTTTTCCACACAATGCATGTGCTAGCTATCAAAAAAAAAATTACTTGATAAAATTCCAGCACTTTGTCTCACACAGTGTTTAGATTCTGACACATTGTGTCTCGGGGCCAGAGTAAAGCTGCTGTTGTCAGTTGCAGCGTGTTTGATATTAACACATTGTCTTTGTCATAATGGCGTCCTCCTGGTTTGTGCCGTGCTGCTCGATCGTCTCCAATGGCCAGCAGAGTGCTGATGAGGCCTGACATGTGAAGTATGACATCATGCCAGTGGGTGGCCTGTCGGAGGGACTGCACCAGTGAGGTCACAGTTCCTGTAATGACTTCCTCAGGGTTCGGCAGCAGCTGCAGTAGAAAGCACTGAGCCTTAGATGCTTCTCTCTATGTGTCTTTCTCGTTTTTGTCTATCTTTTCTTGTAGGTGTTGGGCTTATCCTTATTATCTCATTCTCTCACTGTCATTTTTGATCAATCATACAGTAAAAAAAGTAATGCTGTGATATTATTGCATTAGAATATTAACTTTCATATATTTTTTAAATATAATTTATTAGAAACAATGATAAAAAAGCAAGATTCTTAAAAAACAAAGTTTGAAATAACAGCATTTATTTGAAAAATAAATATTTATAACATTATAAATGTCTTTACTGTCACTTTTGATCTAATGTCAATGAGTAGGGGCTAGCTTTTTTGGACCAAATTCTCATTTCTTATATTTTCCCAAGCTTGAACATAAATATTTGTTATTTATTTCTACAACAACAAAGTTGAATGGCTGAGCTTGGGATACAGGGTTGAATGGCTTGACGAATGTCAATATTATAAAGTAAAACATTTATTGTAAGTATTTTTATTAAAGTCATGCAATAGCAAGGGCGCAAATCAAGATTTTTCTTGGGTTACACAAATGTCCTTTTTTTGTATTGGAAAAATCAAGCTGACACTGCATAGTACAGCATAACATATTTAATGTTCTCAAGACAACAAAAAAAAACATTTTGAGCATTCAATTATTTGCAAAAAGTTTAAACAAGTGTGGTCATGAAAAGTGCTTAATATGACCTTTGAAGACAATACATTTGCTGCTTGTCTTGTTTCTATTTATATAAGAATTCAAAATTATCTAAAAACATCCAAACTACATTCCACCTAAATGCTCAGCTTTGTGGTTTACATGTCAGCAGGTTCATGTGACATTTGCAGAGGAAGTGCAGCTACAGGTCACCGTTGTGGGCTCTCATCTGGATTTATTCTGGGCTGAATCATAGCAAGCCCTGGGCTGTCTTGATAAATAGCTACTACAGGCAAACGGAAGAGTGTGCTCTTTGACTTCGTAGGTCATGCTGCCTTGTTGTGGGGACACGGACTAATGCGATCTGAAGTGTTAAGTTATTATGGTGAAAACTAGACCAGCGCTCTGTAAGCGGGGATGTCAGGTAGAAGGAGAAAAGCGTAACGAAGGAAGAGGAAAAAGAGAAGGTCACTGAAGAAGGAGAGAGAGTGAACAAATGAGCCGCTGAAGAGGACAAGTATCACTGAGATGGTATAAGAAGGAGGTGGAATTGGTACCTGATGACTTCGGGGAGTAAGAGAGATGAACAAGGAAGGAGAAAAAAAAGGCTTTTTTCAAGCAAAATCTTTTTATTAGTCTCAAATCAGTAAAAAGAAAGAGGATTGGATGTTTACAAATCAGAACCAAAACACATTTATGAATAAGAAAGTATAAATCAGATTTAAAGTAGGTCCCTACACAGTCAGGGCCCTATCTTGCACCCAGCGCTATTGACTTTGTACACAGACACATGTATCATTCCTATTTTGCACCCGACGCACGGTGGACTTTTCCCTCCACAGACGCACGTCGGGAACGTAGGGAATGAACTTGCACTCCGGGGGGCGGTTCAGGGAAAAGAGGAGGCGTGTTCCAGCGCAAACGTTCCCTGGTGCTATTTTGCAATTCCAGAAAACAATTCTGCCACAGACCAGGAAAAACCTAGTCTAAAGTCAGTGACGCGATATTCAGATGCTATTTTAAGGGTGCATGCTTGGCCATATTGTACAGTAGCGTGTGCACAACGCGCATACACTTTGCTTCTCTCATCTACACAGAGGCAGCAGTTCCTATTTTTGCAAACCATACATAATTACAAGGAAAATATTCCACACGAGGAAAATCATTGTGGTGTCCATGAAGATGTGAAAAAATAGGCATAATATAGCTTACACATTTACCCAAATTATTTTACGCCTGTTTAACCGAAGCTAATTTGGGTGGGTCTCTCCATCCCCATACAATGTCACTTCTCTGTCTTTTACGGCCCTGACGAGAACATTGGTCTCCTCGGCTGTGAACCGCTCCTGGCGTGCGCCTGGCAAATCCACCGTTATAATAGCAATCTGCCATGGAACAAGCACGCCTGCTTTTAGAGGGAATGTGAGATGACGCTCTGATTGATTTATTTCATGTTACACACAAATCACACCTATGAGTAATGTAGCTTCTTCAGACCAACACATTTTAGATTTGCATCGGGCACAAGAGTCATTTATCCCGCCAGAATAATAGCATCAGCGCCCAAGATCCGCCCACAAAGTTACTTGCGTTTTGTGTTTGATACTTGCGCTTCAGATTGTTAAAATAGGGCCCTGTGTTTTTTGTTCCACTGACCTATGTCTTACGTTTTTGACGTAGCCTATATCCAAGTGAAATGGGTTCTTGAACAAGAAAAAATGTTGGGTAGGGATTTTGTCCATTGGGAATTTATTGGATCAATGGAGTTTGCTTTTGCTGTGATCTCATGTGAATGACGGACAGGTTGTCCCATCCTCGCGCTGGTGAATACAAGAGAAGAGGGTTTCTTCTCAATACTCAAATAGATACTTCCTTGTTTCCCCGCTCCCACGTCCTCAAGCCTATGACCATAAGACATTTGGCTATTTTTCATTATTGGGGGAGTTTTGATGTCGCTAGTGATATTCACACTGAAGACAATCACCTATCCATGCATGGGTACAGTGTGCACCTCAAACCATCAGATTAATGCGTGCAGAATAGAAGAGCAGAAGCAAAACTCACGATTGACCAAAGCAATGTTCCTCCGGAAGTGACTCAAAAGTTTAAAGTTACAAATAGTTTTGCTTTAATTTATTACTGTTACCATAAAAGTGCAAATGGTAATAATAGTTTACTTTTTCTTGTAGTTATTTACCTAAAGCAGCTAATGAATCTTGCACATTCACAGAAAGTCACACATTCACAAGAAATATCCAATGCTATCTCACGACCAATTCGTACAAATTCATGCAAGTTAGTACGAAGTGGCTAATTCATCCAAATTCGTACGACCTCACTCGTAAAATATGTACGATTTAGCAAAAATCTAAATATTAAGCACTCAAATAGAAGACTGACAACTATATTCTTATACTATAGTCTGTTTAAAAACAGTCTGTTATGCTGGTTGATGTTGCAGACTAGTATTTGTTATCGTATTATTTTAGTTTATTAATATAATCATAAATACAGTGCAAATATTTCTACAGTTTACAGCACTTTGTTACTCTAGTTACTTGTATTTCACTGGAAATAGTTTATTTCTGCATTTTAAAAAAAACAAGGTGGACAGACCTATGAATATGTAAAATACAGCTTCTAGCTTATGTTGTTGCATGCACCTTGCCAGCTTTCCATTCATGATGCAAATAAGCAGATTGCACATTTTCCGTCTTCTCTTTCCACAATGACAGATACTCTCATATGTTGTTTGAGTCTCTTAGCACCATGCTGAGCTTAAGTCATTATGGCAACCCATGTAGATATACCAGATATAAGCAACACAGTCTGAACAAACAGATTGGATTTAATCACTTGCAAAATGACAGTGTGGACAGCCAGTCCTAGAGATCGGATTTAAAAAACAAATTCGGTGCAGTGTGACCAAAGCCAGAGAAGCCAGGATGTGGGGAGAGATGGGGATGAGGGGGGAGGAGGACTTTCAGTAATATCTACAGAGAAGGGAGGACTTTTTTAAATGAAAATTGTGAGTACAGTATATAGCACAGGGGCCTGTACTACACAGTGTTGCCTTGTTAGAGCGCATTGTTTGGCGGAGGAGCCTTGTTTGTTTATCCAAGCTCAGTTGAATAATGCAGTAGTAACTCAACTCTCCAAGTCTCCTGAGCAAAAGCCTCAGCACCTGTCAGAGATCTGCTTCGCCTGTCGAGAGAGATGCAAAGACGAAAACACGCCATCGTTACAAAGCCAAATAAAGTCCAAGTAATAGCTTACAGATGGCAAAAACAAATCACAGCTGTTAATTCCACGTGAAACAAAAAATATGAAATATAAATGAAGCGCAAGGGGAATTCGGAAAGCAAATCTACGGATCCTACCACCAATATCTCTTTATTACAAAATATGAAAACATGCCAAATTTTGAGAAACATTATATTGCCATGTAGACACTCCTGGTACAATAAATGTCAGTGTCCTTATTTAGTTAGGAAAGGGAATAAACTGATAGAATGAAAAATTCGCCTAAAAATGAAAATTTAAGTCTGTGATGTTATTGACATTAGATCTGCATCATAAGTACTATATTTTGGAGGCAACTTGACATCATGTCGCCACTGTGAACTATGAAAAAGATCTGTGAAGATTTATATATAGAGAGTATATACATTGTCATTTTTATATACAAATAACACATTTGTTTTAATATATACATGTATGTGTGTATATTTATATATAAAAAATAATTATACACAGTACATACACATATATTATGTAAACACAAATTTTTATTTTGGATGTGATTAATCGCGATTAATTCTTGCCCATAAAAAAATATATATATATATATATATATATATATATATATATATATTTTTTTTTTTTTTTTTAAGAAATAGTTATTTGTGTATAAAAAAATATACAAATAGTGTGTGTGTGTGTGTGTGTGTGTGTGTGTGTGTGTGTGTGTGTGTGTGTGTGTGTGTGTGTGTGTGTGTGTGTGTGTGTGTGTGTGTGTGTGTGTGTGTGTGTGTGTGTCCGCTCCATGGAAAAATACTATCATAAGTTTGAAACAAGGTTTAGTAAATTTTGGTGTCAGCTAATCCTTGCTGAGAAAAAAATAAATCTACGCAAATATAGGGCAAAACTGAGATAGAAAGGGGGAAAAGTCAGATTCAGTGATGTGTCTGTGATGTCACTGCTCTTTAAGAGACGTTGCTATGCTGCCTGACAACCCTGTGTTGAGAGGTAAAGGGAACACCTGTCTACTGTCACCAGTCTTCACAGATCTACCAATGCCCAAAACTCACAGATAAGTCCCCATGAACTGTGTACACATCTCCTCTCCCTCACACGACGTCTGCAGCCTTATAGCATGTGTAGGATAGCTCAAGGTTGGAGGTGAGAGATACTGGATTGTTGTTGAAGGGTTTTGTTGAAAATGTTGCATTTAGAGAAGGGGGCTGTGGCATGTGATAATTAGTCCAGCTATTTACATAAGCGTGAAGAAAACAAAACATGGTGTTTCAGAGCTCAAAAGTTTTAATTGGATTCTCAAAAGAGATCTTCATGTTAATTGTGTGGACATTAGCAAATGTTTCATAACCGTTTGTATTGCAGCTTTTATTTTGAAGCTGTGAATGCTTAAAAACACACCTGAAAAATACATCAGTCGAATCTTTGTTTATCACCACAGAACCAAAGCCTGAGGAACTAGTTTTATACTGTATCGCCATTGAATAGCACCTCATTAGAAACCTTGCAGAAACATGAGGTTAAAGAAACAATGCACCCAAAGTGCACCTTCAGTATGCAAATAGACAGTTTCAAGAATTGAACAGGTTGCTCTGTTCTATGTAATTACAATAAATGGGGGCAGAGTCTTTCAAAAACAAAAACAAGCAAACAAATTGTGCTCTATATTTCAAATCATCTTAACCCATTTGATATAGCTTTACATGAAGATTAGATTGAAATGTAACTCGAGTAAGTAAAGTTATTGAAGTGCAGAGAACAGACTCAGTGACTGCAGAGAACTGCATCAGCACCACCTGTGGTTGGTTGTATTTTTTAGCTGAATGTTGAAGGAAGTACAACCTCTGCTGGGCCTTTTTTTCAATAGAGCAAATGTGACCGTCCCACTTCAGGTCTTTATTTAGGTAGAAACAATGAGCTCATTAAAGCAAGTATTACAAGTTGTGATCATAATGATTACAATATATAGAACATATGGCAGTTGTGTGTTGATTCAGCGCTGGCGTCATATGAAGTCCTAGTATGGCTTGGTGTCAACCCTGCCTCAATAAACCCCTAATTACTGCTTATTAGTTAGTAGGGTTGTTAAGATTTGGTATTTGGTAGGATTAAGAGATGTAGAATATGGTCATGCAGAATAAGACATTAATATGTGTTTTATAATTACTAATAAACAGCCAATATCCTAGTAATAAGCATGCTAATAAGCAAGTTAATAGTGAGAATTGGACCCTAAAATAAAGGGATACCAGAAAAATTAACAAATCCCCAATGCTATGTTTCTTTTCATTTATTTTGAACAGACAATTGTGTAAATTACAGTTTGTTCCACGTAGTGCCATTTAGTCCTCCAGCCTCCTTTAGTGTATTATGAACCAATCTGCATTCGACGCATGCGCACTATCTAGGGGACCTATTTTCATGTGCTGAAGTCATTCGCACATGCGCTGTTGTTCTTCTGCTCTTTTTCCTGTTGTGACGGTTAGCAAACAGCGTTGCATTACCACATGCGGATTGCCGTGACGGTTTGGGATGACTACATGAATATGATATATATAATTTTTGAAGAGGAACCCGCAGACTACAGTTATTGTTGTGTTCCACAGAAGACATTCATACAGGTTTGGAACGACACGAGGATGTTGTTTGGTTAACTGTCCTTGATCAAGGGTAAAATGATAACTCAAGGATGACTCCTTCTACATAGTCTTCCTCGGATAATGCTTTCTGGAACCACGTGTGTCCATGTCTCTGTAGCTACACTACACACCACCCAAATATGATCATATTAGAGATTCAACCATGACAGAAACTCAGGGATCATAACCTATCCTTCTTATCCAGCAGCTCGGATGTCCTCCGTCACTTTAATCAAACGGTGACACGCTACAACAGTGAGCAAAGTGTGAATTGAACCACAGCGGCAAACTTCAGAGCTCAGTCGAACTCCCAACCCCAAAGTATACTTAATTTGACAAAGTATCTGTAATAAATCACACATTCATTCTAAAATAACCACTCCATTTATATTCAGATATTAAAGGGCTGGACATTCTCCTTTAAAATGTAGAGTTCACTTTGGTTGGAGAATAAGAGAGACCACTGTAATGACTTCCAGATAGCTGTACTCTCCGAGAGGGCCATACATCATACTTTAACAAGTACCAATCAACACATCTCCACGCCGTCCTTCCTCGGGCTGCAGGGTAGCTTCTGGAAAACTGTGTGTGGAATACTTACATGTGGGCAAGGGAAGTCTGACTAGTGTCCTGTGTGTCATATTGCTGTTGATGTTTTTATAGTTCAATGAAATCGTACGAGAGGTGAATCAGCACCTGTCAAAGATCCGCTCGATCTGTCTAGACTCGACAAAATAGCCGGATGAAAAAAATGAATAAATAAACACCTTGCTCTGAGACAAAGTCAGAGTAAACGATTACAGTAATCAATAACAGATACATTTCAAATATTTGTTGCTGATTGGTCAATAGCCATGTTTTACAGTACCTGTAAGCATTACTACAACATTGTAATGTTTTCGAAAGAAGTCTCTATGCTCACTAAGGCTGCATTTATTTAATCAAAACTGCAGTAAAAACAGTAATATTGCGAAATATGTTTACAAATTTTAAAGAACCGTTTTCTATTTGAATGTATTTTAAAATGTAATTTATTCCTGTGATGCAAAGCTGAATTTTCAGCATCATTACTCCAGTCTTCAGTGTCACATGATCCTTCAGAAATCATAATAATATGCTGATCTATTATCAATGTTGAAACAGTTGTGCTTGAGTTAATTATATTTCTTAATATTATGTATTATATTAATAATAATATTGTTAATTTATTATTATTAAGTTAATTTATTCCATCACAGGAATATATTAACATTTTAAATGTATTAAAATAGAAAACAGTTGTTTTAAATTGTAATAATATTTCACAATATTGCTGTATTTTTGATTGAATAAATGCAGCTTTGGTGAGCATAAGATAATTCTTTCAAAAACATTATTAAAAAAATTAATGTCTACAAACTTCTGAAAGGTGTTTTATTTATTTTTAAATTGTTCATATTTTATATGTGAATTTAGTATATAAAACACGACTATTGCCTAATCAGCATCACAGACTGGAGCCGTTTGTTTTTTGTAACTTTTTTTAATTTATGAAGCTATCTTTATATTCTTTTAGATGCTAATATCAGAGGGCTGTCCATTAAAAAAAAAAAAAGTTGAGTGATTAAATATGTGTGGGTTTGTGAAAGAGAGAAGTAGACGAGAAAAAATAGCATCAGTGGAGTGAATGAAATATTAAAGCCCTCTAATGAAAAATAGGAGGTTTGCTTTTTCTTTTTACCCTTTCAAATGTATTTTTTAATTTATAGTTTTAAATTACAGACATTTTATTTCGAGCTGAGGAGCAACTAGATGGATGGAGCATCGAGCAAAAAGGATGGTTTAAAATTTTAATGAATAAACAATGTCCTTTCGCTGAAATGTTACATGGGTCTTTGAACAATGCACCAGCAGCAATTAATCAATACGAGAAGAAAATTACATTTCATATTTAACAGAATAATAGCTCTGGCTTAATAAATGATATCTTCTTTTAATTTAATTGGCGTCAGCTCAGATCTAGCAGATTGCTAATAAAATTCAGGATTTCCATATTTAATGATGCATGCTTTTCGTGCTAAATTTTACAGGGGAAATGTTGTCTTTAATGAACCTTAGAGACAATCCTAATAGACATTGTCTTTAACAAATGTAATTTCCCTTACATTAAAGGTCCTTTGGTTGATTCTGCTGATTTAAACACATTTAGCCAGTTATGGAGGACCAGAGAATTATGATGTTCTCCCTACTGCTTTTGTTTGCTGTATACTGCGGTATTATCCATTATTCAGAGTAGTGCAAAATAAAAAAATTAAAAAAAAGGACTCTTGCGATCTACTTTTCCATCTCCTCGGTTGGGTTAAAAGGCATGGTTCATTTTGGAGGAGTCTGCAGCGAAAATGGGAATAAATTGATGTCAATTTCCATTTTAAATTGGTAGCCAATGACCCATGGAGGAAGCCCTTTCCACCACAGACAGACAGAATAACTCGAATTAGAAGCGGCTGACATTTCAGTTAATTGCTGTGAGTGTGGCCGGCTTCTGCAGTCACCTCCAAACCAGGTTCAATTAAGTCCTCACCTTTACAGCCGAGTGTTTGGAGGGGAGGGGAGACGGAACACGGTGAGGAAGAGTGATGTTCAGACCGAGGATGCTGACAACTCACAATGAAGTCTCAATAGTTGTTATAAAGTGTGAATCTTGTTTTATTTTGGCGGAGGGTTGACTCTGGGTGGGGATAAAACGGATGTCTTTGATTTTTGCAGCCTTTTTAATCACATCTTTTTCGACAGCATATTTCAGACACAACAACTTTCATCACAGTTCTCAAAATTCCAACATGGGTGAAGTTGAACACTATCCATAAGTGATACTGTGATGTTTCCCTGGTTCAAGCTGCAGTAATGCAACAGTTTTTGTCATGTAACCATCACATTGTAAAGATCTGCACCATCCATTATGCTTAGCTTTATTGCACTGCTTTAAAATCAAAATTCTAAATGAATTCAAAATTGACCATTCTTATTTTTATTGCAATGTTGCAGTATTATAAAAGATTTCTCTGTGCAAATATTTATTTTTATTTTTATTTTTAATTAATGTGTCCTCATAATCTTTCATCAATTTTTTTTTCCTACTTTGAGAAGTCATTTTTGGCAAAAAGTAAAAGTAAAGAAATGCATTATAAGTACAAGATATAAAGTCATGTTTCGAAACTATTGTAAAATATAGTCTTAATTACGAGAAACAAAGTCAAAGCCACAAATAAAAGAGAGAAACACAGCATGACATTCACATTGTGAAACAGTCACATTATGAGATATAAAATTAAATTGTGAGATTTAGCATGTTTGGTTAGATTAAAACAAACCCTGGTGCTATTGCTCTGTTAGTGCGGTTCATTTGAATAAGTGTAAACGCAGATATCCAAACCCTGGTGCGCACCAAACAAGTAGACCGTGGCCGCTGAAAATATGTGTCTCGGATCGCTTCCAAACAAACTCTGATGCGATTCAAATGAAATTTCCAAAGACATGTGAACGAACCAAAAAACAGGACATGCTGTCACAAGATGTGACCACTTTAAAAGACAGAATGCTCAAGCATACCTGTTTTTTCTCATCATATGGTGCTTCTGTAAAGAACATAGGCCAGTAAGAAAACCTCACTCCCCTGGCCTTAAGAGTGTCGGTAGCGACTGACACTAGAGACTGTGGTCCCACGCCAGCGACCATTTTGAATCCCGCTTGGAGCAGGTTGAGTAGGAACAGCTACATCTGGTGCCGTGACCCGGATGGGAGTGAGGTTTAGGGGGGTGAGTGTACAGACGTAGGCCAGTAAGAGCTGTGCATGTAAACCTCGCTCCACTGGCCTCAAGAGGCACGCAAGAGGCTCCGTACTTTAGCGTCCTTGTTAGCGCCCCTGCCTCCATCGCTCGAGACCCTGGTTCGAATCCCACTTGGAGAGGGTTGAGCAGGACCAGTTACACTTCTCATTTATAATTTGTGATTATAATACACAATCAATACAGATTGTGAATTTATACAGTTGTGTATTACAACTGTGTATCCTCACTCATGACTCCTCAGGAAGCGTCCTCGCTCCCGATTCCTCACCTCCTCGTTGAGCATTTAGAGAATTAAGATGCCCTTCAAGATGGCTGAGTTCGATCTGTTTCCGGGTCACGGGCTGAAAAAGTTGCTGCCTTAAATTTTTAAGTACAATCAACTTGGATGTTTAACTCATTTTAACTAAAATTGCATTAAACTGACTTTAAAAACTTTAAAAAGTTGAATCGTGTATAACTTATTTAAAAAAAAAAGTTAAAGAGTTAAAGCAATGTAAAAACACAATTTGTCATAACTTATTGATCATATGTTTTTTACAGTGAGGAAGCATCAATTTGATATTTGAGAAGCACCCATAGTTGCTATGTTGCGCATCACATTTCGATACAGGTGTGTCCCCTCGCAGCAGATCTTCGTTTGTGTGTGACAGAAGGATTCCTGACACTTTTACACATTTTATAAGCTCTTCACAAGTTCTCAGCTCCATCATACCATCATATGTACACACATACTGTACAGTGAGCACATTTAGCCCAGCACACAGTTCGACAAGTTTTGCAGCAAAATGCATGCCATAAAAGCCTTTTTTTATCTTTAGGTTTGGTGTTAAAAATGACAGCGTGAACGCTAAGTGAACCAGGACTAAATGTTTTGAGAGAACCGAACCACAAGTGTGAACACTCTTAAATGCACATCCTCTAATATAGTCACATTGTAAATTATGAATTCAAAATGAGATATGAAATTGCCAAATATAAATGCAAATTGTGAGATCTAAAATCACAAATGGAGGATATCTCGCAATTACAAGAAATAGTCGCAATTACCCTTTTTTTTACTCTTGAGGCAGAATCAGGCTTCCATAATAATCAGCTTTCAGTTAGGATAAAAACACATTTTTCCCTTTAAATGAGAGCACACAGACACACACACACCCTCTCTTAGTAGTCAAACCCCTCTCAGCGCCCACATTACATTAATATACAAAAACACAAATGCAACAAATGAGGCTATTGAAGGCCCACATTGCCAGGTAAATCATTCTAGTAGGATCAGAGGGGGAATTGTTTAAATTGGCTTTCATTATTCAAGGTCTGTATATGATTTGCGCTGCCCCTCTAATTACTAGAGGTACTGACCACCGGGAGCAGTTGACTGAGGCAATGCTAAATAGGTTTACCTGCAACAAGATTTGAAGGTCAAACTGTTTATCGCTGTGCCTCTCTCCCGTCCATCCAAGAAAAAAAAAAAGACACTATAAAAAAGGAAAGATGACGATGACTTGAAACTAGGCTGAAATTTGCAGATGGTTTGATAAGCTATTGAAACAAGTGCAGTAGGACAGAAAACAGTTTCTGATCATTTTGGTGGTAAAATAATCAAAAAAGATTGTGTAATTTCTCATGGCAAAATGATTAGTCCTGTAGTTCCAGCAATAGACATTCTTCCTTTTGAACCATTAAATCTTTTTCTGCTTGAAAAGCCAATCAGGTCATTAGTCAGAACAGAAAGTTCTGTAAAACTCCGGGTCTAAGTATGCACTACACTAGGTTTAAAGTGGTACATTAACTGCAGTGCATGACCTTACACAGCTTGGTAATGGTTCTATCTTTTGTAAGCTAATATGAAGTTGTCTTGGGAAAGTCAGTATTTGCACTGCACTGTTGCTCTATTATCTGGTGTGCATATTTTACCATTGATTTAGGTTGAGAATATCCATTATTATGGCTATTTTGGTCCACTTACTACTAAACCAATCCACATTCTCAGGCCGAATTTACTAAACACATATGCTATGCGTGAGGTTAGCTTAGGCGGCGTTTACAAGGCCAATTAACTGTGCACAATTTCAAGATCATTTGCGATTTATAGATTTAACTCTTTCCCCACCATTGACGGAAATTTTCGTCATTTTTTAGACTACGCTTCCCCTCCATTGACGGAAATATCCATCTTTCTGTAATTCACTGTTATATGGTAGAGGGCGCTATTAGGCATCTTCTGAAAGAGTACTGAATTTCCTGATCAAAGCACAGGCAAAGAAGAAGCAGAAACAAGTGAAATCATACGTAAGCAGATACATGTTTAATAATGCGATCGTCAACATTAAATAGCTTATCAATTAAAACTGCCTAGTGTTACCGACTGAAATGTTGACCCAAGACAAACTATAGGACTGTAAAGATTTAGGGGTGTTGATGGACTCCATCTACTCCATGTTTTGAATCCCAACACGATTTTATCTAGCCTGGGAAAACCCAGACGAACTTCCAGCAAATTCAGATTTGGTCTGCAAGTCAGTCTGGCCAAGAGCCCATTCAAGCCCATTTCCAATCTTTCCAAATCGAGGCACCAATCACAAACGTTGAAACGGGCTTTACATGATGACGATCGATCTGATTTGTTTTAGGTCTATCCAATTACACCCAGAGGCATTTGAGCGAGCCCCTTTGGAAATGGGCTGTGAATGAACCTTCCCCAGACCCACTCCCAGTTACAACAAAGACATCAATGAAAAGTTATGCATCATTTCACCATATGCTCTGTCCACTGGCATTCAGTCGCTAAATGGCTGACATTCGCCTACATTGGATATGAGCATCATGTTGCACCAAAAGAAAATAGAACCCATTATAATCACTGACGCTGTCTACACTGAATACAGTCTATAGATGCGCGTTCAGTTTCTGACATACTCCACACACTTGAGTCTGTCGAAAAATAGACAAATGGAAGAGTGGAAAGCATTCACTTTGAATATGGCCACATACCCTATGGAATGTGTAGGCCTCATCACCACATCATCCCAAACTGTCATATTATTTATTATTTTAAAAAAAGAGCTGCATGTGTTCAATTTTTCAGCTTTTTTCCTTTTTCGTTTTAGCCTTTATCCATTCTCTACAATGCCAGACTCCCATAGGAAGCTCAAGCTTGACTCATTGTCTAGAGATCACATCCTGTTTTATTTGTTAAAATAAAATGGATTTTGGCTGGAGTGCGAATTCACAAACAGGCCAATTAAAGGAAGCTATTAATTTAGTTGCATTTGTCAAAGGGCTCAGGCAACAATTAGTACTATTAATGCAATCTTGTCACATGTCGCCATGCCACATGGAATAGCTTCTCACAAGCTGTTCCATGGATCCCAATCAAACCAAATAATTCATTTGGCCCCAGCAGCCCTCGCTATGCTAAAATCCCTCTCTTTCTCTTTGACAGAGAACAAGCCTGCAGGGGGAACCATGCTTTCTATGAGGGGACTGTCAATTCTTCTTAGAAGCTCTGTCATGCGCATGTGTGGTTTGCATAGACACGTACTAATGCATTTAAGATATTGGCGTATGATTGTCTAAGTAATGTGACACAAGTACTTACGCGTTAGCAAAATGGGGTGTTGTGTTTAGTTCGGCGTGTGTGCTTGATTTGATACATGCGCGTTGGAGGAGAATAAATCTTTCACTTTGTTGAAATTATGAAGAGGTATTCATGCAAATGAAAAGACCTTGTTTTTTGGCATGGATACACATATGTAAGCATATAACAGAAGCACAGTTGTTTTCATATAAAAAGTAACGTTTGTGCTAATGTATGTAATACTAAAGTATGTAAACCAATGTAATAACTTGAATCAATTTATTTCAATCTGTTTACATTATATTATTATTATTATTAGCATCATCACTTCAAATGCAATTAAAACAAACAAGGCAATATCAAAACTGTCATGAAAGGAAAACCGTTTATTCATGTTTGAAATTACACATAACTACCACAAGGAAGACTTTTCAGTCCAGGGTGTAGTCTGGTTAGAAAGAAACACGAAACATCTTTAATACATTAGAACCACTGTCACAAATAAATTTTGTATGACTTTTTTTTTTATCAGTTTCAGAATCACATACGATACAAAAAAAAAAAAAGAGAAAGAAAGTTGGAACCCTGTCACACAGGGTTTGAAATGTACAATTCTGAATACTGAAACCTTTATGCATTACAGGTTTTCTTTTTTTTAATCATGGGTTTTTATTTATTAATTTTTTATTTCTTTTTTGCATGAGTTAGTAACAAGATGAGCAACATTCAAAATGTTCTTCAGTATTTACAACAGTTTTACTGTTTGGTGTTAATTTTATGATCGTATTTCCCCATCCCTGTTCCATCCCCCGAGATCCAGCACAAAATTCCCCTCCAACAGCCACTGTACTCTCCATACTCTCCGTGTTATTTGTATTATTAATATTATGGGTTTTTTTTTCTTTTTTTCTTTTAAAAGTTGCAACAAAGCAACTTAGTTTTCTTAGAAGGTTAAAATATACATTAGATTACATAAAGAGCGAGAGACAGAGAGAGCAAATTTCTTACAAGATGGAACCAATTCAAACTAACAAAAGTAAAAAAGTATTAAAATAAAATAAAAAGAATGACAGAAAGTAATAGACAAAAAGCGGTGGTGGTGATTTTGTTGAGAGGTAGTCAGTGAGAGCACTATAAGCTAAAGAAATGTTTTAAATCTATTGGTTTTCTATGAGTTTCAATGAGGTAATAAAGCTGAGTATTTATTTGTGAGATGTATAAATACTCTCAAGCTATGTCATATACAAGAATGTTTTTGAATGAAAAATTGCCAGAAAAGCATCCAACAAGATGACCCATATTACGTCTTCTACACTTTCTTCAATAATTGTAGTGTACTGAATATTGAAAACGTTTTGTGTTTTTAAAAAAAGACAAATTGACAGGCATTTAAAAATCACCCCCCAAAATGGAGTGGATTGCCTTTCGTAGGTGGACATGTTAAGGTCATTGCTTGGTGTGACATTAATACAAAATAAAAAATAAAAAAAATCAGCAATGAATTCCCCAAGCTGCCTTCTATAGCATTTAGCCCTGTTAAATGCATCGGTTAGCATCATATGAATATACCTTTGTAAGTATCAGTTGTATTCCTGCACTAAAGCATTGCCGACAGTCGGTTAGAACAATGGAAAGGGGTTATGACCAGTAATTAAAATAAAAAAAAAAAATAACAGTTTGAGTTTGTACACTTTAAATGATAAAATAAACATATTGGTTTAATATGATTGGAGAGATTGTTAGTAAAAACTGCAGTGGACTGATGTTACAGCTAAGAAATGTCCAGCTTCCAAAACACTGTGGAAAAGCACTGTGGATGATTCCATTAGGATGTTTCTGGATTAGCTGTGAGAGTTTATTCTGTGTCTCTGATTGGTCAGTCTGTGGTTTTGTAGTTCTGTGATTGGTTATCCACAGCTTGAGAAGGGGCCGTGTCAATGAGGAGATCAGTTCGAGGTATCAGAGTGCACACTACCAGGGCCTTCTGTAGGGGAGATCACAGAGGATGGAGTCGTAGCATCCTGCCATCCCCCATTACCCTAAAAACAAAACACAGGAAAAAAGAAATGCTATTAATATTGTTGGGGGTAACGAAAAGCGAATAAAAACTTTGAAATGCCAACTGCAGTAATGAAATATTTCAAATAACACAAATATACTTTATGTAATTAATCTCACTGCCTCAGTGTCTCTGCTGCTGACCTTTGATGATCCAGATTAACCATACTAATAAGTAAAAATTACTTCAGATAAACAGCCATTTATTTTTGTATTTATTTATTTACTTTTTGCTCAAGTAAGTATTGAACATTCTTCTACTGTGTCATTTCACTTTTGGTGTGAAAGGTCCTATACTTTTGCCAAAATCAGAACAAGCAAGCCCAACCTACGTGGGAAAAAGTAACGCAAAAATAACGTAATGCATTACTAAGTAACTAACCCAAAGTTACTTGCGTTAGGAAGTAACACAACATTTTAATGCATTACTTTTAAAAGTAACTTTCTCCATTACTGGTTTCGCCACACAACAAATTTTACTGTAAAATAACATTTATATTTATATATATATATATATATATATATATATATATATATATATATATATATAAATGTGTGTGTGTGTGTGTGTGTAAATAAACATTTTAAATATATATGCCATTTTGTAAATAATCTAATATAAATACAGTAAAAAAATATACATGCATTTGTATGTACTATGAGACATCCCATGAATCTTGTGCAATGTGCTATGTAAAAGAATATAAATTTCCTGTATTCATAAATTCACAGAAGCATGTGTGGCGAGAAGTGTGGGTGTGTTTGTTTGTCTGCTTGCAGTAAAGTGTGTGTCCTAATCCTGGTTTGTATGTGCGAAGCATGCATAAATATGCATACTAATGTATTAAGAAATTAATAAGAGAGAGTGTCTCCTCTGATCTACTGTCTGACATGCCGACGGCCATCTTGCCACGTTAAACCCACATAGGCTTCTCCCTCTCTCTCGGTCCCTGCTTCCCTCGCCCTCAGAAAACAAATTCGCATAAATGTTGTGGCCAATGGGAACGATTGCTGAAATCAATGTCTAATCAGATTTCAGCGGTGGGCCGACGGCTTGTCGCTCCATATTTTGATGTCAGTCAAGGGGAGGGAGGCCGGGGCGGGGAGGGGGGAAGCTCGAAGGATGCTGAGTGGAAGTGACGGTGCAGGCCTTTCCTCCACCCTGCTCGCCTGAGTGCTTCTGATTCAATCGCTCGCTCTCATCGGAGACTAGCCTTTGCTGGATATTTTCCCTCCAAAATAACACCTAAATCCCCCCCACCTAATTCTACCTCTCTTTCTCCATATCACCTCAACAGATAGTTAAGGTAAGCCATATTTCCCTACTGGTAGGTCACGACCTGGAAATCTGTAGCAGATATGTTACGAAAGGGTTGTGGGCCGCAGAAAAAACAAAACAAATGATTGTGCTTATATCATGGGTTTTGGTGAATATTTAAAATGTTTGGTATCAAAGGCAATACATCAGAACAAATGCCACAGTATTTAATTTGTAATTATTTTGTAAAAGCGTGTAAAGTGAGGCAGATGCCAACCTGAGGAAATGCCCTCATTCTCAAAAATCACAAACAAAACTATGAAAGGAAAAAGAAAAGAGTGAGACTGCAAATACAGCTTCACTTGCAAATTTGCAATAAGGGTAAACATGGTAAAAACGGGTAAAACCTAATAAATTGTAAAATAAACATGGTGAGTAATTGGCTTAATATAATCAAATAAAGTAAATTAACAATAAACACAGTGAATCATTGGCTTAATATAATAAACATAATAAATTAACAATATAAAAATTAACATTGTAAATTAGTGCCTTAATATAATATAAAAAATTATGAAACAATAATAAACATGGTGAATCATTGGCTTAAGGTGATAAATTAGAATGAATTATAATAATATTAATGAACATGGTGAATCATTGACTTAATATAAATTAATTATAATACTTATAATAATAATAAAGACACAAATATGGTGAAACATTGTCTTTAAGTAAAAAAATATAATTTTGTTATAATTAATTTGTTGTTTAATGCAAAGTTCGTTTGATGGAGTTGTCACTCATCTGGATCCTGAAGAAAAACTGTTGAGAACTACTGCGTATTTTGCTAATGAGGTGGTTATCAAAACAATCTGTCTGTGTTTCTATAAAAATCATGGGGAGATGTGTGTGCCTGTGCATGTGTCTGTGTGTGTGTGTACGGGGAACTGTTCAGTGGCGGAATTAAGATTTTGCTGATTTAGAGTTCCTGGAACAGGTCAATAAATAGATTGTGCTGGTCTCCTCCAGCCACAATGTCTGGACTGATGCTGAAATGCGACCGTTATAAGGAAGTATGCTGTACCCTGATGACATGGATCACTCACATTCAGCCTGACACACACACACACACACACACACACACACACACACACACACACACACACACACACACACACACACACACACACACACACACACACACACACACACACACACTTGTTGTAATGATAGAGTGACTTGAGCAGTGGACCAGAGTGAGAGAGTGTGAAAGTGTGGCGTTTGAGTCTGCGAGAGGCTGACACTTCATCGGAACAGCTACAGGCCAAAGAGGCCTCCGAAAAAAAACACACACACACACACACACACACACACACACACACACACACACACACACACACACACACACACACACACACACACACACACACACACACACACACACACACACACGTCTCAGCATTAGCCACAGATACACTGCCACATTTGGGCCTCACTGCTGTGAAAAATCAGACATACGTTTTGACTTATGACATTTATCGTCGTGTGCTTTGCTAGAGTTAATTCATGCAAATGGAGCTCTAACAGTCATCAGAAAATACACATATGACAGCTATGCTCTATTAATTACCTCACAGCAAATCTGATTGCATCTGTTTCCCAATAGAAAGTGATTTGTTTTGCTTTTGGAAAGCTCATTTATCTTTTTTGATAATGTACAAGGACCATTTGGACCGATAAATAAGCTGTTTTGTATTATGACTAAATAATAATCTTTAAGACACGTTTTACTGGCTCATTTGATAATATTACAAAGCCAGAAAAAGTTTACAAGTTCCTATTTTATCAGCTTAGCAGCCACAGAAGCTTGTCAGTCAGCAGTTATTTTTTTAGATTAAGGCAAACACATCTAAGTTTATATATTTATGAACAGATATAACATCTAATCCTGTGTTTAGCACAAGGATATAAATGTCTGTATTTCACTCTTCTCTCTCTCTCATCAAATAAATGAGTCTTTACTCTGATGGTTTCAGATTACGCAGTGCATGGTGGGAAAAAAAAAACATCATATCAAACCTCATCAAGGAAGATAAAATTCATGCCTGCAGAAGGCTGCAGGCAATCATACTTTCATATTTCATCACGTTGATAAGGATATTGCAAATTCTTTGAAGCATTGCAAAACAGGCAAGCAGAGGCAAGACGTGCTAGTAAAAGCCTTTTCATCTTACCACGTTATAGGTTACTGTAATAGGAACTGTTTACACAGGCAACAAACTGACTTAATATATTTCTGAATCTCATTTGCCTCACACTACTCCCAAATACTTCAGCCGCTTGAGCTTTTACTGAGCAAAGCATTTATTCCCGCTTTTAAAGTGGCCATATTTTCCGCTTTATGCATATTATGGGATAGATACTCCTGGCATCCTCTGAATCATCACTCTCTTTGTTGTGGAGTTTGGATTTATGGTGGTTTCTTGCTGTCTGATCCTTCGAATGTATGTTATAATAACTATATGTAGTGCACGTTACAAGTTTAACAACAGCATTTCTTAGTAAATGCCAAGCTAAAGATTTTGTTGTTTGTGTCTTCCAATCCATAGCACATAATTATGTTTAAAAAACAAACTATAGCAAATCCTTAACAAAAGTAAACTATAGCAAAATCGTGTTATTTTTTGAAGATTTATTCAGCAAAGACGCATTAAATTGATCAAAAGTGACATAAATAGAAATAGAAAAGAAAGATTCTTTATATTTTTATAAATAGAAAGAACCACATTTACATTGTTACAACTACATACATTTTGCATTTTACAACTTACAACTTCTACATTTTTATACTGACTGAGACTGTACTTACATTCAAGCCATGTGGACTATACATCGGATTCCCCCCCAGGGCATCATTGTATCCTGCCGTCTGACTGATAACATGGCGCAGGGTATCCACCTGCAGAGCACACAACAGGAAGTCAAGCTTGTCAACATTCTGTTCAAGAACGCATGCAAACATCAACACAGTGATGTATGGTTAAAACAGACAAAGGCAATGGTGTTTAAACGAAAATTTGATGGCTTTGTTGTTTACTAAATGAATCATACTAAATGGAATAGGCAGATAAATGGGATACATATGTGGTTTAATGCAACATTTAGGACAACATATGCATTTCCCCTCTCTATTGCTGTCTGGCTATGATTAATTTATTTCCAAGCCTGAAACATAGTAACATAGAAAGAAGGAAAGCAATCATTTTGATTTGGAATTTGCAACAAAACACAATAGTATTCTCACATGACAACAGTAGGAGGAGAATACGGTATGTGACAACACACTAACAGAGCATGAGCAAATATCGAGAATCTGATAAATCTTCAATACACATTAAAGGTGCTCTAAGCGATGTCGGGTGACGTCACTTCTTGTTGACGTTTAAAGTATTGTCAAACAAAACGGAGGCTAGCTAGACCCTCCCTCCTCCTCATCCACGCACTAACCCCCCAAATCCTTCTTGTTTGTTATTGGCTGGAACAGTTTGTTATGTTTCGTGGTGCGGGTTAGCCCAGTTTGTTTTTTGTTGCCGTTTGTGGAGCCTGGGGTGTCTGCAGAGACTGCGTCTTTTTACAGTGTGTTCAGGGGACAGGCAGCCAGCGGATAGTGAGGAGATGTTTGCTGTATGTGACAAAAACATTTTTGGCCTAAAAAACGTGTGACATCGCTTAGAGCACCTTTAACTTCTCTATTTCTCTCTCCTTCAAATGGTGTCTTTTAACATGAGAATGAAATGAGCTTATGTGAACATGGAGAAATGGGGATAATCACAATGAACAGGGGACAGAAAAGGATATAGAGGTTTGGAGGAAAGAACAGTACCATACAACCAATACCAACCCAAGAGCTCAAGTCAGAGCCAAATGCATTCACAACATCAACTACAATATGGGGTCTGTTCCAGGATCAATATACTAGCATACTGCTGTAAATAATGAGTTTCTATTCAGAAGGACCTCTTATGGGCTGTGATATGGTAATTTGGTTGGGGGTCTAGACTGGAAATGTGAAGGATCCATCCATGTCCAGACTACTTATTAATCTTCCATGACTATAATGAGACTAATTGTTAAGGGGGTTGATCAAATCTGTATCACTGTCTATATGTTGAGGGGGAGGGGGTTGAGTTTTTAATGTGGATGGTAGGCTAGCTGACAGGTCTGCTCTGGATCACAGCCCCAGTTCCTGTGCGTAGCGCCTACCTGTGACTGCACATTGGCTCCGACTTGTGCCCCTTGGTAAGAATCCCCATTCAGATTCTGCATGCTCATGAACATGTCCCCCGAGTTTGGGAGGTTAAAAGAACCTGACGAACCTAGAAAGGAAAGATGTAAGGAGCTGAATAACGAGAGGATGAGAAAGAGAAAGAGAGGCTATCACAGACTCACACATACACACAATGTGTACAAGGACATACGCGCACCACACACCACGCTAGGAAGTGATGCTCAGAAAGCAAGCAACAAAGGAAAGCAAAAGAAACAAGGGAGAAATGAAAGGATAGGGATGGTGATGGCGGCTAGGTTGCAATACATCTCTACAAGGGCACGTGGGGGTCACCAAAAATGGGGGGGGGGGGGTCACAAAAAAAAAAGACAGAGATGGTATATGAAATTGGAAGTCTAAGTTTTCCACGGGGGTTCACACCTGAACTCCTACTCTAGTGGACTAGTTCATACGGGGGATTATATGCCAATGACAAGAAGGACAATAAGAAGCTTATGGAAAAGGCCAGTACCAGTGAACATGTTGGTTAATAGAGTGTTTTTGTTCTCTGCAGAGTCCAGCTGAAATTCTTCATCTTTCATCTGGAATCCTGGGTGCAAGAAAAAGGGGACCCCTTAAAAATTGCTTACCCACAACTCCTCAGGGTCTATGCTATGTCCATATCACAGTCAAATATTCTGCTTATTATGTCTGAAGAGCATCAGTTTAAGAAACACTGCATCATTCTGCTAATCAAATATTGATTATTATTCCATACTGTACATTTCTTTCAGAGTGTAACATGCTCCGAGCAAGATATTTCTATAAATACACAACAGGGGCAACACTGTCACATTTATGGATAAGAAGGGAGTACAGTTGGTGAGGATTATCTCTTCTATACCCACCAACACCACCACCCTCCCACCCTTCAATACTTCAAACATATTCAGCATGTGCAACCCGCTCACACAGTTTCTGCTTGACTTTACTCGTCTCGTTCAGCATGTATAGTCTCAGAGGCAGGGGAGTGAGGCTTATCCCCCAGGCTGGGACCTCTCACTGTCACAGCAGCCAACCAGCATGCCAGAGGGAGCACAGGTTCAGAAGGGACCAAGCTGAGATAGGGTACAGTTGGTTGGTTTTTGGGGGCTCGCCCGGGATCGGTGCAAGCTTACCAGAGTTAGGTGTGGTGGGTGAGTTGGTCTGACTATTCTGGACGGCGGCAGCTGCTGCGTGCGCGGCAGTCACGGCTGTCTTAGCGGCGTACAGGTTGGCCTCCTCCTGGAACTTGCCAATGTTTTTTTTGTAGCGGATCCTCTTGTTGCCGAACCAGTTGGATACCTGAGGGAAAGATGGAAAGCAAAAAAAAAGGGAAAAAAAGAGGAGGGGGCGTCAGACGTCAATGCAGACGAGGCACTGTGCACTGAGCATAGTGATTGTTTCAAGATGTCATGTTTGGGTCCATCAAGTCCACAGTCCCCAGCCTCCCACAGTAATATCCGCTGGGCATGCAGACTAATTAAGCGATTATCAGACAGGGCTTGTGCGTTATTGCGGATGGAGGCGTGACATGCTCTCTGTTTGTCTCTAGACAAAACCAACACACATATGGGACTGCTCGTCTTGTGGCAAAATTATGATCAGTGTTGTGCTTATGGGATCAGGTAGCTAATGCCAAACTTTCCTTGTAAGGCTAGCTGAGATCTTGCTAAAATTGTTTGTTCTTGTCCTTGACCCCATTTAATAAATAAAAACATTTTCAATAATTGTTTTAACATAAATCTTTCTTTTGTTTTTACTTTTACTAGCTTTCTTTAAAGGTAACTTGGAAACATTTGTTGCCTTGATTTCAAAGGCAAGGCTTTTATGCATCTTAATAACACTAATGTTCTTTTTCTTTTGCATAAAACCACTTTTGTGCTCTTGCCTGAAGACAAATAATAGACATGCTAATAACCACAACTCACATAGTACACCTAAAAGCAGCCACACCGCCTCAACCCAATACATTAATAATTACAATAATGCTAATTCTACTAAAAAACAGCAGCCAGAAAACAATATGTTCTGGGTCACATGGGGGGTGGTAGATGTGCAAATGCTAGCACTGCATAATTGTGGAATAATAAAGAGATTAAGGGTTGTTTCTTAATAGCCCTATAAATTACGGTGGCCTGTCGCCGTGGCGATCTCTCCTGCCGTATTCCAGCTCTGGCTGGACTGGAGGACCAGAGAGCCTCAGCCCCTTAATGATGCTTTATTTAATTTCCACCTCTCTGCTTCCATTTTAATATCTCCAGCAGCCCGAGCCACACTATGCTACAGCCGCTGAATTTACATGACATCAGATCATTTCTACCCCCACCATGCCTCTGCGCTTCTAAATCTTTAATATCTAGGCAATTAAAATTAATGACCATTCAGCTGAAGCCACCACCGTTGGCAGGCTTTTGCCTTAACATCAATTGTTTGATGGGTTTACCTAGAGGTTAAACTAACAAGCAAGGTTTAATTGGAAGCAATGAAAGCACTAGCCGTCATCCTTTTTACTTAATCTGCTTATGAAGCAGTTTAAGGCCATGGAAAAAAGGCACGCAGAGTCTCCTTAAACTTTTCCTTTAGCTGTTCCTAACCCTAACTTTTTATATTTTAACAAAACAACACATAACTCATTTAAATGGTTGTTCTGTCTTTTGCTGTATTTTTTGTCTTTAGATGAGTCAATAACAAATAAGGATGTCCGAGAGGTTTAAAATAAGAATTTAATTTAAAAATCTAGTACAAGAACTCTCAAATGTAATCTTTGTATTCGTACTGGTTTCAAACGTTAAAATGTTTTATTTCACTTGACAAAAATGTTTAAATACTAATATTTTGCCACACTGCATATTTGGTCTTCATATTAATGCGAGAACACCCTAGACTAGAGATGGAATAGACTTCTATGCCTGGAACCCAATACCTGGTTTATTTGCTTTAAACCAATGGAGAGGAAAGCCTGTGTGGGTGTAGTAAATAATTCACCACTACTCCCTCCCCAAGCTTGGGTCAATACACCACTAGTGTCACTGAAAGGGGATGGATGATCTTACCCAGGTCTCAATACCTCCCGATTTATACTGCTTCTCTTGCTGAGAGTGGAGCTTAAATGGAGACTCAGACTTCTGGCTTCATCACACACACACACACACACACACACACACACACACACACACACACACACACACACACACACACACACACACACACACACACACACACACACACACACACACACACACACACACACACACACACAATTCCTGTCATTGACGGTTGCAGTGGCCAGGGCTGCTGATATTATCAATAATGAAGCGGTCTGCCTCAGGTTAATGTGTTAACTATTAATGCAGAGCTCTGCTACATGTATAATGAGCTGAAATATTGATAAGTGTCGTTCGTTTCAACCACAGGAAGATCGAAGCGGAAGAACAGCACTTAATTGGGTGATGGGCACCACACTTTGTGCTCATTCATTTGCAGGGTGCATGTTATCCCCTCTAGACTCAATGCCTAAAATCATAGTTGTTATGAAAACTCTTAAAAAAAAAGCATCATGTGACTCAGTATGCCATGGTGCTCATTTAGAAGGCAGAACATCACACAAGCACACAAATCGTGCCCAGATAATGAGGTTGATTCTGTGCACTGAGTGAAGTGGTGCCTGATAAAGGCGACTAAATTTCATCAACAATACCATTTACACCACACATCACTTCTAATCAGCATATGTCTCAGATACAAGGAAAAAGGCAAAGCAGGCAGTCTCTGGGATGTACATGTTCTAGAATTTGTTACAACAAGAGTGAAAACAATCTTACTACCTTAAAAATGTAAATATATTTTTTTTTAAAACACACCACAACATTTTTACCTTTTTTTATTAAAAATATAACCTTTAACACTAAAATAGAAAAACAAAATCCTCCAGCATATTATTCATTTAATGAAATATGTTTCCAAATATATATATAAAAGGTTAAGTTCCTGAACATATGCAGAACACACTTATTAAATACGATGTGGGGTAAATGTCTATCACAGAAATGTCAAAATATACAATGACAAGACATAACACAATCAAAAGGGACACATACTTTTAGAAGTTTTGACAATCGAGTGGATTCTCTAGGGAAGAGTGAAGGGGGTGTATATATTTATATTACATAAATACTGTCTGATATTTAGTTTGATTACTGAGCACTCCAAATACAGTCCCATTCCACACTTGCAGAGTGCAGATTGTTTGTCACTAAGTACAGAAAAAGGTAGACTTTTGGGGAACAGAGTGCTGAGTATATCTAAACATGTTCTAAGGTATTAGTGAACACACATAAAGGGGTGACAGAATAAAGGAAAAATCAACAATAAAGTAAAACAAATGGCACAAAAAAAGTGGAGCAGGAGAAGTCATGACATACCTGTGCCACTGTGATGGTGGTTCCCACCCCCTGAAGGCAAAAAAGAATGGCTTTTACAGGATCTGACTCTGAACAACCCTCCATAAGCCCCTCCCCACAGAGAAAAAATAAACATTTATTACATCACAGAGTATGCAAATATGCTCTAAGACCAATAGGTTAACAGTACACATTTTCCTTGACCACCTCTGTGACAATTTGAAAAAAGGAAAAGAGTTTTGTCTGTGGGGAGATGGGTGTGGGTGGGTACTCTTGCCTTCAGGTGGATTCTGAATTTCGCTTTTAGAGTGGGAAAACACTATACTCTTAATTGCTTTGCGATAATGAATCGCACTGTGCGACTAAAAGCTTTGTCCCTCTTCTTTCTCTCCTACACACATACACTCACAAGCACACACATTTACTCTAAAACACAATGACTGACACAGATCACCACAAACTGTGGCATCCATCCACAACAGGGTACACGCTGTGTCTTCAGGCACTGCATGAGACTCAGCTCAGTGGAAGTATCAGACTGATGTGTTAGAGCAAACAGGTATGCATGCTAGACAGTGATGAGAGAAAAGAAGAGGACAATGAGAGACAGTATGCTGAAGAGCCTTTCTGGTGTGATCAATCTTGGCCCTGTCCCAAATGGCACCCATAGCCCTCGCGATCCTCCTCCGAGTCCATACATTGCCGCATGGGCTAGGTGGGTAACATTCAAGGATGTATAGCTGCTGCAAAGTGGGTGCATGGGTAGGTTTGGAAACCTAAAATGACAAACTGGACACTGTACGAGCAAAGGTCAAGAGACCATAGGTCCACAATAAGTGCACCATTTGAGACAGGGCCTTTGTTTGCCTCATCTGACCTAGCCTTACCAATTATCTGCTGTTAGCCTAGATTATGGTACTACTGGCTGGAAAAAACAGCTTAAAATAGCCTAAGATGGTTTGATGGTCTCAAAGCCTGTCAAGCTAATCTGCCGGTTTTAGAGGGGTCTTGGGAACTTTTCAGCTGGTCAGGCTAGGAGACCAACTGGCCAACCATGTAAAGCATCTGAGCACCACCTTAGCCAGGATGGGAGACCAGCTAGACCAGGGGTCTTCCGCCCTGCTTCTGAAGACCCACTGTCCTTCAGAGTTTAGCTCCAACAATAATTTGTAGATACACTAGACTTGTAGACTAGCAAAAGTTCTATAGACACTGCAGCGGTCATTTGATGTCACACTCTGTAGCATTTAAAAAAAAAAACACAATTCAACATATTATACATCCAAAATGTAAACAATATGCAGTCTACTCCACGTTACTGCAACTCTTCAATCCTGCAGATTTAAAGTTTGCGTTCTTTTAAATGAGCTAAGAGTTCAGTCTTCTATTGGTCACACGTCTTCATGTGATACGAATTTGCAGAGCAGAATTCACCAAACTTGAATTTTGGAAAGCATTTCCTGTCTCCTGCATTCGTATGTGTATAAACAGAAGTCAAAGGAACGAAAAGTGTAGTGTGACCGCCCCTTAAATCAAACACATGAACCATCTAATCAAGGTCTTCAGGATCAATTGAAAATTTGAGGCATATGTGTTGGAGCAGGTTGGAACTAAACTCTATGGGTCTCCAAGAGCAGGGTTTAAGATCCCTGTGCTAGACCAGCCGAAGACTAGCTTAGCCAGGTTGAAGGACCATCTTAAACCAACTAAGACCAGGATATACCTGCAAAATAGCTTAGGCTGTTTTAAAATGCTTTTTTTTTTTTTTTTTTAAAACAGGGATGGCATTGGATTTACCTAATTAAACCCTGAGCATGGTGACTTTAAGTCTTCAGGCTTTGATCTGTCATTATTCATTCTTTCCAGACTATCCAACAAAAATGGGGCATGTGCTACATGGATGGGTGGTGTGGTCTCACCTGGGATACTGTTATGCTGCACTTCTTAGCCAGCTCCTCTTTGGCCTCTTCACTGGGGTAAGGGTTACTAAGATGTGAGTAAAAATACTCATTCAGGATCTCGGTCGCCTGCTTGCTGAAGTTCCGCCGTTTCCGTCTGCCGTTGGACAAGCGGGGGGGGGGGGGGGGGGGGGGACAAGTGGAGGAAGGCAATTAGAGAAACTCAAATAAAACCATGTGTGATTGTCAAACTCATAATGAACTGTTGACAGGAAATGAAGTCAGGAAGGCTATTATCAGAATACATATGTAGACACACAAATGGAGAGTTGTTACGTAATCGGTTGAGCTCTAAGCAAAGCGTGAAATGTTCAGTGTTTAGAGCAGTGAGCTTTCCGTCTCTCTTTCTCCCTCTCTTGTGCTTTCTTTCACTCTGATGGGGGCGTTTAGAGTTGCTCAAGCATTCCCAGTCAGAGCTGTATCTTGGGACATTAGGGAAATCAGGCCATGGCCAGCTGAACACTGTTCCTCAAGTACAGGGCCAGGGCCTGATGGAGTTGCACTTACCGCCACTCACTGCGACCCACCCCGCCACAGTTAAGCACTGGCTTCTTTCTCTCGCCTTGTTTAATGCCTTTCACACGAGTGGCCGGCCAAATGATTGTGCTTCCGCTTCACTTGAGCGTTCTCCTCGAGACCTCATCTGTTCTTTTCTCGTGTTCACTGCATCATTTCTCTCCCCTCTATGCCTCTCCAGATCTCCTCTACCAACTGTTTGTGATTACAGTAATCTAGACCACCTGCCGATGACCTCCTACCCACCAAATGCAAATGACTTCATTTCCACTCTATAAAACTCTTAACTGCTTTCAGGTGCTTAGTATGACTGTGTTTAGTGGATGGCCTCTAGGCTCTACAACCCTTGTCTTGACAGTACCACATCTTAACCGCGAATGGTTGAATAATGTTGAATGTGTTATTGTGCTCGACTGATAACAGGTCCCTGAACACTGTTTGCACAGATTATAGGTCAAATGAACAAATGAAATTTAGCTAAAAACTATTCCTACTTCAAGTAACAATGGCACCTTAACACTTATGTGTTAAACATAAAAACATCAAAGTGGCATCTGCAGACAAATTATGCTAGATAATTTTTTCAGAGCTAACTTCACCTTCTAAGCCATTACTGTAAAATAACTGATCCAAAGTTCCTCCTAATGGAATTATGAATCTTCTATCCTCATATTGAACAATTTTTTGTCCTTGTTTTGAAAAAAAAGAAGCTATTTTTCTTTCAAATAAATATCACTTGGTTTGATATTTTGTTATATAATGAAATTACATTAATGCATTTTTTAAGTGTGCTTGAAGTGTGCTGAATTTTTTTTGCCCGGACATGAAATGTACAATTGCACAGATTTCCTATTAATATGACTGGATTGACCTCTAAAATTTCACTAAACAATGATAAATGTGACCACACCCTAAATACATTTGGGGCCATCATGGTTAACTTGAAATCATATTCTCTAATCATCACTTTCTTGCATATAGCAGAAGATGGATTCTTTCAGATACAACCGAGAATAATTTGTAATTACATGTCCTATAATGTAGACAAATCACACATATGGATACTAACCTGGCATCGAGGAAGCGGGACCTCAAGATCATGACGGCCTCACAGGTGCTCTGTTTAAGCTGCATTTGGATGGAGCTGAATTTGCGATGGATGATGCTGACCATGCGCTCGATCTCTTTGGGCGAGATGGGTCGTGTGCGAGACTGCTCCCTCAACAGGTTCATGACGTGGGTGGTGAACTCATTACATGCCTGCGGAGAAAGACATTTTTGATCTGAGGACACAGAGGGAGCAGGTGTAAAATGCATTACTCAAAACTAAATTACTCTGAAGACTTTAGGACACGCTACTGAGACTAAATGTAATAAATAATTTCTCATAATACAATTCTGTCATTATGTGCTCACCTAACATCCCAAAAAACATCCCAGAGATTGACACTCTTTTTAAAATCATTCTATACTCTCAGTACAGTGACAGAAATGCTCTTTGACGTTATTCGGCAGAAGAAGCACATCAGTTCAACTGCATTCGTTTGAAGCTCTCTGGAGCAGCAATCAGCAATTTTTGAAGCAAGTTCAAAGCTGCCGCTCTTGAAAGCACGGAAAAAAACACTATCCATACTGTTTGTAGTGCTGCTGAGGACTTGAACGGCTTAATAGGTGAAGTCATCTATGAATGCAAATGCCGATTTGCAATTTGGCACTTGCCCAGCGCCGTAGAATTTAAACAGCTTTTCGTTAAAGCAGTGGTTCATACATGATTAATTAGAATAACTAATTTAGGTAGTGCACACTTTAGCTCATTACTCGGAGTAAAATTTGTTAAGTATTTACATTTAGATTATTAAAATGGGGAACACCCTTAAGAAAGATGCATTTACTCTGGGTGAAAGGGTTGAGCAACCTTATTCACATGCTCCCTTTTTAAACGGTTGCAAGTTAATCAGACTAATTGAGCCCATTTGCCGGCTAAGCCATCAGCTAAACAACTTCCATATCATGTTAAGAGGATTGTTATTTACAGATAAAAGCGTTTTCTCTTACAAATACATCAGTACAACAGTAGCAGGGTCAATGACAAAAAAGAGTGACCACGATAAAGAAAAGGAAAAACCTAGTAAATTCTAAAACACAAGTTCTTATAAATATACTCATTTTATTCATGTTGGTTTTACTGTATATGGTTTGAAACAAAATTTTGAATTTAATTAATGAAAATTTCATGGGCTATATCTATGAAGTAAAAAGCAATAAGATACATGAATATTCTTACATAAATGCATGGGTGTGAATTATAAAAAAAAAAAAAAGTATAGATCTGGGCAAAATGAGCATTATGTCATTGACCCAGGGACAATAGAATATTTACTCAGCTATTAATTTTTTTAGAAGTCTCTTCAAAACATCCAGCATGTTAACTATATCGTATCTCAAAAAAAAAAAAAAAAAAAGATTGAAAGGCCCTAGTTCAACTTGCCCTTGATTATGAGGAAAATAACTAAAGCGCTGAATCAAAAATTAATGTCAGCTCCATTAAAGAATCAATACATGACCTCAATGAAGCAGCCAGTCCTGCATAGCGACACTCTGAAATGCACTATGCAATCAGAGGCTGCTCTCCACACTGTAACTAAAAGCGCCTGCTCAATATTTATAAGAGGATGTCTAGACTACCACTGTTCAGGGGTCAGGTAAGTTGAAGATGTCCTAATGCCTGAATACCACCATAAATCACATCTGCTCTCAGTTGTAATCGTGATAGACAGGACTGTAAAATGCAAAATGCTTGCTCAGGTTTAGACCTCTGACACCTTCAGTTCAGATGAAGGCCTCCAGGTCTCCCTTTAAACCTGTCATTAAGCTTCAGTGGAAAACATCTATTCAGTCAGAACAGCAAGCTGGAATTATTTACACTCATAGGATCAATGCAAATGTGTGAATGCAGATAAAAAGTTATTTTGTATTATTCTTAGCTCTTCGTAACAACTAGATAGCTGTTTTCAATGCTTACAAGGTTGGAAAAGGTTTTAGGCTTTAGTTATATGTACATTAACTATTATATGAAAATGAATTATTTCTCTCTTTTTTTTTTGGAGCAACTTATATAGAAGTCACACAGGACTGTCAGAAAGAAAATATACATTGCAAGCTGATAATGCCTTATTGGTCTATAGTGTGTACTGACATTCACCTGTTCATATTTCTCCAGCTCGGTATGGTAGATCTGTCTGATCTGGGAGAGTTTGGCCCTGTAGTCAGAGTGCTCGATGGAGTTGTCAGTGGGACTGCCGGCCGCTGCTGCCGCCGCTGCCGCCGCCGCCGACCCTCCGCCCTTCTCCGGTCCTGACACACCCTCCGCCAGAAGCATGTTGTCAAGACGCATCAGCTGTGGATCGGGTGGGTCCTCTTCCTGAGCCCCGCGGATACTTAGACCTGATAAACAAAAACAAGAGATTGGTCAGTGACATGATGAGGTAGAAGTGAGACCACAATGGCTTTTTTTAATATTTTTAAACCAATTTATCATAAAGTGGTATGACTTTCTTTCTTCTGTGGAATACAAAATACTAGATTGCACATGATCACTATAACCCTTGAAAAAACGATTTTTGTAAAGGAATGCAATGGAAACTAGTCACATGACAACAACCGACCAACACGTTCTTGGTGCTCTTGAAAAAGCAAAGATAATGTAAAGACATATACTGCCCCGCTTGTGCCTGTCTGCTGCCTTCATGAGCTGTGAATGATGAAAGAGTGAATTAATTATTGACGAACGATTGAATTTCATATAGGCGTTAATCACTGACGTACTATCACACGGGTTGTGAGCTCTGCAATCAAGCCTCTGTCTGGCAGCAAATACCACTATCTGTCACAACAGGCGAAAATAACTCCAGACTGTATTAGAGAAAAAATACATTGTCCATTCCGAGCCATTACTATGCTTGAGTTAAAGTGAGACGGATCAGGGTGCTGGGGGTATTGAGAGAGTGCTGAAAAGGCCCGTAGGTACGAATTTGTTTTTCCTCTGTTTTGCAGTGCTGCCTTCTCGAATTTTCACAGCACACTGCACACACGGTGTGTGTACTCACAGCCATACATGACAGGGACACTCACCGACTGACACACACTCAACAGCGTGATGGCACCTCTCCACGCTGAGGCGATGCTAAACAGAAAGGCATGCATGTACACGTGTCTCAGCGCGCTCGCCTGCTGGTCCGAAATCACGAGTACGGCGTAATAATGAGCAGAAAGTGTTCTCACAAGTGCCGTTATATTTTGTTGTTAACAAACTGTTTTATTATACAACCCCGGTTCTGCTCTCCGCAGAGGCAAGGCTGCTTGAAATGTATGTAAATTTGCATAGCAATCGATATGAGGGTGAAAGATAGCTCATTGTGTTTGCCTGATATTCATAATGAACCTCAGAGCAGTAAAAAGCCATTAAGATTGATTACAAACTTCCTCATCATGCTTGCCTCTCTCTGTGTGTTTGCATAATGAATTCCATTCATATGGGAGAATAATGAAGCAGAAAAAGTTATTTTTGTGAAAGATTTTAATCAAACGATTTAATCTTAACATGTTTTTTGTAATGGTGCCTTTAAGAAGAAGAATATGAAGAAGGCTGTGGCCTTAAGTCTTTGTTATTGGGACACATCCCGTATTCTACTTTCATAGTAGTAGTGATGTTAACCAGAAGGAACAACGTTCTTTGTTTCTAGAGCTGGCCGGATCACAGTTCTCTGACATTTTATTTTACCTTTTTTATAAGGAACTATGGCAATGCAAAATGTCCATCGATACACACTTCAGAGTAAAAGATTCAGCAGACTTAAAAAAAAAAAAAGTAATTCAACAAAATTAATCATTAAACCTGAATAGAAATTAACATACTATTTAGTTAGGGGGTAAAAAAAAATTACCATAAATGTAGGACTAAGACGAGAATGTACTGTGGTTGGTCTGGGTATTTTGGACGGTTTAACTAGTGGGTGATTTGGGGGTTCTGAGAGTTTCTGAGAGCTTCATTACAGGCTTCATTAAGATACTGTGAGATGCTGAATCCTAAATGAGGAGATTACGGAGTTTATTATTGCACTGTGGAAGCCTGGCAACCAGCTAAGCCTCTCTCTCTCTCTCTCTCTCTCTCTCTCTCTCTCTCTCTCTCTCTCTCTCTCTCTCTCTCTCTCTCTCTCTCTCTCTCTCTCTCTCTCTCTCTCTCTCTCTCTCTCTCTCTCTCTCTCTCTCTCTCTCTCTCTCTCTCTCTCTCTCTCTCTCTCTCTCTCTCTCTCTCTCTCTCTCTCTCTCTCTCTCTCTCTCTCTCTCTCTCTCTCTCTCTCTCACACACACACACACACACACACGCAGGTATTCTTGATGACCAAACCGTTTAAAGATATTCAGATATTTATTTTACATTTGGGTAGTTTACAAATAAAAGAACAGTATAGTGGGGAGAACTACCCAGTTTATTAACTGTATATGGTTCAAATTCAAAAAAGGTTTGAATACATATATACACACTAACATAATTGACTAAAGGTCCATACATTTGCAACGCTACAGTCGCTTGCAATTCTTGTGCATATTACAACATAAACAAATATTTACACATTCGTTTTATGGTTTTGTAAACAGACTTCGAGACTCGCTTCCATAAACCACACAAAAAAGAAAAGAAAAAAAAGCTACAATCCATCAATAGCGAGCAAACCAACAGTACAAACAAACCCCTACCGAACACGGACACTCTAGCTAACCCACTTTTGTAAATAAACAAAGACAAGATGCTGTCAATTTGAAGAGACCATTTACTCAGCTAACACAAGAAATCTAGAGAGCGGCTTCAGCCCAGACTGCCGATGGAGGAGCTGCCTGGCCCGTGCGGTATTGATCAGGTGTTAGTGCACGTATGTGCTGTTGATATTAGGCCATGGGGTGTAATGGTGTGAGAGGCAGAGGATGAATGAGGTCATTTGTGTGAGACGCTCAGCTGGCCGTGCTGGACAATGCAGAGTCAGCGTGTAGAGCCAAGGCCACACCAGGGACAATATGACCCTGCTCCACTGACTCCAAGAGCAGACACACAACTACACATACACACACAGAACCAATCAGAATCACTATATCACATCTACATCACAGATACATCATTCCTATTTCTTTTTGTTTGTTTGTTAGTTTTAGTCATTTTATTGTGTTTTTGTCATTTTTATTAGACTTTAATATATATATATATATATATATATATATATATTTTTTTTTTTTTTTTTTTTTTTTTTTTTTTCTGTTCATGGTTTTTATTCTTTTTTATTTACATTTTTTGTTATTTTAGTACATCAAGAAAACGAGAAATGTTGCTATGTTGCTTTGGCAACTAGCTGAAATAAAATACGATTTTTAAAATGATATTTTCAGTTACTATAATACAAGCCTGATTTGTTGTGTAGGTTTTCATCTGGATAAGCCAAAATGTTCCTTGTCGGATGTTAGAATGACAGCAGATGTTGTCTGCGGTTTTAGATGTTTATCAGACGTTTGTACACAAATATGGCTTCTTTTTTTTTTTAAAAGAAGCATGATTCTTTCCAGATGATGCGATGATTTGCGGTCTCACTATAGTTTATGAAAGTATGGTTATGTTTGGGTTTGCGTTTGATTTGTGTTACGTTAGAGGAGGTAAAGGCTTAGTTTTTGAGGTTGGTTTATTTTCACGATTCTGTCAGGTATATTAAATATACCACAAACTGACACATTTCCACACCAGCCTCAGTTGTCACTACCATTCCGCTCAGCCTCCCCTGAAGGACCAGAACAGGAAACGCAGCTGAGGGAATTTACAGAGCTTTTCACTTAAACAGACATAAATCAGCACTTTCATTCAAACCAAATAATCTGAGGCCATAAAGAGCTTCTTGTCTCGCACTGTATATTACCGCCAAGTTCCTGCGAGCAATAACACGGCCATTCGCAGGCAAAGCAAAACAGAGAGGGACGTGAGGATGTGACATGTAATGCAGTTAGAAGGTCCTGTCGCCCACACTGGCCCTGACACTTTTATCATACGTGTCCATTTCTATTTGGGAAATGGCGGGGATAAAAATGATTACTCGGCTGTGTGGAGAGCGCGCCGGGCCCCTCCAGGCTGCAGACCGGGTGCATTGGTCCCACGACAGCCCAGGAGAGCCATCCATAATGGGCACATTTGTAGACAAGGACCCCCTCCTCGTCTCCCCCTCCTTTCTTCCACCTCCACCTGCTGCAAGAGCTTCAAGCTAACACCGTTGTGGTTTATGGAGCCACTTTCTTTTAACAACAGAAATAAGAGTCAAGTCATTTCCTGTTGTATCATTACTCCGTTCACTCCCACATGTCTTTTTGGGTGCTCCAGTTCTCTACATTTGTACATTTTCCCATCTTGTATAAGGGTAATATTTTGACCAAACCTATTCAAGTTTATTCATATGTGATTACATTTTCAAATGTATTCAATTTATTCATTTAAAAAAAAAAAAAAAAAAAAAAAAAATATATATATATATATATATATATATATATATATATATATATATATATATATATATAAACAATATAAACAATGACTTTATGACAAGCATGTTTTTAATTTTAACATTAAAATTAATTTACTTTTTTTTTTGTTTATCATAATGGGAAAAAAAAGTAATTAAAAATGAAGTTCTCAAAAGGAAACCAGTTATTTGGAAAATGATTGCAATATCCTTATGAAAAAGTCTAAAAAAAGTCTAAAAGTTTTCCAAACCAAATGAAACCAACATGAATAAAAAGAGTACATTCAAAGAACTTATATAAGAAGTGTTCCTTTTCTTTATACACTCATAAGTAACTTCACCATATCTTCCTTCCTTTCCATTTGAAATATTCTCCCTCTGTTCAATTCTCTTAATCTTTATTCTTATCCATTTTATTATACCAGCACTATTCATATAACTTCCGGCTCACCGAGGATCCAGACAAATAAGAAACAACCAAATCTCCTCAGTTGCAACAACACTTTTATCATTTCAAACTAAACCCCAATATGTCTGAAATGAATTAGTGCTATCACATCCACACAGCGGGTTATTTCATCCCGAGGCCTGTGGTTTCCTTTAAGCTAAGCAGCTAATAACACTTTCAGGATGAGCAATGTAAACATAGCGCCATGATACTGGTAAAATAGGCTTTGTGGTGATTAGATCTCTCATTGGCAGTAAAGCTGCAAATAAGCAGTGGAGAATTTCCACTGCTTCAGTCACAGATATCCGCACTGGATTTACCTAATACCTCACTCTCTCAGCATAAGCTTGACGGCATGTGTAAACACCAAGCACCTTTATCCAAACCTTTTACCTTCTAACTGATGCAACAATCCCTGGTAGTAGTACGAAACATTTGTTTTCTGCCTTTAAACTTTTTTCCGTCTGATGCAAGTTCCTTAAACCTAAGGACTTAAACCTTGAGCCAAGGCGACAGAAAAAGCAGCCGGGTCTGATGCAACGTTGCGGGTATCATAGTAAATGGACAATAGGGGGTTGGGAGCTCGTTTGAAGAATGGAGGCCAGGCTTCACCTTCACAAGTTGCCTAAAAATACACAGTACGGCGCAGAACCAGCCTCAATTAAACGCGTGCGTTAGGCCTGTCACTCGATTTCATCAGCTCAAAATGAACAACACAATGAAGGGGGAACTGTTGCTAGCATGTTACGAATCTTTCAAAAACGTCTTTATACACTTAGGCCTGCACGTCCAACACAGACAATGCAGTGTGAAACGGGCCTTTTACTTTTAGTAAACTCTGTGATAGACAAGGATTAGACAACTGTGTGCCGTCACAACAATTATGGTGAATTTACACCTGCTCTCCTGTCTCTCTTCCTCAATCTGTCCCTTAGGCACTGGGCATGCCCTTACGACTGACCTCTGACCTCTACCTTGTTTACTCCCATCACTTAAGAGTGGCCAGGAGAGCCATAAAGACTTATTCCCACTGAGTTAATGTGCAGTGTCGGAGCGTGCCAAGCTCTTAACACACACACAAGCACCACTGAGTCGTTTTTTCCCCCTTTGGTACGGTCAGTGACTTGGTGTGTGTGTTTACACTTACACAAACCTCAGACTAGTGATTCCCAACCAGGGATTTCAACTTTGCTTTGCTAAAACAATAAACACATAAATATGTCTATATATATCTATCTCTCTCTCTCTCTCTCTCTCTCTCTCTCTCTCTCTCTCTCTCTCTCTCTCTCTCTCTCTCTCTCTCTCTCTCTCTCTCTCTCTCTCTCTCTCTCTCTCTCTCTCTCTCTCTCTCTATATATATATATATATATATATATATATATATATATAATAATAAATAGTACTATTCAACATTTTAAAATATTTAACTTTAATCTTATTACATTTTTGTACATTTTGTCAATAAATATAATTATACAATTCTATTCCGATTCTATTTCTAGTTTCTCAAACTAAAGTTACTGTTTTCTGCAGTCTGTTATTTTCACTGTCACTATCAATTGTTGTAAATTAATGAAAATAATAATTATATCCAATATACTACCATTTAAAAGTTTGGGGTCAGTAAGATGTGTTGATATTTCTGAAAGCCATCTCTTATTCTCACCAAGGCTGCATGTTTTGAAAAAAAAAAAAATATATACAGTAAAATCAGTAATATAGCATAAAAAAAATAAAAAAAAAACTCTTCAGTGTCATATGATCCTTCTGAAATCATTCTAGTATGCTGATTTGGTGTTAAAGAAACACTTCCTTTAAAACAGTAGTGCTGCTTAATTTGTGGAAACCATGCCATTTTAAAAAAACAGATTCTTTGAAAAGATTAAACTTAAATAGAAATATATTGTAACATTATAAATGCACTTACTGACACTTTTGATAAATGTCAAGCATCCTTGCTGAATAAAAGTATTAATTTCTTTAAATAAAAAAGCAAGCTGGCCCCAAACTTCTGAACAGTAGTGTAACGTAAGTTTAAAATAACATATTTCTGGTCTATATTGATGAAAAAGTACTTGGCAGTACAGAAGGTTAGGAAACACCACAGACAACTAAATTCTTTGTTTTCAGTTATCCATTTAACGGGAGGCTTGAAATCCGACTGTGATGTGCAGACAGCAGAAATACTTCCCTGTGTTTGTTCATATCAAGAAGAGCATCTGGTTTTGTAAAGCAACATGAGGAGACAGGGAAAAAAATTGTTATGATTCAGTTATCCCTGCATGCGAGAGCCATCCAACAGTGATTTCTTCTCGAGCGCTCTCTTTCACGCATCCACGGTCTGTGGGTTCAGTTCAATACACCTCCGACTGACCCCATAACCCCCTCATCCCTTCTCTTTCTGTTCAATGAGTTGCTCTGCAGCAAACCGCTGCTTATCGACACCATGGCACGTCTAATTGCATCGACCGGCGCAGGTCTCCCAAAGCTAACTAATCGAAAGGGAATTTATTTCCTGTCAATATCTAGAAAGGTCATCTCTCTCAGAACAGCTCAGTGCTCAGTCGTTCATGACCATGAAAAGTGCGTATGTGGGGGCAGTTTTGCCGACTAAATGTCCCCAGACGGAAAATGGCTTAATAAACACAGTAAATAATGTGTTAAATAAAATGTAAAAGGTTTGTGTGATGGTTAAGGAATAGAAGACATCATTAGCTCAGTATAAAAACAAACTGGAAAGTGTGTACTGTATGTATCCTCAAGCTGGTGATGGCAGGTTGGATGAGGATAATGCTAAACTGAGATTACAAGAGCCTTTGGAATCGAATCAGCTTTGCATATACGATGCGCATTGGACATGGACAAACACACTAACACACAAATTCATCTTACACAACACAATCCAACTCTCTTTCACGTCTGTTGAAGAAACTTTAAGATAAAAGTGGATAAAAATCTTTTGTTCTGCCAAGTAAAACATTCACAAAATCAGCCACATTAATGCATCTTCAAGTGTCTTTCTTTGCATGTCCATATATGAGTCTTGGCCTACATCCACATGGCAACGAAAACACTAAGGGAAAGCGCCTCCGGGCTCTCTCTCTCACTCTCACATGTAGGGTAATTAACATGCCATTAACACATTAATACACATTAGCTATTCCCAATGTTAATGACAGACTAATTACCATACCTGAGACTGCACTGGGGAGGCCAGCGCACTGCGCCCTCCCACCAAATCGACTCAGCCAGCTCAAATCAGAGCCCCAGTCACACACTAGAGGCTCTCTATTTCCCCACAGTCAGGGGCTGTTGTACCACGAGACCAGGCTCACTGCCTGCCCAGACTGTCGACTTTGACAGACTTAACATGCTGGACATTTTCTAAATGTAATGTTACAACACAGATAGTGACGTGAGTTTTATGTAGAAAGACTATTGGGATAAAGTCTGGAATGCTTATAGAGCGCAACAGTTGGATTATCGACATACAAATCCCATTGATTTTCTCTATAGAGACACGAATCAGTGCAATTTCAAGGTGAAGTCGGCATAAAGAAATTTCACTCAATGGGTTTTTATAAATGCATGTTATTGATCTTAAATTGAATGACTAATCTGTGCATTTGTTGTTTTTTTTGTTTGTTTTTTCAAAAATGAAAAAAATTGGTAACACTTTAGTTTAGGGTCCAATTCTCACTATTAACTAGTTACATATTATCATGCATAATACTAGAATATTTTCTGTTTATTAGTTCTTATAAAGCACATATCAATGCATTATTCTGCATGGCCATATTCTACATCCCTTAATCCAACCCAATACCTTAAAACCAATAACTACCTTACTAACTATTAATATGCAGTAATTAGGAGTTTATTGAGGCAAAGGTCATAGGTAATATTTAGTTAATAGTGAGAATTGGACCTTAATCTGAAGTGTGACCAAAAAATCTTGTATTTTTAATCTTGGATCTTCCAGTGAACTGACAGACTTCTCTCCGGTGACATGCAGGACTTCTCCAATCATTTATTTAGCCTGCCTAAACTCCGTTCTTGCAATAGAATCAAGTCCACACCCTACCTTTTTTTTTCTTTCCGATAATCCATTACACTCAGATGTACGTCACAATATGGAGAAAATAAAGTTCTATTACTACTTCTGTTTCATTGCACCTTTAAATTAAATAAAAGCATTCTTCTGAAGTGAGAACCAAAAGCATTCTGGACAGACCAATCACGTAGGTGAAATGTTAAAATGCACTACAAGGTTGGAAAATGATCAGTGTTTACAGATTGGGAGACATCATGGCAGTGAGTGCAGGAGGAAAGAGAAATGATGGAGCAGTACAACTTCGACTGGGAGAAAGATGATGTTGATGATACACAGTATCTCTTTCCTCCGCACGGAATGATAAGCTAATCAGGACTGTTGACAGAGATGCGTGACAATACACACACAAACCTCAGAGCTGGGATGGGGCATTCAAGTTTAAACATCTACATTTTAAAAGAGAAAGAAAGAGGGAGGCGGGGAGAGAGAGAGACGTGACCAAAAGTGGCAGCAGTCAAGAGTAGAGGATTTCCTGTCAGTTCAGGTAGCCTGGATGTCCCTAGATGATGATGTGTTTCCTCTCCCCAGGAAAGAGGTTTGTGACAGGGTGAGGGAGAGGAGGAGGGGAGAGAAGACAGGGATGGGAAAAGATAACCCAAACAAACATCTTGTAGACATTTTGCCAAGCACACCAAAATTAATCACTGTCCCATTGAGGAGCTGACATTTGTCTGTAGTGACACGCAGCGTGAGAGTCCAGAGGGAGAGGACGGAGAAAGCGCGACAGAGACGGAGAGAAAGAGTAAGAGTGTCTAAACAAGAGGGCCTCTGTCACTGCCTCTTTGTGTGTTTGTGTGTGTGTCTGTGTGCCCTCCTGCACATATGAGTCGGCCTGGGGCCAAGAACCACAGTGGTCAGCGAGCAGGCCTGCTTGTGTGTCTGTGTGGAGGCTAGCCAAACCAGAGAGCGAGGCCACAGTAACACAGATCAACACTCTCTCTCTCTCACACACAGTGACCTGACGGGACCTATTCAGCATGGGCTCCTGTGCTGGATCTCACGGGGTCACTGGCTCTGGCCAAGCTGAGCTTTATTCAATCATTTGTTTAGCCAGTATGCATAATTAGTCACTGGTCAAGATGCTGAAGCCAGCATTTTTTGGTACACATAGTGATGAGCGCAGAACTTGATGGCAACGCAAATAAAAAGCCAGCCTTTATTTATTAATATATTTAAAAAAAGAATTTCTACTGAATAGTGAAGTAGAAATCAAAAGCAAATCATTACTTTTAACAGGTTCTTTATAGTCATTCGATCAAACTGATCCACAAAGCACTCTATATACCATGTAACCTAATGGGAACCTATATAACCTAATCAAAAACATAGTGATAAATTGATCTTTACTGATTAATGATGTTCAATTCACAGAATAGCTGTTTGAAACCAGTTCTTTTTAATGATTAAATCGAACAGATTCGCAAAACTCACCTAATGGTTATATATATATAACCGAATGGAAAATATTAACTAGAAGTAGTGATAAGATATTAATCAGAACTAATTAGGTATTCTGCTGTTTTGAACCTGCTCTCTTTAATGATTCAGTCAAACCGATTAATAAAGCAATCTATAACCCATGTAACCTAAAGGAAATCTATATAAATTCATCGAAAGCATAGTAAGAGATTTGAATCTTTACTGATTAGTAATGGCCAATTTGCAAATTAAAGGAAAACAAAGTGTTAAATAGAAGTATTGATAAGATATGAACTCTACTGATTAGCGATGTCCAATTTGGAAATGAAATCATTGTTTTTAACCTTTTCTTTTTTTTGGCCTAAATGATTTGCAAAGTGTTCTATAATCTAAATGAATGAAAATAACATTTAACATAATCTATAACATAATCAAAAAAAAAAAAATATGAATAGAAGCACTAGTCAAATCAGATTAATGTTGTCCAAATTGAAAATAAATCATTATTTTGAACCACTTCTTTAATGACTGAAATATGCACACACACACACACACACACACACACACACACTTAACGATCACAAAGTGCTCTATATTCGAATCTAATAGAAAACAAAAGCAATGTTAAGATATGAATCTCTACTGATTAGAGATGTCCAATTTGCAAACAAATCACTGTTTTGAACCTGTTCTCCCTTTTGTCGAAACGTTTTTGCAAAGTGTTCATAAGTGGAAATATATAACCTAATTGAAAACTTAGGTGAAATATAAAAGTATTGATAAGATATGAATCTCTACTGATTTGTTGATCCAATTTGAAAATTAATCTTAAATTTGAGCAGATTATTTGAATAATTAGGCTGAATTCACAAAAAGCTCTATTATCTTTCGAACTGAATGCAAACCTTAATGATAAACAGCAGTATTGTATTTTAATATATTGTATTTTAATTTTTAAAGTATTTGAGTCTGTATAAAATCATTAAAATGACTCAAACTTTCTAACTTCACTATGGATTATGCCGGTGGTCTCTTCATTCATTCAAATACAAAATATCTTCATATTTCCAGTATTCCATGAAATATGTATATGTGCTTTGAGCATTGTTACACTTCAATATTGTACATTTCCAATTCGACTCTCTCAATTTCTAGCTTGCTTTGGGTTGTCATATTTCATGTTAATATTTTCTTAGGTTATTTGTTCTTGTCTTATTAAGCTCCTGGCCTTCATTTGTGGCCAAGGTAGTGTGCCTCTTAATGTACACCCCCAGCAAATAATGCAAATGTGTCATTGAAAGGCACTTATGAAATACCCACAGGCAACTAATCTATGCAAGCCGCCTCGTCCTTCTCCGCCACTGCCTAATTAGGCAACGGAGAAGTATGTAAAAGCAGGTCACACACACACACACACACACACACACACACACACACACACACACACACACACACACACACACAAAAACAGGACACACAAATGGCAGGTTCTGGTGTATTAGTGTCATTATACATACACGCATGAGCACGACTGCATGCAAGGCAAGAATAAAAAGCTTTGGGCAGACGTGAATATTGCTGTAATATGCAGGCGCACTAATCCCAGAATCCTCTCTGCCTGCTTTCTTCATTTCTCTCGCTGTGATATGAGAGCGCGCTGGAGTGTTCCTGCATGTCAGATGCCCACATGTGCGTCTTTTTTTTTTTTTTTTTTTTTTTTAATGTGCGTGTATGTGCAAGGGTGTGTTGATAAACAACAAAAGCAGCGTTAGAAACATACAGCTGGGCCGTGATCCAGTGCCAAAGAAATGACTTTTTGCAATGGTGTCCTCTGTGCCAGACTTGACAGTCCATCATTTAAATTTGGCTGCAGTGAATCCACAGCAAAGACTCTACCGCCTGGAGCGGAGAGAGAGAGAGAGAGAGAGAGAGAGAGAGAGAGAGAGAGAGAGAGAGAGAGAGAGAGAGAGAGAGAGAGAGAGAGAGAGAGAGAGAGAGAGAGAGAGAGAGAAGAAGAGAGTGAGAGAGAGAAGGAGAGAAAGAGAGAGAAGGAGAGAGAGAGAAGGAGAGAAAGAGAAGAGGGTCTCTTCTTTCTTTCAGAGAAAGAACTACACTCCAAATTACAGATTAGCATAGCCTTGTTTTCTGCATCCTGAGGCAGGAAACCTGCGGAGCTCCAATCACAGAGGATGCGCATTCACCACAGAACTCGCACGCAATTATTTCAGCAATAACACTCTTCAAAATCCATTACGTAGCGCACAAGCACACAAATCAGGTGTGAAGGAACAAGTATGATGGTCTAAAGTTCCCTGAAATTCCTGTATAATCCCTTGCTGATGCCTACAGCGGTTCGCTCACCTGCACCGGCCTATTAATGAGCATGAACAGTTTGGGAAACAATAAAAAAGAGAGTAAACCTTTATTTACCAGCCCTTAAAGGGACAGTTCACCCAAAATGTCATCATTTACTTTATAGCAATATAGCAAAATATTTATCAATGGACATTTTATATCGCTGTTAAAGTTATTAGGTGAGAGAAGCCTTGAAAAAAAGGAGCCAATGTACTTGCACTGACTGACACAAACCCGAAAAGCACAAACAGAAAGCCGCCTCTCAGACAGTATCCAATCCATAATTCAATCTCTTTCGTGGTGTTTTGTGCTTGAACGGTCGTATACGCACAGTGTTATGTCAAAATAAAAAAAAATATAAAAACGTCGGTTATGTCTTAACTCTTAAGTGAATTTAAACAGTTTAGCGAAAAGTGAATGTGTGTTAATGTCCTGGATCTGTGCGTCTGTGCTGGTGACTGAATATCTATTGTAGCTTTAATAAAGATTAATATATATTTACTTGAATTCTACTAATAAATAGACTTTAGACTCTACCTGTAAAAAAACAAAGAATGGCTTATTTCTTATATTGTATGTTCTGTTGTTTGTTACTTTTAATAAGAAAAATATAAAATAAAATATAACTATACCATGATATATACTGTTATTGTGAAGAAAGATTATTCTTCTTATTAAATAAGATTTTCATTTCGCCCACCCCTAATTTAGCATAATGTCCTGCTCTTTTCCATACCATGAAAGTCAATGGGAACCCCAACTGTTTGGAAAACAGTGCAGTCTGCTAAAATTCTCCTATCACACAGTACCAAGAATGAGATGAAGGTGTTTCTTTAAATATACATATAAACACTACACCTGTAAACAAAATAATATACAAAGACAATAACATTTTAACATCGAATAATACAGATAAACAGTATTTTTATCAAATAAATTACTCGTTACTGCACTGTTTTCTTTCTTAATTGAGCACAAATTAATCAAAAAAAAAGTATTTGTTTACATCTCTCTTAATAAGGGTTTAGGTCTGAACTGTGGCCTCTGGCTTTTAGCTAATATGTTAAACTTTTTATCACAAATATTCACAACATCACATCTTTCCATTTCAAACTGCATTCAAACGCAGCTTTCAGCTTATCGTTAAATGCTGAAGAGAAAGAGAGGTGGAGAAGGAGATAAAGAGAGAGAGAGAGAGAGAGAGAGAGAGAGAGAGAGAGAGAGAGAGAGAAAGGTCTTGCTTAGCTAATTACAGTAATTAACAGTTACAGATTTAATTGGAGGGGAAGACATTAGTGGGGATAACGTTTTGTCGGTTGTGGTCGGGGTGGACCAGTGTCTTGCCAACGTGCCTTTGTCTCGGGGCGAGGAACAGCGCTCGTTGACACGACATGCGTCAGGTTGAGATGCCGGGGCTCGTCAAGCACGCGCAACCGCCGGCGCTAACGAGCTAGAGGGTTAATGAGAGCATGCAAGCTCTCCACAACAACAGCACCATTAGCCTAGCTTGCCAGCAAACAATGCGTTCTTTCTTCTCAGGACTTGATGCTTTCAGCCACCTCAGTTCAGTGGTTTCAGGCTGAACATGGAGCTTTAAGAGCGTTTTGAGGGCTGAAGCTGTTATTATTATCTTTTTTTTTTTTCATTTTTATGAAACATGAGGGGAAACACACACTTCATCTCCATTTTCTAGCTGACTGCAGTGGCGACTGACCTTTTCAGATTGGATTGCCTTATGTTTCTGTTCCACATGTATATCATTTCCACAAAAGATCAGCCAGCTAGTGCAGTTTCAGGTCAAACACAAAACATTACATGCGCAAAAAGCCCACCCCACTCGCTCGCTCTTTCCCTGCCCCCCGTCCTCTTTCGCTCTCTCAGCTTAAAGAAGCTGGCACTTATACCGTAAAGTGCTCGCTCGATTCACAGGATCGTCTTTCAAAATGTGTTTGTGAAATCCCACACCCCTTTGAAATGCAAGGGGATTTATTGGAACATGGTCCATTGAGAGATTCCGAGACATTCTCCCTCCTTTTTTTCCAGCCCTCTAAAGCCCTTTATCTCCTTGCCTCCGCTCACCCGCTCTCGCTCCCTCTCTCTGCGATTGTTGTTCGCCAGTCTGTGTTGGGCAATTACAGCACAGACTGAAAAATGAGGATCCTCTGCTGCTGTGTCCGTCTTTTTAATAAGCTTTGGTAAAGATGACGTGTTTGAATGAGTTCGATATCCTCGCAGTGGGGCAGTGGAAAGGCTGATTTTAAAATATGAGTAAACAGTGTTTAAGATTTGGGAAAGGAGGGTGAGGAGGGGTTGTCGCCGTTGCGCTTGCTCTCGTTGTTCCCTTTCGTTTCTTGTGTGCTCAGTGTGTTTTTGCATATAAACTCGAGGGCTTAGCGCGAGGGAGACTTTCACAGATGACTTCTGCCTGTTTTGTTTTTTTTAGAGCTTTGCAGCAGTTCACAGATTTTATTATAAATGTGTATTGCATGGGTTTTTATTAATAAGATAGAAATTCTCTGGTAATGGATTTTGGCTTCATGGAGATACACAACGATGCCTAAAAGTTTGCGTGAAATATGGTGTAAATTTATGGTTAATTTTATATGCTATAAACAAAAGTAAAATACCCATGCAAAATGTACCCTGGTAACTGTAATTTCCAAAAAAATACCATAAAATTAGTACAGTTATTTTTAGTATTACAAAACCATAAGACATTAATGTAGAATCAAATTTGAGTGTGTAACAACTGTGTAAAATGTTTTTTTTATGACAGAAATGGTCAGTATGTCGTCCAAAACATCTTTACATTAGTGATTTAAAGTAATAATTTGGCAAGAAATCATTATGACTACAATGAAATTTTTTTTTTTGCAAGGGTAAGAAAACAAAGGTACTGAATGGAAGTACGTTTCTGCCCCTTAAAAAAAAATTGCATTTCTCATAACTGAGAGCTTATATCTCGTAATGTGATTTAATTTACTATTTTAAACTTTTTTTTTACCGTAAAACATCACATTTTAAACTTTATTCCGCACCTTTTCATGACTGTGATACATTTTGGGTGCATATGCCACAGGCTCACAGTGTGAGAACAGTCGTCAGTCACAAGTTTTCTACATTTCCCCTGGCTTACAAGTAATTTCTCTCATTTTTTACATGAGAACGTAACTCAGAGCAGGAATAGCGTAAATGTCCGAACAACCCTGAGTCTGAGCAGATCTGTGTAAAAGCGCCATATCTGAAGCCAGTAAAACCAGTCCATAAATACAAGCGGCGCTGAGTGAGAGGAGCGCGGGCTCCATCCGAGGGGGAAACGGAGGTGGGCTGCTTCTCTTCAACCTCTGTTCGCGCAGATGACAGCCACATTATGGGCCCCTCAATCCACTAGGGCTAGCATTCACCCAAAAGCCATATCTGTCAACATTAAATACACCCGCATTACCCATGTAAACAAAAGCATCCGCCGTTGCAAGTGCATCTGCGGCCACAAGGGCAAAACAGCACAAGAGCTAGCAAGTATCACGCTACGGGCAGTGGCTAACACAGCTAGCTGTTTAGTCAGGTTGTGAACTCTCTTTAGCCCTCATTACTCATTCAGTCGAGAGAAAAAGAGTTCAATCTTTTTGTTTCTCTCTCTTAATTCATGTTTCTTGTTTGCTGTGTAAATGGAGAAGTGATGACACTTTGAGCCATCAAAATGGAAAGCCCATTAGATAAGCAAACACACCGTTAAAAGCAACTCTCACCTGCTTAGCGGGTACCTCAGGGATGAGGGTCTGTTTTCCTCTCTAACTTGCTCTCTTTTATTTCCTTTGAAAAACCAACAGCACTTAAGCAAAGCAAATATTTTAGTGACCACACCAGGCAGTGGAGTAATCTGTTTATTTTCTCTTTTTCCTCATTTCCCCCCCGTTTGCCTCATGCACTCCTCCAGCTGCCATCTTCATAGGATGTGTTTACAAATGAATGGATTCCTTCTGAAAATGGGAGACTGCAGGGGCTTTAAATTTTCCTGGGCCGTATTTCACACCGGGGCCCTCTCACTCTCTCTTGGTCGACACACTCTTCATATCTGACTGTCTAACATACAAGAAGGCCTGCAGGAATATGTAACACTGCTCTCCATTTCTCAACAGGCTGTTGCTCTCTGGGACATTATGCATTGGGGCTTCATAGCACTTAACATGTACCGTGCAGTCCTTATTTTCTCATGGAAGTCTATAAGGACTAAATGTTTATGCGCGTCGTGCCCCCCTCTCTTCTGGAGTCCCTTATTAATACTACTGTGCATGGACTGAATATTTCACTAGTGGACACACAGAAAAACCAAAGCAAGTACAAATCCCATGGACCAAATGAAATGTATTAAACATGTGGACTTCATAAATCTCAGCTGCCTCTAAACAGGGTAATAGTGGTTTGTGTGTGTGAGTGTGTGTGTGTCCTGCCTTCCTGAACAGTACATCTCAATGAACACAGTTGAATGAATGGATGGATGGATGGATGGATGGATGGAATAACAGACAGACAGAAAGAATGAAAGAACGAAAGAAAGAAAGAAAGACGAATGGATGGATAGATGGAATAAAGGAGGATGGATGAATGGATAGAATTAAAGAAAGGATGGAAAGACGGATGGAAAGAGAATAAAAGAAGAAAGTCTGATGATCTGTATTATTTACAGCTACTTATATATTTGATTTATATTTGATTTAATTGTATAATTAACATCCACAATTACTCGATTCAGAATAGATTTACAATAGAAGTAGCTATCTGATGTAAACGGGCAACATACTGTGCGTTTTAATATAGTTAGAAAAAATAAGCCTTCATAAAGATAAAAAGCCTAGAAGATCAACTCCCGGGGACAAATATTGTCCCTTAATAAAAAAGTTAATTTCTGAAACGAAAAAAAAATAAATAAAAAAAAAGCCTTCATTATTATATATTATAGACAAGGGCAAATTCAGCAGTTCTAATTTTTTAATCATTTCTCCTCTATCTGACTCCCTGCATAGCAGCCTTTGGGAGGGGCAGAGCTCAGTAACCCTGAGGGGGCACTTTCACCTTCAGCAGTGGATGAAAGGTAGAGAGAGCCTGAAGGGTCTGCCCGCTGCTCTCGGCGCCATGCCCTGCAAAGCTGGGCACAAGCCGGGCACAACCAGGCACACACACCTCCCATGCCAGGCAGAGAGGGTGAGAAAAAAATCAGCGGGTAAATCTAGAGAAAAAGCTAAACCAGAAAGACAAATACGACAGTGTGAATTAAATAGTTATGTGTAAAGTGATAGATCATCCAGAAATATAATAAATTCTGTCATAATTTAACAATATTTAACATGTCGTTCCAAACCTGTATGACTTCAACAGAAAACAAAAGAATGTTGTTAACCAAACAGTTTTGGAGACCATTGACTTCCATTGTGTGGACTAAAATAATAATAATAATAATGAGACATTTCTTAAAAATATCATCTTAGGAGAAATTAAGTCATACAGGTTTGGAACGACATGAGGGTAAGTAAATGACGATAGATAAAATTGTTTTGTTGTGATCTATCTTTTTACTGTTTAAAATGATTAAATTCTGAAGGTCAAATTAACATTGGAGATGTTGGATAGCATTCTGTTCAGCCCCTGAAGATTATAAGTAGTATAATCTGTCCTTTTCCCATTCTCTGCAGATGAGATAGAAGGGCATTATGTCTTTCTCGTGATAGCTAATCTGTGATCAGAAAAGATCAGGCGAGCTAAGAAAAGACAGTTAGTCACCGAGGTGAGCTCAGGAGTTTGACTCTTACACAGAAATATTTTCGCTTCAAACGCCAAATCCTTTGCCTCCCGCTTCACATTATCCAAGCAAAACCAAGGGCAATAGTTTAGGCATAGGTTTTAAAAGCACTCACAAAATGTCATCGGTCATGTACGGCACTGCTGAGTGTGGAACCGTGTGTGTGTGAGTGAGCAGACCCATGAACTCCATTAGTACAGGTTATGGTTTGAAGCCCTCACCAGCCACTAGATCACAGAGAACGCTAGCCTGGGCAAATCACCAGGGAGTTCGGCTTTGTAATGCCAAAGCCCTCAGATAAACACGCAAGTACATGAGAAAAGCCATTCCTCTTAGCCTTGGCTTATTACTCGAGGTCCTAAAACAAATAAGAGCCTGGCACCTTTTAAATCACTTCAATTCACATTTCAAAGTATAATTTAATCTTTTTTTCCCTCCTCTCCCTCTTTCCCGACATGTGACAATTACTTCATCATGGCGTAGTGACGGATTAAAAAGTTGTCAAATTAAATATTTAAGAGGTCTGTGGGAGGGCGTGAATTTGTTTAAGGTATAACAGAGGCTGAAGTTAAAGCTACAGTATACGCATGTCATTCCTCTGGGAACGAATCCATAGATTTTCCTTCAAGCCACCTACTTCTTTCCACAGAACCGTGCCATCCGGGGCTATGTAGCTCCATGCTGTGTTGGGCTGCTAATATCGCTTTTATACTGTGCCGTCAAAAGGAATATGGTTATGATCACGTAGAATAAAGAAATGAATACATTCGGAGAAAGAGTGAATAATTCGTTAATGGTTTCAATTGTACTCCCCGAGAATAAAGCAACCAGCTTCTTTTCATGCCATTTGAATCAAAGCCCACTCAAACACTAGTTAACAGCATTTATTTTTCAATAACTGCAGAGATCAGGGGGAAGGAAAGAGAAACACCCCTGTGGAATACCATGTAATACAAGATATGTTCTTTTGTGTTGCGGAAAAATGGAAGTGACAGGTGACAGTTACGGAACAGCAGTTTTCCTGAGATCAAAATTGTGTGTGCTACAAAGCGAGCATGCCGGATCCGGGAGGGTTAAGTCTTTATAAAGACGCAGAAGATCTCAGAGCGAATAATAGTAGCAGTTCATAATCAACGGAATAACAATGTTGATTTTTTTTGCATTTGACTCAATTAGGACTACTTGAATTTGATTCGAAAAGCTCCAGTGCAATATTGCCTGAACGTGCAATATATATATTGCTTTCTGTGGATATATATCTGAATATAGAACAGATCCTGACAGCCACGGACTCAAACCTTGGAACACTTACAGAGCAGAAGGCTGATGGCAGTGAGAAGTCATGAGGCATCACCTCTGAATTATGGTGGATGATGCGGGATGATTGACAGGAAAGGAGACAGCACAGTGAGACGTAAGTATGTGTGCGCACACAGGAAGAAAACTGCTGTGCTAGGCTGTACTAAATCTAGGACAGGGTTTAAAATTAGCATCTCTCATAGAGAGCTGCCTGCCTTGGCGATTCGCTGTCATTGCATGTCCAGTTCAGTTTGGTCCATCTTAAAAAAGCAGAGTCATATCTTAAACACAGCTGGCCTTGTCTACACAACACAGATGACCCAAATTAACATGAACATGCAAACATTTCTCCAAACAGTCACTTGTCGTAATGTAAATAAGTCTTGGTATGTGGATGGCTTCGAGACTCGATTCTTCACTTTAACAGCACTATTCTCCTAGAGTTATTTTTCCATAAAACTGTAGCACAGTTCACCTACAAGCTGTTTGGTAGCTCATAAATGATAGCATACATGGTGCAAAAAAGAAACTAAAACATGCAAATTGCTATTCACATTATTCACTATTAACCATTTTATTTCTGTAAGCTGTATTTGAAAAAGATATTCAAGAAAATTATGATTTTTCGGTTTTGTCCAACAAAATTGATTGGACAGTGAAAAGCGAGTATTACACACCATTATGAAACACAATTGAATGCGAGTAAGTGTTAATACTGGAATCGGATACTTAAGGTCAGATATCGGATACTCGTTATAAAATGAAAATTTTGATTCCGCTTATGAATTCCTTTGTGCATATTTTAATGTGGTTTTCAACAATTCAAGCGCAAGATGATGCGAAAGAGAACTAAATTCCGCACCCGCACACTGTTTTCTGTGCTGGGCACATCCAGAGCGCACAAAAAGCCGCCTCTAATATAGTGTACGAGTACTGAATTCAGTTCACCTTTGTGTCTTCTTGTGCTTGGACGGACAAATACACACAAAATTATGTCAAAATATCTTCGTAAACAGTCGGCTATGTCTTAAGTGAACAAACAGTAGAGAAAGAAAACGCATGTGTAACAGTATATAAATTCATACGATACCCAACCCTAGTAAATTATAACTAAATTGAAAAACTAAATTGAAAATGCTAACTAATAATAACAAACAACAATAATAAAAACAACTAAATTATTAAAAACTAAAGGAAAGCCATTTTCAAGAAAGAGCAAATTACATTTCGATTAGACAAAAAAAAATTCCTTGAAAATAACATGCATCAATGAATAGTTCAAAATAAGACCAGGAACGTGCAGTAAGAAAACAAACAGGTTAATGTTGACTTCATGTTGACTTTAAGGGTCACGGCAGGTTTACGTCAATTCTAATGACTTCATTCGTAATATATGGCCCTGTACCGCTACAGAAATCATCCTGGTTAACTCTGGGGCCATTTCTTAAACACAGTTCATTTCGTTCCACTGTTTGTCCTGTCACACACACGTCTCCTTTATCCATCTCCGTTTCTCATCTCTCCCTCCCTATCTTTCCGTCCTAGTCTTACACATTCCCGCTCTCGTTCTGTGGCCCCGGGCTGCATAATTAATGCATGTACTGACAGCAGTGTCACGCACTGACTGAGGAGTCATTCGCTCCCCCACCACACGACTGTCGTTTCACCCAGGAAGAGGAACTTGGGAGATGAGCACACAGCCAGGCATGGAGGACCAACCTTCCTCTAAACCCACCACCCTCCTCCCATTCTCTGTTGTTTCATCATTGTAATTGAGCGGGAAACAGGAGCGGAACAAAACAGCGGCTTAAGTTCACGAGGGCCCGTATATATTATGCATTCGACTTCTTGGAATATATCTTTGACTGATCCTCAAATATTTCTCAAGGCTCAGACGTGTTTTACCCCCTATTCTTCCTGCCTCAGACTCGCTCGCTATTAGGCATGAGTGGGCCGCGGTTGTGTGCATGTGTGACAAGGAGCTGAAATTATGAATTGCTCCTATCAAGTGGGAGCTGTTGCAAGTTGATGAAGGGAGCACCGGTGATTGCCGGGTGAAGGGAGTGCTTTGGAGACGCAAACGGAATTCTATCTCAAGGAACGATCCCTCCGGAATAGTCTTCAACGTAAAGAGGATGCGCCCCATTCCCAGCGCAGCAAATTCGTACATTTCAATAGAGAGCCATTTCACACCGTAGACTCTGTGATTAAATGCCGATGCCTGCCATTTTGTGGGAATACATAGAATTCCCTTGCTGATTCCCTGACCGTTTTACCTGTCAAAAACAATTGGTGGAGGACAATATGAGGTAGTGTGAAATAATACATACTGCCTAGTGCCTACTGACTGAAACATGGGGACCTCAATGTACAGTATCCCTCAATCTCAATACCTTTCTCCTTACTTTTATCTCTACCTCTCTCCGAGGTCTTTTGCGTTGGGGTTCGAGTAGAGACACAAATTAAGTGACTTGATCCTGCAAACATTTGAGGAATTCAAGCCCACAAAGGGGTCAGCGGAGGGGCGAAGGGATAGCCTTACACACACATACACACGTACGCGCACAACCACACACACTCAGACTGCTCCATTAGCCCGTCAGTAGTGCTGTCACTGGTGCAGCCCTGCAGAGTTTTCTCAGGGAGAAATAGCCTCAACACGCTGCACTTATGTTCTCTGATAGCGCGGCTCTGACTCACTGCAATGGACAATTAAAGCCCAAAAAACTATAAAGAGGAGAGGGGGAGAGAGAGAAAGAAATGAAAAGATGGAAAAAGCAGACTATGTCCATTGTGAGTATATGAATATGAAGTACAGTATATGGATACAAATACTCAAAATAAAATGTTGCTATTAAAACAATTGGACTCTAATTAAACAAAATAAAAACCTACATGGATAAAAGCCCACTTTGAAATGCTGTTTAATGGTATTACATACTTTCTGCACAAATCCCCTCTTCTGTGTGCCCTGGATGTTTAATTGTGCAAGGGCTGGATGGGGGAAAGAGGATGGGGGCTAGACTTAGGGCATCGGCCACTTTTCACAAATTGTGTCCTTATTCGATTACGTTTACATTTTGAGGTCCACGTCTAGCTATAACGCTGCGTCTTCTAATAAAGTTTGCTTGTTTGGAAATGCTGCATTAAGAAAACGCACATGCAGAGTATAGTCTTCTATGCTTTCCATCAATTGGATTTTCTTCATCTTACTGGGACCTGACACTGTCAAACAAAAACTTTGAAATTAATCTTTTATTGCAATTTGGGGAGGACTGTAAATATTGTTTTGAAATGTAAGCAACCGGTGTGAGTACATATCATTCCTGTTATGCAGTACCTTTTGAACTTTTAATGCTTTACTATTTCATATAAATTGATAATAGCTTGATTATTATAATTTTGATGATATGCAGATTTTTATAACTAGATTAAACAAAATGGAATGGAACCAACTAATGCCAGAAACGCAATACTTACTGATGTCTTTGCTGTTATTTTCTAGCCAAAAAATTATTTTGATTCCAAGAAGATGATGTCATTAGGAAACTGGCTTTTGTTAAAGGCATTTTACAAAAGACTTAACAGGATGAAAATCTATATTGTTTACAAATGAAAACAATATTGCCAAAGAAACAAAATAATTAGGTTAAAAAAAGAGGTAGCACCTGAAACATTCACTGATATTTGTGAAAATAATGAAAGAAAAGTTACATATTATGGTATACATATATTAAATATATACCCAATATATTAAGATATATACAATATATACAAGGTCCCATTTATTCATGTGACTAGTAATGATTAACAGTGTTAATAATATGTCAGAGTGGTTTTCTGATTTCTCAGTATTTAAAGAAATGTACATAATGCCTTGTTAGCATTTTACCTATGCTTATCGGTCTTGCTTTCTGTATCAACTGAATCAGTGAGCAGGACTACATGAGTATCTGCTTCCATTGCATTTTTCCCAGACACTTTAACAGGACATCTAAACTGATGGTGAAGCTTAGCCTGCCCAGAGATTTGAAGGTGTGGCAGTCGGCAGTTAGCCTTTAGCATCGTGGTGACATGCGTTCCGTTAGCAGCTAACACTGCCTCATTTATTTCACTTATCCAGAAGATTCTGTACAGCGACGAGAGAACCTGCTGACCTTGTCACTTCACACCACCAGCCTCTCTTCCTCCTTTGCTCTCTGTCTGGAGCTAAAGGACTCGCTGGTGTTTGGGTTCTGTACGATTATCCGAAGAAGCCATAGAGAAAAATGTATGCCTATATAGAGCATGTAGATGATGCTTGAATATCAGTACAGTCAGAGCGCCCATGGTGTGCAAATGCTTGAGCTCCTATTATAATGGACTTCTAAAAGGGTTAAGGGCTTTATATCATATAAAAGGGTATGAGATTTAACTGTGTGACTGTTATGTGGAACTGAAATATTTTCTGCTGTAAATTGACAGAGAAGAAAAAGGCAGGCACACCATCATTAGAGAGCATGCACATCCACATTGGCGGTGCTAAGGCATGCTTTCCGCTGTGCGTCCTGATAAAAGAGGGGGAAGAGGTAAAGGAGGTGTGAGAGTAGCATCTTTGAGCTCCTCAATAAATTCTCATTATTTGAAGTGGAGTATTTGAGAGCTAAGAGCAGGGTGGTGTGTATTCTCTTAATCTTGTCGTCGGTGGCAGGCTATGTGAGGCAGGGTGGGTTAATGTAATATCACAGTTGGGCGCCTCACCCTGCCACTTAAACCCCCTATTAGTAAAAAACTCCCTTTCTCCCTCCGTGTTATAAAAATGAACCCACGCTGCCATTTCAATGACACACAGGAGAGAAGACGGTCAAAAACTTGTAGTGAATTTGAAAAAAAAACAAAAAAAAACTAGTCTAGGCTCTCAGTTATAATTAATCCCATCATACCAAAAAACATAAGATGGAACAACAGGAGTTAGCATTAAATTCCATGAATGTGAAGTTATGAAAAATATTATTAAGGTATTGTTATAAATGTTTATATTTTATATTTTATAAACATTATAAATTTAAAGCATGGAGTACCCACCCCCCAAAAAATATATATTTTATTAAAAAAGGGTCCAGTATTGAGCCTTGGGGCAACACCTTAAAAAAGGGTCCAGTATCGAACCCTGTGGAACACCTAGAAACTTCAAATGTAAGTTGACTGCGGGGCACGAAGAAACACTAAGAAAAACACAGATGAAGGTCATATTGTGTTGGATATGGGCAGAGATAAAAACCCAAGGCTCATCCAGAGACCCTGACACACAAATTAGTGATGTGCATAACAGCTTAATTGGAAGTAACAGTGGAAGAAAGGATCGGAAATTCACACAGGCAGGCATGAAACAACGCAAATGAGCTCTGGACTAAATGGGAAAAACAGACCAGCGTCTCCTTTGACTTCCGTCTCAATTAACGGCTAACACAATCCAAACATCTCCCCATGTCCACTTGCTCCAGTAAAAGCACAAATCTGCCTTTGGCCTATTTTAAGCTCTCTGAATAGTTAGTGTATTTTGCTTGTACTTTCTTTCGCCGCAGAGGAGTCTCGCTGGCATATCGGATGAGTTAGTATGCCTCGCCTGAAATTCTACCCACCAGGTCTCCCTGGCAGCCTGGCACGATTGCTTTATGGCCAAGGTGCTTGGAAATGCCATAAATGTATTGTTTAATTAAAAGAGAATTAAGAAGATGACTCAAATGACTGTCTTAATCTTCGTGGACCTCTGATCTGAGAAAGGCAATGGGTCAAAGACTATATTTGAAAAGAAAGCGTGAGAACAATGAATGTGGGACTGTAGGAGAAAGGGATAACTGAAAGAGTATTGCTTCGTACAGCTAGTGCTCTCTTCAGTGAGGCGGCTCTATGCCCGCTGAGCATCTGTGTCACCGCAAGCCACACAGAGGCTGCCAATCTCGCATGGGCACACACCGGCATTCACCGTGCCACCCAAGCCACCCTCTGCCACTCCAGCAGCACCGCCATGCCACATTCGCCAGTGCGTCCTCCCCTCTTCTCCTCCCTGACGCGCAGGGCCTCTCCAGCTGCAGCTTAATTTCCTGTGACTTGCCTAATTACTGTAATTAAGGATTAATTGCCATTAATTATTCACACATAAGCTCATCGCAAATCATGGGGTAAATGTCTTCTGAAAGCTGCCATACTAGCCATGGATAAACACACTGGGATGCTTCAGGCAGCTGAATCTATCACTCCACCCTGCAGCAAAGAGCCCTCCTGGCCCGCCAGTCTTACCAAAACAGCCATAACTCTCCACAAGAGAAACGTCAAGTCCGACCCACAAGAGGAGAGGTTCTGTCACACCTAGCATGTTCTGCTATCAGTGCTTACACTACTGTAAAGATGGATGGAGGCAGGCCCAAAGAGCCAGGCCATGAGCGCTAGAATGGGCCGTCGTAAATTATGCAAGTTTAACATTTGAGGAGAAAAAAGGGAGAAGAAAACCTCTCAGAGAGAGAAATTGAGCAGCTAAACTTTAAAGAGCTTATCAGCTAGTTTAAACAAACAGCAAATGTAAGGCTGTGTCGACCATTCCATCACACTGTGAAAGGGGATTTTCCTCAGACTGAAGCACACAGGCATACACTCTTTTGATGGAAACATCAAATCCTTACAAACTACAGCTAAAACTAGCTCAAGGTGGTACCTGGTTTTATATAATTTCTAGCTTAAAGATGGCCATTAGGTGGGCCAAGATTAGCTCAAATGGTTGACCAGCTGAAATACTAGCTAAAAGGACCAACATAGAACATCTTTAACAGTCTGGTTAGAACTGTACACCCATTGGTTTCCAATACACAGCTTAAACTCATATACCACCTTAACAAGTCAACAAGAAATGGCATTTACAACACATTTTACTGATGCGATTTGATGTATTCATAAAACAAAGAGGTTCAATTAAAATTCTGAACCAAATTTATTCAACATTTAAATTTAATATATCTAATTCAGTACTAAAAGTATTTTTTTTAAATAATTAATGTTATATATATATATATATATATATATATATATATATATATATAATGTTGTCTATGAAAAGTGCTCTCTATGCCTAATCTGAGTTTCACTCTTCGATCTTTACAGTCTCTTCTAGTCATGAGCTTGTGAACTATCTCAGAAATTGCCCCAGCGTTTCTGAGGCAATAGTTTTAAAAGCTCACGCTTCATAAAATCATAATAATGGCCATCATGTAAATCTGCTGAATATGAAATGTCTGCCGGGAGGCGGCATGCAAACAGTATTTAAAAAGCCGACACTTTTACAAGGCCTTAAATCAGCCTAGCTTCAGTCTGGTCCTCAAAACTAGAAGCTCGGGCAGAGAGAGGGAGAGCAAGACAGAGAGAGTCTGATGCCTCGCAGCTGGTCTGTGAAACTTCACAGTTGTCTGACAAACTCAGTCATAATACACCAGGCTGACAATTACTCGCCAACTCTTGAAACAGGGTCTCTAAAGTGTCTGATGCTTCAGCACTAATAGGGGACCGGAGAAGTGCCGTCCTAGGTCTTTAAACATAAACACTTGCGAAATAAAAGGGTGGCTGAGAAAGAGAGAAAGCGAGAGCGAGTTGGGGGAAAAGAAAGAGTGGGAAAAAGCGAATGAGAGAGGCACTAATTGTTCTACTAGAGCCTTCTGCTCCAGATTAATGCAGGAAAACATTTTCATTTGGGTACATAAGTTTGTTTGTCTGATTTAAACATTTATGCTAATGGCCCTTCTGCCAGCTCTTTAATGCTTTACACACTGCTGTAAACAGCCCCTGAGCTTATCCATCACACTTGCGCTCTCTCACGCTCTCCCTCTCTCTTTCTTTCTCTCGCTCTTCATCTCTGTATAGCCATGGAATCCAAGACAATGTGAGAAAGACAAGTGCAACTACACTGTCTCTCTATCTCTTACAAACACGCATATATTTACTTATCTATCTAGATGTGGATATTCTATCAAATTCGGTACATATGTGAATAGAAACTAAATATTTAAAAAAAAAAAAAAACTACTGTTTTAAAAGTTTGATTCAGTATATAAGATTTTTTTTTAACTAACACTTTTATTCAGCAAGGACACATTAAATTGATCAAAAGGGATAGTAAAGACATTTATAATTTATAATAACTTCTAAAAGACTTATGTTTCAAATAAATGCTGTTCTTTTGAACCTTTTATTAATCAAAGAATACTAAAAAAACTAAAAAACTATTTCCACAAAAAATATTAAGTAGCTCATCTGTGTTGATAATGATTAGAAATTTTCCTTGGGCAGCAAATCAGCATTTTAAAATAAATTTTAGAGGATCAAGTGACACTGAAGGCTGTAATAATGATTAGAGCGCCATAAAATTCCATCACAGTTATTATTAAGTAGTGTATATAAAATATCTTATATATGTTAAATCAAAACCTTTGACATTGAAACTTCTGAAACAGCAGCAAAACTTTGGGCTATATTTGGGCTTTGCAGCCCCTCTGTGCTCATTTTCCATCTGTTGTCCTCATCTTAGCACACACAGACAGCATTAAGTGACAAAGACCCCATGGCGCATTCAAATCTTGCAGTCTTCTGGGTTTAGTCCCCACACACAGTCTTCATCTGACACCTTTCAGAGTGAGCATTCATCAGTATCACTGTCACTTAATTGATACTTACTAATTTCTCCTCTTTCTCTCTCTGGTTCTGTGTGTCAGCTGCCAGGGGCCTCGGCGGTGCCCTCATTTGTGGACTTCCAACCGACTCCACAGGGGTAATTACACTTTATGTGTTAATTGGTGTAAATACAAAGATGGGAGCTACACCTGCACATTTCACATCACAACTTGAAACTGCGAGCCGATCGAACAGAGTGTATGTATGTGTCTATCTCTGTATACATCTGTGTTAACAGGCCAAGAAGCCTGTCATGTACTGGACCAGGCCAACTAAAAACGAATCATTCAGACTGGTTTTGCTAAGCAAATCAATTGACTAGTTGAATTGGGCGGACTCAAAAGAACAATTTGATCATGAATCATTATTACTATTTTAAGCACTTATAAATATAAACTATGCAAGTAATACAATCTATAAAGTGTCATGCTCAGTATTAAACAGAATTGCAGTAAAATGGCAGTGTGCTAAAAGATACTTTTGATACTTAATTATCAAAAGTATCAACATATACATAGTGCTTTTGTGTCCTTTTTGAAGTTTGAAAGCATCAGTCCCCATTTGTTATAATTGCTTGTGTTCTATAGAAAGGCAGAAACATTGGAACAACATGAAGATGGAAAAATATTTATTTTATAATTACAATAATTACAAAAATCAAAGCAATTTTATAAATATAAATACATTTATTTTACTTCGCACCAAAAAAAGAGTTATGTAAACAGGCTGTTTTTGCTACTGTACCTTTAGGACATGTTTTTATGCAAATTACCTTTGTTATGGCTGACAGACCTTCAAGTACAGTTGTAGTTCACACTAAGGCATTTATATGTAAATGTGATACAGTGATACAGTGTGTTACAGTGATGTCAGAATCACGAAAACAAGCTGTTCACTGTTTTAGTTGCCATAAGTCTAAATGGAACTTTTGCACATAGAATACATTAAGGATTAAACATAATTGTATTTTTAAATTAGTTGTATAACTTTCAAATACACTAACATACCCAAAATCCCACGTTTTTTTTTTTTTTTTTTTCTGTTCCACCACTGTGGAGCTCTTTGAAAAGTGTCTGTTGTCAGCAGATGTCATTCCACTGGAGACAAAGGAAATGAGAAGGGCTTTGGATATCATCAGCATAGAAATGAGCCCTTCTCTCTCTCTTTCTCTCTCGGTTTGCACCACAGTCCTAGCCCGGACCCCAGCCTGCGGCTCCAGCCACTGTGCTACCTTTTCAACTTGCAAATGACAGTGTCACCAAACGCTATCCTTCCATCAATCAAGTCAGGGGGGTCATGAATATACAAAAGGCGAACGTGGAGACTCGGCCACCTCCCGCAGCTTCGCTTGGCCCAATTATAAATCTCTCTCTCTCTCTCTCTCTCTCTCTCTCTCTCTCTCTCTCTCTCTCTCTCTCTCTCTCTCTCTCTCTCTCTCTCTCTCTCTCTTGCTTTCCTTGCGCGTTGTTTGTTTATATTTTAAAGGGTATGGTCACGTTCAGCCGTAGGCTAAAACAAGGTAGGTCAGGCATGGTGGCTCTTGTCAGAAAAGACTGCAAAAGCAGGTACAGGCTGGATAGCCAATGTCATCTCTCTTTTGCATCACTATTTCTCAGGCTTGGCCACAGGAGTGGTACGGTAAGGAAAAGTGCACACACGTTGGAGAACGGTCCGCTAAGAATAGAATACGGAGTTCAATTGTGCACACACGCAAACAATTTAGCATGCCATCCCTTGATATAGCCTCCTCAACACAGGAACAACACTACAGCCACCCCTCTCTTGCTCGCTCTCCCTCATTCTCTCTCCCCCTGGTCCAGCTGTCAGCTCCTAGCGTGTGCATTAGCATTCTAAGTGATCCACGGCTGCCTTCTGATGAATGTGTGTGTGTGGGTAACTAATGACCTCCTCGCTGCAAGTGGAACTGATAGTCAATGGCTGCCACTGATCAATAGCACAGAGCTGGGCCTGGCCACCGAGAAATCATTTCCAAGGCCAAAGACATCTCTTACACGCAGAGACAGCACGGCTATCTTCAAAAGCATGGAGAGAGAGAGAGAAAGAGAGAGAGAGAGAGAGAGAGAGAGAGAGAGAGAGAGAGAGAGAGAGAGAGAGAGTGAGAGGGAGGAGGAGGGAGAGGGAATGGTCAGTTTTTAAGGAGAGAGAGGGAGAGCAGGAAAAATGTTTTGACGTAGAATCTTAAAGCACTAATTTGTCACTTTGCTGCAGTGGCTTGGAACTGATTTTTACGTGATGACCCAGAACTCAAAATTGTTTATTGTACAAAAGTAAACAAAAATGTCATTGGTCGAATACTGAAACGCATTATTAATACATTCTTTGGGGATGAATGCATTTAATGCAACCCGCAGTTCAGCCCAAGATATTAATATTACTTTAATTGGACATACAGACATTGACATTAACAATGAAAATATGGAAAGCTTTTAAAAGTTAGCAAACCTATTTATCTTACTTTTCTAAATTGCTTCACCATACACATAATTTCATCCTGGTCTGGGCTTACTGTAAACATGACATAATTCACATATACTGAGTGCAAATAAGAGCAGTGGTGATATTTTACTAAAGCTTCCAGTCTCAATCGTCTTTGTCTCTTTAAAAGATAGCATTGTGTAACACCAGTAATAGCTGATATAAGTATAACTATAGTAAAGTGATTTTATTCCACCTTGTAAATACTGTTGTGACCTACTATGCCATGTATCAGGAAATATATTTTATACTTACATATACATTTTAAGTGTAGGAGAGAATACATACAAAACTAAAGACTCTAAAAGAGGCTTTTCACAGTGATGCCAACTATTTTGGGTTCCCCAAAAGAACCATGTTTTTCACAAAAGAACCTCTTTTTTTTCCTGGTTTTAATAATATAAAGACCATTTTTTTTTCACGATAAAGAACTTTTGTGCATTGGAAGGTTTCCATGTAGTTATTCACCATCAATGCTAATAAAGGACCTTTATTTTTAAGAGTATAAGAACAAATTGGATAGGAAAAGAAAGGTCAAAAGAAAAGAAAAGAAATGAAATGAAAAAAAAAGAAAAGAAAATTCCTGGAGTGAGAGATGTGAGAGGTCATGTTTCGAGGTCTGCCCTTGAGCTGTTTAGGAAGTGTTAATGTGACGGCAGAAACCACTGCAGCAACACAAACACACACACACACACACACACACACACACACACACGCACGCACACGCAGACTAATGGAGAAAAGGAGAACCAGTGTGGGGTTAACGTCTGGCTCCGGCTCAGGGAAAATAAATTGCTTTAAATATGGAAGTGGACGTCGGAATGGTCCCTGCTAGAGTGGAGTGGGTTTGGGTAAACCAACAGTCTGTCGGCCGTAATTTATAGACAGCTATGATAAATACTATTTGTCCATGACAGTCACATGAAATAATAAACCTTGGCTCTGCTATAAACATTACCAAATCCTGACACTATTGATTTATAACGGCTAACACTGACATCAAACCAAACAAGTGACAGAAACAATGCCCGGGCTTTAGGCGCAGTTTGTCAACTATTAATACTGTCAGAAGGGGCTTTCGCTTTAGCTGGGAAAGCCTGTCGCCCAGTTGTCAGTCGACCATGCTGAGGACGCGGGAGTGAGAGAGAGAGGGAATGTGCTGGAATTGTCAACAGGGGTCCTAGCGGCACGGCTGCATTAGCCCTAATTACCATCCCCCCACACCCCACCCCACGACCGACCCCTCCTTCCCCTAAACGGCTCCTGCTCTGCCAGCCCCAACTTAAAATTGCATGTTAATTATGTAAATTATTAATTGGGCTGAGACTGCTGTTTATGGGATTTTGGACTTAATAACTGGATCAGCCCGCAACCCGAGCCTGACCTACGACAAGCCACGGCCAGCCAGTGAAAGTGACATTTTCCGAAACATTACCTCCTCTACGCACACACAAACACACACACACACTTCTTCAGAAGGCTCATGGCGTGTAGAGGGAAGGGAGGGTATTATGCAGGTGGTGGAGTATTAAACCCTATTTGGCTAAATATGTGTTTCACAAATGTATTTTATGATATTAATCCAGTCCAAATTGAACCTTAGTAAAAATGATAAACCCCTATTCGGACTGTAATTGCTTTACATGGGATTGTATTGCAGTCTGAATTGGAAATGTTGGTGTTTCCATTTATAACTTACACAAACCATGTAATAGCCGTGTGACTGAGTATACATGAGAAGCACATTTTTGGGTTTGAATGTTGACAGAACTGACATCACAGAGGTGACATGTAAAAATGTCCCAGGTGAAATGCAGTCGTTTCAATATGAATTCACATGATTGAGAATTTTGCATAAGGGCGAAATATTTCCCCACACAGATTTGAGTTTGAGTTTTTGTGTGCAAATTCTCCTCACTGGCCAACAGAAACCAGCTTAATTTATTTTTTTTGAATTTTTGAAAGTTGAAAGTTTTGAACTTTCTCAATAAAAAAAGAAAAAGAAAAGATTCTTGACAAAAAAGAAAACAAAATAAGGAGAGGCCGATCACGGACAACAATCGTTTTTTTTGTTTGATTTCAACCGAGAGAAGGTCAGGGAGGGCTAGAGGGAAAAGTGAGAGTGAAAGATAGAGGAAGATATTAGTGTCTCATTTCATGGCTGTCCAGGATTGTCCTAAGATCTGAATATACACACCTGTGACAGGTGGTGCTCGAACCCTGTCGACACCTGTCATGAGAAACCAGCTGAATCCAGCGCACACTCCATGAACCCTAGACGTTCACAGACACTCAAATTCAAACTTACCCCGAGCACACGCACCCTGAACATCCCGACCCATTTGGCAGTGTCCGATGCTTCTGTGACTGAATAACCCTGTAACTGATACCATCAGATAACTCTAGCCAGGAGCTCTGTTTCAGCAAACCAACCCACAACAAACAAATCATTACAGATCACCATGACCACATGGGCCTTGTAAGGAAAGCCACATTTCAGAATAGAACTTTTAAAAGAACTTTAAAAGAACTTGTTTAAAAAGCAATCTGGCTTGTTCCTTTTCAAAATCGTACCGTGAAAACACTTTAGGGGAAAAAAGAAACCTTTGCCATCATAAACCCTTACTGTTAACACTCCAATAAAAAAGTGAATGTAAAAAAAAAAAAAAAAAGTTGGAGTAAGGGAAATTCCAGAAGCGTTCATCACTGACACATACGCACAGTGCGTGAGTCATATATCACGGTCCGTCCGCACTAGCAGGGCTTAACTCGGCCGCTGCCAACATCTCGTCTGCGGCTCACCGGGCCCCTGAGGCTTGAAGCAGGGCTTCCTGTATGGGGACTGGGGACTGGGGCTTGATTCAGTGCACAGACAGACATGCATGAGTGAGAAAGCACTAAACAACACACCCAGGCTCCAGCAAAGAATCTCTGCAGCCAAAAAGTCCCACATTAGGGGACTGTATAAATATTTTCTTTCACTTTTCTTGCTCTCGCGTCTGTACGAAAATGCCTTAAGGTGTTTTTCCCTGTGGAGAACCTGGATGTTGTTGGAGGTTATATGACTGCAACTGATTAGATAAACAAATAAACTTAATTATATATAAAAGCAATTTATCTGAAAAGTCAGTGTAAATATTACTTTTTTTAATTTATTTTTTTATAAACTCTTTACGTAATTGGGTGTTCCTTCAACTTCGGGCACTGCTATGTCCCAGGGGTTGAGCTTTATTAAAACTAACTAATTTAAACATTATTTTTGTTATATTAATGTCCTCCCTGGAAATTGCTTTCATACCTTCATCCTTTATTTCTGCTACTTTTTAAATTACTTTTATGTACCAATTTAGTTTGACCTACATCACAGACTTTCGATATTGAAATATGAAAGCCCATCCTAAAATATGAATTATTACGTTTAAAACTATTCTGATCTAAAAGAATTAAATACACCATTTCAATATTTACATTTCTGATGTTTATCATTTTTCAAAAATAACAGCTGACATTTCCAACAAAACCAAAAAACTTGGTCTTAACCCCCCCATGCTATTAATACATAATTTGAGATGTGGTGAAAAGACTGTGGTGGAAACGTTCATGGCGTTTCAAAAACAATTACAGAAATTACACAATTATACTGTGATGCATTAGTGGACACATTAAACTAGTGAGACTGTAAAAAGTGTTGTCAAAGAGTTTAATACGAAGTCCACAGGGCCAAAAGTACTTATTGTTGAAGAAATACCCACTTGTGCATTTACTTCACAAATAAGTGGAATCATTTAGTTGTCATAATTCGCCTAACTCTCCAGTTAGCAGCTATTAAAGGTTTTGCTTTCAACATGACAACGCTAACATGTAACCCAAGCTCTTTTCTGAAAGCTGTGGTCATTTACGCAAATGGTTTCTTCTTTCAGGAACAGTAGCAGAAAGAGAAAACGACCAGCATGCTAAAATGAGCTGGAAAGTGCACATCGGTATGTAAAGGATCTCCCCGCAGCAGAAATGGTAAGACAGCATGAGGTTGAGTTGTGCAATGGCCCTTGACCATCATAAAAGGCAGCTGAAATTACATCCTTTGATTTATATACTAAGAAGACAAATTTTGAATAATTATAAATATAGACTTGCAAACAGAGTACAAAGCTGCTTTCTCTGTCAAACACACAATATAGCGAGAGAATCCGTACATAAAGTATTCTATGCTGAAATAAAGCTAAGGTTGACCTCTAAAAGAAACCAAACAAACACGATGCTTGTGTGGTTTGTTTAATTTCAGCTCAATTGTTTGGAAGGGACATTTAAATTATAGTTTGATTAGAGCTGAGGAGAAGGTACTGTAAATTCTGTTCTCCTTGAATGTTTGCTGCAATTCCTCTAAAATGGGAAATATTGATCAGTGTGATTTCCCTGGGCACCCAAAGAGTGGAGAGAGAGAGAGAGAGAGAGAGAGAGAGAGAGAGAGAGAGAGAGAGAGAGAGAGAGAGAGAGAGAGAGAGAGAGAGAGAGAGAGAGAGAGAGAGAGAGAGAGAGAGAGAGAGAGAGAGAGAGAGAGAGAGAGAGAGTTAAGACACCCAACAAAATAAAGCAACAAAGCCTCAAGACATGGAAGGGCAATAAAAATGTGATGTTAAAAGCTTATTAAAGTTAAGTCATTGCTGAAATCAATAAATAAGATCATTGAAAAGATCATTACATGCATAGACACAACATACACAATCAAATCCCGGATCACTCGATTTTAACTGCTATAAAAATACGCCTCCACAGGAAAATATTGAGCATCAAACTCGCAGACCGATTACAAAATCGTACAAAAAGCTAATAAGAGTTTCACTGTCCTAAGTTCAAACAGGTCTGGCAAGTCTACAAAAGAGCATATCATGTGCAGACACATCAGCCTCAATGTGCATTTGATCAAAGAGGCTGATTCTCGTGGTGCCAATCAATACACTCAATCAGCTGTGCCTGGGATGCTAGTCTTGGCTGAACTTGAATTGAAACTTTTTTTTCATTGTTTTTTTTTTCCCTCCCTCCCAGACAGATGAGCTTGCATGAAAGGCATCAGCTTGACAAGTGCAGGTAAAGGATGGCCAGACAATTGCTTGGGAATCAGGCAGTTGTTGATTTTACATTATTAATTAGAGACGTGCAAGGCCATCGGGGTCTCCGGTGTCATGGGAACGGGTCATTATCATAGCGCGACGCTAAGCGTACCACGCACATTGATTGACGTACCGAAGGCTGAATTGATTGTAAGGAAGCACAATCGATATGTATCAACCAATGGGAGTCTTTCTTAAAGTTTAAAGCTTTAACCCTTTGCTAAAGGGGCCGTCACATAAGCCACATTTCAGCGAATTGTCTACTGTCAATAATGCATGAAGCACAGCTCACACTGAACACACTTTGATTGCAAGGATTCCTGTGCAAGTGACTGGATTTCACCCACAAACAAATTAGACAAACAATGGTAAACGTGACCGCACCTAAAATTATAAAACAGAAACTCTCGGCCTAATGTCCTTGCATTAAAACATTGAAATACAACAAAAGCAATACATTGATTTTTGCACAGAGCCTCTAGGGAGGGGTCAAAAGTGTAAACTAAGTGTCCAACTACTCACTAACGGACACTAGCTGTAAATTTTTATGATTTTTAGTAATGCATTAATTAGTATCCAAGCAATGTGCTGTGCTTTAGCTGATATCCAGTTTAACACTTTTTAAGAAAAGCTGTTTAAAGTTTAAAGTGCCATGAAAGCAGCTATATATTTAGACAGATGTTGTTTGACTTGTGTTGTGTCTTGAGCTAAAAAAAGAATCCAACATTGAAAAACATGACCCCTGCAATCGGTTCCATCCTGTTCCAAACAGTTACATCAAATTGTTTTAGAACACAAGAATGTTTGTATCATGTAAATGCCCCCCCAAGAAAACAAGTCTGCCGGGTCAGGTGAACCCGAAACCAGACTACTTATTCAGAGCTTTTTTAAGATCGATTTTTTGACTGGTCATTTAGGTAAAACAGCACATTCCTAAAATACCACCACCAGTGAAACATAATTACACTTCCAATAAAACCAACACTGAACAGCGAAAGTAAAATAAACGTTATGAACATAGAGCTTTTCTAGTTTGAGAGACTTGTTACAAAACAGAACGGCCGGGGCACTGAGCAGCTGGCATTAGCCAAACACTTCTACGGAGACCAGTGCCAGTTTCCAATCGCCCTAAGCACCAACCCCGCGCCAAGCCTGTAAACAGCCTTTATCAGCAGTAATAGTGGCATAATCCCAGCTAAAGAGGAAGCGGCATATGGCCCAGGCTTTACAAATGCAATCCCAACAAAGTAACGGGACTCACAGAGGAGGGGTTAACAGTAATGACCATTTAAGCAAAACTGTCGACACTTTATTTATTTATTATTTTTAATTAATTTACTCAGTCTCATGTTGTTTCAAACCCAAAGGTGACCAAAAGTCTATACAACTAATACTCTATAATATTCTAAGTCTTCTGATGCCAAAGAGCAGCTCAGTGTGAGGAACAGACTAAAATCTATAGAAAAGTGCAGCTTGGGACATTTTGCAAAACTTCTATTTTTGTTTTCCACAGAAGAAAGTCATATAGGTTTGAAAAGACATAAGGGTGAGGACATTTTATTTCAGATAAACTCTTCCTTTAACCATCAGAATTTGTAATAGTTCTATAAAGCTAAATCATATGAAAAGTTGACAGTATAAATATCACATGCTGACTAAAACTAGAGCTTTGCGTTTCTCAATATCAACTGCCTAACCAAATCCAGCACAACAGAGGATTCAATCACTTTCTACTGCCTCTGCACATTTGATTAAGATGTATCTTCAATAAGTCAGACTGACAGGAGTCTGCTCTGATGTGCGAAGCATTGCGCTGCTGAATCTATATCTGTATTGTCAGCTTTCTGTGGATCCCTCCTTCATTAAACCCATCAAGCTTTCCTTTTTGATCACAAGTCCAGGAAGATGGATCTTAAGCCGTGGGATGGCGGGCACTTGCCAAGTCCTTTTCTAAACACCCCACAACCCCGAGCACGTACCTTTATCCATTGATTTTTTTTCTCAGCGACTGCCACCATTCATTGTTTGTGACATTCTACTGTCGACTCTTTAACACCCGTCAACCAAATCAATTTCATATTTTTTGTCAACGTCTGGCTAGAGGATGGTTCCTATTTGAAAGGACTGATGTCTGATTTAAGAGGCTGATTTTCAGCAACAGTTTTAGCCTTGAGTTTTACGAGATTTGTAAAGTCAGCCAAACGTGTTGGTTTGAAAATACATAATGGAGCGGAAAACGTTTTCTAAAGCATTTTCAACTTTTCCAAGTCAGTCGCATTGCCACAGCATGTGTCCTCGGTTACACTCACGTTATTTAAGCAGAACAATGACAAAATTGATCGTCCAAACTGACCTTGACGTTTCCTGAGAAATTTCTTAAGCTAATATTTTATAAGGACATTAAGAGAGATGGGTAAAGCAATGAATATTCTTCATTCAGCACGCTCCGCCTGGAGACAGACTGAGGGGGGATATACAGGTCGCTCCGGGTACGTGCTGGTCACTCTTAGTTGTCAGGACTGATTTATTGCCTCCTAGCTGTTCAATTTCGCATTTCGTCCTCGTCATATCCCTGCCTCGTGATCATTCGCCGCTGACCCTTGTAGGGCAGCCCGGGAATATTGATAAAACAATTATCTGCTCGCCGTTCATTTGATTTTCCATTTCAATTACGGATTGGAGAAGGCAAAAAGAAAAAGATTGCACCATTGATTTTTTTCCTCCCTTCTTCTCCTTGCCCCCTCTCTCTCTCTCTCTCTCTCTCTCTCTCTCTCTCTCTCTCTCTCTCTCTCTCTCTCTCTCTCTCTCTCTCTCTCTCTCTCTCTCTCTCTCTCTCTCTCTCTCTCTCTCTCTCTCTCTCTCTCTCTCTCTCTCTCTCTCTCTCTCTCTCTCTCTCTCTCTCTCTCTCTGATAGTGTTTTTCCAGTGACATGACATGATTGCAGGGACATCATGTATGTAGTATTTAGTTTTTTCACATTCGTAGTATTATGCTACTTTGCTTCAATACAGTGTGTATATATTATAAATCACACACACACACACACACACACACAGCATAATATATTTGAAAGAAAGAAAGAAAGAAAGAAAGAAAGAAAGAAAGAAAGAAAGAAAGAAAGAAAGAAAGAAAGAAAGAAAGAAAGAAAGAAAGAAAGAAAGAAAGAAAGAAAGAAAGAAAGAAAGTGAATGAGAGAGAAACGCAGCAACACACAAAAAGGGAGACAGGGATGAGAGTAATTCCCTTCATATCATCCACAGCAGAGCTGCTCTAAGCACTCGTTCACCTCTCTCAATCACACGTCTCACATGAATGCAGACATGGTGTTACACAAAAGAGAGGGCAGCTTTAATCTCCTCATCTCTCAACCAATGTCTGCTGTGCGGAGATAAAGAGGAGGAGTGGCTATCCCTAAAGACAGGGGAAGATGTCTGCTATAGAGCCTGCACATGGCCTGACACTAGGAATGAGATCTCTACACTCACTCCAGACTCGGAGGCCTGTTTATGAAAGTTCTTAAGGAACACCAGCTCCACCACTGTAAGTCTAAATTGAGAAACACACATTATTTGATCGTGCGTTTACTTTTCTGTGGCACACAAATAAGAATAATATAAGAAAAGATAAAGGCTCTAGTTAGAACCAAAAATAGTCCTGTATAGTCTAAGCCAGTTAAAGAAGATATTTTGAAGAATGTCTGTAACCAGACAGTTGACAGTAGCAATTGACTTCCATAGTTTTTTTTTTCCTACTACTGAAGTCAAAGGCTACCGTCAACTGTCTGGTTACCAGAATTCTTCACAATATTTTGAGTTCAGCAAAAGAAAGAAACTCATACAGGTTTGAAACAACTTGAGGGAGAGTTTTCATTTTTTTCAATTGTCATTTTTGGGTGAACTACCCCTGTAAAAAACTGGTATGACCAAGTAGCATTTAGTTAGGGGTAATCAGTCTTACTTTTCCCTATCAAATTAGACCAATCTACATTTTAATGTAGCTGACTTAAAACATTTATAAACAGACTTAAAGGAAAAAAATGGGATGACTAACTTGTAAGACTAGTCTTAGTGGTTTATGCAAACCAGCCCCTGATGCCACAGAAGAACCTTTATTTTATTTTATTGTTCTATAAACCAGGGATTTTTAAATTAGAGTTTCAAAATCTCTAATCTGAATTATAAAGCTAAAAACACAACAACACAGTTCTACATCTAACATTAACAGTGGGGAATAATGATACAATGCAATCTTAATCTCAAGTAAATATTTCCAAGATAATATCTGCATAATTTGCTTTGGCTTCAATACAGTAACAACCTAAAAGTCAATTATTCAACTTAGAAAAACAGCATGTTTTTCTCAAACAGAATTTGGGTCTTTATTCAAGAAAATTAATAGCAGACTTTATATTTTAGGAAGTTCTTTTGAAGAACCTATAATGAAACATCGACCATCTGGCCAACTCAAGAACTCCACACACAGACAAATTGTTCTTGACAAGGACAGGGTTTCAGCTGAACCTGAAGTGCGGCAAATAACCACTAAAGCACATTCAACACTCCATTTAAGTGTGTGTGTGAGGTAAATCTCTTTGAAAGAAGTGATATGGCATCAGAGCTTAGTACATCAAACTCAAAAACATCAAGCCTCACATTGATTGGAATCACAGAATTGTTTGGATTCGACCACTTTGAATCAAATCAAACACTGGCTTTTGAAACAAAGCAGTGGCGTCAGATGAAATTGGAGAAGTACTTTAGTACTTTGATTTTCATATAAATGGAGAGAGAGAGAAGGCCATGAGAAGTGAGTTCATTACAGTATAAGACTCAATAGATTCTCTGTAAATGATTTGGAACATTGATAATGGGTTAAGGCCCAATGGGAATCATGCTCAAATAGCCCTGTGGGAGCCTGGGAAAATCTGCTTCAGCTGAAGTAGCCGGCTCCTCGCCAAAACCCTCATCCCAGGAGGAGCGGAGGGGCACGGTTTGAGTGTGTGAGAGAGAAAGACAGAGAGAGAGAGATCTGCACACGCACCGAGAGAGCGTTTCACAAGGTGAACTCAAGAAAAGAGATAAAAGAAAACATCCTCACTCTAGGAACCTTCAGTCAAGACTGCTGTCCAGCAACAGCATTAAACATGATCAGAGGGATACACATACTGGAGGCCAGGACTGATGATAATGCAATGGCTGGTGGTCAGTGATCCAGCACGGACACTCCAACTGTACTCTCTTTCTCTTTCCACACACACACACACACACCCTCTTCTTGCCCTGCGCTCCAGTGCACACTAACACCTCTGGGGAAATTCACATGAATGACCTTAAGGAAGTTTGGTTTTGATCAAAGTTTAAGCTGGGTAGCACAGAAGATCAGCATGTCCCTTGGATGTACTGAAAAAAATGCTTTCTTAATCAGCATTTTTGTCTTAGTAAAATACGAAAACATCTTTAAAACAAGACAAATATTCTTGTAATTTATGTCTTGCGTTTAAAGAATATTTAAGTTTGAAACACTTTAGGATATTTTTCAGATTTGAAGGATTATATTATATTATATTATAATACTTTAAACAAGAAAATAATAATGCATTAAGAAAATAATAACTGCATTTTAATTTTATTTTTTATAAATATTCTAATACAAGAAATGAATATTTTAATAATATTATAAATATATTACATATAAATAAATTCAATATGTAAATTAGAATATAAATAATATAAAATTATTTTCAATGCATTTGAGTCTATTTATACACAATTTTGCTTCAAGTAAATTTACTTGGTTTTATGGATTTTTTTTAGCAAACAAGACAAGAATACTTATTAAGAAACTTTTTTTTTTCTCGCAGTGTAAAACTCCTCCTCAAGATCTTTGGCAAAGAGAAACTCCCAGAACTGCACTTTAAGTTCCCCTCCAAAACAGGATTACCCACAGCAATTAGGCTAATGAACTAGCTAATGTAACAAAGCATAAAGGTCTGTCCTCTCCAGGCCTCTTCTCTGTTTCATCATGGCTGTTTTTGAAACACTTATCTTAGGACAAGACCGGGCCATTGCGCTGTTTATCCGGGCCGTAATGTTAAACATATGCCGAGTATTGAATATCATAGGAGCTCAGTTTCAAAGCAGTCCTTCAAAGTGACATTTCATGTTGTCATACTCTCATGTTGGTGTTTTCCTTGATGATACAGGAAATGATTTCATAAATTTGCAGAGCACAATGAAGCACTTTGTCCGAGATGGCCTTCAGTAAAATAACACTTCCTCCGTGGTTACTGAGACACAGAGAGGACTCTTGTTTTAAAAATGAAGGAGAGATTGAAAAAGAGAGCGAGGGCCTGACGTCCATTTGTATGCCTGTGAGTTTGATTGTTCTCACGGCCCCCTCGAAATGTCCCACCTCCTCTCCCCACACACACACAAACACACTTCCCAGCTCCTGATTCAACTCTTCTGTTCTGCTCATGGCTTCCTTTTTCATTTAAACACATTATCGGGTCCCAAATTTCACTCTAATATCACCTCATCTCTCCATAGTACATTAACCCTTGCCAATTGCATCCCAAATGACCCCATTACAGTCTGCTTTCACACATTGTAGTAATTCTGTTCCATTCACGACACACACACCGGCCCTCATTCCATGTTCCGCACCCCTGTTGAGGCGTATGGCCACTGACCACACAAGCTAGGCATAGACTCATGTGGGGAATTTTAATAACCAATCAAAAGTGAATCAGTTTTCACATTCACAGTTGGAAACGTCAGTGTGCACCATCATCAGAAGTAGGAATGTGTTGGACTTTATAATGAATACAAGCCTCTTTAAGATCTCTTTAAACCTCTCAGTCGCAGATGGGATGCTTTCTAACTATTGACAGACCTTCTGATTCACATTGCACACACAAAATGACAAGAGGTCACTCAAAACAATAATTTCTGTTCTGATTGGTTGGCTTTACAAAGTTTCTAGAAATGAAGGTGCACAGGCTTTTATTACTCTGATAAGAGATAAATATTGTGTTTACATTTTAACAGGCTGCTACATCTTGTTTTCTAGTACAATGCTTGACCATCCTTAAAAAAGGGCGCAAATTTATTTAAGAATAAAGCTAAACTAATATTAAAACAATCATGAATGATTTTTTTAACAATGAATAAAGTTTATATATGCATTAATATATACAGGTCCTTCTCAAAAAATTAGCATATTGTGAAAAAGTTCATTATTTTCCATAATGTAATGATAAAAATTAAACTTTCATATATTTTAGATTCATTGCACACCAACTGAAATATTTCAGGTCTTTTATTGTTTTAATGCTGATGATTTTGGCATTCAGCTCATGAAAACCCCAAATTCCTGTCTCAAAAAATTAGCATATTTCTTCCGACCAATAAAAGAAGTGTTTTTAATACAAAAAAAAAGTCAACCTTCAAATAATTATGTTCAGTTATGCACTCAATACTTGGTCGGGAAACCTTTTGCAGAAATGACTGCTTCAATGCGGCGTGGCATGGAGGCAATCAGCCTGTGGCACTGCTGAGGTGTTATGGAGGCCCAGGATGCTTCGATAGCGGCCTTAAGCTCATCCAGAGTGTTGGGTCTTGCGTCTCTCAACTTTGTCTTCATAATATCCCACAGATTCTCTATGGGGTTCAGGTCAGGAGAGTTTGCAGGCCAATTGAGCACAGTAATACCATGGTCAGTAAACCATTTACCAGTGGTTTGGGCACTGTGAGCAGGTGCCAGGTCGTGCTGAAAAATGAAATCGTCATCTCCATAAAGCTTTTCAGCAGGTGGAAGCATGAAGTGCTCCAAAATCTCCTGATAGCTAGCTGCATTGACCCTGCCCTTGATAAAACACAGTGGACCAACACCAGCAGCTGACATGGCACCCCAGACCATCAATGACTGTGGGTACTTGACACTGGACTTCAGGCATTTTGGCATTTCCTTCTCCCCCGTCTTCCTCCAGACTCTGGCACCTTGATTTCCGAATGACATGCAACCACTGAGCAATAGTCCAGTGTTGCTTCTCTGTAGCCCAGGTCAGGCGCTTCTGCCGCTGTTTCTGGTTCAAAAGTGGCTTGACCTGGGGAATGCGGCACCTGTAGCCCATTTCCTGCACACGCCTGTGCACGGTGGCTCTAGATGTTTCTACTCCAGTCTCAGTCCACTGCTTCCGCAGGTCCCCCAAGGTCTGGAATCGGTCCTTCCCCACAATCTTCCTCAGGGTCCGGTCACCTCTTCTCGTTGTGCAGCGTTTTTTGCCACACTTTTTGCTTCCCACAGACTTCCCACTGAGGTGCCTTGATACAGCACTCTGGGAACAGCCTATTTGTTCAGAAATTTCTTTCTGTGTCTTACCCTCTTGCTTGAGGGTGTCAATGATGGCCTTCTGGACAGCAGTCAGGTCGGCAGTCTTACCCATGATTGCGGTTTTGAGTAATGAAACAGGCTGGGAGTTTTTAAAAGCCTCAGGAATCGTTTGCAGGTGTTTAGAGTTAATAAGTTGATTCAGATGATAACGTTAATAGCTCGTTTAGAGAACCTTTTCATGATATGCTTATTTTTTGAGACAGGAATTTGGGGTTTTCATGAGCTGTATGCCTAAATCATCAGTATTAAAACAATAAAACACCTAAAATATTTCAGTTGGTGTGCAATGAATCTAAAACATATGAAAGTTTAATTTTTATCATTACATTATGGAAAATAATGAACTTTATCACAATATGCTAATTTTTTGAGAAGGACCTGTATACACACACAATATCTCACAAAAGTGAGTACACCCCTCACATTTCACCAAACATTTTTGTATAGCTTCTCAAGGGGCAATCCTATAGAAATGAAACTTGGATATATTTAAGAGTAGTCAATGTGCTGCTTGTATAGCAGTATATTTACTGTCTTCTGAAAATAACTCAAAATACTATTACCATTATTGTCGAAATATCTGGTGACAAAATAGTGAACATGTCAAAACTGTGTCCAAAGTGTCTATTTTGTGTGAGCACCATTGTTATCTAGCACTGCCTTAATCCTGCTGGCCATGGAGTTCACCAGAGCTGCACAGGTTGTTAGGATCCACTTCCACTCCTCCATAATGACATCATGGAGCTGCTGGCTGTTAGACACATGGCGCCTCTCCACCTTCCGCTTGAGGACGCCCCACAGGTGCTCAATAGGGTTCAGGTCTGACATACTTGACCACTCCATCACCTTCACCTCAGCTTCCTTAGCAAGGCAGTTGTCATCTTGGCGTGTGTTTTAGGTCGTTATCATGCCGTTCGGCCGATTTTCTGAAGGTAGGGCATCATGTTCTGCTTCAGAATGTCACAGTACATGTTGGAATCCATGTTTCCCTCAATGAAGTACCATCAGCACTCATGCAGCCCCAGACCATGATGCTACCACCACCATGCTTGACTGTAGGCAAGACACAAAGTTCTTGGTACTCCTCACCAGGCCGTCGGCACACACATGTTTGGACACCATCTGAGCCAAACAAGTTTATCTTAGTCTCATCAGGCCACGGGACATGGTTCCAGTAATTCATGCTCTCTCTCTCTCTCTCTCTCTCTCTCTATATATATATATATATATATATATATATATATATATATATATATATATATATATATATATATATATATATATATATATATATATATATATATATATATATACTGTTTGCGGGCTTTCTTGTGAGCCAGCTTCAGAAGAGGTTCCTTCTGGGACGACGGCCATGTAAGCCGACTTGTTGCAGTGTGCGGTTTATGGTATGAGCACTGACAAGCTGACCTTCCGATTCTGTGACCTCTAAAGCAATGCTGGCAGAACTCATGCGCCTGTTTTTTTAAACCAGCTTCTGCACCTGACGCACAGCACGAGGACTCAACTTCTTTGATTGACCCTTGCGAGGCCTGTTCCAAGTGGAAGCCGTCTTGGAAAACCTCTGCATGACCCTGGCCTGTACTATAACTCAGTTTCAGGGTGTTACCAATCTTCTTATAGCCTAGGCCATCTTTGTGGTGAGCAACAATTCTAATTCTCAAATCCTTAGAGAGTTATTTGCCATGAGGTGCAATGTTGAACATTCAGTGGTCAATATGAGAGAACTGTACTTAAAGCACAAATTTTAACTGCACTAATACAAGATACACAAATTTGTATGATCCTGTCAAGCAGACAAAAACATGAACATGATGAATAGGACATGTGGCTTTACATGGTTAAACGACGTACAGCTGTTATCACTTAGGGTGTGCTCCCTTTTGTTGCCAGCTATTTTGACAATAATGGCAGTATGTTGAGTTATTTTCAGAAGACAGTAAATATATACTTCTATACAAGCAGCACATTGACTACTCTAAAATATATCCAAGTTTCATTTCTATAGTATTGTCCCTTGAGAAGATATACTAAAGTGTTTGCTGAAATGTGAGAACTTGTGTGAGATACTGTATATACAGTATATATATATCAATTATATTTTAAATAAATATTTTAATAAAATAAATAAATATATAAATATTATACATTGCATACTAATATATTAAATAATATAAATTATATTACATGATTATATGAATATATGATATGATATATGATATACATGAATTATATGAACACCTACTCAAGATGAACAAACATCGTTTGTGCGATTTACAAAATCAAATCTCTGATAATTACAGACCTTTCAAACTCAAAGGTGTGATCCATTGTCTATTTTTCACACTTCACGTCTCCAAACTAAATTGTTACGCTACTAACATGTCTACAGAGGCGGCACCCAATGAGCATGAGGAGTTTCTCATATGTTTCGTGAAAAGTATCATATCATATCATTTCATCATTACAACATACATAATTAAACCACTTTAATTTCAGCAACAAACAACCAATTATACACTGAACAGTGCTTGCCTCATCAAATATTTATGTGTTTTGCATATCTGACTCTGCAAATATGCAAATAAGAACATTAACCCAGAGTTTACAGATGTATGGTGTGAAACCTAGACACCAGAATACCCAAATAAATTCATAAACTTGAGCTGAGTGAGAGTGTGAAACATGTTGACGTCCTATTCCTGTCTAAGTGGCGGTTCTTGGTCGCAATGTCTACCAGACTTTGGGCCAACAGTTGAAAGTCTGTCAGTGCTAGACAACCTCAAACCTAACCAAGTGTATTAACTAGATCAAAGTGCCCTAAACGAGGTAGCCAATCAGAGCCGCTTCTGTCCACAGAGCAGAGTCTGACACAGCCGGGACGATGTCACGGGTATACCTATCCCTCTTGATGCATTCAGATCGTCCAGTGGACAAAAAATAGAAATCCTCAGACTTCCATTTGAATGATATTTTGAGCGTGAGAGCAGTGGAGGGTGGTGAGGGGACTTGGCATCTCCATACGCACCCTCACCTACAACCGCTCCCACCGGGGAGTGTGTGTCAGGAGCGCTCAACTCTCCCCGTACACACACTCACGTACATACACGTGTGCGGATGGGTGGGGAAAGCGGACCTGACAGTGATGTATTGCAACTGGTTGCAGGTGTCGAAGAGAGGAGCGAGACTCGACCAGTCATGGGTGGGTGGGCGAGAGAGAGGGATGTGAACCGCAAGAGAGGGGGAGAGAGAGATGCTCTGTAGGGAAGGGAACTGATACCCCCCGTTTACATGCTGACCCCTCCTTCACTTTTTCTGTCCTTCTCTCGCTTTGCATGCTGTCTGACTTTGACTCCTATTACTGCCTTTCTCTATTTCTATTTCTCAAATGCTCTATTCATTCAGAGGGGAATTTTTACATCTATTGAGTTTCACTGTTAAAACATGTTTAGTATTGACATCTAATTTCACCCCCAGTTTTTTTTTTATAAATAAATAATAGTTTATATATATATATATATATATATATATATATTTTTTATTTTTTTTTACATATATTAAATATATGATTCTCAGAGTAAAACTAACAGTCTACCTTCATATGCCTCACCAATTGTGCATAATATGTGCGATATGTAAACACGTTAGCGACAATTGTACACACACGCTCACATAAAATCAAGAGCAATCTGCGTCTCTCTCTTCTCTGCGTTTATTAAAAAGACGTTCATGTAAGATCTCTTGTGTGAGGCATTTCTTTTTTATTGTGGAATTCGGAGGTGTTTTTGTTGCGAAGCTCTAACTGATCCTGCGGGATTTGATTCCAGCAGGCTGTTCCCCTCTGCCTTTCAACACCAAACTTAGCACTCCAATCAAACCCGACCACGAGGGACCCCCACCCCACCTCGATTACTCCCATCCCAGCCGCGCTTCCATTGATCGCGGGGGAGGTCTTTCCTGAAGCGCGTGCTACACAGTGCCAAGAACAAAGGCCTCTTTGCCGCCTCCTACACTCCTGAGAACGGCATCTTCTTTCGTCTCTCTTTTCGAACAAAGGACTGGAAGATCTATGCAGCTAAAAGGTTAATAAGGGTCTTCCGATGCTCACAGTTCACTCTTTCTGGAGTGTCGACTCCTTGATAAACTCTGTCAGTTGTGTGTCTCAGTCCACAGTGTTTAATTTTGATTTTTAAAATGCATATAGGCTGTATCTGTACTTTCAGAGGCTCATGCTGTGTTGCTGTGAAGACTGTATTACAGAATGTGGATATTAAAGAGCTTAAATTTAGATTGAATTTGACAGTTTTAAGCTTGATGTGTCAGATTGTGTCTATGAATACAAACAGATTCAACACTGTGTATTTGTCAAGTTTTTCCTACATTGTGATGAACAAATGTCCCAACATGTCCCTAGTAAAACCCAAAATCACATAAACTGTGAGAAAACGTGTCTTAATAAAAATGTGAACATGCAAAAAGTTCATTAGCTAAGTATAAAAACAACAAAAGTCCATCGAAGTCTCCATCACGATAGAAAAAAATGAATGTGAGAGAGAGAGAGGGAGAGTATCAGACTTGTCCCCTGGCTTTGAAAAAATATAATCGGAAAATGTCTCAAAATTGAATTCAATTAGGGAACGTGGTTGATTATGAGAATGTACAGAAGTCACGTGACCTCTAATCATTCCAGCGATTGGTGGACCACCAAGACACAAGAGCTAATTATATCAGCGAAAATGTGTAATTCTTCCTGGCAAGGCTTAAAAATAACCACGCTATAAATACAAGGCATTAATTTAATCAGAGGCTAATTCACTTCTGACAGAGAGTAAATTCCACTATTTTCTGTGAGGCTTTCTGAAATTGCCATCATTTTTAATTAATTCTTAATTAAAATATATTACACCACAGCTTCTACTCATCTCTCTTGATATTGTAACATAATCAATTCAGAACCATTTACATATCATTAATTAAAAGCTTTCCCCTCTCATCCTTAAAATCATAGTGAGGCTCTATTTCTCATTACGATGGCATCAAGCAAAATAACAATGCTACAGAGAATGTAAGACACGCAGAGGAAGGTCCGTCATCACGAGTTCCAAATCCTTCTGCTGTTTCTCTTTTGTCAATAAATGACAGAGAAAGATTTCAAGATAGCTTAATAATGTGTGTGGCTGAGTCGAGGAGCCAGCATTTTCAACATTGCAGCTTTGCAATGTGTGTTTAGCATTTTTAGAACAGTAAAACCTGGGAGCTAATTTCATATTTTGAAATATGTAGAAATAAAATAAATTAAAAATAATAACATAGTTAACAGTAACATTAACAATAACATTAGTGCTGTCAAATCGATCTAACATAAACGTTTGTTTACATAACACACACACACACACACACACACACACACACACATATATATATGTATATATATGTGTGTGTGTATAAATATATATATATATATATATATATATATATATATATATATATATATATATATACACATACATATATATATTCACACAAACACATATATTATGTAAACACAAACTTTTATGTTAGATTTAAATAATCGATTTGACAGCACTAACATATATATCGCTGACCAAACATTACAGTAAGTCTGTAAGCTGACAAAATGTATAGTTGGGAGCCTTTCCATTAATAAACTATAAGAGATTTAGAAATAAACATAGAAATTTTCATCCAAACAAAAATCTGCAAAAATAGAGACAATATAGTTAAATGTAACTAAACTAATTAATAATGTATTATTAATTGATTAATAATTAAATGAAGAAATAAAAATAACAAATAAAAAAGTAGCAAAAACAAAAACGTGGAGAAAAAAAACACGACTCAGTTGACAGCAGTTGTCCAGTGGCGCCAACAGTGACATCAGCAGCATGTTGACAAGCAGCGGTGCAAACTGCGTGATGTCACATCCTCTCCCAGTCATGTCTCGCATGTCGCTTTGCTTTTTTCTTACATTCCTAATATCAAGCATTGATGAGTGCTGTGGTGTAACGGATCAGCCATATCCATGATTTCTATCATCCCTCTGTCTTTCCATCTCCCTCTCTCTCTCTGCCATAGGTGTCCCGGAGTTGGCTGTCAGGGTGGCACATTTTGAGTCCTCTGCCCGTCAGATAAAAATCGCAGAAGCTGGCGTTTGGACTTAGCGACAGCAATTTATTTGAAAGTTTTGTCAGCGTGGTGCTGCATTATATGAAGGCCGCACGCACGCCAATATGACATGTCTACCCCCTGCCCATAAGTATGCAGACGAAGACACACAAACATATGCACCAAATATAATAACATGTAGATATTGACACTCTCATCCACACAGACTCAGTTTGCCTCCTTTTAATGAAGAATAATAATAACACCTAAAGGGCTAAGATGCAAGTGAAATGCAAATAAGCATGTTTCTGTTTATAATTGGATTCCTGTGAAATGTGGTGACACATTCCAGAAGTTTAAAACAATTAAAGCTTAAAACTATTGATGCATCTTGGGAAAAGGTGAGAGTTGATATTCTTATGCATAAAAAAAAATACACAATGCATTGCAAAACTCTATTTGCACTTCACTGAAAGGGTGCTAACAGGTTATTAGCACAGATTCATATACCTGCAGGAAGCGATTTCACGTCTTACTTCAGACAGCCGTAAACATAACAGAATAAGTCTAGTGTAAACGCTCGTGTGTTGGCAGGCATCTGGGTGAGTCTTGTTAGGGCTGTGTTTATGCTGAAACACACAGTCAGACGTAGTTAGCAGCTGTTTCAGGCATTTAGAAGATCGCCTCTCCTATTACTCTGTAACACTTCCAAACACGCATCCCTCGCTCAGCACTAGACACACCAATTACAACGTAAACTCCCGCTCTACACACTTAACCACCGCAAGTGCGTGCAAACACCCACAAACACGAAACCGCGAACCAGCATGCCTTTATTTTCCAGAGCGCCGAACTTTTCCCTTTCTAAACATACATACTACTTAAGCGTGTATATGTACACACTTAGAACAAGTCCACTTGACAGTGCACGAGTACCGGCAGGAGGAATGATTAATTCATATGAAAACACAAGCACATTAACGAGTCTCTAAGCACAACTCAAACTAGGTCTGATCCTAGATGTGAAAGGCGCCTTGGCCACAAGCCATCTGGATTTGAATGTATTACCTGTATGAACATACACACTCACACACACACACACACACACACACATAGCCAAAATAATAATAGATATTATTGGAGGAATACACAAAATGTAAAGTGATTTTCTACATTTCTTAACGGAAGCTACAGCAGCAGACCAGCATCCCTGTTTTAAATCAGATAGCATCTCTGGAAATGTTTGTCCGGCACTAAACAAGAGAAGAAAAGTGACAGTTTGCTTAACACTAGACTGTCAGCAACTCCACGGGATGTAATTTACATAGGGCGCCGACAAGGAACGCTCGTTCTCTAATTCAGGACTGAGAGAAGATTTACACAAAGTTATACTACCGTTCAAAAGTTTGGAGATGTTTGAAAGGAATTAATTATTTAAATGTTATTTTATTCAGCAAGGATACATTCAATTATTAAAACGATGCATTAAATAAACCAAAAGTGACAGTAAAAAAAATTACATTGTTTAAAAAAAATATCGAATTCAAATAAATGCTGCTTCTTTCTATTCATCAAACAATCCTGAAAAAAAATGTATCATGGTTTCCACAAAAATATTACCGCAACTGTTGATTTCTAAAGGATCATGTGACATTATGTGGCTGGAGTAATGATGCTGAAAATTCGGCTTTACCATCACAGAAATAAATTACATTTTAAAGTGTATTAAAATAGAAAACAGTTATTTTAAATTGTAATAATATTTCACATTAGTATTTTTATTGTATGTTTTGATCAAATAAATGCAGCATTGATGAGCATAAGAAACGACCCTTAACTTATATATTTAAAATACAGTATAATATAACTATATATATATATATATATATATGTATATATATATAACAAAAATTAGTATTATGCCTACATTATTACATCATTGTATTTAAATTTATAATTTATTATTATTAAATAATTATTATTAAATATTATTAATAATAATTATAATAACAAAGAGTACATAAATATTCCAGTACTGACATCAAACAGCAATATAAAAAAAAAGAGCTGACAGCAACTAGAGGATTATAAAACTGCAAGTGTGATGCTTATGGTGTGTTGCAAAAGAAAAATCACGATTTTTCCAGCATTCCCAGAATCAAAAATCAGGTAATGAAATATGCTCGGTACTGTTTTGTTATCTATTTATTTTTAGCATGCTCCCGGAACCTCTGACAAATTGTGTGCGATCGCAAATCTCCATAAATCACGATTAAAGACAAGTATATCATCACCAGAGCATATATCTTCTCCAGCCTGACCCGTCCGCTAATGAGAAAAGGCCCTGGACTATCTCGGGCTGATTAATTAATTCAAAATGTCGGCTGTTATTCAAATATGAGGCTGGCGCTATTTGAATAACACTTGACAGCGAATGCCTGAAGAAATAATTTCCAGTTTGCGTGACCCTCCACGGGACTGCTGATGATGTTTTATGGAAATGCTATACGTTGACTTTCCTACTCTCTCTCTCTCTCTCTCTCTCTCTCTCTCTCTCTCTCTCTCTCTCTCTCTCTCTCTCTCTCCCTCCCTCTCTCCCTCTCTCTCTCTCTCTCTCTCTCTCTCTCTCTCTCTCTCTCTCTCTCTCTCTCTCTCTCTCTCTCTCTCTCTCTCTCTCTCTCTCTCTCTCTCTCTCTCTCTCTCTCCCTCCCTCCCTCTCTCCCTCTCTCCCTTTCTCTCTCCCTCCCTCTCTCCCTCTCTCCCTCTCTCCCTCTCTCTCTCTCTCTCTCTCTCCCTCTCTCTCTCTCATCCTCTGAGCCATCATGTTGTGTTTTCATTACTTCATTTCAAGTTCGGGTTGAGCTCAAGGGTCCAGTGCTTCCCTTCTACTGCAGACCCTGTGTGTTAGCAGTGTGCCCTACAGTCCAGGTTGATCAGTGGTGCCTGGATAGACAGGGGGAGAGAGGTAGAGTTTGCACACTATTGTGTACAGTCTACTGTATATATACACACTATACATATAGATACATTGTCATTGTATTCATTCTTTTGCATTTTAAAATTAAAAAAATATTTTGTGTGTGTTGAAACATCTAAAATACATGTTAAAATGGAGTGTGTGTGTGTGTGTGTGTGTGTGTGTGTGTGTGTGTGTGTGTGTGTGTGTGTGTGTGTGTGTGTGTGTGTGCTCTATTTCTCCTCCACTCTATCTCTGCTCTCATCAGGCAGAGAGAATAATCAGGGCTCAGGAGACAGGAGAGGATCAGTCATTAAATAAATTAACTCTGCTACACTACCATCCCTGCGCACCCGCGTGACTATGACCGTGCTCTGCATGCACACGTATATGCACATTTAATGCTCATAATATTTCCAGCACAAAAAAAGTCAGTCAAACACTCAATGCAAGCACACACATAAGCTAAAATTATCTGATAGGAATGTTACTGTACACCTCGTGTCACGTTGAAAGGTGTCTCTAATTTGAGGAGGAAGTTTACAAACGCCCTCTGTCCTTGGTGTATCATCTTCATTTGCATGTGTTAGGATGCCTTACTCTACATGATTATACTAAAGGTTAGGGCAAATTAAGAAGGTTGTGAAGTGTTATGGGAATGAACTAAAAAAACTAAAAGAAAGTCTAATTTATCCTCTCATTTTGCCCGCACACTATATTTATATTGTTCTTAATTAAACAAAAGAAAAGTGAAACAAGAGGGAAATATTTGTTAGAAACAACATCAGCTTTTCTAGTAACAAAAAGGGGATGTCAAGAGTCAAACTATTCTACAAGTTAATTGCCATCAATATTTGACAAAAAAAACTCTTCAGCACTCGTCTGTCTATTTTTTTTTTCTAGACTCATTGCTCCACTTCTAAAAACTCTCAAGTCCTTGTAAGGCAGAGAAAAAGAATGAAAAATCTCAAACTGTGCCACGTAAAACAAATCGCTATCAATCATTCTGTCAGAGCTGCCGTTTTTTTGAGAGGCAAAAGTGAGCAAAAAAAAAATCGAGCTGTCAGCAGAGTGGCCAGTGTCTAAACCCACACTTTACATTTCTGCAGCTACAAGACTTCCCCAAAGGCCCTCATCGCAGGTACAGACCTGGTCCTCGAGTTTTTCTCTTCTAATATGAAACCTAATGCGAAACCCTTTGATGCGAAATGGTTTTGTGATCAAAATGATCACAAATGCATTTGATATTTGAGACCTAAATCTAAGGGCTGATGCAAAGGTCTTATGAGTTAAACTTTTTTCACATGTCTGATGACCAAACAAAATAAATGCTAAAATATAGCAATAGAAAATCATCTGCATTGTGTTCACAGCAGTGGTAAGGATGGAACCCTGCTGTGCTGAGCGGTGTGTGTGTTGACAGGGATGAAATTCTCAGGTCGCGGACATGCGGTTTCCTCTGCGTCTCACTCTAAATAAGATTACTGCACCAGCCAGGAGAAGAGCAGAGTGCCAAGATCCCTGATTAAATGAATTAACAAGTAACTGAGGCGATGTCCCTAGGACCTTGCCACTGCCAGGGAGACAAAGAAGAGGGTGAAGGAGGAAAAACGGTGTGGCAATGATTAACCTCACTATCTTAACTGATATGAAGGCATGAATACATGGTGTGAACAAAATCAGATCTAGTCTGTGAATTATGGTTTTACAATGTGATTTTAACTAGGGTCCAAAACTTTTGGCAGGTGAATTGAGAAAATTTTCCAGCCATAAATATACTATTAGACCATACAACTAGATTAGCTTTCTTTCATTGCATTAGCTCACAGTAACCTATATTTTTTTGTATGTGTCTTTCGTTTGCTTTGTCTAGTTGTATTCTATTTTTTTTTTTTTTTCAAAAGATGGAAGGGCATGTCATAAAACCTTTTCTGGTTAAAATTTACATAAAGTGACATAAAACGTTGAAAAATACCATAAACTTTGAATAGACGCATGACCTCTGACATCAACAACAGACACATGAAGCATTTCTCCTTTTTAAAAGCTGTTATCATAATAACACACAATTCTATGGCATTATACACATTCAGTTGCATTTTAGAATTTGCATTTAGCATTATTCTCCCCTACTATTTGTAACTATCAGAACAGAACCTTCTCAACCAACCAGTTGAGAACAATTGCCTATAGATCACATACAACACTACTGTTTCAAAATTTAGGGTCAGTTAGATATTTCTTTTGGTAAAAAATGTATACTTTTATTCAGATAATTTACATTAAATTGATCTAAATAAATGTTCCTTTGAAGCTTTTATTCATCAAAGAATTATGAAAAAAACTTTTCAAAACTGATAAAATAATTATTTTCTGAGCACCAAACACCAAGCGTAGTGTCAGTTTTGGCAGGTCACGTCAAGCTTGCATCAGCTGACTCTCAGCTGATCCACGTCTACCAATAGGAATATGACGCCTCTCACTGTATACGTTTATAAGCTCCTTCAGTATTATCAGCAGCTATCACGTTTCTCAGGAGCAAAGTACCCTCCTCCATCCCCAGCTCCTCCTCTCGTCAGTCAGGATTTGGCATTCTGATTCCCTGATGAATTATGTTGTACTTTAAAATCTTGAATTAATGATAATCGCAATACATTCATGTTGGTTCTGTTCTGTTAACCCTAACCGGGGTTATTGCTGCTCTCCCTGCTCTTATCCATGCTAGGCTGCATGATGTGAAGGGAGTTCTTGCCCAGAACAGAACCACACCGCAAATCCTAACTGTATGCTAATAGTCAATTATATTCAACAATAGTGGTCCTGACAGAACGTATCAGAATGATTCTGAACAGTATTGTTTTTACTGTATTTTAGATGTAGTCTTGGTGAGAGACTTCATTCAAAAACATAAAAAAAAAAAAAAAAAAAAACTTACCAACCCTAATACCAACCTTTGACCGCTATAGCTGCTATATATATTAGAATAGCGATTGAAAATCCCATATCATTCGACAACATACTTGGCGCCTCATTGGGAAAATATCACGGCAAGGACCTCCAACCGACAATGACACGCAAAATAGAGGATGAAGAAGTGAGAACAGGGAAGAAAATGGAAAGAAAGGCAGCAGGAAATAGCAATAATGTTCTCGAGGATGACCTCCACTTTGTGAGGGAATAAAAACCTGACCCTTTACTTCTGCTGCTTTTCAATCCCCATCAAAGTATAGCAGGAGGAAAGGAGAATGTTCCCCTTCTCACTGCCATTAATCACCACTTTCCCAGGAGCTGAGTGCGTATTCATTTCTGTCATCCCAAACATCAGCAAGTATTGTTATGGTGCTGCTCACTCCTCATTCAAGCAGCACGAACTGGCCAGGTTTCAATGAGGTTTTCAAGGAGAGGAGAGGAGAGGATGTAAAGTTGCTTTTTTCAGAGCACACGAGAGAAAGGGAAAGAGAGAGAGAGATAACCAGAGAGAGAAAGAGAGAGACTATCCCAGGGGCTCTGACACCAATTAAGCCATTTCACCATGAGCCCAGAACAGGATCTGCCCCCTCTCCCTGAAACATGAGACAGCACCTAGCTCCGGCTGGCCCTGCGCCATCTTTCCGTTGCTTCAGCTTACAAAAATGAACTTCAAGGGCTTAGGGTGAAGAGACTAGCTCTGTTCCAAAACCTAGTGAGATGCCTTGCTGCCTACTGCCTACACAGACAGCTGCCTTCTGACTATCATGGAACATCATAAGTGACTGATTTGGAACACTCTATGTGGTCTACAAATCTTTGTGGGACATAAATAGCGATCGCTCGATTGGCGATTTATTTCAAGTATGTTGGCAGTTGGCATGTTGCTAAACTAATAGAGCACTACTCTAAAAACAATTAAATAGCACAGATAAATGTTCGGTAAAATAATTTATTTTTAATCACAATGAACTAATTCTATCCATACACGTCTGTTCATGAATTTTGAGTGAATAAGACTTTTTTTTTTTTAAAGAAATTAATACTTTTGTTCAGCAAGTATATAGTAAACTGATCGAGTGAACGTAAAGACATTTATAATGTTATAAAAGATTTATATTCTAAATAAATGCTGTTCTTTTGAACCTTCTATTTATCAAAGAATCCAGAACCAAATGTATCACGTTTCCTCAAATAAAGAGCAAGTAGAACTTCTGCTTTCAACATTGATAATAATAAGAAATGTTCAAAAGCATATTAGAATGCTTTCTGAAGGATCATTGAATTAATGGTTGCTGAAAATTCACTTTCCCATCACAGGAATAAAAAAATTATATATATATTTTTTTAAATATATTCAAATAGAAAACTATTTGTTTAAATTGTAATAATAGTTCACAATAATACTGTTTTTTACTGTATTTCTGATCAAATCAATGCAGTTAGGTGAGAATAAGAGACTTCTTTCAAAAACATTAAAATCATCTTTACCCCAAACCTTTCAGTTTATATTATTGAATAATAAAAACTTACAATTCTCACCCTACGTAGGCAGCTCACTGGAGACTTTTGAGGAAAAGAATGTTGTTACATTTAGTTGAGGCTTTCTGGATTGTTTAACTGATGGGATGTATAAAGATGGAAGAGTTGGACGGAGGAGCATTCCCTCTAGCACCGTTAGCAACACGTAGCGTAAATCTCCTTCAGTCAGGAGTTCAACAGTTTACTCTCTGTGAGATAACTTTTTTCCTCACCCAAGACAGTATATGTCCCCATGGTTGCAAAAACACATACATTAGCATTTAACTTTTCGGTAGCAGGTTGGCTTTAAAAATTCCTGTCAACTGTGCGTGAGGGTCATTTATTTATGGGAGTGTATGTTTAACTCGGGGAAAAAAAGGAACATTAAACGTGAGCATTAACCGAAAACGCCACAGTCAAAGTGAGCGATGGCATTAGGCTGCTTTCTTGATGTTAAATAAATAAGTGCAAATCAATCGATATATAACCCCTCCAGCGATTAAATCCAAGGAATGTCTAGTAGTCGATTTTTAGAAACCACTCCTGAGGACGCTGCCCGCTAGCTTTCGGACATTTACGTCTGCTTATAGGTTTTTTTAGGCGCTGCTCTGTGCAGACGAAGTAAGGCTTGACAAGGCAGTGGCAGGATAACGCCAGCTTTGTTATGAATTAAATATTAGAAATCTTAACACAGCAGCCAATAAGAATTATTTGCCTTGCTAAAGCAGCAGAAGACGATGATTAAAATTTCATTGCGTTGCAGTCTTTTTCCCATTTCTGCTTTCAATATATCATTCCAACGTATGAAATGCTGAAGGAACAATGGCACAGGGACTTCATTTGAGAAATGCAAATAGGAAGAAGGGAGGATAGAGCAGTTCTGTGGGGAGAATAAGACCCTGAAATGCTGCTTTAAGCTGAAAAACAAAAAAGCAGGCTTACTTGAGTCTAATTTACCATTAAAGGAAACGTTTGGATTTCTGCACACACACATCAGGTAAAATGATCTGAGCTCTAAAAATGCATCAGCAATAGTATGTGCTTTCACTAGATATTCTGAACACATTCCACATATAAACTGCTTTAAAAAAACTTAAAATCTCAGATTTTGCAAAGAGAGAGAGAGTAAACTTGGCAAACCAGAATATTCATGTGATTATAAACAAAATTTTAACTTTCTTTAAAAATATATAATACATATTCAATTGTGAGATTGAATCAAAATAAATAAATAAATAACCACCAACCAATCGCACTGATTAAACTCAACCATATAATTGCTACAGAAAGGATTCAAAATAATAATAAATTAAAAAAAATACCATAAGATACAGAAAAATAAACATGGCTATGCAGTAGTTCTGTCCTAGAAAGGCAAGTGTGCATCGACAAACCCTTCATATTACACACATGAAGAAGTATATGGACTTGCATCCTCTGCCCCTTGAGAAAATCTCACCACTGAAACAGAGAAGGCTAATGAAATGGAGATCTATAAATAGCGATGTCATTACAATGAGAGGACCACTCTCCTCCCCTCCCACCCAACTGACCCTTTTTGTGCTAATAAGCATCCTGACAGTGATGCAGGTTCTGTTGGATAGCCGTGCAGAGCCAAGGTCCTGCGACCAGAGTGGTCTCTGTGACCCAAGAAAACCAAGTACTTGGACATTACCTCAGTGGGCGACTGTAAATTGAGTAATGCACTTGAATTGTGTAATCACCTGCAAAATTAATAATCATGTCAGAGTTATTTGCAGGTCTGTAAGAGTAGTGGAGGTGGAATAATTGCACGTACTGCACAGTTGTAGTTTATGGTACTCCAGGTGGTTCTTGAAACCTAAATATGACCCTTCAGGGGCTCCCAATCATTTTACAAAAACATTTGGACTCTTATCCTTTTTTGACCTTTGCTCAGTCCAAGGACCCAACTAATATGAAAATGCTTGAAAAATGCTTAGCCTCTCAACTACATTTACATTTGTTGTGCCAGTGTGTTGTCCATGTGTTGTTACAATTTTAAATGGTGGTTTTATGCGAATAAACCGAATCAGATTAGAAGAGTTTTGTGTCTTTCTACCATGAATTAACCACATTTTTAGAAATACATTTTGAGATATATGTAAAAATTATTCAAAAATATTCTGTATAAGTCTAAGAACCCCCTACAGAACCTTCACGGGCCTCCAGGGTGTTCATGGTTGAAAACCATGGCTTTATTTTAGTGCCGTGTTGAACGTAAATCAGTGTAACATAACACTGTGAATAATTCAAGAGAAAAAAAAGGCTTTATTTCCATTACTGGATGCAGTACCACAGCTTGCAATGTCGAAAATATCTATATAAAACTGAACATAACAGCCCATGAACCTAGTGTCAATAATAAATGGGGCCCATGTTAGACAGCGGCATATGAATTGAGTTACACAAATATCATATCCAGAACGTTTGGCCAACGTTAGCATTGCTCATCGCATCACAGTTTGCTCTGTATGCGACACAAACAGTGCTGTGGGTGGATGGGTGTTTCGCAGCTTTTACGCCCTGGTGACAAAATTATTGATGACAACGCATCACAAATTGCACTTATTTCATATACAGATGACAGGGCTAGGGGAGGCGATGTAAAATATTAAAACAGCAGGGCCGGGTGGGAACATTTACTTTTTTTAAATGAAAATTTAATGTTTCAATACAGAGCACAATTTAGTTAAACGGTAAAGGATAGCTGACAATTCAAAGGTGATGTGAGATTCATCAGAGGTTGCGGCAGCCACCGCATCTGAGGAACGTGTGTGTATGTATATAGAGAGCATTTACTGTATGTGACACCGGTTAAGGTGTAGGTCAAGCATCGGGGGGGGGGGGGGGGGGGGGGGATCATCATATAGCATATTGATTAGTGTAGTTTTATATAAGACAAAATAAAACAATGAGACAAAAGTGGCTGTGGAAATCCTGCTCTGATTGGCCACGAGTTTCAAAAGATCTTTATCAACTTGTGCATGTCCAGTTCCTCATATACAGGCTACAGGAGCAATCTGAAGTCAGAGATAATTAAATGAAACATGAGATCATCTTAGACTGGGTAGAACGTGAATGGGGTTGGCAGTGTGCATGTGTGTGTGTTGAGGAATCAGAGGCAATTTATGAATAAGACAAGCAAAATAAAGACAATGCCACAAACAGCGGTACAGATTCTGGGGAGTTGAATGTTCTCTCTCTAATGCACAGAGCACATACTGAGAAACACTGCAGTGGATTATTAAAGTCACACTTTCTATCAAGACACTATGCCTTTTATTGAACCCAAAGGAGATTGAGATTCACGATCACTGTAAAAGTCTAAGTGTTAGCAGTAGCTCTAGACACACTGATCCTTGGTGCTCATGTGGGAAAAACGGATTTGAATCTGACCTGCAACATGTCCTGATTTCATTTACTTCACGGTCTCTCTCTAAAAAAAACACAAGCCAGAGCCATTTCAATAGCAATAATTTTCTTTTTTATCATATAAGAAACAACATTTTCACCAGCTCTGCCATTGCTAAAGGTCTATTTACATGTACATTTGGGACATTTCCCAATAAACCTGCCAAAATGTTATGCCATAAAAGGTTTATTTGCATAGCTAATGTGCTACACAAAACGTAAACAAAAAAAACAAGTACAAAAAACAACTATGGAGCTGTTTTTCACAAAACCTCAGACAAAGACTATGGCGGATAAGTACAGTGAGAAATCATACTGATGTGAATATGTATGTTTATGCATAGAAGCATTATTTGTGCAGCAAATCCTTTGCCATATGCAGCAAGAAGTAGATTAGCCTCATATATGTAAAAATATTTCAGACAAGGCACAGAGTGGGAACATTTGTTTAAAAAAAGACAAATGCTCAAAGCGTGTGAAACCTTGTGATTACAGATTTTCTCCTCTCCTTGTTTTGGCGGTATTTTTTACCTCTCACCAGCCTGACATCCATCCGTACCCTCTCTCTTTCTTTTGTTAATTCCTTCATCTGCTCTTTCTTTTCCATACCCACCTTCTACCGGAAAAGAAAAAGCAAAGGGTTTTACGGCACTGTAAGGAAGATAGCAGTCACTCTTCCTCGATTTCAAACACAAAGTCTAGTAATGGAAAGAAACAGAGAAAGAGAGAGAAGGACAGAGAGATAAAGAGAGAGAGAGAGAGAGAGAGAGAGAGAGAGGCCACGGCATTCAGGAGTCCAGGCGCCCTGCTGAGCAGAAGCCATTCTGCCTTACACTATCTTGTCACTGCAGACGCATCGCTGGGGCAGACGGGAACAAAAAGCAGCCCAAAGTCAATTGTCTCCACAGCTGAATGGCTTTCTATTGCGGGCTGCATACATTTACTCAGGCATTCACAAAAAAAAAAAAAAAAGAGCGCTTTTGCTATTGTAACTAAAGGCGAGAGAGGAGGGCGACGCTCACTAATATTTACTTTGGATCATAACGACCGGGCTCTTGATGATGTCATAAAGAGACTGAGACGCACGGCTTCCCACCTACACAAATATGGATCGCAAGCCGGAGTCAATTTTTCATAGTTTCATGGTTAAGTGCTCCTTTGTTATTTCGTAATTAGCAAACAATTAATGAGTATGTTATCTCATTAATTAATAATATGTAATCATGGAGTATTAAAATAAGCCACCACATTCCTAATAATCCAATCAACTGATATTGAAAATATCACTTTCATGTTATTTTTCCTCCTATTTTTTAAAAATAGAAAATAAATAGCAAAAAAATATAAATAACAATTCAAGTAATAACAACAATAACCCAGCAGATGTCAAATTAACTTCAGGCTAGATTTAGTTGGCTCATTACCGCTTTGTCGGGGCGCCTCAAAATGAATGGTCCCTGAGGGTTTAAGAAACGCTTACTCTAGAAATCCATGCATTCCATTTTTTCAAGGTAATGCTTTTAGCCGGCCTTGCATGTGGTTAATTACGATGGTGCCAACAAATTAATTCAGCCGGTTCAGAGTGCACGAAGAAGGGTCTCGCCGCAGATGCACAAATAACAACACACAGCCCTTTGCTGAAAAATAGCGTTCGTGTGTGAGTGTGTGTGTGTGTGTGTGTGTGTGTGTGTGTGTGTGTGTGTGTGTGTGTGTGTGAGGGGAACAGCGCAGCGGGGGCCACACTGCCGGCTTCCTGCAGTCTCTCCTCCAGACCTCCCGTTTCTGAACTTGATGAGTCAAAGGTCAGAAAAACAACAAGTCAATAGGCAGGCAGCCGCCGCGGAGGCAGCAAACAAGAGAGGAGAGAAACCGAGAGAGAAAGTGGAGCCTATGATTTTGGCCCTGTAATAGTTTTCTGTAATCTCTCTGTATTGATTAAACCTCACTTCAGAAAGGAGTGTTGCTTCGGAGCACACCTAACCCCTCCTCCCTTCTTTCTCTCTTTCCTGGTCAGAAATGCCATATGGAGGTAATCTTTCACCTTTGTTATTCCTCGCTGCTCCCGCTGCATCTGCCACTGCTGCCGCCAGCTCTGCTCTCTACCGGCGGAGAGAAAGCAAACAAGCCAAACACACACACACACACACACACTCACTGTCTGATTAGCACACAGTCAACCCAGCAGAGGTCTTCCTCAATTCGCTGCTGCACTTCTGTATTCCCTCTCGAAACAAACCAGACAAGTTTATTCTCCACACGTAAAGGCTTCTTTCGCCCTTTGTGTGCTGGGATTCCTCCACCGCTGTAGCCCAGATCAGACACATTATATCTTAATGGCACCGCAGACATTAAACTAAAATAATCTGATTTGTTAATTATGTCGCCCAATAATCTGACCAGACCATGTGGGTGACATTGTATAATGGTGTTATAATGATTATGCAGGGGGGGGGGAGTGGAAAAAATAGTAGTGAACGAATGAAAAACAGATACCTAAAAAAATGAAATGGGAGAGAGGGAGAGACTGAGAAAGCAAAAAAGAAAACAGCATCTGCTAACAAAAAAATGATTTTCAAGCATTCTGCCACATTCCTTTCATTTGATTCATTTAAATGCAAAAGCGAGAGAAAGTGGAGGAGAAGAAAAAAAAACAAACCCCTCCTGCTAAAAACACTCAATTTACTGACAGGCAAATGACTTCACGCTGCCACTTAATCTCATTTCTTGCATAATGCCCTCTAATTAGCATATCAAAGTGAATTAATACTTCTAGGGCATTAGCAATGGGGAAATCTACTCAGGGCCTCCAGTAGCAGTTAGTGGAGTGCCAAGAAAGCTCCCCAACACTACAGACAGCTTTGCATTGCAAAACGCTTCTATCCATTTATTCACCATGTATGTATCTCTCGTCTCCTCTTCCACCCACACTCTCTCTCTCTCTCTCTCTCTCTCTCCCTCTCTCTCTCTCTCTCTCTCTCTCTCTCTCTCACACACACACACATGATCTAGCCCAGCCACTCTTTGAAAAAGAGAAAGAAAGAATTTTTTTATGCCGATTCTCCGCAGTGCCCCGGGGATCCTAAAATCAACTCAAATCAGCCCAACAAGACTTTGAATTTGCAAATAACCTGTGGTTAATCTGACAATTATCTCGCCAAGTTTTGTAATCGTCAACATGATGGTTGTCATTCACAACCTTCAGAATGAGTGATAAGAGAGATCTAGAGTGTCTCCCCATATCTACATATCACAGTTTCAGGGCGTATATGTTGTGTACATCCTGACATTCTCATAGTCAAGGCAAAGGTACACACTCAAGCATCCCGAAGTCAAATTTCTATTCGCTCGCTCTACAAACAGATGTACATACACAGCTTTTCCTTCTCACTGTTTACATAGTTACAGTACAAACACTTCAGGTTTGATTTACCCCTTTTCGCCTTTAAGCCCGCTTTGCATCAGACCCAAAAGCAACAATCAATGTTTCATCTTTTCAAAGCTCTGTTCTCTGCTGCGATTCACAAATACAAGGCCAAGAAATCTCTCCAATTGGAACTTATTCATACATCAGCACTGGCAGTTGTTAGCATTTTCTCTTACTGTATAAAGAGAGATACATTTAGCAGTGACTGCATGACATAAACTGTACAATATCAATATCACACACACTAAGTTCAATGATGAAAACTACTATTTACAAAAAATAACTATTAAATGAGCTGTGAAGCAACTTTGAAGTTTTGTTATTTTCTTTTATAAAAAAAATAGCTAAACGTAATATTAAAATGTGCATGGCAGTCGTAGAAGTACAACAAGTTGCAGAGACTGCATGCGCTAATTGTCCATGCATCATCCAATAACTTTCAGTAACTTAATCATGTCGTAGATTTCCATTTTCACAGATTTCCTCTCACTGCAACGGCATCAAACCCTGACAAGAACCTCTCAACTCCTCATTTCTTCTCATCTGTTGAGTACGATAAGCAAAATACATACTGCTCTGACATAAGGTGTTCACTAGGTATGTGTGTGGTGTGTTAGAGGGGAAAAATGCCTCACAGAAGATGTGTTTGGCTAAAAAAGAAAAAGAAAAAGAAGACAACAAGGAGTAGCATGCTTATCAGTGAAAGTCTCTCTTCTCACTCTGATGAGACAATGTCCTTCAACGGGCTTGTGGAGAAAGAAAAAAACCCAAAGTCTCGCACTGAGCTTTCCTCATCTCTCAAGACCTACAGGAACTATAGCAGGAAAATGTAAGTACCGGATGTTCTACACTGTCTACTTTTTAAAAAACAATCTTGCCCTGTGATATTATTAAAGCCTTTTCTTTCATGTCTTATTTTACACAGCCGGAAACAAAGAAAAGCAAACATATATGTGTAAGAAAATATAATGCTTATGTCCACTTGTGAGTTAATAAACAAATTAGCCGAGAGAAGCTTGTTAGGAAATTAGTCCGGATGCATTAAGAAGAGGGGGGGGGAAGGAAACCATTCAAACAGGCAGCGTCAAAGGGATTAACCGAGATTACAGCAACAGAGCTAGTAAACAAGCTCATTTAAATAATTAGCATACTTAGGGACTCTACTCTTTATGCATATTTAATTAGAGCTATAATGCAATAAGGGACATAGCTGTATTAAACGTAACATGATAGGTGCATATGGAAATACAGTCAACAGCTGGAGGTGGCTTTATAATAATGAAAATACATGTACAATGTAAAATTAAATATAAAAAAGGTTTCATATGAAAATGCTATAAATGTGCTTACATTTAACTGTATTTGGATTGTTTAAACACAAAAAAAGAATTTTAAAGAAAAGTATTGCATGTGTCCAACTATCACACAATCCAACAAAAGTTTTTGAGATAAAACACACACACACACACACACATATATATAGTTGAAAGGTACTGAGATTTAAATATAAAATTAAATATAGGCTACTGAAATATTATTTGAAATGACCTCACACCAGATACCTCACACCAGATTTCCTGTCTCCTTGCAACTATCCATCTTTTTCTTGAGACACAACAGCAAAGGTAGCTACATTAAGCTACGGCTTACATTAACAGCTACATTAAGATTCAGTCACCGCATTAAGTAATCAATTTCTTTCTTTCTGTTTTGCTCCTCATTCTATCTGTTTTTGGACAGGCATAAAGAACAACTCAAGCAGACCGGCGGTGGAGCAGGGCCTTGCCCTCCCACAGTTGAGACCTCCAACAGCCGAGAAGTTCATTAAGTTTTATTATCTTCCTCCAGTCACTTCTGCTTATAAGCCACAAAGGCCACAAATCTGGCAAAGCACTATTCTGCCGATACAACCACACAGAGACCAACAGAGACCAGATAAACGCATGAACTGATATTCAAATGTTATTACATTGCTGCATTTATCATAGTCCAAAAACTACATTAGGCTCTATGTGAAATAACTATCTCTTTCTTTTTCAAAAATGAAATGAATCATTTGTTAACCAATTTACAAAGTTCATAAATATAGATATGATAAAGGTGATTGAAAACATCAATATTAAATAATATAATAATTGAATATTAAAATAATATTTTAAAAACATTACTACTTCAACATGCTATTAAAGAATCAAATTTCTAAACATTAAAAGTAAAGACGAAAGTTCTTAGTCTAATTCAGTGCGTTTGCCATTGTGTGTTTGGGCTCACCTGACGGATTTCCCTCTGCTATTCTCCTTCCGCATTATCCAGAAATACATACTGCACATTCCTGGTAAAAGCCCATTATCTAAGGGTCTCTCTGGATTCTGCATATCTGGTTATGTGGTCATTCTCTCTTTATACCTGCGCCCTGCGTGATTGCAGAACGCGCGCGCCTTTGAGCACATCACGCGCCTGTGTTAACCGTCGCAGCGTAAAGGAAAACTGCACATTAAATTACATCCACTAAGCTACTGGACGTAGTGAATTGATTCTGCTTCAACGGGTGCTGATTTCTCCCTCAAAAAAAAAAAACTATCTTTTGTGAGACAGTGACATATGCTAATGTCCCGTGTCATTGGGGCAGGCGGTATAGCCTTGGTAACGCACGTGCTGAATTGATGTTGTATCTGTCATTGGACTGCACTTACAGTGCGCGCGCGACAGACTATTTCAGAGGTGCTTGAGTGTCAGAAAAAGTGGGGATAGAATATTTCTGTTTGGCATAGACATGCACTCAAAAAATATTTTTGACAGCACACTTCTCATTTCAACAAATACATGCGGTGTAATAAGTAAACACTTCGAACAATAACGTGCGTTTGTACTTCTGCCGCGAAATGTAATACATAAAAGGTCCCTAAATGGTGTTAGTCAATTAAAGTAAGCTTGCCACTCAGGGTCAACGCTTTGGTTTAGTCAAATGCAGAAATTTACAAAATAATAATATTAATAATAATAAATAAATAAATTACTTATAAGATCTCAGTCAATGGTCAGTTAAAAGTAAATAATATACTAATCAACGATTAAACCAAGTTTAGTTGCAGTTTTAAAATTTCAAGGTGGTGAAAAAGTGACAACCTGCAGTTCATTACACTTTTCAACCACTTTGCATTCAATAACTGATAAAGAAAATCAAGATGAAACTCTAAACAGGCACAAATGGGACCATTGCATAAATTATCATGACAAGATAAAGCAAAATTTCTGTATAACACTGAAAACATTGTCCAATGTAAACTAAGTAATCTAAATATATTTTACAGGTTAGACTTACACCAAACTAATAATAAATGGCATATCGATCACTCCTGGTCACAGTCCGTTTTAAAACAACAATAACGCACCATAACGCCAAGCGCCTGCACGTGTCGGTGAACGATGTAACCTTCACAGCGCTGGCGTCTTTCATAATAAAACGGGGGCAATAATTAACTGCAGGACCGCCGATAGTGCCAATAATTATCCAGTAAATTGGTCGCATAATTAGGCAGAGGAGCGCAGGAATTGGATCGCTCTCCGAACCACGGACACGCGTAAACGCTCACTGGGCTTGCAGTGGCACAATTGAGCAAAACAAGCTTGATATACAACACCAACACCGCACAAACAATATCCCCAATGACAAATGCTGAATATCCCGAAGATGCATGATTGTCTAGCAATTCACCAACTGTGGGTCTTGAAAGAATAAACGGACGGTGTAAGAATAGCGCGCTGTAAACAAGGGAACTGCCGGGGTGCCTCTATCACACATGCCCCCAAAAGAAGGCACTCAGTTCAGCCTCACGATGCAAAGCAGAGGGGGAAAGCTCATCATCATATTTCGCTCTCTTATGCTGATACATCAAATTATCACTATTCATTTTCAGAAGTGAGAAGCAGAGAAATGTGGATGCTGGTTATGGCTTGGTACAACTGGACTCCGCTGACGACCAAATAAATAAAAAAAACACACCAGTAAAGATGGCGGTGTCTGAAGGATTAGTGGCATTGTACTGTTGCTTTTTTTCTTCTTGAGATGTCTGTAGGTAATTTAGCTTTTTGTGTGTTGTTAGGGTATGTATAATCTTACCTGTTTTCTCTTTGATCTCGCAGAGCACACTGAAGAGGGCTGGCTTCATTCTGTGACAGTTGAGCCCATGTTTCCTGTGCCATTTGGGAGCAAGAGACGAGATTGATATATAGTCACTTAAAACTCATAATTCTGTCGCAGTGAAACTTCATAAGACAAGTCTTTAGTTTAAATTGACACTTATACTGCATCAGTTTGACAGTGATGATAAGCGTAGTGGCAAACGTGCCTTTACTAATCACAAAAGTTCCAAATAAGGCTACGTAAAATGACTAATATTTCTCTTAATTCTCAACTAAGTTTTTTTTTGTTTTGTTTTTTTGTAGTTGCCATAAGGGCTGTGAAAGTGTCAAGGCCTTAGAAGTAGTAAAGTGTGATGTAGAAACTTTTAATGAGATGCCCACATGTGTTGAGTACTTTACCTGTGCGTCTTTCTCAATGTGAAGGACAGAGAGGCTATTTTGAATATTTCAATACACAAGTTTAGTGAACAGTAAGTGATATTTTGTCTTAAACTTTACAATTTGAAAAATAGGCTACAAAAATGTGATTAACCTGCGATACTGCCACCTTGATATCAGATGCAAACGTGACTCTCAAGGTTTTACTATGGTAACATTTGTGAAGATTATGCTACTGTTGGGACAAGAGTTTCAATAAGTGGACACTACTGTCTAATAAAAGTTAGCTATTGTGACGTGTAAATGTTTGCACTATAAGCTATCGTTTAAAAATAAAAGGAGAGAACACACATATAAAATACTCTCAAAACAAGACAATGAAAACGTTTAGCAATCAAAAAAAATGCACCAACTTTGCTTGCGCCTCGTCCAGGCTTTGGTCGGTGATGGTCATGATCTGATGCAGAATGTCACCGATGTCTTGTTTTCTTCCATCCCCATCGGTTCCGTCGTGTCCATGAGGAGGCGGCAGAGCCATGCCTCCCTGTACCGAGTGACCGGCCAGGCTGACACCGCCGAGAGCCTGCATGATCCGGGCTTGCTCGTCCATAGTCCGCCGCAACACAATCAATGCGCTCGTGCTCAGTCACTGAGATGGGTGAAAGAAACTCGGAGAATGCACATGCAAAAACAACTTGATTATTTCATGTGCGGTGTTTAACGGGTCGCTATCGTGCACAAAATATTGACCGTGAAGCAACGCGGCAAATACAATAAATCGCTGGATGAAATATAGTGGAATTGATGTCCCAGGAATCACTTTATGGAAAAAAATTTAAATCGTTTTTGATCCTCCTGTACGAATGTCCATTGGAGAAAAATTAGCGATGATATTTCTTGTCTATTATTTAAGTAAACTTCAGCATTCAAGTGACAGCGGTTTCCCGTTCAATCCTGTCCGAATCTTCATGCCAATTTGTCTTTTTTTCTTTGAAGAGCTGGGGTCCTTTGCCGATGTCTGGAATTCTTATTTGCAGTCTTCTTAGGATAATTTCGCCTTGTGCACTTCTTGGAAACTTGGACAAATCCGTAGTATTACAAAGAGTTGCAAACTAAACATCCCATGCCTCTGATGGAAAGTATTAATTAATCAGAATTAATGATTATGTAATTAAAAACAAGCACACTGCGTGTGAACAACCGGCAAAATATTGCCTTTTTTCCCCCAAAAAAATAAAATATAAGAAAATAAAAGAAGCCGCGAGAAATAAATTAAACCATCAGCACCGGCGACCAGAGCTATAAAGATTGTAGGAAAAAATATATAAAAATGTATAAAAAAGTTTTTCTCACTTTCAATAGGGAAAATAGAAAAACTGGCGAAAAAATTAATCATGCGCCATAAAGCGATGCGCAAAAATATCTGCTGGCGGAAATTTATGAGTCGAGCGCGCGGGCTGTGTGTGCTTTATGTTGTTTGATGGCAGCGGTAGTGAGCGATTGACAATGTGCCAATGCCATTCACTCAGTGCGGACGTGTCAGAGAAGAAAAAAAGATACAAAATCGACATCAAAATGCACGCTCCGCCCTGCAGAGGAGGGGTCTTAGATTCTTGTCACTTCTCGCCGAAGCCCCCGAAAACAAAATGCCAGTTAGCTACTAATGATACTGCTGGTGATGATAATGATGAGAGCAGAACATCAAATCAACAGCGTTTAAGTCTCCACTTTACGCGTGCCTCATTTAAAAGCGTGCCCGTGCACTGAGATGCCGTTACATTATACCCATTTCCAATAAAACAAACAAAAGGTCGGAGTTTTATATTGTCTGATTCAAACTAATAATGAATTGCACGGGCCCCCTCGCTTCCTTACACCATAGTATGGTCGCCTCCAACAAGCCGCGCTTGCAGGGGCAGGAAAGCAGAGGACATGTTTATAATATTGGAAATAGACGCCCCGAACCAATCAGCGAAGAGTCCGTCTTTGAAGGGCGGCCCAAAAGACCAATGGGTGACTCCAGCTGATCACGAAGGCCCGCCTACAGAGCTCAATACCTTTGCTACGGTTGTACAGAGAGATATCAACTTCTGATTGGCCGTTGCCAAGGGTGACATCTACTGCAAAAGCAGGCGGCGCTGCGCTGCAGAACTCATCGGCAGTTGCTATGGTAGCAGACTGTGCTCTGTGGGCTCGAAGCAAAGAGACACACTGAAACATTTCTGCGCCTTCCTCCGGTTGCCTCGCTTCTTACATACGCCTTAACTAAACCCACGGTGGCTTTCCCGCCAAACCACTTTATTTCCGATGCCAAATCACTACATTTCATGTCCTGGCGTTATAAAATGGGCTACGCGTCTTTTGTTCAATGTCATACACCTAAACCGTTTTGCTTTTTGTTCTAGTGCTGAGGTAAATAAGAGCTTCTCACAGACCAAAACTGGCTACAGAGGGAAATACATGTGCCAACTCCACTATACAGATTTGCATTATTTGATGATGTGTATATTTTAGGTCTACTAAAATCTGTTTTTACATCCATATGAGAAACTTTAACTTTTTTTTATTTTCTACTGTTTATTAATCCATTCACTTACTTTTTTTAATTTAATTTTTATCTATTTTATTTACATGTTGTAATGACTAATGTATATTTACAGTGGTCATTATTTCCTTTTAAAATAATTTGATAAATTAATGATATCACTTTATTCTACAAAACATATTTAGTTTGAATTCATTTTACATTTAAATAATACATATCATTATTTAATGCGTTATCTTAAACCCCCAAAATGTCAGGTGGTGCAACTGTCTGAACAAATGAACAGATTAAGATATATATATATATATATATATATATATATATATATATATAAAATTCTGTCTTAATAATACAAAATAAATAAATAAATACTGTGGCATTATTTTAGGTTTGAAACCTAATAAATAAATATCAGATGTTAAGATAATTGAAATATTGTATATTCTCAACTGCAAACATGGCTCTTTTATTGTGAATTGATAAGGTAATACAGTAAACGTGATAATGCATCATCCAGAAGACTGATCCTTGAGGCAGAGTGAAACGGTTTGTAGATCTATCTCAAATACTGGTAAAAATTGCTAATTTCAAGTATGGGTTGGTACACTTTCCATGTCAGGTGGTACAACTACAGTACACAGCAAAAAAAAAAAGTTGCTGCCTTAAATTTTCAAGTACAATCAACTGATGTTTAAGTCATTTCAACTTAAATTACATTAACTTGACTTAAATCAGCTGAATCTAGCTGAAAATGAGATTAAACTGAAAGTTAAAGCAATGTAAAAACATATGCTGTCTTAACTTATTGATCATATATTTTTTTAAATGACTATTTTATATTTTATGTTTTTCCAGTGACTATTTGGTTGTACTGCCTGACATAATAACAGTCAAAAAAAAATTAAACACTTTGAAATATTATTTAACAACTGAAACTTGTTTAAACACATTGTTCACGATTTAAAAAAAATATGAATTACATCAGTTTGGAAAATATTTAAAAAAAACATTTTTTTTAAGCTATATTTGTTAATGACCTATAGACAAATGATCTGATTTAATTTAATTTGTGAGTGAAAAGAAAAGAAAAGAAAAAAAATCTCTCACATTTCAACCAGATACTATATGTACCCAGGTTAATATTCATTATGAAACCCTCTGGTGCCACAGTTGAGGTAACGCACTTCTGCAGGGTTGCACTTGTGACATGACAGCCTCTGATGTGATGGGACTAATTACCATGAATCAGAGATACATACAGAGGAAACAGAGCTGTTAATTTTTGCACAGCAAGAAAGTCAATCAGACACCCTTCCAAAGGCAACAACGTGATGCTACGCTGAGAATTTGTGAAAGCTGGCACCAGAAAGTCCCGTTCCATATAGTGCATGAACTGACTGAAGGCCCTGTGGACTGCCTCCATCACTGACACACGCAACACGGGAAATTAACGCAGGCTAATTAAAGAGCGAATAATCAGATATGCAGAAAATCAAAACTTCCTCTGGGATGATCCAGTTGAGGATAAACAATGTGAAAAGCGCTGAAGAATCTGTCAGCATGCCTGGAGCTTTAAGAGCTTCATGATATTCAATACATAACATTTTTTGATACCAGTGATCATGTTTTTTTTTTTTTAATGTAAGCAGAACATACGTAGAAGTGTATAGGGGATTGTTTTAACACAGATTGAGATTTAAAAAACTAATTTTCACCAATTAGAAATGGGCTTGTACACACCACACCACCCACTTCTGAGGTAATTTTGAAGCAATATATTCATTTCTTATTTATAATTTGATTAGTGATTGTTAATGAACGTTATGTGACAGGACTGGTATGATCTGAATTAGCGGTTTCTATTGTTTAATTTGATCTATAACACCCACACAAGTTTTTCATCTAGATTAAAAAATATATTATGTCGGAACGGATGGCAAGGGTTGTAAACGTCTTTTCCAAAGTACTTGTAGATTTTGCACAACAACAAAAAAAGGAAAACTGGGGAAAGGTTGTCTGTGTATTTGCCAAAATTACGAGCGCATGAGCACACATTTACTTACCGTGGCATTCTAAATGGGGACATTCCATAGACTTCTATTGATTCTCACATAAATACTTCAACAGAAAACATTTTAACTTCAAATGAAGATATCCACAAATAGAGGTCTTGTCATATTTAGCTCACTTCTGGGTACAACTTTCCCCCAAAATATGGTTATGTGGCTTTTAAGTGTTTTTTTTTTTGTTTTTGTTTTTTTTGTATAGCTTATTTTATGTATTTGTTCTGCATTTGTTTGGAATTGTTTTGCAGTTTTAATTCATCCGTGCATGTTTACATTCAAATTCTTTATTTCTAAACAACTTTAATTTGTAATTTTAGATAAATATGGAAACATTATAGCTATATTTGAGATACATCCCCCATCATTTTCAGTAATTCAATGTGATATTAGGCGATTTCGCTTAAATACACCACAACATGATTTTGTTCTGTTATAGTTTGATCCCATATTTAATACACAAACGTAGGCTTTTGATTTACACGCATCCTCCTGAACAATACAGATCAAACAGTAGAATTTATAGTGGCATATTTACTTCAACTCTTGTGTATGAATTGGTGTTCAGAGCAATTGATTCAATTCTTCGGGTGCAATAAGTGGGTGATATATTAGTCATGGATCATGTTAACACAGTTACTGGATCCTGAGCAAGAATAATGAGCTCACCTTTAATTAACCATTTCACACATATCACAGAGTAAGACAACATGCCACAAGCCCTGTAATTCAATTGTTTTGGCTGCGACTGAGTGCGTGTGTGTGTGTGTGTGTGTGTGTGTGTGTGTGTGTGTGTGTGTGTGTGTGTGTGTGTGTGTATCACGCAGAGTTTCACCATCATTTTTATATAGGCGTTGTCATTTTTATTATCAGTGTGTAAATGAACTAGATTGAAAATAGCATGTGCGGCTGACAGATTATGGATTTTTAAAACCACAAGCATCCAATAATCACGGAACGATGCTGTAACACAACATCTGTGCTTATAAAGCACGTCACATGAATTTAAGCAACATAACATTTAGAAGTTGTCGAAGTTAAGGAGGCGGCAAGAGACGCTCGCTCTCTCATTCTGTGTGGCTCGGCTCTTTCATATTCACTTGACCTTGAAGTATCATCCCGGCACACTCCTGAGTTTAGTGAATGGAAGTCCCAGACCCACTGCATTTATCACTGAAATACTGTGCTGTCAGGTGGCTCTGTATACCTGTCATAGAGGGCTCAAAGGAACAGCTCCAGATCCTCTCCTCCACAACACCGCATGATTCTTCATTGCCTTGCGTTGCATGCCTTTCCACCATTGTTTTCAGCCATATGTCAACATAATTCATTTTCCCCAAGTATGACAGCAAATCTTTTGGTGGGAGGGGAAAAAAAAGACACTTCAGCTTATTGTGGCCATGATGCCATGCTTACATAATGACATAAACACAATTTCTATTATTGGATGTTTACTGCCCACTTCCTTCACCCAACTTGAAAAAGTGAATTTATGGAGAACGAGTAATGAAAGCATAATTCAACAGCAGTTTGAATCATATGAACATTTAAGAAGTGAATACTGAAAATCGTGCAATGCAGTACTGCTTATAAGCCGAGCGTCTTGAAAATATCAGCTGAAGTTTCTGCCAAATATGGCCACGGTAACCTCGCTGTTGTCAGTGGTTACTGTTAATATTATTGCTCTTGGAAAGAAGCCCACCGTTCATGATTATTTTCACTAATGAGCACACCAGGCTTTTTTTTTTTTTTACCCATACAATTTTTCACCCCAAGTATATAGTATATGTGTCATACAATCAATTTTTCACCCCAAGTGGTTACTCCATATATAATGTGTGTGTGTGTGTGTGTGTGTGTGTGTGTGTATAAATATCAGATTATATTCTCTATTATCGTATCAGACATAATATAATAAAATACTTTATTTCAATAGTCCACTTTAGACATTCTAATAACTACAAGTAATTTTGCAACTATACTCTGCATGTCATCTAACTCTCATTAGAGTATTAGTACACCGTCTGCTCTTTACTCTTTATTTTGATGGATCCTCAACAGACATTCTACTGACAATAAGTAACTTTGCAAGAACATGTCGACTTATTCTACTAACCCAAACCCTAACCTAACAGTCTACTTATACTTCAATTAGAGTTAGTTGATATGTAGTTGACAAGTTGCTTAGTTAGTAGAATGTTTGAAGTGCATCGAAATAAGTGTAACCTAAAATATTACAAAATACATGAGTTACATAAGAAAAATTGTGTTAAACAATAATATTAATCTGTAAATATATGTTTATTATATAATTAATGTAAGAATTAAGGAAAAAGCCAGCACATACAAAATAGCTTCCATTTATCTCTTCAATGTTTAATAAATACTTAATTATTTACCGCTTATTTATGCATATAGGGTACTAATTAGTCATAAAATCATTCTTATCTGACAGGTTTAATTGACAGTCTCAAAACAAATAGCCCCTGTCTCATAACATACACATCATATCCAAGAGAATTAAGTTTTTGAAAACCGAACAGGCTGTCACCTTACTTTTTTTTTTGTGGTGACAGCCAAAAAGGGGCCCACAGGTGTCTCAGAAAGCAGTGACTGTGTTGTCATAATTCATTTAGGCATCCTTCTGCAAAGCCATAATTACCTAATTAGCTTGTTAATTAGGAGATTAGCATTTACTGATAGAGTGGCTTGTTTAGTGAGGGGTGGAGTGGAGTTCCAGTGGAGTAAGTTACGAATGTGTTGCCTTAAAGTGCCTCCCAATTCATTTCGCACTCTATTCGGGTCAGAGATTGGAAGCCTTGATGGAAAGATATTAATAGTATTGAAAAGTTATGCAAAATAAATGGTAACTTATAAATAAAATAAGTTTACATTTCTGTTAAAAATGTAAAAAAAAAAAAAAAAAATTAAGAAGAAATTTAGGAGAGAGGATTTAACAATACACACATTATGTTGCTATATTGCTTTATTTTCTTTCATTTTATCATCAAATAGCCTAAGAAACGCAAACATACCTTCACAATGTGTTTAATCCAGTTGAACTGCTGAGCATTGCTCTCGGTCTGATTGCCCGGGTTACAGCACTTGGCCCGGGTTGAGTCTAGCAACTCAATAGTCTCTCGTCTATATGTCGCCAAGTCATGTCCTGTTGCTGAGGAAGATTGGAGGAAATGACTCGAACAGACAGTGCCAGAGACGTTACTAACTATGTTAGCACCAGTCTCTTATCTAGTTTATGTGTTTGTTTGTTTATTCATTTACTGATATTCACTGCATGCAGGTCATCTGTCAATGTTAGGCATGCTTTATGTTTAAGAAGGCCAGTAACTAAACTAAAAGTAGTGATACTAAAGTATTTTTTCAGTAGAGTGTATCTGCAACTTTTTTGTACAAGTAATGTTATAATGACTAAAAGATACATCACTATTTCTTATGTCATATTTATTGCACATGCAGCTTTACAGTCAAGCTAGTAATCGAACATGCTCGTCTAAACTGTGCTATCTTTCGTATTGAATTGGCAAGTCCGATTCACTTTAATGAATCAGTTCGCAGTGAACGGCTAATGTAAATCAAGCAGTTCAAATAAAACAATTCACAAACTTATTTAGCTAATTCATCCCTATGTAGAAAACTCAGCAGTGGAATACTTTAGCTTATTATATATCAAAATATTAAGTTAAATTTAAGTATTATATTAAGTTAAATTAATTAAATGAGTTAAATTAAATATTAAGTTAAATTGCTTTTTTTAAACTTTTTTTTAAATTTACAAACTGATAATAAAAATGACAACAAACTATATTAAAATGATGGTGAAACTCTGCGTGATACACACACAGACACACACACACACACACACACACACACACACACACACACACACACACACACACACACATTTCCAAAATAATTTATTATAAATATAAAAATAGCATTTAATTACTGTTAGTAGCTAGTAATGGAACTACATTTTAAAAGTGATGTGCTGAAAATATGTCGAAAATAAAATCTAGGCTATATTTTGAAGAAAATAGTATGAGTGTTTGAAAATAGCAATAAATTAATTTTCTGAGATATTTCTATGTCCAGTTACTACTTTAAAATATTAGAAGTTTGTAACTTGCACTATACGGTTTCACAAACGCAGGTTAGTAAGTGTATTTTTTTAATCAAATATTAGATTTTTAGGAAAAAAAGTCATTTTCTACTAGTCTTTCACACTGTGATGTGATTTTAAGTGTACTGTAGATAATGAGATGGCTTTGTTTTTCACTTTCTTTTTATGTTTAAAAAGGCAAAATTGTTATCCAACTGAATGTTATTTTCATAATTAAGTCTTATTATGTTTTGGGGTTTTTTTAAGGGCAAAAGCTAATTAAAATATTAATTATGTTCTGGTCTGCATATGTCCCAAGCTAAAGCTCTTCACCCAGCATACATCCCCTTCATTCACCCAAAGCTGCTCTGTCTCTTTCACAGGCCAGGTTGATAAATAAGCGGGAAATATTGTCTGCCAGGGCATGTTGTTAACTCTCCCCCCACAGTCATTAACTCATTTCAAGTGCAATCATAGAGTGGGAGGTAAATTAACAAACCATTAAAAATGTTATAAATGCACAATTAGCATGCCAACATTTACAGGACACATTCATGGAGCTGCAATAATTTTTGATTGGGCGGTTCCAATTCATCCCCCTTGTCTGTCTGCCTGCCTGTCTCTTTTTTCAGTCTCTCTCTCTCTGACCGTAGGACTCTCCAGACATTTTGGTCTGGTGCCTGTTTGGCGAAGAAATTGAAGGAATGAGGCCTGGTTTAATAGGTCATTGGTGGTGAACATTCACCTCTTACATCATAGAGCAAAAGAAAAGAAAGAGGCAGAAAAATATGAGAGACATAGAGGGCTTTTCCCCTTCTATCTTGCCTTTCTCATTTGCTAGATTATGAGTTGTGTTGGGTGGATGAATTACGTGCCGGTTTGTAATACTCTAATAGTAACGTTAAGGATGATGATACAGCAGAGGGCAGCCCGCATGAGGCACCGCAGAACCTGGAGAATCTCTCTCTCAGCTTCCTGGGTCGATTGTAATAGGGTCATTAGCTAGTCTGGATCATATTTTAACATTTAGCCCCATGTTATTGCATGTAACTTGCTTGATGGTCTTTGATATGAGATTACTGCTAAATCGATGTGCTAATGAAACCATAATGGTGTATTTCAATCAAATATCAAATGAATGTTTTTTATAAAGTATCGCTTCAATTTTGACAGGTTAGTAACAATGTCCTGTTAAAAAGAAATAGGCCCCTCAGGTTGTAAAAGAAGATCTTTAACATTTCATCGAAGAGAGCCTGATAAAAACGTTTGCGTGCATGTTCAGAGTGGGGAGTGCTTTTGGTTTCCAGAACAGGCTAACGTTACTGTGTTTGACAGTCGATTAAAATTCATATAAAATATAATTAGGCAATTATAATATTGCTTACATCTCCTTTCCACAAACAAGAAGTTAAGATTGAGTAACTTACATTTTAGACACGATTGTCTGGTACCTTGTCTGGTTTTGATGCGCCATCGAAACAGTTCCAAACTAACCCAAAACAGAATCAGTCTCGCAACATGAATTAATCAAACGAATCACTTGAATGAATGGCCCACGCACAAACAAAACACAGACACACACTCGACTCGCTTGTATTGTTCCTGTATAAACAGTATTTTTAACGAATTTGTAGCCTAAAGTATTTCTCACTCATACTGTATATGCAGTCGTTTGTTTAGTTTCAAAATGAATCAGTGATTTTGAACGAATAGCTTCAGGGAATGGTTCAATGACTCACTCTGTCACCCATTATGTGCCTACTTGTTTCGTTCCTGAACGAACCAGTGTTTTAAACGAATCGGTAAAGTAAATAAGTAATCATAAGTTGAATGAATACCAAAAGAATAAATCGGTGATTTGAACGAATAGTTTGAGTGTATGGTTCAATGACTCGATCACTATTTTAAACGAAACGGTAAACGATTCATTCATTCATTCATTCATTCACCTACTCTAAAAGACACCACCTTTGGCGTAATAATGCAATAGGCAGAAAGCAGTGCAGCTAATATTCTAGTATTTAAGACTATAATAAAATTGTCAATATGGCATTTTTATTTTTATTTTTTAAAGCAGCTCCTTGTTTTGAAAGAATATCACTGATCTGATTTTTTTTATGTTTTATTACTAAATACATTCCATGTGAGCTAACTGCAGCATAAACACTGAGTAGCCTATGTATTTTAGGCTATAATGTATGATGTTCAATTCTCCTATCACACAGTTTTGTCATTGTTGCAAATAGGCTAACTGAAAAACATATGCAACATATCCTTCACACATAACGAAAGCAATGGCATCAGAGTTTAAGGTTTGGCCAGTGTTTTCGGTGTCTCCCCTATTCCAGAGTACAGGGACACATGAGTAGATCCAGCCGGGCCTCCTCCTCCAGCTCTGCTAAGGGCAGGCAGATGTAAGGGATCAGGGGCAGACGTGGAGCCTCGCAGGGGGAAGGTGAGAGGTACACAGCCTCTCCGTTCCCAGTGATCAATCATTCTCCACTTGTCCTCCTCCCTGGCCCACAGCTGTTCCTCCAGAATCTCCTGTGGAAACACACTCTTCACTTTGCTTAAAATTATTACATAAACCCAGAGAGGGAAAGCTCTGTTAACACTAGTGCACAGGGAAGTCACTGTAACCTTTAAGATGAGCCAGTGGTGCTTTGGACGAGAGCCATACAGCCGGCGCTGGCTCACCATTTTCATACCTGTGGAACTGATGTTTTTGCTGTGGAATTTATTTGCCACTCGCAGCCCAATCTCAGGAGCAGCATTGATCCCCTTGATGACGGCTTGAACCGCGGCCTTCATTCCAAGGGCAAGCTATCCGGAAAGCTTGTCAAATTACGAAGGTGTGCAGACCTGTTTTGACAACATCATAAAACAAGCAGCCAGAAATTGTTGACCATCATGATGATGACTAGAATGATTATGTGAGGAGGTGGGATTTCAGATTGCCTTTCATTTTTTTTATTTTTTTCGCACTGTGAAGCTAAAAACTATTTTGGGCTGAATGAGGAACTGTTTTTTTTTTTTTTTTTTTTTTTCCTAGTACTCTAGTACTTGATTTGAAAATGTTAGCCAGCCTGAATATCTCCTATTTCTATACTTATTATTGATTTTTGATACAATACGCCAAGTCTTATCATATAAGGAGTGTTTATCTGACCTAGAAAGAGTCAAGTCATCACCACCATTTATGTGAACAAATTTATAAAGTAGTGGTGCATGTTTCTGGAAGAAAATATTCTGGGTTTAGTAAGTTAAGGTTATGCGTTTGAAAGCATAATGTTCATGAATTTTCACTTTCATATCTCAAATCTGGGTTAAAGTGAGGCACTTACTATGAAAGTGAATGGGGCCAATTTGCAAACGTTATTTATTGTTTCAATAGACACAAGACATAAACAATATGAATGTTAACATGATTTTAGTGTGGGAAAGAAATCGCTTAACATTTTTTGTGTTCTATATAACTATATAGACTATAACTTTATCGCTGACAACACAATGACATTAATCCTAAAATGACAATAAAAATGATTATTTAAACAGCTTTACAGTTTAAATAAAACAAGAAAAAAAATATTATATGAAAGAGTAGTCTAACCTTTCTGCTTTTAAAACTCCAAAAATAGCCCATTCTCTCCTCGTTTAAACTAAAATCATCCAGCTTTTAAAAAAAAAAAGAGAGACAAAAACAAATGATAATAAACATTAAGCCAAGAATTCTGTCGTTAAAGTATAACTTGTTCAATAAACACGATTGCTATGATAAGTATTCATGCATATTTAGTATTTATATGCTAGGAAACAATACATTTGTAATTCTTTATTTGAAGAGCTCTTATCACATCTGTGCATTCACAGATATTAACTCTACCAGGACCAGGTATGTGACTGGCATACCAACCTAGCCACTCCTAACCATTTCTGCTTTAAACACAGATCTAGGAACAGTAATCCATCTATTTCTGTTCATCTGCTATGAATTAAACATAGACGCAGGTCAGCACACAGTGTGTCTAAATCACTGCAGCCCGGCTGCCCTTAGCTCAACTTCTCTATTGACATAATGTCAGATATGACACTATTACTCAGCGAGTGGCGATGGTCATTTGATAAATAGTACCATAAATTGTTGACAAAACAATTTGTGATGTATTACGTACGTGATGGGTTGTACTGCTTATCAAATCAAAGTAATCTGGTGGCGGACGCCATTAATCAGCCTAATGTGCATAATCCTGCTGCTGATGGGAGACGACTTGCAGATTGTGGATGGTTTTCTACACAATTATCTCTTTTGGATTCCACCAGCACACTTCAAAATGAAGGTTCTTTGTTGGCATGCATGGTTATGAAGAACCTTTAACGTCCATGGCAAAAAAGGTTCTTTGTGGAAGAAAACGTTTTTTTTATAAAAATGTTCCTCAGACCAACATTCTTCAAAATAAAGGTTCCAAGAGAGGGTTTTCACAGCAAAGCCAAAGAAGAACCATTGTGTGGTCCACAAAGAACCTTTCAGTGAGCAATCTGAAATATTTTTTCCAAGTTTCCTTTTGGGAAATGGAAGGTTTTTCATGGAACCGTACATGCCAATAAAGAGCCTTTACTTTTAAGAACAAAGAATTAAATGGTTATTTTATGAGCCTTTCACTCTCAGGTTCTTTAAAAAACCAAAAATGCTTATTTTATGGCATTGCTACGAAAACCATCTTTTGGAACCTGTTTTTCTAAAAGTGTTGGCCTGAGGAACCTTTATTTTTAGTCTAAAGAACATTCTCAGGAAAAAAGGTACAAAAGCTGTCACTGTACCTACACTGTAGAAAAGTACAATAAACGTGGATGTTTAAGTCATTTCAACTTAAATTGCATTAAACTGATTTTAAAAATGAATTGAATCTTATCAAATTAAAAAAAGTGCTTAACTTATTTTGATGAGTTGAAGCAATATAAAAACATATGTTGTCATATTTATTATTCGTATAATTTATTTAGTGTATATTAGTACCTCAAAGGTATACCAAAACTGTACAAATTAAAACCTTTTTAACCGTCCCAGTGGCCGCTTTTGAACCACTTTTTCTGAAAGTGAACATTTTTCTTCAACAAAGAACATTTTTGGTTCTTGACATTTTATTGGGTATGTTTAGAATGCTAAGATTTTGTTTATTCAGCTGAACTAGATTGTGCTATATTTTAGTCTTATTTATTTAAATTTAGTATCTCCCCTGACAAATCTTCATGACCATAACATTTTTAAAGCATATGTTTCTATATTTGCATAAAACAGATATTTATGTCTCATGAATGCCTATATGATATCAGCTATTGAGAGACTTCAATTGTAAATGATTCTATATGGAAAAAGTTTTGAATATATATATATATATAAACACACACACAGACTATACACTAAGTCTGTTTTAATATAATTTTTCCCAGACCAGCAGTCATGTCATGTTGGTTCCATTACATTCTCTCTCCTCACCAGATTACACACTGTGTAGTGCCGCTGTGTGGTGTGTTTCCACGCTAAGTGAGCAGCCGATATATATCTCAGCTATCTCTGCTATGAACTTGCTCATCTCTGCTGTCAGATACAGATGACAGTGTTATTTTCAAAAGCCCACCACAGACAGGAGGACTTGTTTAATGTGCGACAACATCCTGTGATCACTCCGCTCTCTGTATTATGAGCAGAGCTTTGTATGTCCGTTTGCAAAGGCTCAAAGACTTGAAGCGTCTGAAGGAAAGAACGACAGATACAGACACAATGTGTGGAAGTCCACGGGAGCAACACAAAAGGCTGCTTATCAACTCTTGATAAGAGTTGAAAGGGTTTGCCTTTGTTTCTGCTGTCCGCATCACTTGTAATTGAGTGGCTGTCGAAAGTTGAAATAATTAAAACTGAACCATTCACACACCATTAAGACACAATGACTGTCAACCCTACTGGTTTACAACATATTTCAGTATTACAGTATGTCTTTACATTCTTTTTCCCCTTGCTTTAATGTGAATTTTGTTAGAGAAAAAAGGTAAAAGTTAAAAAGTAAAAAAAAAAAAAATCTTTCTATTGTCCTATTGCTCCTATTGCAATAGGAGCTCAATCAATAAACTGTAAAATGTAAAATATTTTTTAAACTCAACTTTTTTGTATTTGCTGTTTATGTTAAATTTATTTAATTCTTTAATTTAACTGCGACTGTCCAAATATGTATCGACTAATATGTTAGCAGAACTTTATAATAACTTTCATTAACAACATTAACAAACATTATTATATTATATAATGCTTCACAGATCATTAATGAACATTCAAATGATCATATGATCAAAAATATATTTGAATGTACAAAATAAATTCAGCATAATGTATGCATAATGACTCTTTCTTGAAAATTACTAAAAATGTTACCAGTGACTAAAAATGTTACCAGTGTCTCACATAAGACTGGAGAAGATTAAAGTTAAAAAGGTTCATCACAGAAAGTTTGGGTAAATATTATAATTTCAAACAACACACAGTGTCTGAACAAACTGCATCATAAAAAATGCAAAAAAAATATATTCAAAAATTACCCATACAAAAAAATGTCTGCAGAATAACTATATTTTTACCACCCATTTATGACATCACCTGTTTCATTCTCTGCCATTGTTTTAATGTAGTCTGTGGAGAAAAAGTGATCAGAAGACTTTTTGCCCTTTGCTAATTAGAAGGCCTGGAGATTTATGAAAGGGTTAGAACCTACACCCGTAAGTCTTTCCTGTGCACCGGTGTAAAGTCAAGCAACCTTGAGACGAGGCGAAACAGATTGCTCACAAAAAAAAAGAAAACATCTCCATGCGGCACATTTCGAACAAAGATTAATTAAAAAGCCAATTGCAATACATATTTTTTACTGAGAGAAATTTATTGGGGCATTTGTAAGAGTGATGCAGTAATTTCTACATCTTTATAATTAAGGAAATTTCCACTCCAGCTAAAAAAAAAACAAAAAAAAAAAACTTTTTTTTAGGTTGGATAATATTATCAGGCCTTTCTTGCATGCTATTTTGAGATAAAAAAAACTGTGGATTTTAAAGTTCTGCTGCTTTCTGGTGAATTAATCTGTAAAAAATACAATTAAGTCAAATTGTCAATCATTGGAGTGAGTGGCAGATGAGGGGTGTTACATTCTCACTTTTAAAAGAAAACTCTAGAGGTCTCATCAATATAGCCTATATATAGTTGATTTAAATTTAAAATTTAATTATTTTTTATATATGGTTTTAAATGATTGTTTTACAACCCCTAATGCTCATAATACTTAATTCGTTTGAGTAGAACCATCTGAAATTAAACAAATTAGTTCAATCAAATTAACTTTTATGAGTATTTAAAACTTTTTTCTTTTTTTTCTTCTGAGTTCACCAAACTGACACATTTTAAGTAATCTGAATTGTTTCATTGTTTTGAGATTTGTGAGTTCTTTTAATTTAGACACACTTAAATTTAACTGAAACTGGGCTGGGATTTCTATTTCCCAGCATGCTTTGTCATGACACTCAAAAGGAGTAAATGCTAAAATGAAGTGTTATATAATGTTTTTGTTGTTGTTGATTTAGAAGTGTTTTATATTTTGCAATTTACAAGAGTTTCTGTCATGCTGTTTTTTTGTATGCATGAGCTTAGTTTGAGAACTGATATGTTAAATGTTTTATATTGCTGTGCTCATTCAGCATGTGCTATGCTATGCTAATGCAATTAAAGAATTGTGTAACCAATTAGCAAGGTAGCATTTGCTGAATTATCAAGTTAAAGTTTCCACTACTAAAAATATTTAAGTTGAGATGTAAAACATTGCTAGTAACTGATTACCTCAAATTTTTTTACTAGAGTTATGCCAACATATTCTGGTTTACACTGTCTGAGACTATTTAGTGTATGATACCTTTTCTAAGCAGTGAATCATTTTACATTCAAATAAGTTACATTACACTAAAAAAAATTGAGAGGAGACCCTGTGGTTTGATAATGAAAGCAAAGCGAACTTGAGCTTTGCATTGAATCAAATGGGCTGATAACAGAGCAATAAGGTACTGGCCGCTGGGTCAAATTTTTCAGCTTGTTCTGCCAATATGTACTATTAATCTGAGCGTGTTTTTGTAGTGCTATTTTTACAAAAAGTAAAGGAACTGAGACTACGACGACACATTTCAACTTGAATGTTAACTTTGTGAGCGAAGCGGAGCGATACATAATGCAGTGCTGTTGCCTGTTCATCTCTCATGAATGTGCCGTTTCAGCACTGCTGAAGTCATTAAGAGTCCCTCTGGTTTAATGAGTAAACCCAGTCTAATCTAACATTCACCACCCCATTTTCTCATTTAATACTCAAATCCTTTTAAAAAATTGATAGCTGTAACTTTCCTTTTTTTTTTCAAACGCATTAAGATGAATAGCAATAAATATGTTTTCTTGGAAACAGAAGGTGAAGTTTGTTCTCTATTCATGAAACCACATAGACTATAATGTGCATGCTGAACAACAGCAATAGTCAAAATAAAACTAATAATGTAAACAATTATAAAATTACTACTACTACTACTAATAATAATAACAAATTAACAGTAATCTGTCTCTTTCTGCTAACACAATTTAATAAAATTATATTTTGAATAACTTATTTTCTGTCAAATGTTTGAAATGCATATTTCAATTTTGGGAAACATACAATTATGTTTATGTTTAGGGTAATTTACCCTCATGCCAAATTGATTTGTGTGTCTGTAAGCCCTGTGTTTATCTGTTTTCCAGTGTAGCAGAGAAAGCTAACCACATCGTCTAGCTTCCGTGGCAAACAGACACAGGGAAAGATCCTATACATGGGAGATGACCCGTTAATGTAGTTTGTCCTGTATGCTTTAGCCGCAATTCATTTTAATTGTGCGTATGAAGTTTAAAAGTATTAGTGTCAGGTAAAGATTCATTGCTGCGGTTTGATTTAAGGCCGGCCTAATCGGAAGCAACCATGTGTTCTGGCAGATGTTTACATAAGCCTCACTTGCTCCCTGACAGGAGTTAAAAAGTACAGTTGTGGTAATCAAATTGTGGTGTGCCAAGTCAGATGCACGAGGCAGATTGAATTAAGCAGGCTTGCAGATTTATGTATGAGGAGACGCCAGCCAGGGATACAACATTCATCTGAGTCGGAGCGGGGGGGTCTCTGAAACCCCCCCCAGTTCTGCTGTTCTCCTTTGTGTCTTGTCGCTGTACCGGACTGACACACGATATCGATGTTGAGGCGAAGTAAACTTGTGCGTCCTCGTTTACCGAGACGAGAACGGTTTAGAAAGCGTCTCCAAATGAATGAGAGCAGTTTTTCGCGCACGACTCAGATTGTTACACACTTATTCGCTCACAACAGACAGAGACAGAGTAAAGAGTCTGGAACAGCAAGAACA